>OZ023238.1:18636858-19234542 GCA_964006365.1 Trididemnum miniatum | reverse complement strand
AAACTGATGTGTTAAAATTTTTTTGAAATCCAACATCGTTTGACGCCCTAGAAGTGACGTCATAGTTTTCACCATTGTCCGCAAGCCCAAAAACAAGCAAAATTGGTATATCTCGAGAAGTAGAGTAGCTAGAGACGTGGTTGATGGCTCATTGGATACAGAATATGGGATATCCTATCTCACTTTAATACATTATGTTGGGCTAAAATCACTATTTTGGAAGTAATTTCAAAAAAACAGATTTTTGCGAAAATTAGTGCACAATATTGTTATTTCACACAATAAATTGCTGCATTATGATAGACCAAAGTCTAAGTGTAGATAAATAGGTGTTTGTTTGTTGGTTGGTTATCACTTACCAACTGCTGTGTTTACTATTATTTATTTGTTTGGAGTATGAAATACCGATATTAATATAGAGTTAGATTGAGCCTGATTTCAATTTTGTTAATCAGCATTCAGCAAGTAAAATGGATAGCCTACGTTTGTTTTTTATTGTTTTTCAGCTGTTAGTTGATATTTGGACAATAATGAGTATTTTTGTTATACCCTAAAGTCGACTATGAGCAATTTGAACATACTTACTAGAAAGCAGACAAAGCTTTGGCCTTTTGAAAGATCAGTTTTGGAAGATTTTATAACTTTAAAAAGCAAACCCCCCACAAATGAAGATGCTCTGCTTAGATTTCATACAATTCATACTGATTTGCAAAAAACATCAAACAGGCAGTCAAATCAAAGGGAAGCAGCTCAGCAAACTGTTGCTAAGATTGCAGCGTGGTGGATCAAAGCTGGGTTTATATGTCAGTCCAAAAATGGACTCATTTCAAAGTTGATAAAGCTGGTCAATGAACGAAAAAGTTTATTACAAGACCATGAAAAAATCCTGAAGAAAAAAAAAAAAAGAAACGCCAGCAATTCTTCAAAACCAAAGATCGTTTTTGGAAAAATCAAAGAAAACATTTTGGGTTGTAAGCAAAGAATATGAAGATTATTTGAAAACCACTGCTGCAGCCTCAACAAGCTCAAAAGCAAAAAAAAAGTTTCAAGAAGATTGGCAATTTTTGATAAATATGAAAAAACATGATAGGCCTGGATCAATTGGACCATTTGATAAAGAATTGGCAAGTTATGGCAAAAGAATAAAAAAGAGAAAATTCAAATATATAAGCAAATGTACTCCTGCAACAAGCAGCCAAACTGCCGATGCATCGTTTGATATTAGCAGTAGTGGTAGTAGTGAAGAGACTGAGTCCGACCCAACGTTTGAATCTCCAAAAGAAAAGAAATGTAAAAGTGCAAATTTGGTTATAAATATCACCAATGATACTTTCAAAAAGGCAACTTTAACTGCTGATGTGAGTGGACTAAGTGTGCGGAAACAGCTGCAATACACTGCAGCATTGATAAATGCTGGAGGCGGAGACATTAACGATGTAAGCTTGTCTAAAACCACAATTCAAAGAAACAAGCAAACAGCTCGCACAGAAATGCTTTCCAAAATACAAAACGAACATCAAGAGCTTTGGCAAAACGAAGATAGTTTTTGGGCTCTTCACTGGGATGGGAAAACTTTAAAACAAACAACTCACACAGAAAGTAAAAAGTCAGTATTGGCAGTTGTACTGAAAGAAATTTATACAGATTTTGAAATACTAGTTGACGTTATGGATATGGCTAATGGAACTGGTTCCGAAGCTGAAGCTACTAAGATAATGAAAGCACTTGAGAAAATGAAGATGCAGATATCTAAAATAGTAGCCTGTTCATTTGATACTACAGCAACAAACAGCGGTTTAAATAAAGGTGTAGTGGTACAAGTGCAAGAAGCTTTACACCACCCAGTTTTTCAAATGGCTTGTCGTCATCACATTTTAGAGCTGGTGTGTGGAGCAATTTGTAAGAATGCTTTTGGATCAAAAACAGAATCCCCCACTGAGCCACTGTTTAAACGGTTTGCTGAAATTTGGTGCAGCATTGATACATCTACTTATTTTTCTTATGTATTTAAATCAAGAAAATTGCAAAGAATTAAAGATGATGTCCTAAAGTTTCTTTGGAATTGGATTCAGAATGGCAAAACTGCACGTGGAGACTATTTAGAGTTAGTCGAGTTAAGAAGAAGAAGAAGAACAATTTATTTGTTGCTAAAACACGTACAGAATATGTACATAATAACATAGAATCAGAATTATTTATATTAAGCAACAGGCAGCTGCGAAGGGACCACTGGTCTTCAAGTCAAGCAGCGACCAAAAGAAAAGAAATGTAAAAGTGCAAATTTGGTTATAAATATCACCAATGATACTTTCAAAAAGGCAACTTTAACTATCATGTTTTTGGGTGGTTCAAAATTGGATAGCAAGGCTTTTACTTTCAAGTCACCTGGTGCTTTCCACCATGCAAGGTGGATGGCTAAAGTAATTTACACCTTAAAGATTGCTCTTTTTCAAAAGCAGCTTGCAAAAATTGGATTTGAATCTCTGGATGTACTGGACAAAATCACTTCTCTTGCATCTTTTCTTGCACTTTTTTATGTTAAAAGCTGGTGCAATGCCTCATTGACAACGGACGCACCAGTGAACGATTTGGAACTCTGGAATCAGTTTGAAACCATCAAAAAATCAGATCCTAGAACAATTAAATCATTTCCATCTTTGTATTCGCAATTTGCAAATTCAGCCCAAGAAAAGTTAGAACGTCATCTTTGGTATCTTGCTGAAAGACACGTTGTGTTTTCATTGTTTAGTGAAAAGACATCAATGGTAGAAAAAACAGAAATGTGGCGCAAGCTAAAGTCTTTCAAAGACAAAGAAAATGAAGGTACAGTTGGTGAAGGCATTGTAAAAATGCCAAACTTAACCTCTGCAACACACTTGAAAGATTTAATTGGAGCAGACTCGCACACCTTGTTGAAGCTTCTACCTGGTGTTTCCAACTTCATAGAAGAACACCCTAAAAGCTGGTCTCAACATGAAGACTATGCAAAGGTCAAAGTTATCATTCAAAATCTTCCTGCCGTAAAGGATGCTGCAGAAAGAACACTGGCACTTGTCACAAGTAGGGTAAAGTAGGGTTATATGGACCACCATGGTGATATGGACCAGCTCATAACTTCCTTTACAAAAATTAAATAAATTCGTTCATTGCGTAAGAAGATCAAAGGTTGCCTGAAGGCTGATTTTCAAAATGGAGTACAGCGGACGCACGTGCGATTTGAGTGTGCAGCAGCTTTTCTGTTTTTCAGCTTTTTATTGTAAAAAATAGGTTTAAGCATTTAAGTAGTGGAGCCTAAATCGCTCGACTAAACGGTAAGTTGTGGTTAGTAGTTTGGTTTACATTCTGTAGGCATACTTTCGTTAGAGGTTTAGGTTCCTGTAAGTTTTCATTTAAACAAATTACTAAAAAATATTGGAGGCCATGTGCGTGGAGTGATATGAACCACTATGCTTTGTGTAATATGGACCGGTCCATATCACCCGACCGATTTTTTTTTACATTGAGTTGGTACTTTTTAAGAGGATTATTCTGCTTCGCAGATGCCCAGGTATAAATCCAAGAAACTTCGCAGTAATAGGAGCGAAGGCAACCTATTTCAGGCGAGTGAGAGTGTCCGAAACGGCAATTCATTAAGAAAAGCCGCTGAACAATTTAAAGTGCCACGGACAACTCTCAGTCGCCGCTTATTAAGTCCTGATGTTGGAAAGCTGCCTCTATGGGGAAAACCAACGTTATATGGCATGGAGGCAGATCTTGTCAAGCACATTTTAGAAATGGAGAAATCGCTGTTTGGACTTACAGCTAGAGACGTCAGAAAACTTGCTTTTCAGGTAAAGTTTGTCTATCGTCAACAAGTTGAATCTTTCTGCATTTGTCTAAGAGTGCGTTACATTTTAGCTTGCAGAAAAAACTGGCGTTCGACATAAGTTCAATCGACAGCAGGAAATGGCAGGGAAGGAATGGTTTTCCGCCTTCCTGAAGAGAAATCCTCAACTCTCTCTTCGCTTTCCCGAAGGAACATCTGTAGGTCGTGCAACGGCCTTCAACGAAACAGCGGTAAAGAAATTTTTTGATAACTTGGAACCTTTCATTGATATTGAGCCTGCAAAAATCTACAATGCTGCATATGATGAGACTGGAATATCAACAGTTGCAAAACTGCCAAAGATTCTGGCTCAGCGTGGGAAGGCAAGAGTGGCATTATGAACTAGCGGTGAAAGAGGAACCAACACCACGGTAGTATGCTGCACGAGTGCAACTGGATCTTATGTGCCGCCCATGTTCATCTTCAAGAGGATGAGAATGGCTCAATATCTCATGAACGGTTCACCAGTTGGCTCCATTGGTGGATGTTCGGAATCCGGCTGGGTGAATGAGAATTTATTTGTTAAATGGCTTCACCATTTTCAAAGCTTCACTGGCTGCTCACCTGAAAACCCAGTTCTGCTCATTGCCGATAACCACAGCAGCCACATCTCATTAGAAATTTTTGAATTTGTGCGTAAAAATGGCATTAGATACGCCACTATACCACCAAAAACCTCGCATCGACTCCAGCCACTGGATGTCTCATTCTTTAAACCCTTAAAAACCAACTACGCAGAACAAGTGCGCTTGTGGTTGCTGCAGAATTCAGGGCATGTGGTCACAACCAGCCAGGTTGCTGAAATTTTCAGCAAGGCGTATGTATCGACGTGTCGAATGGAACTCGCAATGTCTGGTTTTTCTGCTACTGGCATTTCACCTTTTAATCGCAACATATTTCAGCCTGAAGATTTTATTGCCGCCGAAGATGATGACACTGTGGAAACAGGAGATTCAAGTTCGCAACAGTCACAACACGCTGGTGCAGCCTCCACTGGTGCATCTTCCAGAAGTGCAACTTCCAACGCTGGTGCAGACTCCTCTAGTGCATCTTCCAGAAGTGCAACTTCCAACTCTGGTGCAGCCTCCTCTAGTGCATCTTCCAGAAGTGCAACTTCCAACGCTGGTGCAGCCTCCTTTAGTTCATCTTCCAGAAGTGCAAATTTCAACGCTGGTGCAGCCTCCTCTAGTGCATCTTCCAGAAGTGCAACTTCCAACGCTGGTGCAGCCTCCTTTAGTTCATCTTCCAGAAGTGCAACTTTCAACGCTGGTGCAGCCTCCTCTAGTGCATCTTCCAGAAGTGCAACTTTCAACGCTGGTGCAGCCTCCTCTAGTGCATCTTCCAGAAGTGCAACTTTCAACGCTGGTGCATTCTACAGAAGTACAGCTTCCAACGCTATAGCAGCCTCCACTAGTGCAGCTTCTACCGCTAACGTCGAGAGCGTAATAAACAAGATATCACCTAAACGCACATTTGGTAGCTCGAAGAAGAAGAGAAATACCGGGAATAAATCACGAAAACAACAGAGCATTGTTCTGCATGCTTCACCCATGAAAGCCATTTTGGAGAAAAAATCTAAAAAAAAGAGAGAAAAGATGACTGCTCTTAATGCTGCCCGTGCGTCTTCATCCTCCTCAAAATGTCCGCCAAAGAAAAGAAAGTTGATCATGCCGACTCAGCCAGTTCAAGTTTTTCCGGATGATGAAGACAAAAACACTTGTATTGTTTGCTCAGAATACTTTAACAACAGCAACCCAGGAGAGCAGTGGGTGAAGTGCTGCCTCTGTGGTGGTTGGGCACATGATGCTCAGAATACTTTAACAACAGCAACCCAGGAGAGCAGTGGGTGAAGTGCTGCCTCTGTGGTGGTTGGGCACATGATGCCTGCACACCTGGCTATTCCTTATACATTTGCCACAACTGTGAAGACTGATTTTAAAACATTGTTTTGCAGTGTTGGTTTGTACATTAATTGATTTCTTCATCTTTATCCTCCTATCACGAGAAAGCGGCGGAGGCGCTATGCGTAGGACGAATCCAGACTCGCTTAGGAGTTGCCTTCGTTTTCAAGTTTTCCGGTTGAATTTTGCTTCTGACTTCTTTAATTTGCTGCTTGCCAGATTCCACCAAGCAGAGATAATCATCGTAAAGCATCTTATCCAAGGACGCAACAACGAGACTAAGTTGGGAGTTGAACCATTAACCTTGCGATTATGGTCGTCGTAAAAACGACGCTCCACACCATTGCGCCACGCTGCCGACAATGCATTATATTGCAATATAATATATATAAAATATTATATTATAAATGTATTATATTATAATTGTAATATAGGGTGACTTTAAACGGCATTAATGTATTATATTGCATATACGTGCATCATCTTTGCATTGCCAATAAAGGATGATAATTTCTTTTCAAAAAGGTGGTGGTCCACATCACCCATATGGGTGGTCCTTATCACCCGTCTCAGACAAAATTCATCGGGAGATATGAACCGCACAAAAATCTTTTTTGCAACTTAAGTACTGAAGTTGGGGTCGTCAATTTTAGTATGTATTATGTGGGTAGCATGGCACATCATATCAGCAAATTAGTTGCGCTCCACAACCAGCCAATTTTCTTGAGAGCTTAACCGTCCCATATAACCCGACTTTCCCCTATGCATTTTTCTCCAGCTACTCCAAGGCTATCAATCAACAAAAATGATCTGGCCACCGTGCGCCATTCATGTCGCCAAAAGCTGAAGAAACACTTGCAGCAGCAGCAACAAGAACATAAACAAGTGTTTGATTCCTCGCATAAGAAGATGTTAAAAAGCTTTAAACTGTGGTGATAACTACTGTATCTGCATGAAGGGTTGTCAAAAATATGATGTGACACGTTTATTTAATGCATGTGAACTGAGAGTCGCTGGAAAAGTATGTGTTTTTGTAATGTTTTGGTTATAATGCAGCAATTTATTGTCTAAAATAACAATATTGTGCACTAATTTTCGCAAAATCTGTTTTTTTGAAATTACTTCCAAAATAGTGATTTTAGCTTAACATAATGTATTAAAGTGAGATAGGATATCCCATATTCTGTATCCAATGAGCCATCAACCACGTCTCTAGCTACTCTACTTCTCGAGATATACCAATTTTGCTTGTTTTTGGACTCGTGGACAATGGTGAAAACTATGACGTCACTTCTAGGGCGTCAAACGATGTTGGATTTCAAAAAAATTTTAACACATCAGTTTTTTCACCCAAATGCACCATTCTACCAAGTTATAGCAAAATTGAAGAAGGTCGGGTTTTTTTGGTACACCCTAGTGTAGATTATACGCTGTTAAACCAAACTCGTCTCTGATTGGTCAATCGATTTTTTCCCTAGTGATCAGGTAGTAACGAAAATACGCAGTTTTCGGTCATATGAGTTATGTACGAAAACTGGCTTGTAGTGCTTGTCCAAGTAATGCTGCGTTGCGAATCTTAGCAAAATAGAGCCCTCCAATGTAGTTTTGAAGGGATGCAATTACTTTTGTGGTTTATTGGTAGTATTTTCCTTAAATTAGTCTGATTTAGTGCATTTGAAAGTTGATTAAGACTAGGTTTTAGACTACAACTTTACAAGTTATCAAACCCAACAAGTCCAAGTCGAGATACGGAGAAAGTTGATTTTATTTCCATAAACTGTTAATAATTTGCTGTAGTTTTGCTGGTTTATGCAACGACTCTGTTTAATTCATGACAAAAAAGCTGTTAATCTTACCAGGTAAATTCCCCAGTACGGTAGCTGTTAGACTGCCGGTACATACCGTCTCATGTCACTCATGTGTGGGCTACTTTGAGATGTACCAGTAATCATTGCGATGGAGAATGGGTCAGCAGTTCAAATTTGCAGATACTGTATCTTAGACAAACTCATCAGTAAGGTTGCAGGGTGCAGCACTGTTGATTACTGGTATTAGGATACCGGTAGTCTAATGGGCACAGAGTGGGAGTGCAGCAGTACAGTACGGTACTTGTATTATCTGCTGTGCATCTCCTAGTCTGTTTGCAGTTCACAACTGAAGGAAAAAACAAATAAATCTAAGATCTGCGGCGCGACGAATTTACGATGAGGTTGATAGACTAGCAGTGTGTACAGTAAGCAGAAGCAAATTCAGATTCATAGTTTGTCAAGCTTTAAACTGAAATTATTTTGAGAGATTTCAGTTTGAGTGCGCGAACAATGATCTGCATAATCTTCAAATCTGCTGGTATACACGTAATAGGCTTAACGTTTGTTTTATTTAACAATTGTATGTAAAGATGGAGCCACAGAGCCACTGCATCTTTTCAAACAACAAGTATAATGCAGATTCCAGTGAAGCAGGTACGGTACCGGTAAGTAATCAAAAGGTGTTGTGAATGTGCTAACTAGGTATGGTACTGTACGGTAGTGTTCCCTCTAGAGTGAGAAATTTGAGAAAAATGCAAAACTTTTGGGCAAATTTTGCTGATTTTGAACCAGAAATTAATATTATAAAATGCAAAACTGAAAAACTTAAACAAAAAACTTGAATATTTTGATTTTGACTTTAGCTTGCATCTTGGAACCAGAAATTAATATTATAAAATGAAAAACTGAAAAACTTAAACAAACAACTTGAATATTTTGATGCAAGACTCTAGTTTGTATCTTGGAAAAGCAAATTTAATGCAAAAAATTGGAAAAGGGGTCCTCAAAGTAGTGAAATCTTTGGGCAAAAATTCCAATGAATTTATATTTGGGCAAATTCGTACCAGTCAAAATCCTAGAGGGAACACTGCTGTACTGCACGGGTATGTCAGGGAGTATTTTTAACACTTAATGCAATATTGATATATTGATCCTTTAATTCCTGTATAATTTTTTATTTCGTCACCTGACAAATTTTTCCATTTAAAAATTTGTTTTTTGAGTGCTTCAGTTTGTTTTTTTAGTTTGGCTATTTCTTTTGTTGCTAGCTGCAGGTCTTCATTATCATTACTTTCTTTAGTTTCATTTACGGGTGTTTGAGCTGCTACATCTTCATTGAAACTTTCTGTATTATCACCTGAGCTGATAGTGTCAGATGAAATCCAACAATGTCGCTTTCTGCTGGTATTTCTTGATGTTGCAGTTGATCAGCGATGTCCTTTTTGATCCTTTCGCTGACCATGAAGATTAAAACGAGGAACAGCATCTTTCTTTAGGTTTATTTTTTTAAATGTGGAACTACTGTGCTGGTGGCAGCAGTGGCTTTGAAGTCATCATCGACAAAATGGTAAGAACAAACATGGGCATAATTATTTGCCTGGAAAATAATTTTTGCTGTTTAGCATTTTAACCATTGTATTCTCGCTTTGGGTTCTAATGGTTGGCGATGAAATGATCAATCTTTGTTTTTTCAGAAGTTGCATTGCAGCCAAATACTGCACAATGGTTGGGCATTGCAATTGTATTAAATCAAATATTTGCAAAGTTAATCTTTTCCGCCATAATGGAAATAGTGTAGAGAGTTCAAAAAATTTCAAGATTTTACAGAAATGTTCCATCATAGTTTCGTACTGATTAAAGAATGTGTTGAATTTGAAAACAAATTTTGCATCATGATTTTGCACTTTTTGCAGTAAAGGTGGCACCACAGCTCTGTACAAATTAAAGCGACGTTTTAAACATTCTGTAAAAAAGTTGGATTGCATTGCTTCTGATTCTACCAAATGCAAAAAGCTCACATAGGTCTGTTCCGTTCCAAAAGTTGTGGTGGTACAGTAGTGTAATATGCACTTATTTCTGCAATAATATGCATCGTATTTATTTTGGTGTCACTTAGGAGGTGACCTGCTCAGGTTGACAAGAATTTGATGAACCCAAACCTGATCCTTCAATTACCGGTACGACCCGAAAGTGACTTGACGGACCAAGCACTAGCAGATTGCCACACCGATACACAGTTCAAGCTTTCACCACGCATGACGAAATTCCTGGAGTTTAGTCAGGGACTGAAGTTCATTCAGTCTGGAGACTTGGTTCTCGCACATGCAGAGTGCAGACAAAGACTTCTTGATCTACAACTAAATGCCTAAATATGTGTTTCTCAATTTACCACCATTTCGTGTTGGCAAAACACAATGTACAAGTTCAGAAGTCAAATTTGTATACATAAAATTGCTGCATGTAGAATTCACGGAGCTTGTTTGAATTAAGCCGCATCTTTCAACAGGTAGATATATCAAGAGCACAAGGACCACTAGTGAGTTATTAGTTGGGGTTAGGGCCTAAGCCCAACCCCCTAGCCCTGAACCCTAACCTCAAACTTAAACCACGGCCAGGGTTGGGAATCAATACCCAAAAAAGTTAAGAAATAATCGATACTCGGTAGTTCACCAAAAAGTAAAGAAATAATCGATTTCGATGATAGTTTAAAAAAGTTAAGAATAAAGAATACTGTAATCGATATTTGATATTACACTGAGCATTTAGCGGTGTACGCCACGCATTTTTGGTGATGTCCTCACATTCATGCGGTAACTTACAGACAAACGATGGACTTAGTATATGCAAAGCAACTTTGCCATATAAAAATTTTTTTTTGTTTTTTTTTTGGCACAAAAAAAATTATCAGCAAAAACAAGGTAATGACACACTGACAATTATTTTAAATTTACCAAAGTGAGATAAAATAGGCCTAGCCTGGACATAAAGAATCGAATATGAAATATCGAATTGCGCCGAAAAAAAGTAAAGACAAGACACATTTGATACTCATTCAAAAAAGTAAAAACTCCAGTGCATTCGATAAACAAAAACTAAAGAATATCGCAATCGAATATCGATTACAATCAATTTTGCCCAATCCTGACCACGGCTTAATTCAAACAAGCCCCAAATTCACATAAAACATGTCATAGAGAGGCTGAGGAACTACAAAATTTGCACCTCATCAATTCCAATCTCCGACCATAATGTGACAAATTTGTCCAAGTTAGTGCTGTATTAATTAAGTTGCAATCACAATCACTAATAATACATGGCATCTTTGACACATGAAATTAATCTAAAAACCATGCAAGCGTACCACTACATTGCATTAAGCGTTAAAAATACTCCCTGACATACCGGTGCAGTACAGCAGTGTTCCCTCTAGGATTTTGACTGGTACGAATTTGCCCAAATATAAATTCATTGGAATTTTTGCCCAAAGATTTCACTACTTTGAGGACCCCTTTTACAAATTTTTTGCATTAAATTTGCTTTTCCAAGATACAAACTAGAGTCTTGCATCAAAATATTCAAGTTGTTTGTTTAAGTTTTTCAGTTTTTCATTTTATAATATTAATTTCTGGTTCCAAGATGCAAGCTAAAGTCAAAATCAAAATATTCAAGTTTTTTGTTTAAGTTTTTCAGTTTTGCATTTTATAATATTAATTTCTGGTTCAAAATCAGCAAAATTTGCCCAAAAGTTTTGCATTTTTCTCAAATTTCTCACTCTAGAGGGAACACTACCGTACAGTACCATACCTAGTTAGCACATTCACAACACCTTTTGATTACTTACCGGTACCGTACCTGCTTCACTGGAATCTGCATTATACTTGTTGTTTGAAAAGATGCAGTGGCTCTGTGGCTCCATCTTTACATACATTGTTAAATAAAACAAACGTTAAGCCTATTACGTGTATACCAGCAGATTTGAAGATTATGCAGATCATTGTTCGCGCACTCAAACTGAAATCTCTCAAAATAATTTCAGTTTAAAGCTTGACAAACTATGAATCTGAATTTGCTTCTGCTTACTGTACACACTGCTAGTCTATCAACCTCATCGTAAATTCGTCGCGCCGCAGATCTTAGATTTATTTGTTTTTTCCTTCAGTTGTGAACTGCAAACAGACTAGGAGATGCACAGCAGATAATACAAGTACCGTACTGTACTGCTGCACTCCCACTCTGTGCCCATTAGACTACCGGTATCCTAATACCAGTAATCAACAGTGCTGCACCCTGCAACCTTACTGATGAGTTTGTCTAAGATACAGTATCTGCAAATTTGAACTGCTGACCCATTCTCCATCGCAATGATTACTGGTACATCTCAAAGTAGCCCACACATGAGTGACATGAGACGGTATGTACCGGCAGTCTAACAGCTACCGTACTGGGGAATTTACCTGGTAAGATTAACAGCTTTTTTGTCATGAATTAAACAGAGTCGTTGCATAAACCAGCAAAACTACAGCAAATTATTAACAGTTTATGGAAATAAAATCAACTTTCTCCGTATCTCGACTTGGACTTGTTGGGTTTGATAACTTGTAAAGTTGTAGTCTAAAACCTAGTCTTAATCAACTTTCAAATGCACTAAATCAGACTAATTTAAGGAAAATACTACCAATAAACCACAAAAGTAATTGCATCCCTTCAAAACTACATTGGAGGGCTCTATTTTGCTAAGATTCGCAACGCAGCATTACTTGGACAAGCACTACAAGCCAGTTTTCGTACATAACTCATATGACCGAAAACTGCGTATTTTCGTTACTACCTGATCACTAGGGAAAAAATCGATTGACCAATCAGAGACGAGTTTGGTTTAACAGCGTATTCTCAAACAATCAACATTTACACAGAGCTTGATGCGTACCCATTGCCTAGAATAGACGAAATGGTAAACGAGCTCGCGAAATACAGCGTTTTTTCTACTTTTGATCTACGTAGTGCTTACCATCAAATCAAAATAATTGAATCTGAACGTAAATACACCGCCTTTGAAGCAAATGGAAAATTGTACGAGTTTAATCGCATACCATTCGGTGTAAAAAATGAAGTTGCTGTGTTTCAAAGAGTTATTTCTCACTTCGTCGAAAACGAAAATTTAAAAGACACTTTTCCCTGTTTAGACAATGTGACAGTCGCCGGGAAAACGCAGGAAGATCATGATTTGAATGTGAAAGCTTTCATGGAAGCAATCAATCGCAACAATTTCACGCTTAATGAATCTAAAACAATTAGCTCAGTTTCGAATGTTCAAATTTTGGGCTATGTTGTCGGCGATGGACTCATTAGACCAGACCCGGAAAGAATGCGTCCTTTAAAAGAGTTTCCGCCTCCAACAACTTTTAAACTACTTTAACGAGTTTTGGGAATGTTTGCTTATTATGCAAAATGGATCGATTGCTTTGCCGATAAAATCCGTCCATTGGCTGACGTTAAAAGTTTTCCTCTGAGTGAAGCAGCGTTACAAGCATTTAAACATTTAAAAACTGAACTAGAAAATGCTGCTTTAAAGTCTATTGATGAAAGTAAGCCGTTTGTCGTGGAATGCGATGCTTCTGATGTCGCGGTATCAGCTATGTTGAACCAAGGAGGAAGGCCTGTGGCATTTATGTCACGCACTTTGCAGGGTAGTGAACTCCATTATCCTGCTATCGAAAAAGAAGCCACGGCAATCATGGAGGCAATAAGGAAGTGGCACCATTTTCTGTCACGGAGAACCTTTACCTTAGTCACGGATCAACGCTCCGTGGCCTTCATGTTAAATAGCCGACGTCGTTCAAAAATTAAAAACAACAAAGTGCAACAATGGAGGTTGGAGTTAGCATCGTATTCCTACGAAATCAAATATCGACCAGGAAAACAAAATGTTGCTCCCGATACCTTATCAAGAGCCTTTTGTTCGTCTCTTTCTGCTTCATCATCTTTGGAAGAAATTCACTCTCAGCTTTGTCATCCTGGCGTTACCCGACTTTTGCACTTTGTACGCACAAAAAATTTACCGTTTTCTACATCCGAAGTAAAAAGAGTTGTTTCTAATTGTAAAATTTGTGCTGAAATTAAACCGCAATTTCACCGATCATCAGAGACTGGAGTTTTGATAAAAGCTACACAACCTATGGAGCGTCTTAGTATGGATTTTAAGGGCCCCGTACAGTCTAAAAGTTCGAATCGTTATTTATTGATAGTTGTGGACGAGTTTTCACGTTTCCCTTTTGCGTTTCCGTGTAAAAGCATGACGTCATCAACGGTCATGCAGTGTTTGAACAAGCTTTTTACATTATGTGGCACCCCGAGTTTTATTCACACCGACAATGGAAGTGCTTTTACTTCATACGATTTTAAGCAATACCTGCTGAGTAGAGGCATTGCATCCAGCAAATCAAGTATTTACCATCCATCCGGCAATGGTCAAGCAGAAAAAACTGTGGGAACTGTTTGGAAGGCTGTGCAGTTGGCGTTAAAAACACGCACATTACCTGAATCAAATTATGAAACAGTGCTAGATGATGTGTTGCATTCAATGCGATCGCTTTTGTGTGTTACGACTAACATGACTCCGCATGAGAGATTTTTTAATTTTCAGCGACGCTCATGTTCTGGTACATCTCTTCCGACTTGGTTAACTAATCGTGATAAAGTTTTTGTGCGACGTTTTGTTAGAAATAGTAAAAGTGAGCCTCTTGTTGACGAAGTAGAACTCATCAATGTGAATCCGACGTATGCTGATGTGCGTTACTCGAGTGGCCGTGAAGCCACAGTGTCTATTCGTGATCTTGCGCCTAACCCTCATGTTGTAACTAATGATGCTTCCAATGTAGACCTACCACAAGAAAGTGATGTCTCTTCTGATATTTCTGATGCTAGGGATGTGTCTGATGAACATGTAAACAATGCAAATTTTGATAACAGCGATTCTCCAGTTGATACTCGTGAAAATACTAGTCGTAACGCAATGAACCCGGATTGCTCTGTGAGACGTTCGGCACGTAGTAATAAAGGTGTACCTTCTCCACGTTATGGTGTAAATTATTAATATTGTTTTAATAAGAGGGGTGAATGACACAACATTTTACGAAGTTTCTTTACTTGTATTCGAACCTGTGTTTTTGTTTTTTATGTTCACGAGTTTTAGTAAGCGAATCAATTTATAGCTCTAAGCAAACTGTTACGTTGATTGCGTTCCTTGGTTCACACCGTCTAATTTCTCGATCGGAAGCCTCACGCCTTATTTCTTTGTGTTAGTCTGAAATGTTCAGTCTGTTAAATGTTTCGCGTTTATTTTGAGTTCTGAGTAATGTTTAATTTTTCATTTAGAGATGTGATGTTTTAAGTTAAATTAAGCTTTAAATAAAGTTAATGCTCATTTCACCCTGCAACCTTAAAAAGGCCAACCTGGTTATTTGGCAACCCTGCATTTAAGTACAGTGTGACTGAAGTGCTTTCAAACGATCAGGGGCGGGATTGCAACTTCCTTCTCGCTCGCTAATTTAACTAGCTAGTTAAGCTTTCATCTTAGAGATGGCATGGGCCGCTAAGAGACCCGTCAACGAGCCGTTAACCGATTTTTTTGCTGGTCCGCTAACGGCCCGGTGGTATCTGCTTATCACTGGGCCGCTAACACTTTTTGAAATTCCTTTGAGTTTGATTAATTTGATTAAAGGTTCGTAAAAATAATGAGTTTTGGGCGGGCTGGGCTTTACTTTTAGCAGTGTTGTAGTAAGGCCAATTAAGGACCTTACGGTCGAAGCCAAGGCCAATTAAAGACTTTAAATTTTTTTTGAGGCCAAGGACACATAAGCCGAGGCCAAGACATACAAGTCGAGGCCAAAGACATGGATCAAGGACAACCGGCATTTTTCGAATTTCAGTATGAAATCTCAAAATGTGGGTCTTTGGTCATGAAATAATGGTTCGCAAACAATTTATGGCCTAATATTGCAGGCCTACAACGACAATTGTTTTCGAAAATTACAGGGTTAACAAAAATGTTATAATTGATAACAATCCAGTGCCAGGTCTACTAGGCGCACGGTATGAAGCTATAAATTGATATAAGATGCCCCACATGAAACTCGCCACAAAACTAAAACTAACCCCGACGAATCAAGCATAAAGTTCCTTGTTGTTATTCAACGGTAAGTTGTTTAATGCATATAGAAAAAACGCATGTACTATAAACCAGTTACAGGTAAACTTATCACAGTTAAGCAAAAAAACTTAAGGTTTTTTTTTTAAATCAAATAATATCTGCATGGAAACAAATATAAATGATGGTTGAAATCTTTGCTACTTTGGTCGACACTGTGCTGCTTACTGCATCCCAAATTGTTCAACAATTTTTGGATTTTGTGCTTACAAGCTAGTAGGTAACCTATAGCCGCATTTTCTACGTCTGTACTCAATCCGTACCGTAGTTCGTTTTCCCATAGATGTTGCCTCATTTTTCGGTACAACATCGTACATTACCATTCCTACCTACAACCTTTGGTGAGCCAGATTTAGTTTAAGGAGTTTCTGCCCACCAGGCCGCCACTGTCTTATACATTCACCATTATAACTAAAAAACAAATTGCCAAATAAAACAACAAATCAACGAAAATGCAAGCAATCATAATAGAAACAAAATCACAAAACGAAGCATAACAAAAAGTGAAAAGCACTCACGTGTCACATTCACACTCACAGAACTACCCCACAACGTGTTAATTAGACTTCAGAAAAATCAATGTCGAAAGCACAGACCCCGAAATGCAAGCTCGATGGGGTCACATAATAAAACAGTTGTTATCAACTAATGATGAAGTCAAGTTTTGATGGTCGAGAGTCGAGACTTCAAGAAAAAAAAATCGAGACCAAGACCCTATATCCTTGAAAATATTTTTGAGCCCGAGCAGAGGCGTCGTGCAGCCAAAAAATTTGGAGGGGCCCGAGTAACAACTTAAACAGATATTGATCATTTACACCCTTTATAAAAGCCATATTCAGCACTGAGTAAAATCACGGAAAAAGAAAATTAGGAAAAGACTCCAAAATATGTCGTGATACCCCGATTTTTGGATAATAAGTCGAAAGTTATTTGGATACCCCAAAATGCTCCTCAATTACGGACACTATGCGCAATCAGTGTGGCCCCACGATTTAACAAAGGTGGAGGACATTAAAGGGAAGTTTGGGGGAGAGCCCCAGCCGTCGTAAGATGGCCGAGTGGTATAGAGCGTCAGCTTTTGGATCGATAGACTTGGGGTTCAATTCCGAGTCGGGTCAAACCAATGACTTAAAAAATATAGTTCATTTCTTCCCTGCTTGATGTTCAGCATTTAAGGGACAGTGTGGAGAAAGCAGGCAAGTTTACTTGTTGTGCCATTGGAAAAGGCACTTAATGGAATTCCCCCATCTTAGTGTGGTAGGCACATGGCCGGCGACTCCTAAGCGAGCTCGCACAGCGCCTCAGTGGCGGCTGGTGTTAAGGAACTGCAGCACCCCCAAAGTTTTTGCAAAAAATGTCGCAAAAAATAGATATAATATAAAAACAAAAAATTAAAAAAAATTGCATCAAAAAAATTTTTTATAAAAAACTTTTGTTAATTTTTTTTATAATTGGAAACTCTACACAACTGAGCTGTAAATAAGTGCACACCTCCAGCCGAAAATGAAACAACCGCGAGCAGTCATACGCAGTGATATGGGTAGGTCTGTGTAGGCTTAGTCTACCATTTTCCTTGATGAGATGATCGGTAGACTTGGGGTTCGATTCCGAGTCGGGTCAAACCAATGACTTTAAAATTGGTATTCACAGCTACCCTGCTTGACGCTCAGCATTTAAGGGACAGTGTGGAGAAAGCCGACAAGTTTACTTGTTGTGCTGTTGGGAAAGGCACTTAACGGGATTCCCCCATCTTAGTGTGGTAGACAGATGGCCGGCTACTCCTAAGCGAGCTCGTACAGCGCTTCGTCACTTTCTCGTGATAGGAGGATAAATATGCCAATAATAATAATAGTAGTGGTAGACTAGACTAAACTATGTGATTGGGTAATAGCCAGTGTGTAGATGAAGTTAAATGCGTCAGGCTACCATTACTCTGTCCACATGTCCTAGAGCAGGGGTGTGCAAACTTTTTTTATAGCGGGCCAAATAGCAATAAGCACAACATTGTGCGGGACGCACGTTTAAGTAGGTCAACTTTCAGCTCTTGGTTAGCCTACGTCGTTTTAGTTTTCCATAAACACCGTCAGCATGTTTCGAGTCACAATGTCGTTTAATGTTGTACTCAGTTAACATTATACCCTTTAGTTTAATTCAGTGGCGATTCCGGCACTCGGGCTACTCGGGCTGAGTCTAAGTTACGAAATGATGGAAGGCTTGTTATTATTTAAATTTTAAAAAGTAAGCTTAAAGCTTTTTTTTTAACTTAATTCGTATCAAGTTCGTTGAAAGAAATTGTCAACGTAAAAAACAACGAAGTCTGCGGTGGCAGTTGCGTTTTTCGCTCAACGATTTGTCTAGCCATAAGCTCTGGCTTGAGGAAAATAGCCCGAGCCGCATTGCGGAGAAAAGAAATAGACAAACCAGACAAAAGCCTTTTTCCTTATTACATCTTACTCGGGCTCGATCGCATTTGCCTGAGTCAGACAATGCAAACATTTGTTACGTTGTTTCACACAATTCTTTCCTTAACTTGTTTGTGGAACTCGGGCCCTCGAGGAATAGCCCGAGCTACAATTGAAGAGAAGAATAGAAAAAAGATTTCTTAAGACGCCTGCCATCATGCTGCCATGTAGTAAATGCAGGCTTTTTGTTTGGTCATAAATGTCTGTTCCTCTGTGGCTCACAATGGATAGCTGATAACAAAGAGCTACACAACAAACTCAGTATGAGTTTGCCATCAAATTAAGAAGATTAAACTTTATGTATGAATGAAAGTATTTTGCAACAATTTAACTGTTGTGTACGTTTGCTATTTTATTGATTTTTTACCGTTTTTTTAACACTGTTTATGTCGAGCCCGAGTAGCCATAAAAAGCTAGAGTCGCCACTGGTTTAATTGCAAATCAAACACAAAGTGTAGGTTCAGAAAACGTCGCAAGGACTTGGAGGCGTTCCCTAAACGAAGAAATAAAGAATGACAGCTGACTACTGTCCCCGTTAATCCTAATTGACAAGGAATATGCTGTCCTATCAGCATCTAACGTGCGATGTATCAACAAATTCTTGTCTTCAACGAATTCTATTGATTCATCCACATGCAACACGATAACTAACCGTAGCATTTAAACCTAACTTAAACACACTTAATTAGATCTAACTAGCTGCGGATACACTGGAGGTAACTTTAGCGTTTCCTAAAGAAATAGAGAACAAAGTAAACACACTGACCAAAAATTAACCGGCGTGCAACAACTACACAAACAGCAAGAAAATAACCCTTGCACCAGATAGCAAAGGTACCAAGACCAGTGGTAGCCAGCACAGGCATCACGGGAAAACTAGACAGACTAACAACGGTCTAGTAGTGTAAATCATACCCAGCACCGAGCTACGATCCAACCGAGAAAATAGCTATGTTTCAACAAACACAGATAACTGTCAAATACAGGGCTAATCGCGCTCGCAGGCTAACAAATACAGGCATAATTAATAGGTGAAACACACTTACCGTGCAATGCTATTGCAGTATTAACTACACTACATGTTCCAACACTGCACTTATCCAAACTCTAATATAATGGCAAACACAGACCCGCCAACATAGAACATTATACATACAGGTTTCTACTGCAGAATCGGTACCCAGCCCTAGGCTATAACTCAATAAATCCCTCACAACAACAGACTAGATCCCACAACTATGACTTCCCGCAAAGGCTCTAACAACAGTCTAGCAACTTAATACACAAATGTAACATGTCTGCTATGGGGCGCCGTGTGTAAAGCTACGCAATATAAAATTTTGCATCATTTTTTTGATTAATTTTGGTTAAATTGCATGCAATAACATATATTGTTGCAATTTATCTATATTGCTGCAATATGAGTTAAATTGTTGCAAATTATCTATATTGCTGCAATTTGTGTTAAATTGTTGCAATTTATCTATATTGCAAAAAAACACTTGAATCGCCTTTTAATTGCCATGGTGATATGCTAACTAAAACAGTCAGTGTTGCCCTTTCCCTTTTTCCATGAACTCATGTAGTGAACTGGCCTGAGGCGCTGTTGTACTGACTGCGCAGTGTGCACTTATTGGTTTGGCTGAAACATTTTGAAATAAAGTGGCTTGGAGTTTGATTGATAAAATACTGTTATGATTGGTAGATACAATTGCGGACGTATGCAAAAATATAGACGTATACGGTAGGCAAGTTATGAGCAAGCTACCAGTACCCATGCAGGTATCGGTACCAGCCATGTAGCAGTTGCAGGGTATGGAAAGTTTGGATGAAAAATGCTGTCACTACTATAGTGCAGTCACTACTATAGTGTCAGACAATACAAAATGTTGTAGTAGCCCATGTCTTAAAACAGAAGCTGGGTGTTAAAATAAATAAAAGTAAGCTGCAATCATTATTAGTTTAGACGCATTTGGAGGAATGACGTGTAAGGCCTGTAGGTGTGTTCTAGGCAATAATCTTTAACAACGCATGCAAATGTTTTTTAAATTCTTACTACAGATCAACAAACTAACTTTACTCCTGAGTCGAAGCGATTGATTGAAGCAAAAATTAAACAACAAAACAATGGAATTTATAGTATAAGAAAGGGGGGCGGGGGTATGAGGTTAGTTTGAAAGATGAAAACAAAATAGCACTGGCTATTATTTTTCTTTTTTTTTAATTTTCAATTTTTTGAATTATAAAAAGTAAAACATCTCACTCCCCGAGCCCCAATGACACGACGCCACTGTGCCCAAAATCAAAACTCAGTGAATTTTTCGAGACCCAAATTTTACAAAGCTTGTCTGACCGAGTGGCCGGCGCATTGGGCTGGGAAGCTGGCTTCGCGGGTTCGATGCCCGGGTGGGCCATGTACCATGATGCACATACTTTACTGCAATGAAAAGTTTAGCTCTGCAAGTGTGGCTTCGTAAAACTAGCCTTAACGCTCTTCGTTTTTTAAGCAAACCTGCATATGCTATAAAATGTTCATAAAAATTCAAGTTTAGGCCACAATTTTTATTTGCTAACACTGATCGTATTTTAAGCTATTCCAATCTTCGCTGGCCGTATAGTTAATACTCTTAAACGTTTTATAAAAAAGTTATAGATGGCCGAGTGGTATAGAGCGTCTGCTTTTGGATCGGTAGACTTGGGGTTTGATTCCGAGTCGGGTCAAACCAATGACTTTAAAATTGGTGTTCACAGCTTCCTTGCTTGACGTTCAGCATTTAAGGGACAGTGTGGAGAAAGCCGACAAGTTTACTTGTTGTGCTGTTGGGAAAGGCGCTTAACGGAATTCCCCCATCTTAGTGTGGTAGACAGATGGCCGGCAACTCCTAAGCGAGCTCGTACAGCGCTTCGTCGCTTTCTCGTGATAGGAGGATAAATATGTCAACAATAAAAAAATAATAATAATTTTCAAAGAAGGCATATTGTTCAAGTTCACCATTTTGAGTCTGCAGTCTTTACTGTACCGGTACTCTAGTAGATTTGTTTTATAATATGTAAAAACAACCTACCATGAGCGTGGCTGGACTAACTTCCCATGATAAAAAGCTTATCGTTCTGCTATGCTAAACCTCAAGCTCAGTCCACATGCAAGTGCTCTAAACAAAAAATTTAAAGCATCGAGAAACAGCAAAGCGAAAAAACTAGAGTGCTGCAATTAGCACCTCTAACGAAGATAAACTGTAAGGCCTAATATCAAATAACATCGCCGGCGCTACATTCTCTTTTTCGGACTGCGTTATATCACGGCTTTACTTCAGACTGCTTTGCATGGCTATTAAGCAAATTGTAGCCTAAAGTAAATAAACAACAGTTGATTGAAACTTTGAAGAAAAGCGTGAAAGAGCTTTCTTCCATCATTCTACCCGAGTTTTCGAACCTCAAGTATCTCCCGCTGAGAATCCAATTACCACAGATTAAATTTTCTATTAAAAGCTTTGTTGCGCACAATTTCAATTTAAAAACCTTAAGGTGAGATTGTAAAAAACAAAATCTTTAGTTGTCAAACCAATGGTCAAACTTTTGCTTTTCACAATGTAACTTTATGGTTTTCTCATCATGCATTGTCTACTTTTATTTCTTTTACCAAAAACCGACTTTTACCAAAAACCGATGCTTATCGTTATTTGGACCATTTTTTCTTAAAACAGCTTGCGTTTTGTGAAAATAATTGCAAAGTTGAAATTTTAAAAATATCGAGTCCTTGAGCCGAGGACAGCGCAATATCCAAGGCCTAGGAGAGCCGAGGCCAAGGACAACACGGTCGAGGCCAAGGCCAAGGACTTCACAAACCTGTCCTCGAGGACATACTCGAGGATTACATCGCTGATTTTTAGCATGAGTTGCCGGGCCGGTTACGGTTATTGGGCTAGAGGTTCCGGGCCGTGGGCGGTCTGGGCCTAAAAAAAGTCAGCCCGAGCCATCTCTATTTCATCTACCGAGGAGTTTGCGAACTAGCACGTTGAGCGATCGCAAGTAGTCCTCGCAATCTCCTCACAAATATCTGACGCACGCGCCGCAGAATACGTCAGCTGTGCATAAACGTAAGGAGAAAAGGCAGTCTCAGTCAGGAAGTTTTGAGAAACGAAAATACAGCAATTTCTTCGTTACAATTTCACTGAATAAGTTTATTAATTAGTTAGCGAGATGGAGAGTAGAAAAGCCAAACGTTTTCCGAAATTGACTGCTGTACAAATTGATGATTTACTTACGGCATATTAGAATCATTTTCTTTTGAAGTGACAACGGCTTCCAAGCCAGAGGTGTTCCACGGAGCCGGATCCGGATTTTCAAAAGCGGATAATCCGGCTGTTGGTTTGAATTCGGATCCGGATCGAGATTGTAATTTTTTGCTTTTTCCGGATCAGTATCCGGATTCAATTTTGGATGATAACCTATATAATTTTAATAAGCTACTAGTGGCCTATTGGGTATAAATTTGTATATAATGCCCATACAGGATTTGGAGTCAGATTCTGTTGCCTGAATTTTTTAGAATTCGGAGTCGGATTCGGATTTTAACGCTTCGGATTCGGATTACGATTCGGATTCAAATTTTTAGACTCCGGACACCTCTGTTCCACGCAGCAAGCATGAAAAATAGTTACAATTAGGAAAAAACATGTCTATACGCTTGCATGGGGAATTTCTGTTATTTTATCGTATCACTACGTCATAGCAGAAATATGTTTTTATATTTTGCAGGTAAACTCCGTAAATATTTCTGGCGTAAATAGGACCATCGAACAAGTGGAGCATAAAAGGTGGGACCTAAAAAGTTCAGACAAAAAAGCAATCGCGAAATGGAAAACGGAAGCGACCAAATCTGAAGGAGGTACAAGTACCGCTACACCCAGGCGCGGATTAAACAGTGTTTTTCGGGGGGGGGGGCAGAAAATTTAATGTGTTAAGGGCTTTTTAAGGAAAAAGTTTATATTTGAAGTACGCTATCTAGCAGTGGCGTACGCAGGATTTTTCAATTAGGGTGTTTCAGTGACGTCACATCGTCATGACGTAAAGATGCTACCATTACGATAGTTTTGAGGTATTAAAGTGCATCAGATTGTAATGTTTCTAGTCCAAATTTTTATTCAACTGCAGCTAACTATGATTAAGCTATACGATGCCATAACTAAGAAAACAACCCAGATATTTTATTCATACCTTTGCTTGATACTTTGCGCTTCATTTAAGGAGAGAAAAGGTTTTGCAGAAACTCAAGCTATCAAGCCGTGGTTAAAAATTTGCTGCAAAATTTTAGTTTACCTCATTGTTGGGCCATAGGAAGGTTGACTGACTAAAGTAGGCCAGCTTTCGCAACGTCACAAACAGGGTGTAGCCATGGGTATAAAACAGTTAATTGCTTCCGTCCAAAATTTTTTTCAAAAACCAACATCGATGCATGCAAGCAACGCACATAAACGTTGATATAAACATTTATTATGCGCTCATTATAAAGGGATAGTTTCTTCCATAACTGTCTAGAAAAGTGAAGATAGTGGAGCATGAGAAAACCCTGCCCTTCCTATCAAAATATTTTTTGGCTAAAATGAGTTGCGCGCGTGAGGAATCCCTGATCAAACGATTAAGGTCAAAAATAGCGTCGATATTGTCCTAGCATTTTTCATCCAAAGCACAGCGTCGATAACTCGATATCATCAGATATTCTCAAACACATTATCGGGATGTCTGAAAAACGGAGCACTCCACCTCCTAAAACAGTTACGGTACGTAAAAACAATTTTGTCTCATCCCTACCCCTCCCCCCCGTTCCACCCCTGGGCCTCTTCAAATCTTTTGTTGGTGTGATCTTATAAGTAGGCTTTTAATATTTTATTCTTAGCGATACGGCAGGGTCAATTTAGTTTTTTATATTTTAAAATTTTTTCAACAAACCGGCCGGTTATAGCGCAGTTGTTAAAGATGTCGGTATCGATGTGGAAAAATTGAGGTTCAATTCCCAGGCTGGTCAAATCAGACACACTGTAGCCAACTGCTCGCCACTGCTCATAGTATCTTATTACAAGCAGGCTACAGAGCTGAACTACAGTTCCTAGATTTTCAAAACATAATGGCGTATCAGTAGGCTACTTCAATACCTTACCAGTTACAACATAAGCGAACTCTTTTTCTGTATTACGCTTTTCCGCAATACTGCTTTAATGCTATAGCCTACACTGATGCACCGAATATGCAATCCAACCAGCTTTTTCATCTATTTCAGATTTTAATACCAATTATAACATTTGCTAACTAGTAAAAATTTTGGAAATTTCGGGACAGGGGCCGGGCCCTTCCCATAAATTCGCGCATGGAATGGCCCCTTTTTGCTATGTAACCCAGGGTCTCTACTGGCTCTCGACGACTCTGATCATCTTCAAAGCCACTTACAGTAATAGCGTTACTTTCTGATTGTACTGCGTAAGTAAAAGTATAGTCGAAATTTAAATCACTCAAGTAAGTATTCGTTACCAGTGATAAGGGCCTTAAGACCATATTTTTAAGGTCTTGGTCTTGACCTAGGCGGTCTTGGTCTTGACCATTTAGTTTGGTCTTAAGACTGAAAGAACTAAAAAGCATCTAGTAAAAATTTGAGTGATCCTGCACAGCTAGAAAAAGTATCCAACAGCGTGTATGTGATTGTGTTGTTCTTATTTTTTTTAATATTCTGTATATCTTTTGCCCGTTTTTTGTTTGTTGTTATAGAAAAATAGCGATAAGTGATAGACTGTTATTTCTCATTTCATTTTTATGGACTTAGTCTTGAAAAAAATCAAAGGTCTTGGTCTTGACAAAGACGGTCTTGGTCTTGAAAAATTTACCAGGTCTTGGTCTTGCAGGTGATGGTCTTAACTGCATCATTGTTCGTTACCAAGTAATAATACTTAAATAGTCTACTTAAGTAAAACTACTTCGTTACTTTACACCACTGGTGAAGACCCAGTTTTATTTGCAATGCGGCCCCCATGCAGCAAACAATACATTTTTGGAAATAACCCTTGTGTTATTAAGGTAGCCCACTCCTGCTGTAAAAGGTTTCATAGATTTATGAAAGAGTTTTTAACCTGGGGTCCACCGTACAAAACAGATTACGAAAAGCTGGTTTAGAACATTTTTTTATTTAAAACGAGAGCAAGCATATAAACCGTGTAAAGTTTTTTTACGAAGCTTAATAGGCCGAATAAGCTACTTAATTTATAATATTAGTAAAAACATTTTGCTCAGCGAAAGAATAGTAACAAATTAAAGCTTAGTAACTCTGTTTATGCACTGTACGCACTATAATCTAGTGCACTACCACTAGATAATTCAATAAGATAGTTATTTGAGGCATCAACAAACTTTTGCTTATAAATTAAAGCATTACAAGCGAAGGCGATCAGCAAAAAAAAGGGGGCTGCCCATCCACCATAAAAGGAAAAACTAAAATGCGCTCCAGCAAACTTTGCAGAAGAGATGCTCTTGCTTAATGCATTTAATCCGAGATGAGAAAGGTTAACTGCTCTTTTTCTTCTGCGCGAAATACTATTGAAACGATGGCTATGGACTAACCCACCAAAGTTGGGATCATAAGGATTGTTTGCTAGTGCTCCGCCTGCAATAGAATGAATGTCATTCACATTGCCGGCCACGTCATCGAGGTTTGGCAGACTCGGAACAAATGGAGATGCCGCGTTTGCAGCAGAATTAATGGCAGGACCAACGCCATGGACAACATCGTTGTTGGGAAACGGAGAATTAATTGCTGGTGGTGAGTGAGGAGGATTAACCGGTAGACGATCTGCAATGCCCGGCGCGTCATTGCGGTTTGGCAGACTCGGAACAAATGGAAATGCCGCGTTTGCAGCAGAATTAATGGCAGAAACAACGCCATGGACAACATGGTTGTTGGGAAACGGAGGATTAATTGCTGGTGGTGAGTGAGGAGGATTAACCGGTGGACGATCTGCAATGCCCGGCACGTCATTGTGGTTTGGCAGACTCGGAACAAATGGAGATGCCGCGTTTGCAGCAGAATTAATGGCAGGACCAACGCCATGGACAACATCGTTGTTGGGAAACGGAGGATTTATTGCTGGTGGTGAGTGAGGAGGATTAACCGGTGGACGATCTGCAATGCCCGGCACGTCATTGTGGTTTGGCAGACTCGGAACAAATGGAAATGCCGCGTTTGCAGCAGAATTAATGGCAGAAACAACGCCATGGACAACATCGTTGTTGGGAAACGTAGGATTAATTGCTGGTGGTGAGAGAGGAGGTTTAACCGGTAGACGATCTACAATGCCCGACACGTCATTGCGGTTTGGCAGACTCGGAACAAATGGAGATGCCGCGTTTGCAGCAGAGTTAATGGCAGGACCAACGCCATGGACAACATCGTTGTTGGGAAACGTAGGATTAATTGCTGGTGGTGAGAAAGGAGGAGGAATAACCGGTGGACGATTCACAAAACCGGGAAAGTTGGGTATTGGCAGATTTGAACCGAGTTTAGATATTGCGTTAGAACCAGGGTCAGCAGGTGCATTCGCAACGTTTTCTAGTGATGATCCAAAAGGACTAGCTATCGCCGCCAAATTTGTGTTGTGTCGAATAGCGTCTAGGCCAAGGCAGGAGACTGCGGTCATAGCACAAAGGAAAAGAATGACTGCAAAAAAATAAATATATTTCAATTTAGAAGTTTTCGTCTACATGCATTTGTAAATAGCTGCTCATTTGTGCTGTGGATTATCAGCTCGTTAGTCGGCAACATGGCCTAAAAGCCCTAGCCATAAATACCACACACCAAGCATGGGCAACATACGGCCCGCGGGCCTGATCCGGCCCGTGAAAGGATTTTGACCGGCCCGAAGACCGCATTTAACCTTATTCGGTAATGTAGCCCGAGGTCTCATTCCCAGTGCTCGAGTTGTAAAAACACTTATGGTGGGATGGTGCAAATTAAGCTTTTTACGCCGACATAAAAAAAGGATAGTCATTATTTATGGGGGAATGGTTTATACGGTAAAAAGTTTTATGGAGGGGTGGTGTTGTTTTTTCGAGGGGATGGCATTCCCCCTCAACTTGGGTACTGCTTATTCCTGACAGTTGCTCGCTGATCGCTATGCTCTCACCAAACTGTCTGTGAGAGCTTATGAAACAAACGATTACCTTAGTGAACAAGCAAATTACCTTAGCGCGCTCGTGAGACTGCAACAATTTGTTATCAGCCAGAGATCAACCAACTTGTTGGTAACTTACTGTGATCGACCACAAATGTCTCATCTTTTTTGCCACTTATATGGAATTTAGGTTTATATATTTGCATTATGGAAGATGTGCCAACTGAAAGTCGGACCCGCGAAACCAGTTCCTGATCCCGATGCATTACCTACTCGGCCAACTCAAATGCCTCATTGAATTCGATTTGTTATTGAAATACAATTAATAGGCCTACATTATGATATAATGATAAATTGATTATGCATTTTTTTGTCTCAATTATATATAAAGTTTAAACTTTATGTAAAACAAGATTATTTTATTTCTTGCAGTAGTAGGCTAAATAAATATGTGATTAAGATACGGTAAGCCTCGCATACAACGGACTCGGATTAAACGGATAATTGCATAATAATGGACGAAATTTTAAGTCCGAATGGCTTCCTAGTGATTTAGCAAACCTCGCATAATATTACGGATTTCACATATAACGGACAAATGTCGCTGGTCCCGACTTGTCCGTTATACACAAGGTTTACTATATCAAGTATTATTCATGCAATTATCCAGCCAGCGAAGGACTTCATTTTCTCACATCTGACCCGCTGACTAGAAAAGTTGCCCACCCCTGATTTACAGCAAACATTTTAAACCGTTTAACGAGCGTGAGAAGCTTATCGCATTTGACCAGAGATGTAGTCTCGAGACCAGTTTTTTCCGGTCTTGGTCTTGGTTTCGGTCTCGAACTTAGGCATGTGATCTTGGTCTCGACATGATATGGTATTGGTCTCGTATACTTTCAAATTTGGACTCGAGACCAAACATTTTTAGGTCTTTAATTGATACACAATGTAATTATTTTTTTTTGCAGTGTCAACACAGTGCACAACTGCACCCTCACAGGCCACAGCAGCATACTAATAAAACAATTTCACAAGTCTTGAAGCCAGCGATGGCGGAAGCATTTATAAAGTGGGGGGGCCAAAATCAATGACCAGATTTTCTTCACTTGCAGCCAGTGCCGGCAATGGCGTAGCGAGAAATTTTAAATGGGGGAGGGGTACATAAATTTCCAGCGTATTTTTTTGGCAGAACTAATTTGAAGCTGAATAAGAAATAAGGAAAGCTCTAGGGCAGTGGTTCTTAAACTGGGTTCGACCGAACCCCAGGGGTTCGGTGAGGCTGTAGCAGGGGGTCGGCTAAGATCAGAATAAGTTTTTGCAAAAAGGCATACAGTTGTAGTAAATGACTATCTCTGCATGGAATGATGCATCCCCCCACCATACTCTTTCAACGCTGTTTTTGATGAATACAATTTTTCCATAATTTCAAACCTATTTGATAACAATCATCTTTACGCCTTAAGCACGCATAAATCAAAAATGTGCGAACAAAATGTATCATATTTGGTGAAGGACTTAGAGTTAGAGGCAAAAAAATTAAACAGAATTTGCCATAAAAATTGTTCAAAAAGCGCTAAAATGACCATTACAGTGTCTAAATTTTTGAAAACTTTCCGGGGAAGCATACTCCCGGATCCCCCTAGAGCCATATTTTTGTTCCTCAATTTGCTTCAAATTAACTTTCCGGAAAAAAAAATACGCTTAAAAAATGTAAAAATTTTATGCCACCCTCCACCGCCTTAAGAATATTCTGAATACGCCCCTGACGTGAAACATTTTCAAAGAGCTTATGCCCTTTTCCGGTTTAGACGTCTAACGTCTTTGCACTCATTTAACATTCAACCTAATTTAAAACTGCATGCCCCCTCTAAAATTTTCTGGATCCGCTCCTGGTTATAATTAAGGGTTCGATGTATGCTTGCATGACACCTGTTGGGTTCGATACTTCCGACAAGTTTGAGAACCACTGCTCTAGGGGGTCCGGGGCGCATATTTATGTAATGTACCTAACACCAACAGAACCAACATTCTCATTTTATTCTATTATCTTGGCGAACCCGATTGTTGAATGCAAGTCAAAAGCCAAGCTGCGAAAAGAATCGAACTTAAAATTAGTGCAGCGCCTCCCTCTCTACGCTGCGCTCCAAGCCACTGTACCCCTGAAACACTGAACAGTCATTGCAATCTTGCACAAAATGGCGTTTATACACCCACGCTTTGTCAGAATAAAGCAAGGTTTTGCTGGTGCTGGGTACATTACATAAGAATGCGTCTGGGGCCATGCTCCCCTGAAAATTTTTTGAAAATTTACACGCTGTAATGGCTATTTTAGTGCTGTTTGAATAATTTTCAGCCAAATTTTGTTTAAATTTTTTGACCCTGATTCCGAGTGCTTCGCCAAATATGATATTTTTGTTTGCACATTTTTAATCATGCGTGTCTAAGGCGTAAGGTTTATAGCTATCGAAGAGGCTCAAAATTGTAGGATAATTGTATGCATCAAAAACGTTTTTGAAAATGGTTGGTGGGAGGATGCTCTGGATTCGCTCCTGGCCATAAGCTACAGAAACCGTCAAAAGAATGTGGCGTATTTTAGTCACGTGGCACCATTAGTATTGTTCTTGTTTACTAAAAGGCAGAGACAAAGGGGGGGAGGGGGACATGGCACAATGGCCCCGCCCCTAAATACGCTTTTGATGGCCGGATTTGGACGATGAGAAGCTCTAGGCTATTTGATCACACTGATTGGAAGAGCAAAAAAGATCTTCACGTCTTCAGATGTCCTGTTTTCACTAAAAATATCGGTATAGTGAAGAGCAAAAAAAAGGTATATAGGCACCTCCTCAGATGTTCTGTTTTCCACAGAAAATATCAATAAAGAGAAAAAAAGGTCTTCATTGTTCGTGATGAGGCCCCCATTTTCTCTGAGGCCCTAGGTTTCAGCCTGCTTAGCTTATAAATAAATCCGGCCCTAAACGCATATAATCCATATTTAGCCTGTCCACATGTGACACGTCCAATTTATACGGGCTTCAGACTCACGGTTCTCGCTTCTAATTTTTGTTCCCCCACCCCACAAACAAAATTTAAAAAAAGACATGTCTGGATTTAAGCTCTTTCCCGGGTTTCGATGGTAGGCCCATACTTTCAAATACATTCATGCAAAGGCAATATTGTAGAAATAAACGCGTAAATTAGGCCCCCCCAGCTTCTCCCTTAAAAAAGTGGGGTAGCCAGGGTCCCCTGGCGCCCCCGGTTCCGCCACCTATGCTTGAAGCAGGATAAACAAGCGAAATTCTATCTGTTTTTGCTGTCTCTTCACGCTGCATGAATTAGGGTATTGCAGTCAACGTATCAATACCTTTAATTAAAATTCAAGCTATATCAAAGATGTAAATGGAAAATCGCCGTCAATATATCAAAGGTGTAAATGGAAAATCGCTGTCAAAGTAAAAAAATGGAGCAATATCAAACCAAATCTTCATTATACTCGCGGTATTACGCCGAAGCGCGTACCGAGTGGCGACTTAGCCAATGCATGGGCAACACAGCTCCGAAGAAACGTCGTAGCGGTGGCGAGCTGTAAGCGACACTTGCTGAGCGGACTTGACTGGCCTGGTAATCAAACCCCAGACTGGCCTGGTAATCAAACCCCAGCCCTACCGCACCGATAGCGTGCGCTTAGCAACTGAGCTAACCGGCTGGTATGAAGCAATGTCAAATAATTAAATAGAACCGGTGTAAAAATTCTTTCGCCAAAATCAAACAAAAATTCTGATCGTGAAAATTCTTATCTGGCGGCGTCCTGCTGCTTCTGGAAAAGAATTGTCACACCTATTTGATATTGCTCCAATTTTGTTTCAATTTGACGGCGGTTTTTCATTTACACCTTTGATGTACAGCAGCTTCGATTTCGATTGAAATTGTTGATACGTTGACGTGCATATTAAAGTCACGCAGCGCGAAGAGACGGGGGAACAGGCAAAAAACCGGCGGAGCTATTCTCACAATCTTTTTTGTTGCTTTTTCCCATGATTCAGGTTCCTACACTATAGAGCGAGGTGGGCAAGTGCGGCCCGCGAGACCATTTTATGCGGCCAGCGGGCACTTGCGGAAATATAAACTCCTACGGTGAATCAAGCCGAAGACCTCTTTTCTTTAGCTCCGCGCTGAATGTCAGTGAAAAACTGGACATCTGCAAACGTGTAGACCTTTTGTTGTTTTATTTTTGCTCTTCCAATCTGTGCAGCCCTCGGCAGCAAAATTTCTTCAAATGCGGCCCTCTTGTGATAAGTAGGCCTAATGCAATTTTTTTTTGACTAGTCAAAAAAAGTCAAAACTTCAACGTTAAGTCAAAATTGGTCAAAATTTCAACATTAGGTCAAAATTCTTCACAAAGCGAAAGAAAATAGAATTCAAGAAACAACTCGTCTCGTCTTCATCCTCTTCCGTCCACACATGAACTGCAATTGTGTCTACACTCGCAAGCACATCTCGATACCTCTCGCCTTTTTTGCATTTGTGAACGCAATTTTGATTGCGAGGTATTGATCTGCAGCGATCCGAGGTGATCACAGGCGATCCTCGTGAAAAACCAGGTTTACCGCATCTCGCCTGGTATCACCGTATCAGATATTAAAAAAAGGCAATGCAAGGACTTCTGATCTACTAACAGGGCGGAAGTCAGGCACAATTATTCATCATAATCATAACAAAGGTATTGACCCAAATACCTGTTAAAACAACTAAAAAGCAATGTCCTTCCTGGCCTACCGGACGGGGAAGTCATGACGACTTTCTCTGGTTGGGTCAGAGGCTATAACAGCACTCCATCACCAACCGTGAAAAGGCATTCCAGTAAATCGTACCGTAGAGCAACACAGCGCTGTTTCTGGCTATTAGCCTTGATCAGCCGCCCTCAGGTAAGAAACATTTATCTTCCAGGACGAGTGATCTTGCCAGGATCACTCATCTTATAAGTTTATCAGGATATTTATCCGAAGGGTGTATCAGGATATATGCTAGGTGTATCAGGATATTTATCCGAAGGGATGATCCTGTTCCTGGCAAGATCATTCGTGATCCTGTCAAGGCTGGATCCTGGCAAGATCATTCGTCCTGGAAGATAAATGTTTTTTACCTGAGGGCGGCTGATGAAGGCTAATAGCCAGAAACAGCGCTGTCTCGCTCTACGGTACCTGTTAAAAACCGCTGCGAGTTTTATTGACAATCCAAAATAAGAATCTTGTAACTGAAAGCACTGTGTACAAAAGCGCTTAGATTCAGCTATAATATTATTTTCGCCTCACAGTATCATAATGCCTTATTGTTGCAAACTATTGCAGTTTTAATGTGTTTGCAAAGTTACGTCACAAAGGGCAGTGCATACATTAAGATGAGTGTAATTGCTAGCAGAACAGAACAGATTTATTTTGTACACGCTCATACCATAACAGTTAACAACTAATAGTTAAAAAATAACTCATGCAAGCAATTAAAAATTTAGTAAAACATCATGGTCTGAGGCTAGAGTGTACGAGGGAGACAACAAAGGGAGCATTGCTCAGGAGCATGGAAAGGGAGCATTTACTTACATAGCCAAAGCCAATGTACAGTCAGTTGGTTTATCGAAAGTATCACAAAATAGATAATACGCGCAAAAGAAAAAAAACAAAAAAAACAAAAGCAAAATCAAACAAATGCTCTCTGAGTAGTATGTACACATAATAATAGACAAAAATACTGGTACCGTAGAACTACTTGTAATTAAGAACATAACGATTTTTTATTGATCTTTGAAAGCCCATGCACGCACCAAATTTTAACGTTTATGAAGTTAGTATCATGGTTTAAATTTGATAGTTCATTTAAGTGTAGGTGTCAACTAGAGATTTTCTAACATCAGATTTAAATTTATGGTAGGTAAGGGTTTTCAATGCAGGTGATAGAGAATTCCAAACTTGAACACCAGCAACTTGCAAGGTATTTTTTCCCTTGTTTGTTCTGCTTTGTGGCATGAAGTAGTTTCCAGAAGATGCACTTCTAGTGTTGTGCCAATGAGAAGCATTAATAGCTTTAAAATAGTCATCAAATGTTTTTGGTAACTTATGATGATGAAACATAAACATAAATTTGGCTAATTCCAGTGTGGGCAAGTCTTTAATTTTGAGTATGTTTAATGAGCTGAATAGAAAATTGTTAGAGGTGTGGCTGTTTCTCTTTACGTTACAAATAATTCTTATTATTTTGTTCTGAATTATCTGAAGTTTTTGAAGGACTGTGCTGTTTGCAGATCCATATGAAAGAATGCCATATTGAAGATGAGATTGTACAAAACTGTAGTACAACGATATTAATGATTTGAGATTTAGATATTTACGAAGTTTATAAAATATTCCAACAATTTGAGACAATTTGTTACAAATGAAATTGACGTGATATTCTAGCAAGGATCGTATGCGAACGGAACAGGTTTGAGACGAGCCGAGTCGTTCCGGTTCCTCTATTTATGGAATAGTAGGTATAGCATGGAACAGTAGGTATAGTATGGAATAGTAGGTGTAATATGGAATAGTATAGGTGTAGTATGGAATAGTAGGTATGTAGTACCAATTAGATTTTGGGGTTAGGACTAGGGTTAGAGCATACTAAACCTACTATTCCATACTATGCCTACCATTCCTACTATTTTATACTACTATTCCGTAAATAGAGAACCTACTATTCCATACTATACCTACTATTCCATAAATGAGGAACCCGAGTCGTTCCATGTGTGTTAACGCAGCCTAATAGCTAGTTGGCTTGAATTAGCTTTTTAGTTGCAAAGTTTTCATTTTAAGTTTATCCTTTTTTAAGCACCAGTTAATTTTCTAGGTGCTTGTCATTTTTCATTGATGCCCAAACAAGCTACCTCATGCAGAAGCAGAGGTGTAAGCCTAAGGAGTCGCCTTTTTTGGACTCCTGCTCTGTTTTAACCAACCAGACTCCTGATCCTGCTCCTGGTCAATGACTACTTTTTATACTCCTGCTCCTGTTCGACTCCTGTTTTTACGCAAAAGTGTCTGTTTAGGAAGGGTCAAAATTCTGCACTAACCCAATTACTTCAAAATAGTGAGGTATATAATAAAAATAATTCAGGGCTATGTTTTTTTGACCTAAAAAAACATATTTTTGACTTTATTTTAGCAAAATCTTGACTTTGTATTGACCTAACCGCTTTTGCCTAATTACTTATGTCTTGTTGCACTTTTTTGATTAAAAATGATTCATAATACGCAATTTACAAACATTTCATGCATAATAAGTGCTATTTCTTTCTCAATTACCCCACGCACTTTTACCATTGCAACTTACTATTTCAGAATAATCAAATAAAACTGCGCATAGAGGTTTAATAGCAGCTCAAAAATTCAAAAAAATCTACGTTTTTTTCATTTTTGTAAGGGTTAGGAAATTTTTGATGACTAGAATTTTGACTAGTTTTAACTTTATACAAAATTTTGACTTTATTTTGACTTATAAAATCTACCAAAACAGACTCCTGAAGGCCTGAAACGAACGTCAGTACATGTTTGATCATGCAATAACGTCCTAAAATAATTTTGACTTTAGCGGGCCCTAAAATAACTAAGGAGTTATAATAAAAAACTGAACTTGAAAGAACAGATCTACGAGGAAGACTAGGTATTATATGAGCTTGCGGTCTTCAAGTCAACAGCCACACAATCTTGTGTGAAACGTGGTCGGCCAAGTCGTGATTTGAACCCGTGATGTGGTTTCAAAGCCCAACGCCAATTCCGCTCAGCCATGTCACTTGATGATGGTTCACTACATAAAAATCAAACTAACAAAATACTGGCAATTACTTTTCCAATCATTAGCAAAACATGGTCATTTCAAAAACTACTGGCTATACAAACAAAGCAATTTACCGTAACTCTAGCTGCAACAAAAATTTTTATACAATTTCCCAGTAACTTTCAAAATTTCTGGCAAACTTGTGGGTTGTGCAAAACTTGAATTTAGAACTTTTGGCCTATGTACAGTGAAGAAATGCTGGTTCAGTAACTGCTGGACTAAGTCAGCCTATCTGCAATCCACAAAGGCTTACTGCAAGACTGCTTTGTCTGTTTGTAGTCTGCATTAAAACACTAAACTGCGGTACACAAATAATTCCACATTGCTTAGCTGACTACTCCTGGTACTAGGCTAGTACCCCTTACCCAAACCATACACAGTCATAATTAGTCGGTTAGATTAGGCCTGCCGCGTGTGGTCTATCGTCTTCAGGGGCGTATTCTCCAGAGGTTCAAGGTGTTCAACGCACACACTGCGATATCATAGGTTACATTTAACTAAAATATTTGGATTTTCTCGTCTTTAATCTTTGTAATATCAGCGCAATCTGAGTTCTTTTTGCTTCGATGAACGACAAATTGCTTTTTTTTCGACGCTGACCGATGACGCAACATTCTCTTGTATGATAGGTTCAACAGATATCGTTGAACACAAGCGAGCCAGACCTTTTCCATTGTATTCTGAATCATATTGAATAGCGGAGAGTGACTTTATCTCTTTCCACACAATTCAAATGCAAAAAATGTCCTATTTGAAAGTTGAACCCAGATGCAACGTCACAATACATGCTCAATCACGCCACAGCAAATTGCTTTTTTCATCGCAGAAAAATGATGCAATGTAGAGATGTGCTTAACCGTTACTTTTGAGTAACGGTTCCAAGGGATTACTTTAAAAAAATATTCGACACTTTTTATCCGGTACTTGCATTCGTTTAGGTAATCGCTAGGGCAACCAAAAGTCAATAAAGTCAAATTTTATTACCTGGCTCAGAAAACCATTAAACTTCTACTAAGCATGTTTTAGCTTCAAACCAGGCGTAGTTTAAAAGCGATTAGGTCAAAATAAGGTCAAAATGTTGCGTTGGGTCAAAATAAGGTAAAAATCTGCTTTTTAAGTCAAGATGCAAAATCTGCGTCGATTATTTCGTTTAATATGCATTGCTTACTTAATAGATGAAACAAGCTACGTCGTAATCATTGGTTGCCAGCTTGTGGAAAGCAAACTGGTAGTCCTTTTTTCACCATAAGCACATTAAAACACCATTCGAGTATAAACGTAGTAAACTGTGTTTATGACGAAACAATCGTTTTTGAATAATTCCAGAATTTTAATTGCCCCCCATCCACCGGTTACGCCTCCGAACTAGAATAATATAGTTGGCATGAGCAGAGAGAGCGCCGTCATTGTTTTATTAGTCTACAACTTTATTACTTTGTCCTTGATTATTGTACTTGGCTTTGGCCTCGACTTTTGTGTCTTTGGCCTCGACAAAAATTTAAAATTCTTGGCCTTGACCTCGACCTTAACGTCCTTGGCCTTACTACAACACTGCTGATTAGAGGCGTAACTTGTGTAATTTTTTGGCTTCACTTAAGTAAATCGGTGTTAACTTAGTTCGTTTAGGTCTGAGTAATAAAGTAATGTGACTGCCATTGTTCGTTTAAAACGTTATCGCATTTTCACGCCCTCCAGCAACTTGCCACCCCTGGATTTATCCACAAGATCCAATGGGTAGTTACGACACTGGCCAGACCTTTTCCATTGTATTTTATATCGTAATTAGCATGCGGTTGTGAGTAATTGCTTGTGATTTTTGAAAGTGTTGCAGTCAATATACACATTTTAAAGTTGTTGGTCAAATTCAAGTTGTGGGTTAAATTAGTGGAATGGAAGTAAGTGTTGACAGTATAATTAAAAAGCCGTTTTGTAGCAGAAATGACGACGAAAATTGGAAATAGCAAAAGCGAAAAAACCGACCCCAAAATTAGATATATTAAGTAGCAAATCAGGCTGCTTGAAAAGGCGCTAGATGTTAGTTCGCGTAATCGCATTAAACTTCGAGCACTTCCACACATTTGTTTAATAAACGGCTGCACGCGGCAACAAATATTGCAGAGGAGCACACCTTCAAAAAATGCTCACCGTACGCCACTGATTGTCTGGTACTACCCGCATCTAAATTTTTAATTCAGTTTATCAGTTTATTTGCCAAGTGATTGCATTACGCTGCTAACATCACAAGAACTTGTTTTACTAAACTTGTTTTGCTTTTAGGTATGCTATGACTGCTCTACAAGATGCAAAATATGGGCTGTAATTATCCATCAATACCGATATGTTGGTAGAATTAAACTGCACAAAACAAGCAAATCATCAGAACCAAATTATGGCAAATTTTGAACAAATATCACAAGAATGCGGTAATTTTTCACTCCGGATCCTGCTCCTGCAACAATTGGAAACTTATGACTCCGGATCCGGCTCCGGCTGAAACATTGAAACTCCTGCCGGAGTCGACTCCGGTTTGTGTACATCTCTGTGCAGAAGTAAAGCTACAGTTTACGAGCGAGAGTTTCCGCAAGAATTTTGCAAAAACCCAAATGGAGAACTGTTTTGTATACTGTGTTACACTATAGTAAACTGTGACAAGCGTTTTAAGGTGGACAGTCATCGATCGTCGCAACAACTTCTGGTGCCAGTACCTCAAGACAGTCTTTCATTGCAGTTCCAAAAAAATACTTCAAAGGCAAGTTGGTTGAAGCTTTCCTATCAGCAGATATCTTTTTGTACAAGTGACAAAACGAAAAGATCAAAGACCCGGGGGGTTATTACAGGATTTTATGCGTTAGCGAGCGATTTCTCTCGCTAATTCTCCTCGGAGGAGAAATTTTCCGAGCGGCAGCCGAGATAACGTGCTCGCAAAGTTGGGATTACAGGTTGCGCTCGCAGAAAGAGCAGTTACTCGGTAAAGCCGAGTGTCTCGCTAACTGCTCGGTATGCACAGGCTTGTTGTGAGGTGCTGGACTAACAGCTGCTGTTTGCTGGCTAGCGCCTAGTTTAGTGCCAAAACTGTGCTAGTATTACAAAGTTAGGATGGTTTTAACGTAGTTATAGATAAGAGTGTATGCAGTAATGGTGTCTACAGATGCATAGGCTTGTTGTGAGGTGCTGGACTAGCAGTTGCTGGCCATGGCCTCACACAGTTACTGGTGGAAGATACCATTACTTCATACTCTCCGACCAATGCTCCGACTAAGTCTGCAGCCAACGCATGCTTGCAACAGGCCTACTAGCACAGTTTTAGCACTAGACTAGGCGCTAGCCAGCAAACAGCAGCTGCTGGTCTAACACCTCACAACAAGCCTATACCGGTTCATATGTAGACACCTATACAGTATACATAGCCTACACTCTCACCTGTAACCAAGTCAAAACCATCCCAACTTGGTAATACTGGCACAGTTTTAGCACTAGACTAGGCGCTAGCCAGTAAACAGCTGCTAGCCTACTAGTCTTGGTTTGATGTGTATGTATGTGTATATTGACTATGCTTTGCATTTTTCTTTTTTTTTTTTTTTATTTTTGAAAGTTTGTTTTTTTCTGTTGACATATGTCATTTTTGAGATAGAGAGTAGCGACTTGAGCCTTTGGCTCTTAATTGGCATGCACGAATATGCTTGAACTTGAATCCACCATTTCACAACAAGCCTGGGAGTTGCATAAAGCTCCAGTTGTGTCATAAACTAGGTACTAACTATTGTGCATAAACTATGACCTAAAAAACCGCGCTCTGCCATGGCTAGTTGTGTATGAAATAGTCGCTCGGTAACTTAACGTGCTCATTTTTTTTCTCGCTACTTGCCGAGAGAGTTCGCCAGCTCGGAAAATCCTGTAATCCCGAAAAACGCGTTAGCGAGGGAAATATTTTTACCGAGCAGTTTGCGAGCTCGCAAACCGCTTAACGAGCATCCTGTAATAACCCCCCCGTTCACTAACCTTGGGCAGCCAATGCCATCTGAGTCTAACTGCCGTGCACATGTAAGCGAATGGGCTGAGGAAGGTATAAAAGTGTTCGAGGAGCGTTTTTGGGGCAAGAAGATATTTATCGCTGCTGACGAGAGTGAAATTAATGGCAGCAAGTATTTCAACATATTAATCGGTGACATCTCTGTGCCAGAAAAAACGTACGTCTTAGACTGCAGCATTGTGGGGACAATGAACCAACAGGTTGTGACGGCAAAGATCAATGATGCGCTTAAGAAGTTGAATATCGAAAGAAACAATTTTGTTCTTCTGGTTTCTGATGCAGCTAGGTATATGACCGCTTGCACCAACACGCTCAAGACTCTCTTTCCGCAACTTTTTCATGTAACCTGCTTGGCTCACATGTTGCACAACTGTGCTGAAAAGTGCAAGGTCATTTTGCAGAGGTTGACAACCTCATTGCAGCAGTGAAGGCAGCGACAGTGAAGAACAAACAAAGACGTCGCAAGTTTAACGAGATAGGCAGTCCATCACAGCCAGTGCTCACTCGCTGGGGAACGTGGCTAAATGCTGTAGAGTACTATGCCAAGCATCTGGAAGAAGTTCGTGATATTGTTAACTCATTTGAAGGCAATGGTGTTTTAGTATTACGAGCAAAAGCAGCTGTAAATGACTCGAAAGTTCGAGACTCTCTTGTCAAGATTCAACGTGACTACCAATTTCTGCCTCAGTTGATAAAAAAAATGGAAAATTCCAAGTACAAAATTAAGGCAGCTTACGAAGATATTACCAAAATAGATTTGAAAGAAGACTGTGTGAAGATTTGGCTCTTATATAAGAAAGCGGATGGAAAAAAACTCAGATATCAGCAATATTGTCAAACTACAAAAAGATGGTGTATCACCAGCAACATATGCCCAAATTCAAAATTGTCAGCCAACAAGTGCTTCGGCAAAAAGATCCTTCTCGATGCCTGGCAAGCTTTTGAGAAAAGATAGACCATTTCTACCAGAAATGTCGAAAAGTACCTGTCATTATACTACCACAAACTTTCAATCGTGCTGAAACATCAATCATGCTAATTTTGCAATAAAAACGGTGTTACAGTATTTTACTTAATGTCAAAATTTGTCAAAAAAAATTTTTTTAAGTCAAAATTTACAATTTTAAAGTAAGAATTTTCGTTTTTTTAGGTTAAAAAAATTGCCCTCGTGATAAGCATTTCCTATCTCTGCTATAGAGCAAAGTTAACGAAATTCAATTTTCAAAAATTTCGTGAAACTGACGAAAACGTCGTTGAGGTCGAGTGGCGTTAGGCCTACTGCAGTTCTCCTCTTAGGCATAAGCAAAAGAATTATTTATTTTAAGTTTTCTGAGACTCTGCAGATATCATAAATTTGTAAGTTATAAAAAAAGACTTTTTTGAAGTATTTGAAGTTTTATTAGTTCTGAAGAATTTATTCGCAGGAATTAAAACAGATGAATTAGCGTCCGTAGTTGGTATATAGTTCGATAAGCTGTGGGCAGTTTTTAACAACACAAATGCGTGATTTAGTAACCCGACAGTTGGAAAGACTTTTTAACATTAAGTTAAACTCAAGATAAATGAGCAGCTGCATTGCAAGTGGAAAATTGCTGTATTAAATCAGTTGTGCCTGCAAGCAACAACTTTCCAGTAAACTTTTGGCTCAAAATATGCCAGCAAAAGACAACTACGAAACCAAGAAACGTCAAAGGCAACACTAAAGCCACAGGTCACGAAATATTTGAATCAAGTTGCAATAATAACCCTGCCTTTAAATGTTTTTGAATTTTGGGAACAGAGAAGTGGTGAACTCCTTGCTCTTTTTAAACTATCCAAGCTCACACTATACCAGCTTCTTCGGCTCCGGTAGAAGAAATTTTTAGCTCCAGCGGGTTAATAATGCGACCGCAGAGAGCAAGGCTCTCTTCGGAAATGTGAGAAATCCTCGTTTACTTGAAATGTATTTGTAACTTTTTGGAAATACATAAAATAAATTGATTAAACTTGGTGATATAGATTTATTTTTAGAGGCCGAGCAATTGCTGGACTCGGTCTATGATCTCGCTTGTTTCTGGCCTCGATCTCAAACCAACGGTTTCAAAAAACGACCGTTCTTGGCCTCGAAAAAATTTTGTGGTCATGGTCTCGAAGCAAGCGCTAGTCTCGACCACAACACTGCATTTGACCCATATTTTGAGTTGATACATAAGTGAACAACTCTTAGAGCCCATACTCGCGAATTAAATTTGAAATACAGGCCTGTTATGATCAAACCTTTATAATACTCGCTGTATTGCGCAGAAGAATGTTGCGAGTGGCAGGGCCCAAGTGGCACTTGTAATTAGCTAACACAGAAGCTATGAAGAAACGCAGCAGTGGTATTAGCGGCATTTACCCTGTCCACATGTCCAATTTATGTAACCCTGTCTACATTGGCGCAGGCTAAGCTTGATGCTGTGGGCTTAATCACATAAATTTTTGTGGGCTTAATCAAATATAACAATTAAATTTTTGATGTCTTTTAAAAAAGTGATTACTGTATGTCATCAAGCCAACATCAGTTTGAGCTTAAAGCCCAGATAAATTGGACATGTAGACTGGGTAATTGTGTCTGATTTAACGAGCCACTATTTTCCGAGCCGATATCGATGTTTCTAACCACTACGACAAAATTGAAATAAGTTCACCTTACTGTATTACTTAACTGTGTTCTGATCTTGTGGCATCATTGAGCTCTCGCTTGGCTGTGCAAGTTGGCTTTCAACTTTGGTAAACCTACTTTATTCATGCTGGGGAATAATTTCTGCTGGATAGAGTTGCCATTATTTAAGCAATTTCTGGCAAGTACGAAAACGAATCAAATTTTCATTATACTCGCGATATCACGCCAAAGCGTGTAGCGAATGGCGAGTCCAATTCCACGGCTTAGAGCTTGGGCAACACAGCTGCGAAGAAATGTCGCAGCGGTGGCGAATCGTTGGCCACTCTTTGGCCGATTTGACCTGCCCCGTAATCGAACCGTAGACCTCCCGCATCGATAGCGTGCGCTTAACAACTGAACTAAGCGGTTGGTTAGGCAAGTACAAATCCATAATACAAAACCTGCCCTAAGAAGAGGAGGCCTTTTCAAGTTTTTAGCTAAACGTATGAGTGCAGTTTTCAAATGGCATTCAACACTGCTTTTTTGTTGTTTGTGAAATGTTTGCCTGTCAGATAAGCAGTTGGATTCAGATTGACTCAAGAAAAAGATATGCAAATTTATTGATTATATCAAAAGTTGACTTACTTGTGAACAGGAGAAATCCTAAACTTAGTCTATGCTTTGTCAAAGTGTTGCTCGAATTCACTTCGTTGCCCTTGATCAATTTTTGTGCTTGACCAAAACAGATGATGCTCGCAATCAAAAAAATCAAACCAATTCCAAACAAGGCATCAGCAGCAATAAACACCGGCGGAAAAGACTTTAAGGCATCTAATAAACCATATTTTGGTGAACACATTTTAAAACCAAATAAGTAGTTGTACCGTGAGTATAAAATTCCCATGCATAGAACGCATTTTTACTCAATCAATTACTGAGATGTTAAAAGGTCCAGTGAAACCTTAATAATTACAAAATGACCCGATTTAAAGGTCATTTTTAGACTTCAGTCTCTAAAAATGTGTAATGAAACTTACAGATGCCTGCTTTGGTGGTCGTATGCTTGGCGGACACGATGTAATAAATGATACCAAAATCATAAGTACGAAGATCCGACTTGGACATATCAACCTGAAAGTCAAGCAATTGCATTGTTATTCACAGCAATTACCAGTACCCTAATCAGCTTTCTATGCACCTCTATAAAACTTCTCCGCACCATTATGCTTTTTTTCAGTTTTAATTTTTTCACCACCGGAGTGAGCACCCCTGACAATTAAAACACCAAATTATAAACAGGAAAAAAATGAGACATCAAACAAAACAATCAATGAAGTGGGGAAACATGTCAAAAGTTACGCTTATAATTATGCGACTACAAACAGTGAAAAAGATTTCTTATAGCAAATTTATAAGTTTTATTATTTCTGCTTTTCTCGGCCAAATATCTAGTTCGAATTTTGTTTTTTAATATCCGTAGTAAGACTACCAATGTTTAAAACTAGCTTATCGTACACCATGCTGTTTCTATGAATCCATAATGAATATTTTGTCAAACTTAAAAGTTAAACAATTGCAGTTTCTTGATCACTGCTAATTTGTCCCAAAACAGTTCTTACATCCAAATACAAGCAAAAAGCAATCACAAGATTTGCATTTACACCGATTAATTTAAATACAGTAAACAGATACCAACATAATCCCAAACATCTCGTAGTTTGCTTCATCAATAAAATGCAATCCTTTGAAACTAATTCATTATTTATTCCACAAAAAGCGCACAGGTTGTCTGGTGGAAAAAAGCGATGAAACGTATGCATTTCAACGGAAGCAAACTCCAAACAATTTTATTGTTAAAGTTTTCAAATAATAACTAGGGCGAATTTTTATTGACCTAAAAATCTCGAAAAGTTGACCTTATTTTATTAAAAAATTGACTTTATTGACCTAACGAAACAATGAAATGAAAGAACCAGCCCATAAGAAAAAAACAACAACACCAAAGTCATTTCAGTTAGTGCTTATATAGATTATAATGTACGCACATGTAATTCAAGTGTTTTGCTATTCGCTGTACTGCAATTATTCTAACATCAAAGTATGTTCGAATAACTGCATTGTCTTTTCAATTCTATTGTTTTTGACTACCGGCACGTAGCGACAAAAACATGTGACGAATGAAAACACGACGAAAAACTTATTTCATCATAAACCAATTTTGCCGAGATTGCAATCTTGCAAAGCTGTCTGAACGTACCTTTTACTATCGAAATCGATCAAGTCGCATCAAACAGTACATTAATGAATTAAACATGTGTAAACTCTAATACCAGTAGCAGTCTGGCGACAGCATACATCTCCTTGGTACCACTAACAGTTACGAACCTCCATCTCTAAATTATCTCAGTCATCTCTTTTTGAGTACTGTATAAAGTAGAATCGCGCAAAAAAAGCAAGAAAGCAAAAATTGACCTAATAGAAAAAAATTGATCTAAAAAACAAAAAATTGACATTTATTGACTTTGTAACTCATCAATACTGATCCTACGACCGTGAAATTTTGTTTCCACATTGTTAGAGCTATTTTCTACTTCCAAAAAAAATTGACTTTATTGACCGTAAATCGCCCTACATCTATAGCCAAAACAAAAAATAATTGTCTTACGATATTGTACCGGTAGTAAAAAAAAAAAAAAAAACAGCAGCTGGCCCATCTTCGCGGCTTATACCGCCTCAGTACAGCTCTGAAGAAACGTCGCATAGAGTTGACGATCTGTTGGCGACACTGCGTCCGGTTTGACCGGCCCGAGAATCAAACCCCAGACCTCCAGCATCATTAGCGATCTGCTTAAAACTGAGCTAACCAGCTGGTTTGCAATGACGCAGTCTCAGCTCAATTTTATTATTGCAGGCCTACCAACCTTAAACCAAAATGGTGTTGCGCAGACAGCCAATCCAATCAACAACCCCAGAAGCGCTGTACATATAGTTATGGATGACAATGTTTTCATTTTGAGTCGATGCTTCTTGAACCGAAAAAAGCAGTGAAAATGTTGGCTATAGCAATCTGAAAAAAGACCACTTTGAGTTAAAGATGGTAAAGTTCAAAGCTAATGCAGCTTACCAGCAAGCACTAGCGATTAACCATACTGGTGTGTCTCCAAATCTAATAATGTGTCGCAAATTCAGAGTGACTCAAGATAAAAATCAATGTCGCTATATGCTATCAAATATAAAGGTGTAGTAAAAACATAATGAGGGAATGGCAAACTAATATTTGCGTTTATTTGCAGTATAGGCTAGCTCAGGGCTTCCAAACTTTCTGTTCATCGGTGCCCTTGGACAATATATGGATTCGCTCGTGTACTCCTAAAATCGGCGAAGACCAAAAAAAGGTCTTCAAGTCCAAAGAGTCCTGTTTTTTACGACACAAATTCAAAAAATAACCAGGGGCATATGGCACATTTGAAGACGTGTGGACTTTTTTTTTGTTACTCTTCCAATCGGTGCGGCCCTGATTATTAACATCAGGTAATAAAAAATATGACCTAAAGTATTATGTCCACTTTGAAAAGTCGAAATGTACCTCAGTTTGGGAACCCCTGGGCAAGCTAGACCAATTCTTTTACTTTGAGGTCTATACAGTAGCGCTCAAAAGTTTAAGACCACATAGATAAAAGTTGATTTTTATAGAAAAATGATAACACTCAAGCTAATGTTGTGTTAAATTAGCCTTTTATGTTCCATGAGCATTAAATGATGCTTGTGAAGCCTAACTGATTAGATTTTTTGCGCATTTCTGGTTTTGGCAGTAAAAAATATTTGGTTTTATACTCAAGTTTTAGTGCTGGAAATATTGGCAAAAAAGAGGATTATCAATAGCAGAAAGGGCAAAAATTGTTACTTTGAATGACGAATATTTGTTACTTTGAATACTGGGAAAGCCAAGTTTTAAAAAACTTAAACTTAACAAAACAGCGATCCATCAAACAATTGTAAAATTTCGAAATTTGTGAGTTTTCAGGAATTGCACGAGTCTGGAAGTCCCAGGGTTACCTCTTAAAGGGGTGATCACGTGATAAAATGGATGGTAGTGCGTTCACCTACTAATTCAAGCAAAAAATTTGGTTTGGTACTGTTGCTCAAAGGTACAGTGCTACAAGGCCGACCCAATTTTTTTGCTAGCACTGATTAGCGAACGCATTACCATTCATTTTATCAGGTGATCATTCCTCTAGGAGATAACCCTGGGACTTCCAGACCTGTGCAATTCCTGAAAACTTACAACGTTTTGAAATTTTACAATTGTTTGATGTATCGCTGTTTTGCTAAGTGTTTCAGTTTTCTATAACTTGTCTTTCTGAGTAGGCCTATACCTTTCTTTATTTAAAGTAATAATTTTTGCACTCTTTGCAACTGCAAATCCCCCCTTTTTGCCAATATTTCCAGCACTAGAGTTTGAGTAAAACCTCATAGTTTTTGCTTCCAAAAACCAAAAATGCGCAAAAAATCTTATCATTTGAGTTCGCAAGTATCTTTTGTTAAGCCAGGGCTCCACCAGTGTGAATTTTAAATTCTTACCGCAAATATTGGGGATAATTTCAGATTCTCACTGGTGGAGACAACTTGCATTAATTTTTTCAGCAAGAATTTTCAGCATTATTACCATGCGTAAGAAAATTAATGTCGTGCGTCAAAAAATTAACACTGAAAATTCTTACTGGCCAAAAATTCTCACTGAGTGTTAATTTTGGTGGAGCCGATAGTATTAATTTGAAATTTGCCATTAATTTGATTTCTGGCATTAATTTTGGTGATAATTTCAGTAAGAATTTATCAAAATTTTTTGATATTTTCTCACTGAAATTCTCACAGAAATTCTTACCAAGAAGTGTTCACAAAGACCTACTACAGTGATATCACAAAAACGTAATTGTGCATTCACAAGAAAAAAAAAGGTAAACCACTCTTTGGTAGAACCTCCTACATTGTGCGCAACCAATGACGTACACAAGGAGCGTCTACGCTTACATCGCTCAGATTCTCCCTGAAAAAATCGTTCCGTGATGTGGAAAAGCTCTTTCAGGCTCGTCACGCCAGACAATCTCTGCACAAGCCTCTGTGTGCATCGTACAACCCTTCAACTGGAGTAGACCATAATCGCAGCGGGCTTTGCTTTTCACGAAGTCGCAATTCTAATACTGCACAATGAGATCATCATCATACTTTTTATGCAAGCCTTGAACTAATTAATAGGTAAAAGGGTGTTTAAAAAAATAGTATACATTATGCTTTTCTAACTATACGCAAAAATGCATGTTTTGAGCTTGTTTAATTAGTTGACTTAATTTCTCTATTTTAACACGTAGCCTTTTTACGGGAAAGCAAAGAATGCACCTTACACAATGAACCTCCCCTTGCTTAAGAATCGCAGTTGTTTCAAAGTTTTTTCGTTAAATATATCTCATTGCTTCTTTTATTGTTAGTTGGGAATACACAGAGCAGATCCAAGCATTGTAAAGCAGCTTATCGAGGTTTTAACAACGAAGCTTGATGAGAATTGAACCAAATACCTTGCAATGGTGGCTGTTGTAAAAAATAATGCTTTTAACTACAACGCCACGTTCCCGGTTGGTCATTCGAATGGTCGAGCAGTTTCTGATGCCCGACGATGCAATTGCGGTACAATCCCGCTAACTGACTGTCAGAGTACTGAAGATCATATAAAAGCCAAAAAAAAAAAAAAAAAACTGTAAGCCTTTTCTTTTGTAAATGGGGGGTTCTACTAAGAAAGATGAAATATAATTTTGACTGCGAAGGAAAAGTAAAGCCACAATAGTTCTCACAATTGGACGTTTCGACAACGTAGATTCAGCTGTCATCATCAGAAATGTATGCAGAACTGGGCACTTGGTACTTTAAAAGTAACGACGATATCGGTACCGATAATTTGCTAAAAAAGTACTGTCGGTACCGATAACGGTACATTTTTAAAAAGTAACGACGATATCGTTACTCGGTACCGATTTTCGGTACTTTTGAAACGAAAATCTTTTTCGAATTTTTAAATTTTTAAATGAATCAAAATCTACATTTTTTTCAAAATTCGCAGGTCTATAGTTTTATGTTGATTCAATGACACAGAAATAAATTTTTCCATATACTTTAGACCAGTGGTATTCAACCTTTTTTACACAATCCCCTCTTTTTTTGGAAAATGTGGGTCCAAATTACCCCCACAAAGCATTGATGAGCAAACATAGAAAAAGTCTACACGTCCGCAGATCTACTATTTTTTCCACTGAAAATCGTTGAAGAGTAAAAAAAACGATTTGCATGCGGCCCGCAGTTTGCCCAGCTCTGGCGTTGAGAAATTTTTTTAGAATTTTTATAAAATTTCGTTATTTGCAACACGTTTGTAAAAGTTTTTGAAAGATCATTAAATAGGCTGGCCTATGTTGCTAATAAATCTGAATTATTTTTACAAATTCACCACAGTTTAGAAACATCCATTCAAAACTCGTCAGTCTGTTTCACCTTATTTTATTCAAATAGAATAGATTCTGTTTAAATAAGATATTTCTGATGATCCCTCTTAAGTGAAACGGACTGTCGGGTTTTAAATAGATGCTATTAAACTGGGGTGAGTGAATTTGTATATTTGCTTTAACTGAACTCAGTTATCCAGCACTTTTTGAAACACTGATTCGCATTGTTATTGAATTTATTGATATTCAGAAATCAATTGTTAACAATATTGGTAGTAAAATTCGTCTACAACGGCAGCTCTAGGGGATTTAAAAAAAAATGCTGTAACAGGCAAATTGATGTCATAGGTGCACGCAGGGGGAGGCTACGGTGCCATGCTACCCTCCCCCCCACTTTTGGCCCTGTAATAAGGTGCTAAAACCTAACTTTTAGTCTATAATTTCTCAACTAATAACGGTTGCAGCCTCTTTTTACTTATTTTAGCCAAGCTTTTGCTTTTAGACGTAAGCTGCGAAAATATTTTTGCATTGTCCATAGCAACTGCACTCACTGCATCCACTTTTTCGATAAAAAAGTGTGCTAAAATGAGTGTTTTTTACGAGAAAACCGCAAAAATTTGTTGGCGACTGAAATTGCGTCCAACGTTATAAAAATGTTTCAAATTCAAAGCATTTATTCCAAAAACGCATAAGGACCGGTAACAAACTTCTCACGGGGCCGCAACCCTGTGGTTGCCGACCACTCATCTACAACAACCTGGTTTCGGGGTTCTTTTCAAAGATGCTTCACGCGGAAAAACTCAAAAAGTTTTCCGCTTTTGTTCTTTTAACTTTACTCAAAAAAGTTACCGAAATATCGAGTAAAACGGTCTAAAAAGTAACGACGGTACCAAAAACGGTACATTTAAAAAAAGCATCGACGGTATCGATAGCGGTACTAAAAAGGTACCGCGTTACAGTACCGCGGTACTTTTGTACGGTACTGCCCAACTCTGAATGTATTTTTTTTTTTTTTTTTTTATTTTTTATTTCAAGCCACTTAATTGCAGCTTAGGTTTTTGTAGTAGTGAAGTACATGCATCATAAAGATGACCTAGTTGAGCATCGAACCCGCGAAGCCAGCTTCGGAGCCCAATGCACCAACCACTCGGCCAACTCCATGTGCGCCCAACTCTGAATGTATGCTAGTACAAAAGTGCAAGTATATAGGTCTATATACTGATGATGATGACTGCAGTATCTATGTTTTTACCTGTAGTTTCAATTTTTCACAGTTTTTTTGAACCGATTAGATGGCCGAATGAATAATAGCTCGTCAACTTCTGGATCGGTAGACTTGGGGTTTGATTCCGAGTCTGGTCTAACCAATGACGTTAAAATTGGTATTCACAGCTTCCCTGCTTGACGTTCAGCACTAAAGGGACATTTGTAGAGCAAGCCGACAAGATCGCTTATTGTGTCGTTGGGAATGGCACTTAACAGGATTACCCCATCTAAGTGTGGTAGACGGGTGGCCGGCAACTCCTAAGCAAACTCGTGTTGCGCTTCGTCGCTGTCTTGTGATAGGAGGATAAATATGCAAAAAGTTTAGTACAGCTTAGCATATTGCTGATGATGACAGCTGAGTATATGTTGTCAAAAAGTCAAGTTACGAGAATTACTGAGACAATTTTTCCTGCGTAAGTTATTTTCGTCCCATATTTATTGTATTACGAGTTTCGACCACGTTTTTGACGATGGATTTTATTGTTAAAAACTTTGTTTAAGAAATATGGTTAGATGTAATGACATTTCAGCTTCATCACTATTAATTCCTAAATCTTGAATTGGTATTAATTGATTTTGCATTAATTCAGTAACAATTGAAAACTCACTCTGGTGGAGCCAACCACGCCTTGTTCGTCATCCAGTCGGCTCCACCAGTGTTAATTTAAGCAAAAATACATTATCACCGCCCAAATTAATACCTCGAGTGGGAATTTTAAATTCTCACTGGTGGAGCCCTAGCTTTATAAAGCAATGTTCATGGAACACAAAAGGCTTGTGTGACATTGCATTAGTCGGAGTTATATCATTTTACCACAAAAATTCAATTTTTATCTATGTGGTCTTAAACTTTTGAGCGCAACATATTGCATACGTGCTATTTGGAAAATAATAAGAAAATGAAAAATATTCCGAGCGGTTTTGTAACCAATGCAATCGTATAGCCCCACAACAACAGTATCGGTAAAAAATAAACAACTTTTAAACACGGAATGCTCGAAACCAAACTATGTGCAGTCAGTTTGACATACCGGTAACGTTAAAAAATTTAATAAGTAAATTAACAGAGCTTTGACAAAACCTTGGTGGGATTTCAAGCTTTCCCTGCAAGCATTTAACATATAATAGTCCACAAAGAGTAAAGTTTCGCATCAGAAAAGGGTCTTTTGTTGTTTTTCGGCTTCAAATGATAAAACTATTTCCTGTCTCGGGAAATTCCGTATAAGTGCATAAAAAATGCTTTCATCCGGTCAAACCAGCACGACGCGAATAAGTGCATGCAGAGTGCAAATAAGTTAGCACTTGCATGCAGAGTGCAGACCGATTTTAATTACATATGGTATTTTTCAGTCGTATTACGCTGTAACTGCGTAGAACTAACAAAACGCATGCAAAACTTATTTTAATTTTAACTAATAAAAACACTTTAAATCTACAGTTTTTTTTCAACAAATTATAAAAAACCGTTGAAGAAAAGGATTATTGCGAAAATAACATGCACTAAAAAGTAACCAAGCATTAATATGCTCGGCACAAAGATCTACAGCGAATCATGCAAAAATATATTTTGTTTGTTGCTGTGCTTTCTATATAAAGTCACAATAATTTGCTCGAGTTAATGCTACTAAAACCATGCACAATCACTCAAATCAATGAAAGTGCTGTATAGATGCTGGTAGCGCAGTTCCAAATTTCTGGTGTTATACGGATACTAGTTATTTTTAATTTCAAGTACAAAAATTTGTTGCTATTAGCTCAGCCATGCTGCTATTTCTGTTTACCGCTGTACTTGCGCTCTTCTTTTAGGGCAATATGCAATTGTTTTCGGAAACACTTCGTAAAGACAATTTTGAAATACAATAACCGTTCACTTAACAAAAAAACAGAAACGGTTTGAACCGTAACCAAAACATGCTCGCAATCGTAGCAGGTACACCAGAACAAAAATACATTTTTTCCATTCCCTATTAAGTTTTGCTGTTGTGCCATATCAAAAAATGTTTGTTTAATACTTCTAGAGTTCAACAGTTGGTTCAACAGCCACAGTCAAATGCTGATAGCAAAAACTAAAAAATCCAAAAAGTTTTTTACGCAAAATCGTTTCCGGTTTCATCAGAAAATGCACGTGGAAATGACAATTATAATATCACAGTGTGAATTATTGAAGCAGTTTGCAACAAGCTTTTGTCAAGTTTGAAAATATAGTGCTGTCAAATCTTAGGTTACTATTAGAGCAATGACGTCTCAGAAAAATAAAACGGAAGTCTTTGCTTTAGGCATTTTACCAATTGCGAAAATTTTATGAATTAGAGAAACGATTGCACTTTTTTGCAATCTTTCCCCTGATAAAGTTAGAAGAATTCTTCATATCAAAATTTGTTCCCGAAACGAAGATGTGACTTCATCATTAAAACTGAAACTTTTCTCTTAACTTGACGAACATATTTTCATTTTCGTTGCTGAAAAAAATTTTTTCAGAGAAAACACGGCAAAAAAGGAAGTTGATTTAACAGGAAACATAGAGTAAAAAATGGATTACAAAGTTCTTGATACTCTGTATGCCTAATAAGGTTATGTACCTAGCTGCGGGAGTGATTGATGTTCGACCACATTGTATTATTCCACGTCAATTAATTAATTATTATCCTTTCGTTTCTATATTTTGTTGCTTTGCCGAGCTTCTGCGCGTTGCAACATAGGCTTCTAAAAAATCCATACTAAAAGTTGGTTATATGGCCTGCCTAAGAATCAAACTCATGTATTTTATATACAATAATTATTGCGAACGCTCGATTTATGAGGTTAAACGCGTAATGTACAGTTGTAGGTTTACGGAGACAAAACTTTTGATGTAAAACTTTTTAGCAGTGACGATTGAAGGGCTGAGCGCAAAAGCGTTTATAAATGGCATATTTTTAAAGTTAAATTTCGGTTTTGGTTTGTATTTTTTTCCTGCAGAAGTTTTCCGAGTGATTAATTACAGACAATGTGCTATTTTCAATTTTTTGAGCAAAAAGTGTATGGTCGGGAATTTTTTACGTTTGAATAGACTTACGTTTTACGTAGCGCCAGCACTTTATAGCAAAAGGAAGGGAAATCTATCGGCTCTAAAACAAAAAAAAAAAACACCTTGAATTCAAACTGAGGACTTTTTTTTTCAGCTACAATCATGATAAATTAAAGTAAAAACTTCGGACCAATATTGTTCACAAAACGTTAAAAATTTTGAAAGCCAATGTCATTTCAAACTGACTCATGATTACGACTTTGCTCACAAGCTCAGTTTCGCTCGGCAAAACTTGTGTGCTTTTTTTATCTTAACACTAGAATTACCGAGGGGTCGTTTTCGACCCTGTTTGTTAGGATATTGTTTCATAACTTTTAAGTGACTTATTAAATATCGACATACCCTCTTGACTTTTCATATAATTTATTCTAGGATCCATTCAAACTTTTAAATTTTTTGGGAAATGATTACAGGATGAGTGTTTACGATCGAGAAAAAGATGCCCTTAGTTTGACCGAAGGGTCGATTTCGACCCCTATGTTTACTTCACTTGCTTTTATATAGTTGGATGTCTCCTTTCTGAATATCAGCAGACTGCTACTGTAATTTGCAACCAACTGCGATCAAATAAATGCTGTTCAATAAAATAGTAACCTATTCATTACTTTACGAAAGGGACGGTGTGAAAACAGTTTACAGCGGCAATATTTCTTTTGACGTCGCATATCGGCTGGTAGTGTTAGCATGCTCTGCATTGTCTAATTCTAATCCCATTTTCACATTTCGGAAAGACGTACAATACAGTGGTCAGTAAGTGCTAACAAAAGTATTATAGTCTGATTGTTACTGCAATAGGACGAATAGGTAATCAGAAGAAACGAGAAGTACAGTAGGTATGGCATGAATGTGACAACAAGAAGCGTTGGTTTCCAATCCAAATTGAGATTATGAGTGAGGTTTCAAAATATGCGGTAATGGAATGATTGTGTCAGCTAAAAGGTCTTGTACCTAATAACAGCTAAAAACAGGGTTATAAGATAAAGATAGTATTAGATTTTTGCTTATTGACAAAAGCATCACCAAAGACGTCAGAGAATTTGTTCATTAGTCCGATGTTTACCAGTAAAGTTTTATGTATTGCAGAGTTGAGCTAAATTATCGAAAATTAGAGCTATGAATGCTGATAAATGTGCAAACGTGATCTTATCTTGGGATACTGATGATGAACTGTCTGATGAGGAAAGGCCTTTTTCAAGCGCTGTTTCCGATGAAAGAGACATATCCCCCTTTTCCATAGATGCTTATGCAGGAGCTGATATGGACTTTGGAGACAGTGACAGCGATGATGAGAACATTCAATCAGCTGCTTCATCATCTGCACAAGTAGCTGCATCTGCACAAGTAGCTGCATCTACACAAGTAGCTGCTTCATCATCTGCACGTGAACGCTTGGTAGGTACAGATGGCACCTTATGGAAATCCTCCTCTCCGGCGAATGTTGGACGAGTGGCAGCTCACAATGAGTTTAGGGCTAAACCCGGGGTTTCACGAAATATAGAATCTTCGCGTAGCTCCTGTGATGTGTGGAAATACTTTATTTCGGAACCAATTTTGCGATTGATGTGCAAATACATAAACAAAGAAGCTCAACGTAGAGGTGGCAAGGAATTTTTCTTGTCTTTGGCTGATTTAGAAAAATTTATTGCATTTCAATACGCGCGAGGAATATATGGTAAAGGTCATCCAGTTGCATTCTTGTGGAGCAAGAATATGGTATTCCAATTTTTTTCGAAACTATGAGCCGACGTCACTTCCTAAATATTTTGAAGTACTTGAGGTTCGATGACAAACCCAACAGAGTGAGAAGTGGGCCAGCTGCAGACAAGTTTGCACCGATTGGACATGTTTTTGAGGAGTTTTCTACTTCGTGCCAGAAAAACTATACTTGTGATTTTTCGTAGACAGTTGATGAACAATTAATGCCATTGAAATCACGATGCTCATTTATAACTTTCATGCCAAATAAGCCCGATAAATATGGTGTGAAATTTTAGCTGATGTGAAGACAAAGTATGCGTCATGCATTGATGTATATCTTGGAGCACAAGAAAAGGAAGCTGGCCGCGGTGTTCCACATGCTGAATCGGTGGTTGTGAAGCTAACTAATCATATCAAAGACAAGGGTTATAACATAACATGCGACAACTTTTTTACGTCACTGCTTCTAGCTGAAAAACTGGCTAAAGATAAAGTGTCTACTGTGGGAACAATGCGAAAAAATCGACGCGTGTTGTGCGAGAAGATGACGAAACCAAAAAAGAAAGATGGCTATTCCAGTGATTTCTATTGGCACGATCCCAAAAATTTTTTGTTTGTAAAGTATCAGTCGAAAGAAAAAAAGTCTGTATGTTTGCTTTCAACTATGCACAGTTTCGCTGATGTGGACACAAACACTGAAAAGAAAAAGCCAGAAGTTATCCTTTTTTATAATGCCAACAAAGTAGGAGTTGACCGTTTTGATCAAATGGCTTGGCTGTATACAACAAGATCAGCAACTCGACGATGGCCAGTAGCCGTTTGGGGCAATATTTTGGATATTGCAGCCATCAACTCCTATAGATACTTTTCAGACAAGTAACGAAAGAGAACATAACACGCCGAGAGTTCATTTTGGTATTGATAGAAATTTTGATCAACAAACAACCAGAAGCGAGTAACACCAGTGCAAATCTAGGTGAAATCGACCAAGGGCTCCGAAAACGGCGGAAATGCCACGGAAAATGCTGCGAAAACAAGACCACGTCGTGTTGCATCTCTTGTCAAAAACCAATGCGTGGAAAATGTTCTCAAGACCATTTTAGAGTGATTTATGTAAAATGTTTGGCATGCACGCAATTAACCATCTAGTTATTGCAACTTTATAGAGATTGGTGATTTAAAGCAGACTGTTAAAAATATTCTTTTGTAAAAATAAAAGCATTTTTTGCATTTTTATGTCATTTTGAAGTATATTATAAATTTAAAAGAACTAATCATATAATCGCATCGGGGTCGAAAACGATCCTTTGGTAAAAATAGGGTTATGAATTTTTTGGTAAAGCTAGTGTTAATAAAGTTTTTGGTGTCATTATTTTATGCGCATGAATTTAGAATTTTAAATAGCAAAAAACACTTGCAACGAGAAAGAAATTGCGAGTAGTAATGAAAAACTTGGAAAATTAGCTTAAACGACAAACTCAATTACCGGTTCCCGAAGCAGACGACCAAAAATCCTTCGTAGAAACCATGACTGAGTGCAAAATACATTGCGTAATACAATTTGCCGGTAAATACCAAACAAGGTACCGGTAATAAGCTCACAAAATAACTGCATTGCGACCATTTGCGCAAAAAACTGAGGGGATTTTTTTTGTTAAGTTCACTCGAAAATTATGAATATTTTTCAATCAAGAAAATCAATAAAATTGATCTTGTATTTTAAATGCAAAAAAGTAACATTCCAAATTTAAAAAAATCAAAATTAAATTTTCTTTACACTCGCGGTATTACGCCGAAGCGTGTAAGGGATGGTGGGGCCCGTCTCCGTGGTTAGCTTCTGGGTAAAGCAGCTACGAAGCAACGTCGTAGCGGTGACAAGCCATTAACGACACTGTGACCGACCCGGGAATCCAACCCAAAATTCCGCACCGACAGTAATGTCATCAAACGCTTTTTATTCCGTAAAAGCTCGAACAATAATTTAATAGTGACGTGACAACACATAAAGTGACCTAGGAGTAAAAACGCAGTAATTTTTTATGAAAACCTTCAGCATTATTCACTGTCAATCAATGTATTCGTCAATTGTTCTAGCAAGACTAGAGAGACAAAGTTCGTCAAAGTCACGTAAACAATGACCGCTAGAAATTTCATTATGCGACCGCTTGACATCCTAAAAAATAAAACAAAATTAAAGAAATTTGGGTCAATTGGCGTTCACAACTGACCAAGAATGTTTAAGCGTTTGTTGTCTTACACTGGCCTAGATAAAGTTTTCTTGAGAGCATAAATTTCGAAAATACTGCAAATTCTATAATTCAATGTTCATAAGAAATTTGGGTCAATTGGCGTTCACAACTGACCAAGAATGTTTAAGCGTTTGTTGTCTTACACTGGCCTAGATAAAGTTTTCTTGAGAGAATAAATTTCGAAAATACTGCAAATTCTATAATTCAATGTTCATAAGTTTAGCTCCGCGAAGATATCGTCAAATTTCTGTTTTAGGTCTATTGTAAACGTTTACGGTTTTAAGCAACAATTGTTTTAAAATTGGTAAATTGGATGTTTTTATTTTTTGTACTTTCTTCTGCAGTTTTTATTTTGCTTAATCAAAAATTATGGCTATAAGCTGATATAGGCTGGTTGCAGTTAATAATGATGCCGAGTTACGAATGATAATAATTAAGCCGAAGCTGTACACTGAGAGTAAAGTGCCTTGTTTCAGTCGCAATCTCTTACCATTTTAAGTAGGCATATTATTATAATTTATCAGATTCATATGTGTAGCCTAGTTACCGACAAATATATCTTAATAGTTTTTCATTGCAAAGAAGCCCATTTGGCTTGAGCAGGGAAGCAAATATAATTTTGAGACCATCAGCTGCAAGCGGAAATTAAAGAGTTATGTTTATTGATATGCATCTATTATATTAAAATATGTAAAGTACCATGGCCCACTTCTAAGTTTTAATTCGATGGAATATGCGACTTAAGTTACTTCATACCGTTTCTTTTCTCCCAGGCTATTTAAAATTTTTTTCTTGAATCAATATCATTGCTGAATGTGTATAGTAATTTAACTCCGTGGCTGTCTAGTTGAGCGAACTATTTTATATCATTCCGTTTTACGCGTATATCAAAATATTGCTGTAACAATTGCAGCCGCAATTCAACTTTTAGGATTTTTTTGGTCAATAAAATGTTGAATTCGAAAAGTGGTAACTTCTCAAAACATTTGTTCCAACTCAAATCAAAAAATCAAATCATTATACTCGTGTTACAACGAAGACGTATCGAGCGGCCGGGTCAACCTCCGCAGCTTAACGCTTGGGCAACACAGCTCCGAAAAAACTGTCATCGCTACGGAGGCGAACTGCTGGCGACACTGTGCCCCTTTGACCGGCTTGGGGATACGACCCCAAACTCCCGCACCGATGAAGTGCGCTTTGCAAGTGAGCTAACCGGCCGGTTTTGATGTTTCAATTCTCTAACATGTAAATGTTATCTCTCCTATAAGAATTTTGTGTTATTTCGGATAACTTGAACGAGGAAATTGGCTTCGTCATAAAAGCTTACTTAATGAGCTTCGACGCCGGCTGAGCTATATCGTGAAAATACCAACTGCTGAGAATTTAGCACTAATTTAGAGAAAAAATGGTGAGAAAGATTGTCAACGCCTAATTTTTCTGTGGTGATATCATGCAGTATCATGCAATTTCCTCACGTTTTGAGAGACTATCATGCAATTTGCTCACGTCACGAAAGACTAAAAAGTTGGTGCTGCTTCGTTTTTGTGCAGAAATTTTTCACGGGGTGGTTCAAATATTCTCTTTCAAGGGAACTTTTTTGATCTGATTCAAAAAAAGAAAACAGCATGACCGCCGAAAAATATAAAAGCACGCTTCAAGCGGTTTTGACATCGAACAAGCACAAGCAACCACTGGTGAAATCAACCAGCAAAGCAGAGCGTAAGAAAAATTGGAAGAAGTTGTTGGAAGCAACAAATACAGGTAAGTTTATTTTCATAAATTTATTTTCATAAACTTTGCAGTGAACAGCATGAAAAGTTAACACTCAGTCGAGTAAAGTCACATCTATTGGAGTATTGTTAAACTTCTTCACTTTAAACGCTCTGAATAATTATATTGTGGTCTAAAGTGATCGATTCAGTTATATCTGGTATTGTAATGCCGGGCATTTTGCTGCAAATCTCAAGTTTATTTTAAAATCAAATGAAGTAAAAAATTGTTTATTAAATCGTTACGAAGCAGTTATTACTGCATTAACGTTACATACATGCAAATTACGACCTTTATTTAGAGACATTCGCGGAGTTTTTCAAACCAATATTGTTAATCGCGATCATCTACAATGCAATCTTCTGCAGTACTTGCCATCGCCACTAAAGTCTTGGCAATTCTAACTCTAGTAGTTGGATTTATTGCTTATGTGACACCATACTGGGTTCAGGTTGGTAAAATTCAAATTGTATAAAAAAATTTAAATTTGCAAAGATTTTATTTGATCTAGAGTAGACTGACACTGAATTCACGTAATTCATACAATGGCAAGGCGTATTTGCGTAGAAATGTGCCAATTGTAGGCTTTTATCACTTCTAACGTAAATACAATAAAATGTACCAAGTAAAAGTTTTTAATTATCAAAAGTGTTGGTCCTCTGGTACCACGCCTAATTTTCCTATCCTTCGTGGAGATTCGATTCACGGCTGTCGTATTTGGCATATTTTCGGGTAGTTGCTGTCACGCTAATTCTGCGAACTAACTTTGCAGTCTCTCTCAATGCACTGTACAAAACGTTTTCAACTGAAAGCAATTTCATTACTTGTATTTTCAGGTTGATGTTCCATCATTTTCGACAGCTTTTGGTCTCATGTATGTGTTCATCAAAAGTCCGCTTGTCACTGCGGCGCATTCATGTAAGCATAAAATTAGTTTGGTGTGATCAAACGGTAGGTGTGATATTGTGCAGTAGGTGTTTTTATAGTGAGTGAGAATCGCTTATAAGGTCTCATTGAGCCATCAAGTTGGAAAACATTTTACGTTTGTAATGAGCTTTTTGTTCGCTCTCTCTTTACTCGCTCGCTCGCTCTGTACTACCGCATAGTTGGGCTTCATGCACGTCGCATTGCCCAGCTCAAAGCTACCTTTCCTATTAAAGCAATGACAAAGTGTAACTTTGTTTCATTGAAATCTATTTCAATAAGACTGATGACGTCCATTCAAGGACGAAACATATTTTTTAATGAATTTAAATGGAAGATTGATCCTGCTATTATCAATAATAATAAACAGTGAACAGTTGCAAGAAGCAGAGTGATCTACGTTGTGGCACCATTACGTCAGACTTTGGGCAGATTTCCATAAAACAAAGACACGCTTTGTCATTAGAAACCAATGTTTTTTGTTTGTTTTATCAGATCCATTCCTTGCTTTCCCTAAAGTATTTATTGTCGCTGACGTGTTCCTTGGAATCGGCTTCATCTTTTTAATTGTGAGCATTGTACGCTTATTCCAAGCACAAACGCATATCAAAGTCAACAGTTTATTGGTTGGAAGAAGACGTCATAAACAAAGCCTGGGGTTCCTTATAGCCACAAGTAAGTCAACGGACAAGCGTACTGTACTTTTATCGTGAGTGGGTTGTCAATCACTCCTACAATATACAGTACTGTACATGACACAGGGCGGAACCAGGATATCTGCTTAATGGGGAAAAAGAGGCAATTCACTTTCAGGATAACATGGCACATCAAAACGCATGGACAATTGGCAGTGCCGAAACTAGCGCCCCCCGAACCACCCAACCCGGGAGGCCTCGCACAAAAAGGGGGCCCCGTAAATAGTCAGTACGTAGTACTATTTACTCAACGTATGATAAAGGTGCCTTAAATAGGACTATTCTAAGATTAAATATATTTTTTGTCTTAACTCACGCGATGTGGGGCCCCCATACCATATTTATACTTTTGACCATAGGGGGCCCCTGCAAATTTTTCAAAAAATAGCAGTCGCAAAACTAGCAAACAAACGTTTAGTAGCATACCAAGGGCCCCTCATCCTCAAGTGAAAGGCGCAAAAATAAGCCTTAAAAACGTTTTTTCTTCGCATAGGTAGCGAAATGTTAGAGTAGGGTTTGCTTGCAGCATTATTTTAGTGGGTTTGAAAGGGACCTAGTTAAACAGACTACTAAACCTCGTTAAAACTGAGGAATTTTGAAGGCTCAAAACGCACAAAAAGGCTCCAAAATAAGGTCAAATTCCGCAAAATTTTCTGGGGGGGCATGTCCCCAGACCCCCCTAGCTTGGCATCGCCCCTTCGGGGCTCGCTCTTTTGCATCACCATCCAAGAAAAAATATTTTAGGGGGCCCCGAAAGATGATTTTGGGGGGCCCCGCATTGCCTAGTTTCGGCCCTGACAATTGGACATTAACCATCGCAGCTTATAATTATCTTTTCCACATGTCCAATTTCAGTGGGCTTTAGGCCAAAGGTTTTTGGTTCAAGTTTCTGCATCATAATCAAATTTTTGATGCCGTAGTTAAAAAGTGATTATGACATCAAAAAAACAATTATGAAGCAGAAATTTGAACCAAGAACCGTACTTGACCCAAAGCCCATTCGTATTAAACACGTGGACACTGGCAAAGTAATTCTTACTCAAAAAGCACTTACAACTTAAAGTTCACCCTCATAGGAATTTTAGCGTTTTTGGGGGCTGGGTGCAGGAAAGGAGGGGTATGAAAAAAGCCGAAGTTTTTTAAGTTTATGTTTTCGAATTTACGGGTTTTCCGTTTTTGATTTGTATTTTTTTATTTTGCAGTTTTTCTCTTCTTCATATCTTTGATTGCGGTCTCCGCCCGTGGTTTGAAGGCTCCCACAGACATTCTATCGCTTTCTCTACCATTTATTGGCAGCCAATTGCAAAATCAAGCCGGAAGTCTAAATCCAGGTCAATTCTCTCCACAACTGCCAAACAACCCCGCTTTCCCCGGAAGATCCACAACTCCACCAAACTGGGCCGCTTGGTTGGGTGGGTCAGATTGGTCTTCATTTCAATCACCACAGGACCAACAAAACAACCCTTTTGGAAATTCTGATTCATTTCCATCCTTTACGGGCCGGCGAAAACGGTCAAATGGATTTTCACTTCCCTCAAGCTTTGACCTGTCCAAAGATGTTCCAGGCGGCAATCCACAAATTCCAGATGCATCAAACCTTCCATCCTTTACAATTCCGGCGACTTTTGGTTTTTCGTTTGGTTTTGGATGGCTTTCTTTTATTTTCGCTCTTGTCACTGCAGTTTTGAGCGGTTTTATATATAAAAAATCATTCCTAGACGTTCCAAAAGAAGATTATGCTCAAATGACCACGTAAAACTTTTGCTAAGCCTTCACGCATGACGTTTTATAGCCAGTATTATTGTTTAAATCAAATATTAATATCATTTTTGATTAAAACATAAGAGATGGTTCACCAACGAAAACAATTTTAATGCTGTTCGTTTTATACAGCTGAAATGTATATCCCAATATTTTTGTTAGTACTTTTTGTATGTTTTTTTAAAGCGTTTTATTTAGTTCGGATAGATTGGTTACCACCGCTTTTATTAACAATAAAAAGAATTCCGAAAAGAAAGTACTGGACTATAGTATGATATTTTTAATTAAAACTGTACAGTTTCATGATAATTAGGCCTATGCAGTGTTACCGGTAGTAAGCCTACTTGGTACGGCACAATTCACGAATTTCTAGCTATGCACCAACTATCAAAAAATGGCACAAAATGAGCTATAGTTAGTGGTTTGTGCAACAAAAATCAAAAGAAATGCATTCATTTCCCTGGTCCATAGGGGCCGCAACGCATCAATCAGTTGCACAGGGTAACACAAGTATACTTTGCATTTTCTTGTAAGGAATTTTTGTTTGTTGCTTCTTCTAGTTTTTAGGCCTAATAAATAATTGTAGACCTAATTAATGACCACGTGCAATAAAATATACTTTCACACGTTTTTTAAATTTTTCTCCTTAAAACTTTTTATTTCTACTGTACTTCACCTCGTTTTCATTGTCAATTTTTATCACACCCAGGACATGGCTTTCACGTGACCTCAGACATTTTGCACACAATCCAATGCTCTGGAGTTTTTTTCACAGTCATGTGGCGTTGAAGATAAATGGAAATAGGAAAACAAGCAAATCTTGAAAGAATATAAATAAGCGATGTGTGCCTCTTTCAAACATAAATATAGTTACTAACTACAGCAAGAAATATTAAAGATAAACAGAACAATAAAAGGAAAACATTTTAAAAAATCAACTGATAAAGGTTAGTCAATATAACGACACAAGAACGTAGTTTTTTAATAATAGCTCAAATTGCTTAATATAATTAAGTTGTTTGGCATGATTTACAGGGTTGCTGTGCCGTTTAAATGCTTCAAATCAAATTTTCATTTTACTCATTACGTCGAAAAGAGTGGCTAGCGGCATGGGCCATCTTCGCGGCTGGGCAACATAGCTCTGAAGAAATGTCGCAGTGTTGGCGAACCAAAGACGACGCAGTGTCCGATTTGACCGGCCCGGGAATCGAACCTTAAACTTTTCACACCGTTAGCGATGTCTCCACTAATCATTACGCCACCCGACTGCAATCCAAAAATACTGAACAGCTGCATGAGCGTTCAGCTCCAGCTGGATATACTCCGCTGAGGATAGAACTTTTTGTACTGATTTCTATAGCACAAGTAACAAACACAGCGACTCTGTAGCAGAAACTCTAAACTCCAGTTGTGAAAAGTTTAACTGGTTGTGCTAATACAAAGTCTTCTTCAGTATGATGTATTAACATTAACACTTTTGTTCACAAAAAATTTGATAATACGTTGCAAGTCTTTTTTGTTTATTGGTTTTACAAGTTTATTCAGCGCAATGATATTGCTCTCAGTCATAACCAAAATTGCCTCCATCCTAACCTTGTTGGTTGGGCTAATCGCTTATTTCAAACCATATTGGCTCCAGGTATAAATGGAATGGAGTTAATTGCAAGGGACAAATGAATGTTTCAACTATAACCAAAGTCTCGTCAGCCTTGCTACGCACAGCCAATCCACGCTAAACTCATTCCAGACTGCAAAGACTCTGTTTTTGCATTATACAACCTAGAAAAGAGATGAAGTCGAGATGTACAGGTAAAGCAATGCAAAAACAGAGTCTTTGCAGTCTGGAATGAGTTTAGCGTGGATTGGCTGTGCGTAGCAAGGCTGACGAGACTTTGGTTATAGTCGGAATGGAGTTAGTTTTTAAATAATAAAAGCGACCTGTCCGTTAATTGCTATCAACGTTTTGCGTTTTGTTTTTTCTAAACATATTGTTTAATACTTAAATTAAAACTCACCTTCAAACTTATTCCACGGAGTAAGACAAGCCTTCTCGGATGGAGCAATTTTCTGTAATTTCGATTGTGATAAATAAGAGTAACATATTTTACATGTTATTGTAGCGTAATGCTTACGACATACTGTATGTCTTGTTAATCACAATAACAATTTATTATTCTAATAGGCTGCTATCCCGCCCTTTATCGTTCAAACTTATGGTATATCATGTATTTCGTGACAGCAAGTGCTGTGACCACAGTGACATAATCTTGTAAGTAAATTTAAAGCGGTTAGCGTGAAAATTACAATAACACGCAACTGATATAATTCCGAACACCATAAACTATGGATAAAAAAGATTACGAAAAAACAAAGCCAAAATTCGGAATACAATAAATACGGGACGAAAATAGCTTAAGGAGGAAAAATAAAAATTTACAGCGGCTTTCTTTTTCCTTCTTAAGCCAAAATTACGCTACCTGAAATGTAATTGTAGAAAATGACTAGAGCATCATTTGTTGTCCGTAACTTGTAATCACCAATTAGATCAAAATAAGTTAAGGATCCGAACACATGTGCCTTAAAATTTTGAAAAGTTGTTGGCATCCGGTTTCAAACCTTATCTACGAACTAGCTTGTCGATTCTTCGGAATAATGCACTATTTTCTTTATTCATGCAAGCTATGTAGAAAACGTTTTTAGTTAAAATAAGGGAAATACTGCAAATTTGCTACAAGTTTGGAGCATGGCGAAAATGTGAACGATGTTACAATCAACTGAACGTATTAATTTTTACAGTAAACGACCATGTCTTTTTAGCCGAAGTATTTTTACAGTATTATTAAACACTAGTCTTTACATTTTTTTTGTTTACTAAATCCCTCGGGATTTTTACCGCCAATGTTCATCGTCGCCGACGTTTTTCTCGGAATTGGCTTCATTTTTTTAATCCCGAGCATCATTCGTTTTTTTTAAGCACAATTGTAAATTACAGTGAACAGCTTAACTCCTGCAAAAAAATTCCACAAAGTTTGGGATTCCTTATAGCTACAAGTAAGTATTTTAATGTGGGCATTATTTCACAGAGTTGTCCATCGGGTCAGATGCGGGCCGGGTTCAGGCAGTGAAGGGCACAATAAACCTTTCTGTACTAAAGCGATAACAATAATCGATACCTTCAAAAAAGCACCGACAATTGATAAATCTCAATTTCTTAAAGCGATATCGGTAATCGATAAATTATCGGCGATGAATTTTTCCGATAAATGTTGCGGTAAATTTTCGATGTGTTTGACGAAGTTTTTTTTTTGAAAGTCAAATTGCAAAAATGTTTTTCTGGATTTTTTAAGAAAAGAGAGCAGTTCACGGACTTTGTCGTGGCATCAAACAAAACAAAGAGAGATTTAGGTAAATTGCAGCAAGACTTTACAAACATCGCGCTAACTCGCTGATTTTACGTAGTGTGCACAAACATACGTTTATCGCGATGATTTATCGGCGATAGCAAAATATATTACAAAAGCGATATCGGTAATCGACAAATCCAAACTATTTTGAACGATAACGTTAATCGGTAAACAATTATCGCCGATAAGTTATTTCGATAAATGCCCATATCTGCAGGTTCAGGCCAGGCTTAGGCTTGGATTTTGAAAAATCGTCAGGCTTCAATTGGGCCGGACGCTGGAGGAGCAAAATAGACATTTTTAGTGAGTGATAGGTTATTTGCGATTGGTGGAATAAAGCAAAGAGAGCACCTACTCAAATATTGCTGTTCGTAACTGGTGTGATTAAGGATGGGTAAAACTTATTTCGAATTTTTTTTATTTCTTCGAAATTTAAAGTGATGTTATTTATTTCGGGTATAAATAGGGCTTAGACCAAGTGATAAGGTAGGATTCATCCTCGGGTTTGAAAAATCGGGTTTGGGTCGGGTCCTGCCCAACGTCTTGGGCCCGTTAATAACCTTGTTATTGCAGATATTTAAACTTTACAATGAGAAGTAGCGGATTCAGGGTGGAGTTAATTAAGAGCTCTCTCTTACATTTGTGCATGGTTGTACCTACTAATATATTGATTAATGTTTCATTATACTTCTCGACCATCGAAACTTATACCGTGCTTCTTTCCCGATTATCTCTCTATTCTCCCCAAAAAGTTTTCTGCATCACTCCTCAAAATCAGTAAACCACCTCTACCCCTGATAACATGCCAGAATTATTCCAAATATGGCAATACTACAGAGTATAGTATAGTTTAAGAGCTCGACTTGAAAAATGGTGGCGTTATTTTGATTTTGTTGGTCTTGAAAAAAATACAATGACCTATTTATTATTAACCATGGCAATAGTGGTACAGCATCAGCACGTACTAAGACGTTGCCAGGGGTGTGGGAGTTATTTTTTTAATTCCAGGCTCTGTCAAACCAAACACAATTTCGCCACGACTGCAGCATATCAGGAGCTGTATTGCCCAGGTGCTAAACTAAGAAAATGGGCCCCGCCACGCGTTACACGCTTCGGCGTAATACCCCAAGTAGGCAACCATGAAGATTAAATTTTTGATTTGAATAGCATAACGTGCTACATCTACTGTAATGCTACCTTACACTCGCAGTAATGCCAGTCTGCAATGAATATTGCTGATTTAAGAACACTAGGTACTTTCTACAGACTCATGTAATGAATAATTAATGCAGCAATTTTTATTGTTTTTTAGTCATTCTCTTTTTGATTTCAATGATCGAGATCTCCGCTAGTGGTTTGAAAGTCCCACGGAAGCTGCATCTATTTCTGCATCAGATGTTAAAAACGAAGTGAAAAACCAAATTAGCTTAATTGGCAACAATGTTGGCTCAATTAGCAGTCTTTTCAGCCTAGCAATCCTCTCTCTCAGCTGCCAAGCAATCCATCAAATGCGATTAAATCTAGGCTTCTATTTTCGTTAATAAAACCATTAGTCCCCCGACCAGGTTATTTTTTGTCCCAACAACACCACAAATAACCCTATACGAATAAACAGGCCTGGTTTTCCTCCAGTACCAGTTCACCCAAACCAGTTTGCGTAAACAAGACCAAGCTTTTCAATGGCGCATCCACCAAGGAATTCCTTAAGGCTTAAAGGGCTAAATAACGCAGGAGAGGTAAGCACTACGAGCTTTCGTGTGGTTTCAAGCACTGCTCATGCAATGCCAAGCAGTGCTTCAAAAGCGCCGATTGCCACCAGCAATCTTCTCCCACCAAACTGCGCAAACCGTCTTGGATTTATAAATGCTTTCGATTGCGATTCCAACTATGCAATTCGCTCTACGAGCAATAATCGTCAAGGGTCTGTTAACCCATTTGAATGCAATTTTAACCGAAAAAAAAGATCAAATTGGCTCTCACTTCCATCAAATTTCAAAGCATCTGACTTCGTTGTAGACAAAACAAATGCACCTGACTCCAATACTCCATCGTTGAGTATCTCGACGACTTTTTGGTTTTCGTTTTATCTTGGGTGGTTGTCATTTATTTAATATTTTAGCTTTCATTACAGTCTTATTGAATGCTTTCGTGTATAAAAAAATGTCTTGTGACGTGTAAAGCAACAAAATCACTTCAAAATAATAGTTCTTAACTTGTTTGGGACTACACAAACCCTTAAAATATCCTTATAAAACCTATAGATATCTTCATAAAAAATTCAATGAGTAACGACCATGCAATATAGCTAAGTAATATGTAACGACCATGCAATATATCATGCAAATAGCTCAGTATTTTCATGCTGTAGTACTGTTTAATTTTGGGTTTACAGACTCCTCGAAACACATCAATAGACCTTTTAAAAGTTTATTGCCCTCAGTTCAAGAACTTATGCTTTAAGGCTCATGCGGTAAAAAGCATATATTAGTGTACATCAAAACAAAAAAAAAAAAAAAAAAAAAAAACTTTAATGGTGCTTCATATATCGCGTGAAAATTTTTTGAAAATGTACTTTCCTATTTTACATAACTGTTGTTTTTTGTGAACTTATCTCAAAAAAGGGAATTGAAAAAACCATATATTTTTATTTATTCGTATATCGTAACTTATTCTTTTTTGCGCTTAGATTTTTTGCCATTTTTTTCGTAATAATTAATTCATCAAGGCCTATTTTGCATTAAATTGATTAACCTACATTTTACCATCATATTATTGTGCTGTCCAATTATTCTAATATGTATTGTTGCATTAAGAGTGTTGTTTAGCGCATAGTAAATAAAAAACTTTCATGAATAGATTGTTGTATTTCATTTCTGCTACGATGCAGGAATAACCTGAAGTAGGTTAGGCAGGAAAGTGTAATGAAAATGAAGGTTTTTTTACAACTCTGCGTAATTCACAACTACTCTTCGAAGGATAAAAATGCAGCCATATAAAAGAAAGGTTTGAGCCATGCCGTATGTAGAGCGTGAACCAACATTGGCCAAAACTATAAAAAAGGTGGAATTGAAATATCATAATATGACGTTTTGAGGGGCAAATTTATACCTCCTCCCCTTTATATAACGGTATTTTGACATTTTCAGCCAACCCTTTCTTCTTTCCACGCATATGACGATTTGTAGATACCTCTTGGCTTATTTTCAAGCGCTCAACATAATTTGAACGCGTTTTAGGTCGGTTTTTGATACTCCGCCTTTAAAACGGCCCTTATACGATTACCCCACCACCACCACCCTTTAACATCATCATAGTCAATGATGAGATCCAGTGATAATTTTAAATGTAACGGTCTCCACTTTAAATTGTAGTTTTCAGTGATAATGATTTTAGCCGAAAATTCTCACTGGTGAAACAGACTCTTCAGCAAAAAATAGTTGCTCTGCTCCACCTGTGAGAATTTCTGATAAAAATAATTATTACTGAATCTGAAGAAATTATCACTGAGAGCGACAATTTAAAAATACCGCTGGTGGAGCCCTAGCTGTTTGGAACACAGCTTGGCATCGCACGAGCAGTGCTTAAAACCACACGAAAGCTTGAAGTGCTTAACTCTACTAGGTTATTTAGCCCATCAAGCCTCAAGGAATTCCTTGGTGGATGGGCCGATAACAAACTTGGTCTTGTTTGCGTTTACTGGTTTGGGTAAACTGGTATTGAAAAAAAAAAAACAGGCATATTTACTCGTAGAGGATTGTTTTGTGGTGTTGTTGGTGCTAAGAGAAAACCTGGTCGGAGGACTAATGGTTTTACAGTAGTGATGAGGAAGGAAGCCTAGATTTAATTGCATTTGGTGCACATTAGGCTACGCCGAAGTGTGCAACAAAAGAAGGGGTCCATTTCCTAAGCTTCACGCCTAGGGCAACACAACTTCAAAGAAACGTTGCAGTGGTGGCGAGCCATTGGCGAAACTGTGTCTGATTTGACAGACCCTGGAGTTGAACCAAAGACCTCCAACACCGACAGGAATGTCTTGGAACGTGCTAATGCTGTACCACCGCCATAATTAATGACATGTCGTTAATTTTTTTTTTTCAAGACGAACAAAATCAAAATAACGTCACCATTTTTTCAAGTCGAGCTGTTAGGCTATACAACTACTCTGCTATATTGCTATAAAAATTTGCAATACATTCGGAGTAATGCTGGCATGTTATCAGGGGTATTTACTCGTAGGAGGTGGTATTAAGGAATGATCCATAGAAACTTTCTTTAGGGGGGAATAGGGTGCTATGAACCAAAAAAAAATACTTTGTAGTTTCGTAATGAAACATTTATCACTATATTAATAGGTGCAACCACGCACAAATATATGAGAAATCCCTTAACTAACCCTCATTGAATCCGCTATTTCATGTTGTAAAGTTAAAATACCTGCCATAACAAGGAGCTGAAGACGTTAGGTATGGTCACCCTACGCATTTCAAATAAATGAAAAATTTTGCAACGGATCCGAAATTTTGCTTCGAAAAATGCCTCGCGGTGCAAATTTTTTGCAACGAAATGCAATTTTTTAATTTTCAATTTTGCGACGAGATGCAATTTTCCAAAAAAAAGAAAAAGAAGGGCAGGCGTCACCCTGCGAATGGAGTATCACACTTACGTCAAACCTACGTCATCGAATGACACAATTAAGCAAATGACTAGCACCTTACTTCTTCAGGTGCTAGTCATTTGCTTAATTTTCCAAAAGCGAAAAAATATTTAACCCTGACAAAAACGCAAAATTTTGATTCATGTTGAAAACTATACGTTTAAAACAGGGGTGGGGAGATTTCAAGACATAGCGGGCCACATTGTACGCATGATATTTTCAGCGGGCCGCATTTGCATTTCATACGTAAAGAGCAAAAAAGTTCCTCTAAAAATTTAGTGGAGAGCTAAAAAAAAAAAGGTCATCACGTTCGCAGAAGCTCAATTTTTTGCCCAAAATCAAGTGAAGAGCAAAAAAAGGTCATCACGTCCGCAGGCCCTAGTTTGAGCTGCGTAACTGTGTTTTGACATGTTTTCACTGTTCAATACGCCGAAATGTTAAAAAAAGGAGGACGTATGGTAAGCCTAGCATTACATGAGCCGTATGTTCACGCGGGCCACGTTAAAAACTTAAGCGGATCGCAGGTTCCCCACCCCTGGTTTAAAAGTTGACCAAAAATAAGGCGTGTTTATAAAAATTTGAAATAATACACCGCAAGAGGGCAGTCTGGTGTTTAAAATAATGTTTTCATGCAAGAATGGAATTGTCAGAGTTGTTGGTGCATTGGGCTCCGGAGCTGGCTTCGTAGGTTCGATGCGCAACCAGGTCATCATCCATGATGGGCATATTTCACTGCCATAAAAACCTAAGCTGCAATTACGTGGCTTGGAAAAAAAGTGTTGAATCAAGCATTCATTATCCGCGAACTTTTCTAAACGAGTGCAACGTTGAAACACGTAACAAAATTTTTCCACATGACACAAAATTTCGATACAAAATGCAAAATTTTGTTATAAGACGCAAAACTTTGATGCAAAATTCAAAACTTTCTTACGAAATGTTAATTTTTTTACGCGATGAGGAACTGTTAGTAGAGATTCGCAGATCAGCAGATGATATTAGCTACAAATTTACGGCTTATATACTTTATTACAAAGTGCTTATCATTGCATTAAACCTACTGCAAGAAAACTTTTTACACCAAATGAAAAATTTTGTTACAAGACGCAAAATTTCGATGCAAAACGCATAATTTCGTTACAAGCGCAAAACCTTGATAATCACAAAATCCAAAACTTTGCTATGAAATGTTAATCTTTTTGCGCGATGAGGAACTGTTAATAAAGATTCGCAGATCAGCAGATGATATTAGCTACAAATTCACGGCTTATACTTTACAACAACCGGCCGTTAGCTCAGCTGCAAAGCGCACGCTATCGTGCGGTAGGTCTGGGGTTCGACTCCCGGGCCGGTCAAATCGACGCAGTGTCGCCAACGACTCGCCACCGTTGCGACGTTTCTTCGGAGCTGTGTAGCCTAGGCGCTAAGCCGCGGAGATGGGCCACGCAACTCGTTACACGCTTCGGCGCAATACGGCGAGTATAATGAAGATTTGATTTTTTACTTTATAACAAAGTGCTTGTCAAGCAAAATTTCGATACTATTGCAAAAATTCCACACAAAATCGAAATATCCATACAAAATATAAATTTTGTTACAAGATGCAAAATTTTGTTACAAAATGCAAAATTTCGACACAAAACGCAGAATTTCGATACAAAATGCAAAACTTCAGTACAGATTCAAAATTTCGTTACAAAATGCAAAATTTCGACACAAAAAGCAGTTTTTTTCGAAATGTTAACATTTTTTACCCAATAAGGAAGAGATCCGCAGATCGGCACATGATGTAAGCTACAGAACAAATTTACGGCTTATGCTTTATTGCACAGTGCTCATGGTTGCATTGAACTTACTACATGCAAAATATTGATACAAGACGAAAATTTGGCGTCAAAATGCAAATTTTTGTTAAGAAATGGCAATAGTTGACCGGCTGTTAGCTCAGTTGCTAAGCGCACGCTATCGGTGCGGAAGGTCTGGGGTTCGATTCCCGGGCCGGTCAAATCTACACAGCGTCGCCAACGACTCGCCACCGTTGCGACGTTTCTTCGGAACTGTGTTGCCCAGGCGCTGAGCCGCGGGGATGGGCCCCGCAACTCGTTACACGCTTCGGCGTAATACGGCGAATATAATGAAGATTTGATTTTTTGATTTTGATGTCAACAGTTTTTATGAAATGAGAAAACATGTTAATACAGGTTCGCAGATTACCAGAAGTACGCACTCTTTTTAAATCCAATTTTAGTCGTTTTAAACAAACTCGCCAACAGCTTTCACATTCCCAAAACACTCAGTTCTCATCACAAGCAAATACTTGACACATAAGCGTGTTTGTATGTTCCTGCTCTGTCAAGTCATTACTCTTTTTATATCAACCAAAGATTACAGTTTGGTGTGCTAAACAATCAAAATCAAGTCAAACAACACACTTTCCTTAAATCTCCTTTTTGGCCGTTTCAAACAAGCTTGCGAAGGGTCCTATTAAACACCGCAAAGGACTGAAACACCGCAAAGGACGACAAAGGACCTCAAATTGATCTTCTAAACACAGCAAAGTACGACAAAGGACCCTAAAACCCTAACCTTAGTCTAACCTTAATCCTAGCCCTAACCTAACCCTAATCCTAGCCTAATTGTAACCCTAACCCTAATTTAAAGTCTTTTGTTGTTCTTTGTTGTGGTATGATTCCAAGTCCTTTGTTGTTCTTTGCGGTGTTTAGTACATCACTTGAGGTACAACATAAGTTTATTCAGCCTGAAAATTAAAAGAACGTGTATTTACAGCGAACATTCGAACAATCAGGCCAGGAGCAGCGAAGAACCCGGAGGTTATCAAGTCATGTGCTCTTTTGTCGTCCTTTGCGGTGTTTCAGTCTTTTGCGGTGTTTAGTAGGGCCGCTCGCGAACGGCTTTTACAAACCTAAAACACTCAGTTCTTAAAAGAAAAAAGTCACTGAAACTTGAGCGTGTTTAAATGTTTCCTCCCTATCATGCAGTAGCCACTTTTGCAGCAGTCGAGTGGCACAAAATGAATGTTGCTCGACTGAATTCGGGTCAGTGACGCAACCACTTTAACTCTAGTCTTAGCCATTTCACACAAACTTGCGAACAGTTTTCACCTAGCTAAAATACTTGGTTCTTTACCGAAGCAAGTAAATGACTCATGACTGTGTTGGTATATGTTTGTACTCTGTCAGAAAATAAATCGTTTTTGAGCATTCGAGTGTCACAAGATGGGTGTTAGTGGATTGAATTTGGGTTATTGGTCACATTGATGTTAATTTCAGTTTTAGTCGCTTTTAACAAACTCGCGAACAGCTTCCGCACACCTGAAACATTCAGTTCACAACACAGCAAGCAAGTGATTGACACATGAGAGTGTTGGTATGTTCGTGGCTATCAAAGAATAAATCCGTTTTGAGCAGTCGAGTGTCGAGTGTCACAAGGCTTACTGCAATAAACAATAATATAGTTAGCGCGGATTAATATTGATTATTCGCGGAGCATTTTGAATGCTTCTACGATGAGGAGTAACTGCTTTATTCATGTACAAGAAGTCCATTTTTATTCTTTTTTTCATGTATGAGAAAATTCCCCTTATTCTCTTGAAGGATCACCAGGCGCCTCAACATTCAATCTAGAGATCAAAATAATCAAAATGCATGTTAATTAAATGATAATGGACGTCTTGTACTTAACAGCAATTTAAAAAAATCACAACGAATCAATTATGGTACTCACTATAGCAATTTATGAAATTGACAATTTCAATCGAAAAAGAGGTTGTCTGTAAGTTGATTTTTTAATGAAAGAAAAAAAATTTTGTGTTCTCCGTTGAAGCTGTTAACGTAATTTTGGTTCCTCATTTCCGTGCAAATTAGACGAGCTATTTGCATTGCATCTGCGGTCGGTATTCTGGAATTGCATCGTTTCATTTGGATATTGTGATTGTGATTTTCGGATGATCTGAAAGTAGGAGAGAGGTTAGCCAAATAATCAACGTTTCATTACCTGTAATCCCACAATGGCGTGAAACCCATAGGTATCTATTTGAATAAGATTTCGTTTAATGTAGTTTTAGCATCCCCCCTGAAGAGCCTCACGGCAAAACAGACTGCTCGGGGATTTCAAATCTGCTATTATTGGTGATTTACTGTGTTGCATTTATGCTCTGGCGCATGCCATTGCGCTCTCGGTTCGGCGCAAAGGCCAAACCTCATCACATTACATTGACTCCTTCTTTTGGTTATTGACCTCTCTCACCGTAAGCCTACACCCTAAAACCCACCAGCATGGATATAGAAAAAGTAAATCTGTGATATCTTGTTTAGTTATTTACCCTAATAAGTTTATGTATCTACATTTACTATAACTAAAAGGCGAAGTGCTGCTGCTTGACTCAAATACCACTTTTGGTTCTTTGCAGCGCTGGATGTTGATGCTAAATTGGTAACATTTTAGATATTACTGTATGTATTTTTTTTTTTTTACTGTGCAACAAATAGTAAACTCTGTTCTGTTGTGTGAGCCCGAGATCGAGTCTGCTACAGAATTCTTGACGAAAACATGCATGCGTAGACTGCGTTACTTAGGCTACCGTAACAATTTGTGCAATCTGGAAAATTCCAGATTGAAGTTAATGCTTCGGAGCATATATGCTCCGAACTTTTTACTAGCTTCAGTAGAAAACATGCTGCCAGAATAATTAAAAACACTTTTATTACTTGACGTTTCATGATGATACTCATCTCATTGTTAAACGTAGAACGAGCAGGAGAGCAACTTACAATATTCAAACAAAAAAACGCATTAACAATAATTATGGTTACATCAAAATAAACATCGTCAAAATTGTTACATCAAAATGTTCAAAATTGTTACATCAAAATGTTAATTTAGGACAGCAGCTTAATTGAACATTCAAACAACAAAATGTGTCAAAAAGTGTTACATCAAAGTAAATATTTTGATGTAACAATTTTGATGATGTTTATATTGATGTAACAATTGTTAATGCATTAATTATTGTTCTTTGAATATTCAATACTTACCCTGTCCACATGTCCGATTTTAGTGGGACAATCAGCTTTTGGACATGTGGACAAGAGAATTGTTAGCTGCTGTCCTGCTCATTATATTTTTGACAATGGGATGAGTAACATTTTGAAACGTTAAAGATATAAAAATCTTTTCGATTATTCATGCTATATCAGTGCATTAAACATAGATCTTAAAGCGCAATAGTATTTTTTATTTCTACGGTGTAAGCATTATTTTCTTTCCTGGCATACTGCATGCTGATAGGTCAAATAATTGCGACTCACACAAACAAACAATCATCGAGCAATTGACCGCCGAAAATTGAACATTTAGACCGGGTACATACGTATAAATACATCTAAGTGCGATTGATCACCAGTTGAGGTAAAAAAACGACGTGGTCAAAAAGAAGTAGGCTAAATAATTTTTTCAGGTGAGCCCAAAGAAATCAACTAAATAAGCCAAATGAAAATTTCATAAAGAAACCAGCTTGAAAGCTAAAGCCTGCTACTCAAGCCAGTGCAATTGGCATGAGCTAAAAAGAAAATGTTTTAATGAAAGACTAAATTTCTGAACTGTATGTAACATCTTATAAGAGTTTAAACTGACGTGATTTAATTTATTTTGACTGACTGGACTTTATTCTATTTTTATAATTGACGTAGTGACACCACGGTGACACTGTGCACGAAGTTAGGGGAAACCAGGAGTTGCATATTTTTCTTTTTGTATTGAAACGTAAAAGTAAGCAAATACACCAAATTCACATGAATATTACTTGCTTATCAATGTTAAGAAATCGTATGCCATTTCTTCGTGTACAAATCAAATTTACATTTTTGCTTCGCAATTTCTCTTTCAGATGTCTTGACATTTCGAATGGAGAGAAAGTGCATACCGGTATGTATGTTTGGAATTTCCTTGGCAATTTTACAATTGCAGATCAAAAATCGAGCGTGTAATAAAAGACAGTTATAAAATGAAGGGCAGTGGTGAGCTGCACGAAAGCATCCAGCTAACGTTTGGGTAGACGCACGCATCAGCACCGTGATTAAAATGACAGTTAACCATTCAACTGAGTTTGCGTTTGATTTCTATAGAGTGGTTAACTGTGATTTGATCACGGTGCTGATGCGTGCGTCCACTCAAACGTCAGCTGGATGCTTCCGTGCAGCTTACCACTGCCCTTCATTTTATGATTGCCAAGGCAAGCGCATCAAACTTCCGATTGGCAGGATGCGATAGCGTGTGTTTCTCCATAAACACGCCCCCAATCACTTTGGCTGTCGTCAAACGTTATGTAATGTACAGATGAAAAGTTGCTGTGTTTTTTGAATTCAAAATTGAAGTTGTTCTTAAAGGAGCTCGTTAATGTGTGCACTGTTTATTCTCACCGCGGCCTCGCGACTTGCCTGAAGAGTCCCATAAGGACGAAACGCGTCGCGAGGATGAGGCTTCGGTGAGTCATTATTGTTGTAATTTGCATTGTAGTGTATTTTGTAAATTAGTGCATTATATTCACAGTCAACTGAGTATGCGTTTGATTTCTATAGAGTTGTTAACGGTCATTTTAAAAGACAGTTAATAATTAAATGGTAGTCATGATCTTTTTTAACACCAAATAACAGACTAAACGGTTGTAAATTAAGCATAGATATCGTAGAGAAAGACTAGATAGCGCATCGCTTGTCGAAAAGTGAAACATTTTGAAGCGACGCCATTGTTCGTTGCTGGCTACCCGAATTTGCGTAAATCCGTACATGTCTGGCAATAGTTAAATGCAGCAACAAAAGAACTGTGTGGCTGAAATATTTTAATGAGTTTAAGGTTTTTATGAAATCATTGATTGATTTGACATCACTGAAAACGACAAAGTGTTTATTATGACTAGGGCCATTTTTTTTGACTTAAAAAAATATAATTTTGACTTTATTTTGATTTAACCGCTTCCGCGTATTATTTATGTCTTGTTGCACTTTATTAATTAAATATGTTTTATAATCTGCAATTTACATAAGTTTTTAAAGAAAAAGGTAGCCTACTTCGAACATTTTCTCAATTACTCAGTGTTGAAGCTAATGCAACAAAGCGACACATGACGTTAAAACTTAGGATAACGAGCCAATGTGTGTACCGGTGTCAATTAGTGTGTAATACAAAAATTGCGTTGTTATCGCAACTGTACTGTACACTAACAGTAGGCCTATGTCTATGATTTTTTTAACGAAAGTCACGCAGTATAATTACAAGGACGTTTTATTGTAATATAGCATGATATATTTTTTTACGTTCTTAACATCAAAATTTCTGTCTTTTCTCAGTAATTTATTGAGCAAAGAAAATTTCAACAGCAGCAGAGGTTGGCTGGGCTTTTTGCAATAGTGCGTAGCTTGTCGGGTCAATTGTCAAGTTGGTACAGTTTATTATTGTTTCTAAATCAGAGTTGGATAGTCGTTTGTTAATGTAGTCTTTAATTGCGCGAGGATCATCATCGAATTGCATATTCTTCAGCAGTCCGTATGCTTTGGTTATTGTGCAGCTAGGCACTTCCTTCTAAGAACTCTACGTTGGCTGCTAGAGTCCGGTATTAATTTATTTTAACCAAGTCCGACACCAAACCTTCCACATTGATAGCGTCTTTTGTTCTGCTGACTAAGAGTCCTGCACTTGTCCGATTGTTGACAATGGTACGAACAGCTGGAAGGTTCTCACAATAATATAAGGCAGCTCTAAGCCAAGTTGCCCATCTTGTAATTACAGGGTCAGGAGAAAATGGCAGACCAACATTATGAAAATCTTTTTTGCGATCTTTGTTTTTGATTGTTGCTGCCTTGATCGTTGCTATTACTTCATCAATATTTTTAAAATGAGCGCGCACACGCATAGCGCAGTTATGTAGTAAATGCGCAACGCAGGTGACATGCATCAAAGAAGGGTATAATTTCTTTAATGTCTTTCCAGCCGAAGACATGTACCAAGCAGCGTCAGTCAAGAACAATAAAAAATTCTCGCGTTTTATTTCAAGTTGTCGCAATATGTCATCCACAGTGTGCAAAATAATACTGCTATTAACATTGCGACTGTTGTCCAGTGGATGGCAAAGGAATGTCTGATCTGGAGCATCTAAGCTGCCCACAAGCACACTAATATACTTTTGTTTAGCAACCTCTGCTTCATCCACAATCAAAAAAAATTTTTTGTCACGAAGTAATTCTTGAATTTGTTCCTCTTTTTGGGATGCCAATTTAGCAACGCATGCCCGGGCTGCAGTGTCCGAAGGCAATACTTTTCCCATTCTAGCAAACAGAGACTTTAAAGAAGGATGGTTCAGTTTATGAAGTGGGATATCTGCAGCTAAGAATGAAGAAACAACCTGTTCCTTGAAGTTTACTTGATCGAAATGTAAAAAGGTTTGCTTACTTTGAGATTTGCTCTTTGTCTCCAACTTTCCTTGGTGTTGCTTACTTTTTCGGTGGCTTTCCACAAAAAACTTTTTGTCGCATTTGACTAACACGTCGCGAAGGTTGCATCGCAAGTCGCCGGCAGGAGTTACCGAAAACTCATCCGGATATTCCTGGCAAGTTTGTCTAACTTTCGCTTTAGAAGATTTGGCTTGTTTTGGCATTTTTTGCTTTGCAAGCTACAACTTAAAAGACCACGTGTAAAGAGCGCCTGGCTTTTATAGGATTAGATTAATTGTCTAGCAATTATGTATTTATGCATCAACAATGACGTTTCATGCATAATAAGTGCTATTTCCTTCTCAATTACCGCACGTATTATTGTGACCATAGTGCAAATATTGCAACTATTTCAAAAGTTTAAAATCAAATAAAACTGCTCATAAAATTTTAATAGCAGCTCAAAAATTCAAAAAAATATTTAAAAAATATAAATTTGTTCGTTTTTGTAAGGAAATTTTTGATAAAGGCAATTTTGACAAATTTTGACTTAATGCAAAATTTTCACTTTATTTTGACTTACAAAATCCACCAAAACAGACTCCTGAACACCTGAAACGAACGTTAGTACACATTTGATCACGTAACAAGGTCCTGAAAAAATTTCGACTTTATTGACTTTAGCGGGCCCTAATTATGACTTATTGTATGTTGTAAACAGTGCGAAATATCTTCTTGTTACGGTATATTTCATAAGGTGACAGTTAGTTTTTCGGCTTAATTACGCTTTTAAACAAGTACTTTCGCGTAAGTTATAAATCCAAACTGGAATAGATGTTTTTTAAACTTTTTCTATCATCACATTAGGGCGCCAAGGGCCTAAAATGGTGAATGTTCCCGCCTTTGAGAAGATACCTTGCAGTAGATTACATCATTGTGACCAAAACAGAAAATCTTTTAGCTGGAGCTCAAAAAGATGGTTATATCTTACAAGGTCACTGTTTAAATTTCGATGTAATTGCTTCCTTTAAGCTGCATTTCTGAATCTGTTTCTGCGTTGCATCAACAGAATTTGCTAGGATTGTAAGATTTTTGCTGTGATCTTGCCTACATATGTTCCGCAAATCGGAAATTAAAGGCCGCAACGCGCTAAAAAGGCCAGAACATTTTGCCGAACTGTAGACTTCTAAATTTATCGATTTTGGTGAGATATTGCAGTGTTTTTAGTAGATAGTGGGGGGGGGTATAGCGCTGGTAGTAACGAGACAGAGACGGCAAAGGCCAATATACACATCAAGCTTCACATTGCATCTCATCGCGTTCATTATTGAGTTGACAGTGCAGAAACAGAAGACACTATTTCGCTATGCATAACTTCTATCCAATTACGTCATAATCCTTTACCGATCCACAGATTGCCAATTTTACACAATCTTAATAAAAAGATGACAGTCAGTATATTTGCAATCGTTTTACAAACGTTTCGGTAAAAACTTACGCCATCTTTAGTGTGAAAACTACAGGATAGTATTACACTGAAGATGGCATAAGTTTTTACCGAAACGTTTGTAAAACGATTGCAAATATACTAACTGTCATCTTTTTATTAAGATTGTGTAAAATTGGCAATCTGTGGATCGGTAAAGGATTATGACGTAATTGGATAGAAGTTATGTACAGTACTTCCTCGATTATCCGGTCTAGTTGGGACAGCATTTTTTAAAAACCTAAACGGATAAGCGAAAAAAACGGCTAATTGAATTCCTTTATTTAAACCAAAACAACGCAGCAGGAAACAGATTGTAGCGCACCAAAACTTCATACGAGGGTCAACATCAATTACTGTACGGCATTGGAGGATTACAGTTTTTCTTATTGAAAGCAATGTAAGCACCCGTGACTGTTAAATTTACAGTAGACTTAACTATTACCCTCACAATAACTGGAAATTGTTAAGTTGGTGCATGAATTAATTCCATACTATCATCATTAGTATCACTTGTAACAACAGGCTTTAAATCAGAGGTGACGAACATGCGGCCCGCGAAAGAATTTCCTGCGGCCCGCGAACATTTTGGCGAGACCAAGCAGGCTACTCTTGATTTTTTTTTCCCGTTTAATTTTTGCGATGCGATATCAACAGCGGAGCCCGCGATTGAACCACGCGCGTATCACACAGGACAAGCCTTTTATCTGTTTCAGAATTCTCCAGTTCTTCCATTGTTATGTAATAATAATAGCATAACTCGTGGTCCGTAGCAGCTTCAGTATAGTGCAGTATACGCAGGGTTGCCATATTCCCACTGCGCAAAAAGAGGAGAGGTTCTTTGAAGATCATCACGTCCACAGATGCCAAATTTTCCGCCCAAAATCAAGTGAAGAGCAAAAGAAAAAAAGGGCATAGCGTCCGCACGCCGTAGTTTGAACGAAAACTTCCCAAAAATTTTTGTGCGAGAATGATTTGACATGTTTTCACAGTTCATAAAGACAAAAAGGAGGACATTTGGGCATTTTTCAGCGACCTCGGAGGACAAATTATTTTTTGTCTATAAGGAAGACGCATGGTAAGCGTAAGTATACGAGTACCTATTTGAGTGAGAGTTTAGGTTGCCTTACAGTCAGAAGCAGTACTCTAGTTGTAAAAGTACTTACGGGGGTATGGTTCAACTTTTCATGCAGACGTTAGGAGGGATGGTCAATATATTTGTAAGGGAATGGTTTACGCTGAAATATTTTATGGGGGGATGGCATCCCCCTTCAACTCGAGTACTGGTCAGGAGCGTATTTAGGGAGGAGGGGACATTTGCCTTTTAGTAAAAGAAACAAAATTAATGGTGCCGAGCATAGACGTCTTAAATAGAAGGACTGGCGACTAGCAAACTCGGTGTTTCGAACTTGGGTCCCAAAAAGTTATATCGAAGTTTCTCCACGATTTTTGAAGCTTTGCTTTTATACTTTCTGACGACGTGTATAATTTATTCGCACACAATTTTTGAAAATTTGAGGTTGATTGGACCAGGGTAAGTGACCCGAATCCTCGACTATTTACTAACATCCCAAAATTTGTCATTATTAGGTACCACAAATAAAAATATATTTTGAATTATTTTTGTACCATTTTAATGACGTCATAACAGCTCCTTGTTTTACCTATGCAAACTCCATTGCGGCAATTATTCGACTTCGTGCAGTTCCCTCTTTCATTGCATTGCGGAATTTAATAAATTTTATTGACTTCACTTTCGCTGGTAATAATGCAGAAAACCCAGCCTAGCAACGTTTTGCATGTTGTGTCAATGCCATAAGTACAAACGGTAATTGTTTATTGCTTGGTTTGTCGCAAATCGCGAAAAACTTTATGAATATTGGGAGCATTTTCACTAACATCATGTTGCGGAGGCCCACTCAGTAAACACAGCTTGGCGCTGGTTTAGTATGTGATCCACCGAAATTTAAGTTGTACAAGAGTGATAGAAAAAGACAGCTTGGGTGTTTGAGGAGGGAGAAACTTGGCAATTAAATTTGCACTAGGTTAGATTATTTCAAACAAATATTTTATTTCACTCAGTATGTGATTATGTGCCACATGTTTGACGCTCTTCATTCAGAATTTATTTATGTGTCACGCATAAACCCACACCTTGGGCAGGAGCAATTGATTGACTTTAATTTTGCCAAGCCTCCTTCAACAAGGTAATCAGTACTTTTTCGTGTTTTTAAAGTTCCCGCATTTATAACAAGTAATATCTTAATAAGATGCTTTATTCCGAGCAGAAAAAAAGTTTGTTGTATAAGGTACTGCATCATTCAACCCGGTAGTGTGCTTTCAATACGTTAGAGCCAAAAAACGTGACAAGTTTGAGTTAAATCTGAAAACTTAACAGAGAATGAAAAAAATGTAGTAAAATGACAATGTTCGTTTTCAAGTGACGTCATCATTCATTCTATGATGACGTCATCGACATTTGATTCTCTTGGTAATTGAATGTAAGATTAAAGATAGCTTAAAAATAAAGTTTTAACTTCACATGAGTTGCAAACCAATGAGTGGGCACAAGTTTGAACAGGACCCCCTATTATCCAATTATCTGGTGTAGACCATTAAATTTTTATGCTTTCCACTGCTCCGTTCATAAAAAGATTTTCTACAGCGAAAGAACCAGCTATCGACAATGTTTTGAGCGCCCAAGTCATGTAAAAAATAAAAAACAAACGCACAAATAGCTTGAGAAAACTACGCTAAAATTGCATTTAAAGTGACGTCATCACCGCTACTGTGACGTCATCACCCCCATTGATACCCATTTTGGAACATTTATGGAATGCTTAAAGTACATGCCAAGTTTCACGCCTCTATCTGCTCTTAAACATACTTTTTTAAAAAACCTCGTTAAAAATTTGGGATCCTAGTTTGAAATACCGAGCATGGCAGTCGCCAGTCCTATTTAAGACGTCTATGGTGCCGAGTGACTGAAATATGCCAGGCTCTTTTGATGGTTTCAGCAGCTCCTGGCCAGGGGTGGATAATGAGCGGGTAAGATGAGGGATAGCCTATGCATTCTCCCAACAGACAATTTCAAAAATGTTTTTGATGTAGGCCTATATATTTTTTCCATAATTTCGAACCAGTTTGATAGCAATAAGTCTTACGCCTTAAGCACGCATAATCGAATATGTGCGAACAAAATGCATCATATTTGGCGAAGCACTCAAAATTAGGGTCAAAAAAATTTAACAAAATTTGTTTGAAAATTGTTCAAAAAGCACCGAAATAGCCATTACAGCATGTAAAATTTCAAAACTTTTCCGGGGGAGCATGCTCCTAGAGCCTTTCTTGTTTCTCAATCAGCTTCAAACTTGTTCTGCCGGAAAAAATACGCTTGAAAAAATGTGGAAATTATGCCCCCCCCCCTTTTTAAAATTTCTCGCTGCGCCACTGCTTACCGTAGTAGGCGTTATGTAAGATTGCCAAAATGAATTAATGAGCTTGTAGTACCATAAATACAAATTTTGCAGAATTTTTAAAGTATTTTTCATTCTGTTTTCCAATCTATATTTACAGTAATTAGCCGTTTATTTCGATGTCTTCAGCAAAGAAACGAAAGAATGTACGTGGATTTTTATGGTAGCCTATTATTTTCGGTTGCTTGTTACTGCTGATGAACAATTTTTTCGTTTTTAGCAGGTTTCATAATAAGTCTATGACATAAAAAGTCATGCGGCCCGCTTGCTCATTGGGAAGTGACGAAGTAGCCCGCGATAGCAAATAGGTTCGTCACCCCTGACTTAAAAAGTCATGCAGCCCGCTTGCTCATTGGTAAGTGACAAAGTGGCCCGCGATAGCAAATAGGTTCGTCACCCTTGCTTTAAATGAATCAATTTTGGGTTGTCTGTTGCGAAGATTCACGTTTTTCGGCAGCCATCTCGGGAAATCGTACCAAAGTTGAATTGTACTTTAATATGATGTCAGTTTTAGAAATTTTGTTTCGAAACATCTCGCACACTTTCAGTTTTTCTTCTATCGACAAAACAACTTTTTTGCGTTTAGCAATCTCAAAATCTAAGATCAAGTTTTTTGTGACAACCGACTATGTCGACTACAGTAATAACTTGTATTATGATCATCTCAGCTGTCTCAATCCAATGGTTCTGTACACGGCGAAGGAGCTATGTTAGGTTACCGGTACAATAGCAATTGACAAGGCTTGAGCAAAATTTCATGAAAGTAACGATTCACTATTATGTCATAAATGAAGAGGAGCCGATGTAAGTCTATATATATGAAATATAACAGGGTAAATGGTAGGCCTTGAAGACTTACTAAATAAACGCTGTAAAAGGCCTACCATTTACCCTGTTATAATTTCGTTTCGGGAGTTGCTGAGTAATTGCTTTTATATACATCTAACCAGTTGACGCTATCAGATGGTAAATTTAGTTCGTTAGTCCAGCGTGATTGGCGTTTAATCGTAGGGAAGTCAACTTTTGAAAAAAGGTAACAATAAATCGACTTTGCAGATTTTCCATGAAATTCCAAATTTTCTAAAACATCATGAATATAAGAACTTCTGCGGTTAACATAATTAGAATCAAACTGCCAGTCGAGAGGGATAGCTGAAATTAACTAGACATACTCAACAAAACTTTGATTGTTAGGAAGTAAATTGTATTCTGCTGCCACATTATCATATGTTTTATAAATAGCCTACCATTTGGGCCAATAAACTGCCGGGCATCTAAAATTCCGGCATCAAAAAATTCTTTTATAAACATTAACTTGCCATTGTATTTGACGAACTTGTTAAGCCATAAATGTGTTTCAAAATTCTCTTCAGCAAAACTCGCACCCACAAAGTTTTTTAATACAGAAAACGATGTTGTTAACGATCGTAGCGGCAAAAGTTTTTGAATCACTTTCGATGTTATACTTTCAGATTGGACGTCAATACAGCGTACAGTAAGTTGTGATCAAAAAACAGACTTTCGATAGTTTTCCATTGCGAAAAAAAGGATTCACTAAACAAACACGATAGATACTTTGCATGCAATGCAGTAAGGTAAGATTGAAGGTGAATCATATTTGCCCCACCTTTCTCCAAGCTGCTGCAAAATACATTCCTCCCAACCCGCTCCCATTTTGAACCCCAAACAAACTGATACATCAGTTTATTAATTTTAGTGATGAAATTTTTTGGAAATATTACTGGTAACATTGATGCTTTGTACGTAACTTGTGGTAGGCCTATCACTAAATTCTTTAATATAGTGATTTTACCAATTAATGTAAGGTTTCTGCAAGACCACAAATTTAAAATGCTCTTAGTTTTGTCAATAACATTAGCACAATTTAAATCCATTAATTTTTTATCGTTACCATCACTTTTTTTAATTAGCACCGATATACCCAGGTATTTGAATATTTCCTTGGGCCATTGCAAACCTTTATCAAGATAAGGCTTGTCAAAACTGTCTCTGTTACTTCCCACGCGGAAAGCTTGGCACTTGGCCATATTAAGTTTACAATCGCTGTGGATTGCAAAATCGTGCAAAATAGTAAAAATACGTTCAAACTGATCTTCTTTACCGAGTATAAAAAGTAAGATATCATCAGCAAACATTGTTAGTTTTAGGGTTTCATTTGTTAACATAACACCTTTGAAAATCACATCTTCTTTGAAAATATTTGCTAAGCACTGCATACATAAGATGAAAATCGTAGGTGAAAGCGGGTCGCCCTGGCGTACACTTTTCGAAATTTTGAAAAATTGCGATAAAAAGTTATTGTTAATAATACGACACTTTGGAAATTGGTAAATCGTTTTGAACCATTTATTTAAGTAATTACCGAATCCATATGACTCGAAAACTTTAAAAATGAAATTTCATTTCAAAGAATCAAATGCTTTGCACATGTCAAGGGAGAGTAATGTGCCTGGATCATCGTTGTGATCCATGTAGTCAATAAAGTCAAAAAGTAATCGGATATTGTGGCCAGAGGCGACTCCGGCACTCGGGCTACTCGGGCTGAGCCTAAGTTACGAAATGATGGAAGGCTTGCTGTTATTTAAATTTTAAAAAGTAAGCTCAAAGCTTTTTTTAACTTAATTCGTATCAAGTTCGTTGAAAGAAACAATCATCGTAAAAAACAACGAAGTGTGCGGTGGCAGTTGCGTTTTTCGCTCAACGATTTGTCTAGCCATAAGCTCTGGCTAGAGGAAAATAGCCCGAGCCGCATTGCGGAGAGAAGAAACAGACAAACCAGACAAAAGTCTTTTTCCTTATTACATCTTACTCGGGCTCGATTGCATTTGCCTGAGCCAGATAATGAAAACGTTTGTTACGTTGTTTCAGACAATTCTTTACTTAACTTGTTTGTGGAACTCGGGCCCTCGAGAAATAGCCCGAGCTACAATTGGAGAGAGGAATAGAAAAAAGATTTCGTAAGGCGCCTGCCATCATGCTGCCATGTAGTAAATGCAGGCTTTTTGTTTGGTCATAAATGTCTGTTCCTCTGTGGCTCACAATGGATAGCTGATAACAAAGAGCTACACAACAAACTCAGTATGAGTTTGCCATCAAATTAAGAAGATTAAACTTTATGTATGAATGAAAGTATTTTGCAACAATTTAACTGTTGTGTAAGTTGCTATTTTATTGCTTTTTTTACCGTTTTTTTAACACTGTGTATGTTGAGCCCGAGTAGCCATAAAAAGCTAGAGTCGCCACTGATTGTGGCCTATATATCTGCCTTTTATAAAACCATTTTGTTCATTGCCAATCAGGGAGTGTAACACACTGGTAAGTCTGTTATTGATTACTTTAGATATTATCTTGTAGTCGCAATTCAGCAACGTTAGAGGTCGATATTTGCACGGGAAAGAATAATCTTTTCCCGGTTTAGGAATCAGTGTAGTTACACCTTGATACTGGGTCTTAATTAAGACGCTGGTACTTGCAGAAAAATTGATTGAATCCAAAAAAACTCTGTTTGAAGTCATCCCAAAAAGCTTTACAAATTTCAACAGAAAATCCATCGAGACCGGGAGATTTGTTTGCACGCAAATGGTATAAAGCTGTCTTACATTCATGCAGCGTAATTGGATTATCACGCAACAGTTTCTGGTCCTCGCTTTACTTGGGTAATTCAGCCCGCTCGATATAATTTTCGAGTTCTTTCACCTGCATTTCAGTGCACGTACTAGCGTTGTATAATTTTGCATAATAATTGACTAGTTCAGTTAGAATTGCATTTTGGTCTCCGTTATAAATGTGTCACAGTCAGATTTAATTTTGTGGATAGCCTTTTTAGCATTGTTTCTTTTTTCTAGGTTGAGAAAATATTTGGTATTTTTTTCGCCATGTTCTACCCAGCGAGCTTTACCTCTAACAATGACACCTTTAGTTCGATTCTCAAGCAAACTTTTTAATTCATTTTGAAAGGACGCAGTTTTTTGCATATTCAGTCACTTCCTATACAATTCAAATTCAAATGTCAAAAGGCAGATTTCCGTCACAAGAAATTGGGAATAAACCTTTTTTATGAGAACAAAGAGAAACTAAATTCTCTGGTCAAGCTTCTCCTGAGGGATTTACGTCGTCATATGTGAAGAATGGTTCTTTATTTTTCTGCAAGCGCATGTTTTTTTTACTCAATTGAAACCAATATCGCCCAATAAAGCTATTCAAAACTTCAGTTGATTACTTGTCGCAATGGTTGTTCAAAATGGCTCTGAGCATGAGTCAGCAAAAAAGCAGTTACCGCCGACTTACACATTCACACACACAAAAAAAAACGCTCTTCAGCAGTTAATTTGGTTGGCATAACGTGAATCGCGGTAAATCCGAAATACTTTTTAAAAGACCTCATCGCTCATATTCTCGAAGAAAATTGAGCGCCATTGTGGGACATATCTTTTACGCCCTCTCAGAGTTTTTTTCTGCGTACCCCCTTCTCACCTTCTCAGAACTTTCAATTTCGCACCAGTGATCCTCAAGCAATATGAGCTTGCAATTCACGTTCTTATAGCTTCAAAACTCATTTGTTAAATTACAAAATCTAAGCAAATCTTTAAAGGGTTTGGTATGTGAACTGGAAACAAAAGCGTGGGAATTCCTATAACTTGTAAAGTTTCAGGAGGTTGTGGCTCAGGACTTTTAAGCTGATTTGATTCGGGCAACTCGAATTATAGCTATGTCTTGGGGCATGGACTTCTAAATAGTATATTAGAAGTCCATGCTTGGGGTAACTTCGGGTCTAGCCTAGAAATGAGCTTTTTTTGTCTTGACAATTAGAAGCACGCTTTAAGCTTTGGTATCACTGATTTCAAAGTTAAAAATAATAACATTAATTACACTTGCGTGGCCTGTACAGAAGTTATTATCAATAGTTTATCATGTGACGGGCTTTGCAACTTCAAATCAAGATTTTGTTTTGGTTAAAACATTCAAAACCAAGTAATATAACCAAAAAAAAAAACAATTTGGCCAACTAGATATATCGGTAGCCTTGGACAAAATAAAGCCATTACGCTCTAGTAATCATCGACAGTTTTTTTTTTTTTCAAAAGAAAAAATGAGCAATAGAACAAGTTGAGAGATCCGAAACAAACAAAGTCCACTAAACGTCAAATTGTGGCACAAAATTTCTAATGTATTTAAAAGTTTAAAATTAAATTTAAAATGTATAAAGAAGACTGCAAACTTAAAATAGCGCTCTCTAAATCAGCTGCTGTCCACTGTGTCAAATGCGATCGGCTCCAGCCATGAATCGAACTCGTCACTTGGGAACGGTTACATGAGTAGTGCCGAGTGCTTGGTGTATCGGTTGAGAGCGTCTACTTGGTAGCCGGTAGACTGGGGTTTTATTCCCAGTCGGGTCATACTAAAGACTTTAAAAATAGTATTCGCAGCTTTCTCGCCAGGCGCTCGGCACAAGCGGAAGTGCGAAGGGTTTTGTGTATGTGTTGTTCGTCATGTATGTCCCTTAACAGCGTTCAATCGTTCGTGATTGAAAATTGTAATGGGCCGACAATTTAAAATGGCCTAAACAATGTATGCTTGCACCCGCTGTCCCATACCTTTACCTTTACCTGGGCCATTTTCCATAAAACACCGGTCAATGTCTATCAAGGGTTGTCGTGCTTGCCGCAACGTGGAGGAATCATAATGTAAAACCGCGACGTTTTTACGCTTTAGTTGCAAAAGCAACTTTAAACATGACAAAGAATATCATAATTATGATCGTCTAAGTTTCGTATTTTAAACATGAAAAATTTTTTCCAAGTCTTACGCGGACTTTGGTGCCGTTGCTGTTATTTTACAGAAAAAAATTCCAGTTTTTCGAGTTTCTGTGGCTAACTTGGTAGTTTCTGTGGCTAATTTAGTCGAAAAGAAGTAATAATAATGCATAACTTTGATTTTAACCAAATACGAAACGCAGCAATAGACAGTTTTCGTTCTCTGGAAAATTTTCGAAAAATATTACATGTGATGTGACGTCACATAATTCGTTGTCAAGTCACGTTTTCAGTTTCGCAACTTGTTTCAATGCAGAAAAATTTGTAATGATTTATGATATGACTTCACTTTCCGCTCGAAGGAATTGTAGTACTGTCGTAAAAATCGGTTAAAAATTTCCATCAACGTTTCGTAGATTTAACAATCAAATAATATACCAATAATATCAATGATGAGAGGTAAAATGTAGAATATTACATTGTAATAAAATTCATAACTAATGAAAAAATTTTATTACTTGTATAAGCCTTAAAAAAAATGTAGGCTATTTTTAAAAGCTTTGTGAAGTATAGGTTTAATGTCAAGTCTCTGTAAAACAAAATTGAACGTCTACGTAATCTTTTCATTTTTTTGTGCTTAATAGTTTTGTTTCAGTTTTTGTTATCGACTAAGCCGTAAACAAGTTGATGAACTAGCAACTACCTTGCTCTGAGAGCTTTGTTTTCACTCAATACGTAGGTAATTATTTCGTAATAATGCGTACGTGCGTCTGCAGCACCATTCATATTTCGCACGATTTTAGTGCTTTCCTTGAAACGCGAGAAGTTTTCTTGCTTTACGATTGGATTTTCCTGATCAAGAAAATGGTTTTACTCACGTGATTATGATGGAATGGAATAATACAAGATCCTATTATTAGTTTTCCGGAGGATATAAAAAGGCGCTCAAATTTCAGAGGGAGGCAGACAGGAGAAACAATTAAGAGTGAAACAACCAGAATCTTTACGGTTTGACAGCCGACGAAACAAAGCAAAAACTTTTAATGCAATTTAAAAGTGCAATTAAAAGTATTATTTTAAACTTTTAATGCAATTAAAAGTGTTTACCAAGTCTCAACTTTTGTAACTATACCTAAGATAAAAATCTACAAACACGAAATGTTTTAATGAAATCAATTTTAGATTTTCTGAGTAGATTAATGTTTACAGACTATAAAATATTCCTTTAATATTAAGACATAGAAAAGCACGATTAGATAAATGTGTTGATTTAAAAGAAGTCTCAGCATGCAGTATTAGCTAAATGCTTTAAAGTTATTCTAAAGTGATCCAGGCGCGCTTTACTCAAACAAAATTCGATCGCTAAATTGCAATCTCCGAGCGTTTGGCAATGAATGAGGCAAAAATTATAAAGTGCGATGAGATCATTTTTCCGTAAATGAAAAAAGAATATAAACTATACTTAAAATGATAGCAAGACTTTTAGACGCATATTGGTGGGCAAGGCATCTTTTTCAAGGCTATTAGACTACAAGAGCCTTTTCACAAGAAAAAGTTAAACAACTCCCGTCATTTATCGTCATGTGTAGTACCGGTACCATTTCAACTTATCTTAAGTAAAATGTAGTTTTGCTAGCTGCAGCACTATTATATTATTAAATCTACTTTGTTTTTGTTTAGATTGTGAAGACGTTGCTCAATATTGATTTTACTATTGTTCCACTGAGAAATTACACAACTTCAAGATGTTATCGTATTCAATAATAACTAAAATTGCGCTTTTTGCAACTTTGCTTTTCGTTGTGGTTGCCTACATTACACCGTACTGGGTGACGGTAAGAATTTTTATATTTTTTGTTCTATAAGACTAGGTTGCATGAGCGGCTAGGACTAAAGTGTTACTATAAAGCAAAGGTTCTTGAACCTTTTTTGTCTCGTTTACCCCTTGCCGAAAAAACGAAGCATAATTCACCCCCAGTGTACCACTTCTGCTTATTTATTACTGAAAATTAAAGTTTTTTTTAGTCTTTAATTCAAAAAATTTACCCCCTCGGTTGGTAAAATTTACCCCCGGTTTAAAACTCCTGCTATAAAGCCGTGAGCATAAAAAATACAATTTTTTTTAAGTCCATGACTTATGCGCAAAAACTAAAGTATGTAAATGTACTGGCGCTATACAATTTATTAATTTTATTCAAATTAACACTGTTTTGTTCAAATTTATCGTAATTTTTCACTTGGAAAGTTTTGCGGCCTTGGGATTCGTAGCTTAGGCATGACTAAATTTCCATATTGCAAAAACTATGAAGTCACCTACTTTTGGTGTTCTTTTCTGGTTCAAAAGTCTAACCTTCATCATACTCGTGAAAATACACCAAAGCGTGTAACGAGTGGCGGGGCCCATCTCTCATGCGGCTTTGCGCTTGGGCGACACATTTCCGAAGTAATGTCACAACGGTGGGTAGCCGTTGGCGACGCTGTGCTGATTTGACCGATCCGGGAATCAAACTCCAGACCTCTCGTACCGATAGCGTGCGCATAACAACTGAATTCTTCGTCTTACTTTCGCTTGGGCAATTTGCTCTCAAAAATTTTTTTGGTTTAAACTTTTTTGCTGCAAATGTGAACCTAGGTTAAATGTCTTCATTTTCTTAGACTAAAGAGGGAACGATATTCGGCCAAGTCGAAACCAACTTAGGAATATTGTATTTTATCGTCACCTTTCTATCAGCGACTGAAGCGGGAACTTGTAAGTAACTAAATATTTTTCCATTATTTACTTGGGTTGAGAGTCTTAAAGTTTTTAATGATAATGAAGAAATTGCCACCATGGCATGATAAACTACGGTTCACTCATTCACCGCTGACTTTGGTGTGCACAGCACCATGCTACATTCATTTGAACGATTTAAAACCACGTTTCTGCAATGAAGTTTAGCCTAATAGAAACAAGTTAGGCAATTATTTTCTGTTCGTGTAATGCAACGTCAAGACGTTTAATTACATTGCAATTGTGCCGTAGAGGGAGACAACGCTGTTTCAGGCTATTAGCGTTTATCATCAGCCGCCCTCAGGTAAGATAAATTTATCTTCCAGAACGAATGGTCTTGCCAGGGTCACTCATCCCTTCGCATAAATATTTAACCTTTGTGGTACGTAGCCACTCGATATGACTACGTCGCCACTGACCATAGTCAAATCCTTTACGTTGCCAGGGTGAAGATCAATAACTAGAAAGCAATACTTTTTTTTTTAGTTATTGATCTTCACCCTGGCCACGTAAAGGATTTGACTAGAGTGGTGACGTAGACACACGAGTGGCTACGTACAAGAAAAGTTAAATTCTTTAAGATATATTTTTCCGGAGGGATGAGTAATCCTGGCAAGATCATTTGTTCTGGAAGATGAATGTATCTTACCTGAAGGCGGCTGATGAGGGCTAAAAGCTCGAAACAGCGCCGTCTCGCTCTACGGTACGTTTTACTGGAGTGCTGTGCACTGTTGGTGATGGAATGCTGATATAGCTTCCGACCCGACAAAAGGAAGTCGTCATGACTTCCCGTCCGGTAGGCCAGGAAGAACATTGCTTTTCAGTTAGTGCAATTACAGTATGTTCACCAGATTCCACAGTTCATTATATGTACATTTTTTGTGTTCTTATGGCAGACTCCCGCGCTTTTCCTATTCCTGTGGGGTTCCTCGTTGGAGATATCTGTCTTGGGGTTGGCATAATCTTTTTGATCGTAAGCATTGTTCAGTTTTTCCAATCTAGCAAATACCTCAATGCCAACGCTGTAAGTTCTTTCTACGCCCAGAAAAAACACAGACAAAGTTTGGGATTTCTTGCTACTACACGTAAGTTAATGTTACTGGAGTAAATATATACAGTAGTTAAAACGGTTACAATAATAAAAAGCATGCTTAAGTGACAATAAACAGCTGTACCTGTAATATCTGAATTAGACAATTTTGTATATCATAACAACCTACTCATATGATGTAAATTGCGTAACTGGACATAGCTGCTAATCGAATTGGCTTGGTAATGATTTGTTCTTTTTTCTAGTGGTTCTCATTTTCATTACAATGGTCGTGGTCACTGCTATTGAAGAATCAAATAAGACTGGAATCCTTCCAAACTCTTTTGGGTCCTCATCAAGCTCCAGCTCCAGTTTTAATTCGAACCGAAGACCAAGCTCTTTCGGAAACAACGACCGATTCGGAACCACTTTCAATTCCAACCGACGACCAAGCACTAATTTTGGAAGCAGCAACAACAACGATCCATTCAGGTTTAATATCAACTCCAACAGCAGAGGCAAAAGAGCTCTTAACAATTTTTTGAGTGGGGCGGTTCCTGAAGTCTCGTATCATTTTTCATTCTATTTTGGTTGGGTCTCTCTTCTGTTTTCAATCATTGCGCTTACATTTAATATTCTTGTTTACCAGCAAACGTTTAGTAACAGAAGTGCTCCGGCTAATACTCAAGTAACTTATAAGGCATAAAGTAAAAAGCTAAAGTAAGAGTAACACAACAACAAAAAAAAGTAAAAAACCGAACAGCTTACGTTTGGCAAATGTACAGTATATTAATTTCCCTACATCAAACAAAAATGTAATTTTTTTGTATTAGTTGTTTTTTTTTATGCTATTGGGCCTACCCGATTAGACTACAGCCTGGTTAACATTAGTTCATTTATAGCCAGTCCACATGTCCAATAAACTTGGGCTTTAAGCCCACGTTGATGTGGGATTAAGCCCACATAAATAGGACATGTGGACAGGCTCAAAGCAGCCCGATAGTTTATACTTTCTGCTGTGACGTTTAAAGTGAGGTATGTCGTTTGTTAGCTTGATCGCTTATGCTGCCTGTTGTTTTTGGGTGTGTTGTGTTATCTGTATCATATAATTTCAATTTTAATGTTTTATATTTTGAGAATTACTTTCACTACAATGGTCATTGCTGTGATGAAAAATGTCGAAATTTTTTTGATAAAAATAAAATTTTTTGTACTTGAATTCAAACTGCTTTGTTATAAATCAGAGTGTTGAGGCATTTCCGTTTGAAAGATGAGCCATTGCTGTTCTTTAGCAGTTGAGTGATGTTAGGAAATAAGGTGCGCAAATAAAAATCCAGTCTTAGGCGTAATTTAAATTTAGACATAAGAGAATTTAGGTTATAAGAATAAAGTTTTGCTCAATATTTTTTTAATGTCGCCGTTTGTTCTAGCATTCATAAGGGGTCAAGTGTAACAAACTCTGTGGCCGAAGTTGTCTATCGTTTTACCATGCTATAGGTTGTTAAATATTCCAAATCAAAAGACAATAAAACTGTCTGTAGCCAGCTTCTGGTACTATCTGGTGCTGAAATGTAAATATTGTACGGTTAAAATGTTAGCTGTTCTTGGGTTTCTAGTGTACGATTCGGCTAAACACATTTTAGAGATTTCTGTCTCGTCGGTTTTGTTTAGCAATATTTGCAAGTGCTGCTCGTTGCTAATCTGTATAGCAGCAACAGCAACTTGGGCGTTGTTTCAAGTAATTTAAGCAGCATATTTTTGGAAGTTAACCATTACCTTATGCCTAAAGATACAAACCTTTTTGATTAAAGAAAGCTCATCCAAAACCACGTCATTTCCTAAAAAAATCGAAACTTCCAATTTTAGCTCAGGAGCAGCTAAAAATCAGAAGGACTTATTGGGATGGCCAATAAAATTGCTTGCTTTCTTGCTAGCAATGCTATATGTAGCAAAGTTAAAAAGCTTCAAACCTGAAAATTGATGAGCCGTGGTGCAGTGCACATATAATCAATCATATCGCGCCTACAACTGCTGCAGCTTTACCACTAATATTTTTGTAAAAAAAGAACTATGAAAAACAGTTTATAGACTAGATACTTTTTTGCTTTGTCATTTTGAGGTTATTGCTGACGATTAATTTAGGACGCTTTAGATTCAGGATTTAGGTCGGCTGTTTCATGAAATAGTTTGAAGAAGCAAAGAAAGATAAGTTTTTTCCTCTGCTGTTGAAATTCAAACAGAGTCCAAAAAGTTCATTATACTGTAGTTGTTATTTGATCCAATATTGTTGTTTTGTAGATGTTCAAGACAAAAAAAAAAATAAGATCTTCGCGTCCACAGAGTTCTGTTTTTCCACTAAAAATCGGTGAAGACTAAAAATAAGGTCTTCACGTCCACAGAATTCTATTTTTTCTGCAAAATTTCAAAAATAAGCACGGAACTTTGTTTTCCAAGAAACTGCCCTTAAAAATAAGCACAAACCTTAGAAATAAGCACGAAATGGTAACCCTGGTTATAAACGTATTTAATCAATGATCAGACTTAATCTCTGCGTATATACTGTACCGTACTTTAAAGGTTTTGATGATCGATTTCCCAAAAAAATATTTTTGATGGTCGATATCTTCCAAAAACAAGGTCTTCGGTGTTCGAAACGAGGCTCCTTAGATATGCAACACATTAGTACTTTAATACTTCTAAATCTACACCCACAATGTAGCAAGACAGTCATTTTTTTTTATTCCTAGCTTCCCCCACTCCTAAAGATATTTTGGCCCCGCCCGTGATGCTTGTCAAATGCAGTAACCATAAAATTTCATTGTTTGTTTGGTTCATCAAAAAGTTAAATTTGGACATACCTATGGCCCCCAGTAACCCCATGCTCTGTGTAAGTTTCTTTTTCATAATGATCGAGTTTCGTCCGAAAGCAAGAGGATACCTCTTGAATTTGAAGAAGTGAATGGCGCTCACTATGAAAAACACTATTCCAAACGCCAAACAAATATCTACGGTAAGGAATTCCATGGAATATCCGTGAAATCTTCAACAACAACAGAAAAACTAATTTCAGACTATGATAACCATTTAAAGTTATAACGTAATGCCCAGTGGCGTAGCGAGAAATTTTGAAAGGCGGAGTGGGGGGGCATAATTTCTACTTTTTTTGTCAAGCGTATTTTTTTGGCAGAACAAATTTGAAGCTGATCAAGAAGCAAGAAAGCCTCTAGGGGGGTCCGGGGATATGCTCCCCAAGAAAAATTATAAAAATTCACATGCTGTAATGGCTATTTTAGTGCGTTTTGAATAATTTTCAGGCAAATTTTGTTTAAAGTTTTTGAACCTAATTTTGTGTGCATCGCCAAATACGATGCATTTTGATGGTCGAAATAATGCATTTTGTTTGCACATTTTCGGTTATGCGTGCTCAAGGCGTAAAGCTTCGCTATCAAAGAGGTTCGAAATTATGGAAAATTGTATACACCAAAAACATTTTTGAAAATGGCTGGTGGAGGATGCATACCCCTCATCCTACTCCCCTGGATCCGCCCTCGGCCATAAGCGTCTAGAAACTATCAAAAGAGTCTGGCATATTTTAGTAACTTGGCACCATTAGTTTTTTTTTTGTTTGCTAAAAGGCGAAGTCAAAAGGGGAGGGGGCATGGCCCAATCGCCCCTCCCTAAATACGCTACTGGCAATGCCTTCAATTACCCTGCCCACAAATCCAGTTTAGGTGGGACAACAGCCCAGAAGCTTTTTGCATCATAATCTAGTTTTGATGTCATAATTGAAAAAAGCGATTGTACATCAAAAATTTGATTGTGACGCAGAAAGCCAGTAGGCTTTTGACTGCTTATTATACAGTACGAGTGGACAGGATAAGAGACTTCAGTTAGGTCTACAAACACGAACAAAAAAGAGTTGCATAATTTGTATTTATCCAGATTTTCTTGATAAATATAAACCAATAAACTTTCAAGTAGGCTCGACTACATTTAGGTTTTCGTTAGGCAACCCACTTAAAGACGTAAGCTGGGTATAATTCAGTCCTTTGCGGTGTTTAGTAGGACCGATATGAGTGTATTTTAGGTAAAAACAGGGTTGGGAAAAATCGATTGCAATCGATGCTCGATTCCGATATTCTTTACTTTTTGTTCATCGAATGTACTGGAGCCTTTACTTTTTTGAATGAGTATTGAATATGGTCTTGTTCTTGTCTTTACTTATTTCTCGGCGCAATTCGACATTCCATACTCGATTCTTTTTCAGGTTACTTTAATCTTACTTTAATAAATTAAAAATAATCATCTATATGTCATTGCCTTGCTATTGCTGATAATTTTTTTTTGTGCCGAAAAAAAACTCACAAAAAAAGATTTTTAATAGCGAAGTTGCTTCGCATCAATAATGTCACACATGCTTCGCATCGAAATGCTTGCCGTACACCGCTAAATGCTCAGTGTAATATCGAATATCGATTACCATGTTCTTTACTTTTTTTAAACCACCATCAAAATCGATTATTTCTTTACTCTTTGGTGAATTATCGATAAACAATTATTTTTTTACTTTTTCGGATATCGATTCCCAGCCCTGGGTAGGAAGACATACCCCATAGGCTAATACTGAAAAACAAAGCATGAACGGTTTTAGTAGGGAGTAAAGCACTCCTCTAAATTTTTGCCGATATACACTGCTGCACTAATGCATCAGTGCTGTACTTTGACACTTTTGACTCATAAAACTGCAAAATAAGCACTCTTTCGACTCCAGCACCCCCACTCCTGAAAAAATTTTTAAATCGGAAAACAAAACGATACTTACCCGCAGGCATATTTATGTAATGGTGCCTAACACCAGCAGAACTGACTTTCTTATTCTATTATCTTGACGAACCCGATTGTTGATTTCATGCCAAAAGTGAAGCCACAACGAGGATCGAACTCAAAACTAGTGCAGCGCTTTCCTTTTGACTTTTCGCTCTAAGTCACTGCGCCTTAAAACAGTCGTTGCAAGCTAGTATATAATGGCGTTTATAAACCCACGCTTTGTCAGAAAAAAGCAAGGTTCTGCTGGTGCGCGGTACATTACATAAAAATGCTATCCGCAGCCAGTACGGTGCAATGTAGGCAACCATAGCGAAAAACAAAGTAGCAGATTGAGCATTTTGAGCAATGGTCAACATTATTGAATACAATTACATCTTGAAATTGTACCGGTAGACTAAAAACATATGCTAAATATCTTCTACTAGGCCTATCAAAAAATATTTCACATTCACAACCCGCTGAGAAAACCAAACCGATGATCATAAAAAATTGCACAACCCCTACAACAGTCTTTATAAAGTTTGTGTTAAAATGATATGACAAATACTATTAGTGTACGATAAGCGGCAAAAATACTATATCGATAAATAAAAAAAGTTAGACTTATTCAATGTTTTTGTTTAAAATAGCAACCGAGAAAAGATGTCGGTAACTCCAACTGCTACGATTTTTAGAGACTTTGTAACCTTTGTACTAAAGCCAGAAGACTGACTTTTGACTTGGCTTTTCAGTAAAAAAGAAAAAATATGTTGCCAAGTAACTGAAATATGATGCCAGACTTTTTCGATGACTTTTGTAGTTCATTCCCTCCTCTCCCTTTTAAAATTTCTGGCTACGCCACTATCTAAAGCATTATTTTTTAATTAAGTGTAGGTAATTACTTTTTTGATGATAAAAAACACAACTGTTGGGCTAAAAATACTGTTAATAAAAGTTCATGCATATTTGAATTTGTTATTCGACAGGACCTTTACTGCCATCTAAAAAAAATTCCATGCACACACGGCTATCTAGAAAAACATTTCGAGGGGGGTTGATATGAATATTCACTACCGGTATGGCAAATTTTTTAAAGTAAATTTTTACGAAGTTGTGTACGCTATATTAACACTCTCTGGCATAAACATTAAAATGCTTGTTAAATTATTTTTTCTTTGTGACTGCTACCGCTGTTTAGTGGCGCACCAAGGATTTAGCAAAGTGGCGCAGAATTTGGGGCCCAATAGACTTTTACGGTTTTCACATAAAAAACACTCATTTAAGCACACTTTTTATCGAAAAAGGACGTACCGTTCCTGCAGTCAATGCAGTCTTTAATACACAACACAAAAATATTTTAGTAGGCCTACCTAAAAGCCTTGGTATGTCCCAAAGCAGAAGCTTGGCTAAAAAAAATGAAAGGAGGATGCAACTTTATTAGCTTTGGCGCATTTGATTGAATGATGTGTATAGATGAGTTCTATAATCTACAGTACAACAACGACAGGGCCAGTGGTGGCCATGGCGCAGTGGCTCTCCCTGAATGCGCCTATATGCCGCTGGTCCTGGTGCTGGGCTTAAACTTACTTGGTCTAGTGTGCAAGACTCAAAATAAAAACCAATCAAAAGTACCCACGGTATTTTTTATCAAAGGCGTGAGAAATACGTGAGTTACGTTGCTCACAGTAAAGATCTGAGGCGGTGTACTGCTCAACTTTTGTTCACTTAACGCAATGCGTTAACTTAATGAACAAACAAAGTTAACGCATTGCGTTAAGTGCAGCAAAAGTTGAGCAGTATACCGCCTCTGCTTTACAGTGAGGGTAACTTAATTTATTATGTACCACAGTCACTGCTGTAGGCTTACTTGTATGCATGGTTGTTATTTAGATTGCATTAGGGCTGTAAACTCAAGCAAAATCTTAGCCCTGATCTGAAGCCAAAGTTTTGCAATTTTCCGAACCTTGAGACGCAAATTGTGCCAAAACTACGTATATTTCTTGTAAAACTTTTTTCCTGTGACCAAAACTTCTGGAGCACAGTGCAAATACAACTGCATATAGTGCCTTGATGTTTACAGAGAGCGAATATATAGCTTCTGTACAGAGCATAATTAGAGGCAGGGCTGCGAACTCAAACTTGAACTCGATCATTTTGCCGAACTCGAACTTGAACTCGAAAAAAGTCTAAGCTGAGAACTTGAACTCGAAAATATTCTGGGCTGCGAACTTGAATTCGAACTCGAAAATGTTTTACTCAATAATTACTTGTTTTTACTCAAAACGACTTGCGCCATGCTTAAGATAATCACTTTTTTTTCTAAACTCGAAAAAACTTGATAAGATTTCACTGGACTCGAACTTGAACTTTCAAAAATGAAAATGCTGAACTCGAACTTGAACTCGTAAAATAAACTGAACTCAAACTCGAATTTAAATTCAATAAAAAAATCGACCGAGTTCGCAGCCCTGATTGGAAGTACTACGCAGGAAGTGGCAGACATTTGCTACGCTGACGGTTAAATTTTCATATTCCGGTGGACTAATATCAAATTGGAACAAACCCTTAGCTTGTTGCATTCATGCAGGCTGCACGGCAGGAACCCTAAGTTGAAGATCACCGGGTTTGTATCTGAACTAATTTTCACTGCAAAGGATTCGCTGCAGCTGTGAGCACAAAATGAGAAAAATTTTACGAGTTTCAAAAAAGAGTAAGGGGTGGGGGTACATCACTTTCTCTGTGAGCAAGCATTGATTTTATGGCCATAATTTTCAAAGAAAATATAAAAGCAAATTATTTGTAACTTCGCACCTTTACAGGTTACACGTTTCTATCTGCACTGGCCCACTAAATTAATTGTAGGCCTAAATATCAAGCTTCGTTTAGCATAATTACGCCGAATGTGACTTCTTTTTCGAGCAAGCATATCATCCGACACATAATAGTCAAAGCTATCTATTACTTGAACATGACGTTATTGTAAAATTTGCAGTAAACTGATAATGCACTTACGACGACAGTTTTAGCACAAGCCAGGCGTCCGCTCCTTTTACGTCCCTGACGAGCGACCACTAATCACAGCAATCAATTTAACAAACAACAGTTCATCTTTAAATCGGTCTCCATGCTTTACCGTAATTTATTTGTATGAGTAGCCTATCTTATTTACTCCAATACGGTTATAGCTGGATTAACTATACGGAAAATGTATGAAAGTTGCAGCACCCGGTGCCTGAAGTTTAGTTATAAAGTTAAAATTTCAAAAATATTTTGGTTCCCCCCACATGCCCCCCCCTAAATACGGCTTTGATTAACCATACGGCAAATGTACCAAATGCTACGGCACCCAGCGCTTGGAGCGCTGACCTTTATCATTTAACAAGAAATGCATAGACTACCGCAGCAATGATGTGCGGGTCAAAATGTTACAGTACATTCTACTATTGCATACTATGCTATGTTTTGACGATCGCAGGGCTTGGACTGTCTTAGTTCACACTTAAAAATATTTCGGGGGGGGGGGGGGTTGAACCCCCTCATCCCTCCTTAAATACGGCTTTGCATGCACAAACCAATAATAATGTCTACAACGCTAAACCAAAACCTACCGGCATTCCAGCTTTAAATCAATTGGTGAAACGGTCTTTCGCTGTCCAGTTTCGCTGCTGCATGGTTGCAAACCTATTGACTTAAATGCTTGTTTTTCGCTAAATTGTATCAGCTGTGTGGAACTGTGTCAGCGTAAACAAATAAACTTACAAATAAACAAAATTGATGGGACAAAGTATCAAAATTTCGTTTCATTTTTCTTTTGGTTGCCTTTCACATCTGGGTTCAATGATCGCTCTCACATTCAAAATTCTTATTTACAGACAAGAGTTTGTTAATGTAATGCCACAGAACATCCAGGTTGTGTACAAAAAAACGTAAAATACTCAAAGTTTCGGTTTCAATTTAAAAATGAGGTATCGGTAGCAAATTGCTATGGCCGAGTGGTTAGAGCATCCGCCTCTGGAGCTGTCCCTGCTTGACTTCGGCATTGAAGGGACAAAGTTGAGAACAAGCCGGCAAGTTTACTTGTTGTGCCGTTCGAAAAGGCACTTAGCAGGATTCCCCCATCTTGGTGAGGCAGACAGGTGGCCGACTGGCCGGCAACTCCTAAGCGAGCTTGTTATAGCGCTATGATCGCTTTCTTGTGATAGGAGAATAAATATAATACAAAATTTGTAACTTCAGGCTATAAGTATTAACGTTGTTTTTTCGCTTGTTTTTTTCCGTTGTTTTTTTTTGTTTCTTTACGTTTTTTTTTTTGTCTTTGCAGTTGACAAAAACAAAAAAAGTTTGTTTTTAAAATAAAACAAGGCAATCAGCGTCAAATCGCACGACTAATATGACAGAGTACCGCACATGTCATTGTACAAAGTATGCACAAATTATTGCTACAGTTTTAAAAATTCGCCAGAGTCTTACTTTTTAAAATAATTTCTATCGGTTTGTTTTATAGTAAAGGGAAATGCTTCAAGTTTACGTAGATGCTTTAGTATACTTCTACGTGTGCACCATCAGTCGCACAAAAAATGTCCAATCAATATTCAATTACTAGCCATGTTCTTGCTAACATATCCACAGTAACTGTATCAAGTGTTTCAATTATTCGTTGTTGCAAATCACTAACGTCTCTGACTTTGGTTCGATTAACGATATCCTTTACATAGCCCCACAGGGAAATATCCAATGGTGTGATATCAGGGGAACGTGGCGGCCATGAAATGGGACCATCACGTCCAATCCATTTTTCTGGAAATGTGTCATTCAACAATTGACGAACTGCAAGACCACAATGAGGGGGTGCACCGTTCTGCTGGAAAATAACTTGTGGTTAATACTGTTCAAACTGTGGTGACACATATTCTGTCAAAAGGTCGAGATAAATTTGAGCTGTAATTGATTCGTCATTGAAAACGAGCCGATAATTTTATCATCCATGATTCCACACCACACATTTAGTTTAGGAAAGTCTCGTTCAAGCTCGTAGGTTTCATGCGGATTCTGCGAGCCCCATATTCTTGAGTTGTGTCTGTTTATTAATCCAGAAACGTTGACTCGTCACTGAAACAAACACGTTTCAAAAATCTTGGGTCTGAATCTAATCTGTGTAGCATTGTCACTGCAAATTCTTTTCGTCGTAGCTTATCTTCTGGCTTAAGGGCTTGCAGTAACTGTCCTTTACTGTATATGCATAAAGTCGCAAATTTCTATGCAAAACTTTGTGAATAGTGGAGCGTGGGATCTACAATTGGGTAGAAGCCTGCGAATAGTCTTTCTAGGGCTTCTGGTTTATGCCACTCGCACAGATTCAATATTTTCTTCTGATATTTGAGGTCGGCCAGCTTCCTTTCTCTGCAACGCACTACCAGTCTCCCCAAACTTTTCATGCCATGCTCGATTGGTAGATCGTGCAAGTGGCTTGCACCGGTACGATTAAGCCGATAAGGCAGTGGTCGTCAACCTGTGGGCCGCGGCCCAACTATGGACCTTTTAGCAATTTTTCGTAGGCCGCGGGCTATTCGGTTTTACAAAGTCTTTGTGGGCCGCCTGTTAGCTGCAAATAAAAAGTAAGCCCATAAAACTAATAATAATTACCTTCACCTTTGATGCTTTGTGCGTAAAACAATCCAATTCTTTTTCACCCGGCGGTACATATGGCTGCACCGGCCGGTTAACTGAGTCGTTAAGCGCTCGCCATCGGTACGGAAGGTTTGGGGTTCGATTTCCGGGCTGGTCAAATCGGCACAGTGTCGCCAACGGCTCGCCACCGTTGTGAAATTTCTTCGGAGTTGTGTTGCCCAGGCGCTAAGCAGCGGAGATGGGCCCCGCCACTCGTTACACGCTTCGGCGTAATTACGCGAGTATAATGAAGATTTGATTTTTTGATTTTGGTACAAGGCTACAAAAGCAAAACCTGTAGTACCATGTACAAATACGGGTGCCGTGTGTCTGTATATCTTTCATGCAATGCTCGTTTTGTTTCTTCAGTTATATCGATGCGAGCGAGTGAGTAGAAAAAAAGCACGCGTTTTGCATTTTCTTTGCTTTTAAAACAACGCATCGTTTTTTCATTTTGTAGTTTGTAGTTGTGTTGTATAATTTATTCGTTTGGTAGTCGTGGTTCTAAATGTAGTGGGCCTTCAATGGCTATTGAAAGGGTGATCTGGGTCGCGTTAAAAAAAGGTTGATGATTTGTCCGAAAACGTTCAGCTTAATTTCTGTACCGGCAAGTTATTTTGTAAATATTGTTCAGTCTATAACAGTTGAAGAAGTTCATGTTCTAGTCTCAAAACTTTTGAAACGAGGTAATGCGCAATGAAGAACAGAGGTGGGGTGTTTGGAGGGCGAAGCCCGCAGAAGTTGACACGGTCTTGACGTTTTAGTTAATGCTGCAATGATTCATCACCCCCAATAATTTCCACGAATGTACGCCACTGAGCATAACCCACCGGCCACCGCGGAACCCTTAAAACTGTTTCAATAAGCACTTAGATTTCAAAGATTAAGAACCATCGGAGATTAGATTACTGTCAGAAGCCAGAAAATAGCAAAGCACAATCAGAAGTCCCGCTTGAAACAAAATTTGCAAAAAAACAGTTTTTTTTAGGCCATGTTTTTTTGAAAAAACTATTACTGAAAATGTTTTATTACAGAAAATTCTATTACAGAAAATGTTTTTTTTGAAAAAAAAAAAAAACAAAGGCAAAAAAAACATTTACGTCTCTAATTACAATACGTCAAAGATTACATACGATGCGATTTTTCGTACATAAAATGACGTAGGATACGAAACAATCTTAAGCTAACACGTAAAGCTGCGTCACTTTGCGCGACATTCTAGAAAACTATAACCGATGAAAAGCAAAGTTGTTTGGGTTCGAATTGTGTAGATTCCGTCAACTGCTTAGGTCAAAAAATAGATGAAATTTCGTACGACAACGAATCGGATTAAAATCGAATTCAGTGTAAACAGACCTTTAAGTATATTATTCAGATTAAGCTTCGTCGAAAAACACAAGGAACTGGTGGGGGCCCAATGCTACACTCAAAGTTTAAAATATTTGTAATTTTACTGACATATTTTTAGTAAATATTTACTAATTTTTGCTGTTTTTTCTATAACAGAAAATTGCAAGTGAATAAAATAATGCAGCCATTAAAAAAAAGTTTGAGTCATTCTGCGTGTAGGGTATGGGCCTACATTGGCCAAAACTGTGAAAAAGGTGGAATTGAAATATCATAATATGACGTTTTTAGGAACGAATTTATACCTCCTCCTCTTTATAAAATGGTATTTTGACATTTTCAGCCAACCCTTCCTTCTTTCCACGCATATGACGATTTGTAGATACCTCTTGGCTTATTTTCAAGCGCTCAACATAATTTGAACGCGTTTTAGGTCGGTTTTCGATACCCCTCCTTTAAGACGGCCCTTATACGATTCCCCCACCACCACCACCCTTTAACATCATCATGGTCCATGATGAGATCCAGTGATAATTTTAAATGTAACGGTCTCCACTTTAAATTGTAGTTTTCAGTGATAATAATTTTGGCCGAAAATTCTCAGTGGTGGAACAGACCCTTCAGCAAAAAATAGTTGCTCTGCTCCACCTGTGAGAATTTCTGATAAAAATAATTATCACTAAATCTAAAGAAATTATCACTGAGAGCGACAATTCAAAAATACCACTGGTGGAGCCCTAGCTTTTTGAAGCACTGCTTGGCGTCGCACGAGCAGTGCTTGAAACCACACGAAAGCTTGTAGTGCTTAACTCTACTAGGTTATTTAGCCCATCAAGCCTCAAGGAATTCCTTGGTGGATGGGCCAACAGCAAACTTGGTCTTGTTTGCGCTTACTGGTTTGGGTGACCTGGTGTTGGGGAAAAACAGGCATATTTACTCGTAGAAGGTTGCTTTATTGTGGTGTTGTTGGTGTAAAGAGAAAACCTGGACGGGGGACTAATGGTTTATTGATGAGGATGGAAGCTCAGATTTAATTGCATTTGGTGGACATTAGGCTTCGCATAAGCGAGTAATGAGTGGCGAGGCCCATTTCCAAAGCTTCGCGCCTAGAGCAACACAGCTTCAAAGAGACGTTGCAGTGCTGGCGAGCCGTTGGCGAAACTGTGTTTAATTTGACAGACCCTGGAGTCGAACCAAAGACCTACAACACCGACAGTAATGTTTTAGTACGTGCTAATGCTGTACCACCGCCATAATTAATAACATGTTGTTAATTTTTTTTTCAAGACTAACAAAATCAAAATAACGTAACCATTTTTTCAAGTCGAGCTGTTAGGCTATACAACTACTCTGCTACATTGCCATAAAAATTTGCAGGACATTCGGAGTAATTCTGGTCTGTTATCAGGGGTATTTACTCGTAGGAGGTGGTATTGAGGAATGATCCAGAAACTTTCTTTAGGGGGGAATAGGGTGCTATGAACCGAGAAAAATGCTTTGTAATGAAACGTAATGAAACAAAGTTTTGTAATGAAACATTATTCACTATATTAATAGGTGCAACCACGCACAAATGCAAGAGGAAGCCCTTAATTAACTCTCCCTGAATCCGCTATTTCATATTGTAAAGTTAAAATACCTGCCATAACAAGGTTATCAACGGGCTGAAGACGTTGGGTATGGTCACCCAACGCATTTCAGATAAATGAAAAATTTTGCTACGGATCCGAAATTTTGCTTCAAAAATTGCTTCGCGGTGCAAATTTTTTGCAACGAAATGCAATTTTTCATTTCTCAATTTTGCGACAAGATGCAATTTTTCAAAAACGAAAAAAAATTTAACCGCGACAAAAACGCAAAACTTTGATTCATGTTAAAAATTATGCGTTTAGAAGTTGACCAAAAATAAAGCGTGTTTAAAAAAATTTAAAATAATATTACCGCAAGGTAGCAGTTTGGTGTTTAAAATAATGTTGTATTTTGTTTGGAAAAACCGGAGACTATCATGCACTTATTTTGTAATTGCCAATTTGTTCAAATGTTTTGGTGTGACGTGTCTGACTGGCTTTCTGTGAAATTTTTCTACGACTTCAATTTTGAAAACAGAGATAAATTATTTGGATTTCAAGAAAATAATGGCATCTTTCAGTATATAAATGCATTACTGTTGTACGCTAAATTTTTAATATATCGGTGTAAATATTCTAAATGTAAACCCAATATGGCCCAATATTTCAATTTTGTAAACTCTGAATATTTCATATTTATATAGCCATATAGCCATATTTCATAGCCAAGAATAAATCTGAATATTTCATAGCCAAAAAGAAACATGAATTAGATATACATTTTCGAAAATGGTCATATTTGCGCTAATACATTGTGAATAGACAGTCTTGATTTAATTTTGCTATCTATATTTGCTTTTTGTTATTTAATTTTATCGCAAATAAAAAAAAATAAAATGTTTTTTTTTTTTTTTTGCTACTTAATTGCAGCTTAGGATTTTTGTGGTAGTGAAGTTCATGCATCATGGATGATGACCTAATTGAGCATCGAACCCGCGAAGCCAGCTTCGGAGCCCAATACACCAACCACTCGGCCAACTCCATGTGCTTGTCAAAGGTGTTGGTGCATTGGGCTCCGGAGCTGGCTTCGTAGGTTCGATGCGCAACCAGGTCATCATCTATGATGCGCATATTTCACTACCATAAAAACCTAAGCTGCAATTACACGGATTCGAAAAAAGTGTTGAGTCAAGCATTCATTATCCGCGAACTTTTCTAAACGGGTGCAACGTTGAAACACGTAACAAAATTTCGCCACTTGACACAAAATTTGAATACAAAATGCAAAATTTTGTTTTAAGACGCAAAACTTTGGTGCAAAATTCAAAACTTTCTTACGAAATGTTAATTTTTTTACGCGATGAGCAACTGTTAGTAGAGATTCGCAGATCAGCAGATGATATTAGCTACAAATTATACTTTATTACAAAGTGCTTATCATTGCATTAAACCTAATGCAAGAAAACTTTCTACACCAAATGCAAAATTTTGTTACAAGACGCAAAATTTCGATGCAAAACGCATAATTTTGTTAAAAGCGCAAAATTTTGATACAAAATCCAAAACTTCGTCACGAAATGTTAATCTTTTCGCGCGATGAGGAACTGTAAATAAAAATTCAAAGATCAGCAGATGATATTAGCTACAAATTCACGGCTTATACTTAATTACACAGTGCTTGTCAAGCAAAATTTCGATGCAATTGCAAAAATTCCACACAAAATCGAAATATCCCAACAAAATAAATATTTTGTTACAAGATGCAAAATTTCGTTACAAGACGCAAAATTTCGACACAAAACGCAGAATTTTGATACAAAATGCAAAACTTCAATACAAAATCAAAAGAGGCTCATTTACTCCTGTATTGAGCCCATTGTCGACCCACTTCTTCCTCGGGAGCAAGCTGGGTTCCGACAGGGGAGGTCCACAGTAAACCAAACTGTTCTACTTACCCAACTCATCGAGGGCTCATTTGAGACCAAGAAGAAGGCCGGTGCTGTTTTTGTCGATCTGACAGCAGCTTATGACACTGTCTGGCATCGTGACCTCACCTGTAAGCTGCTGAGACTCCTTCCTGATAAACACATGGTGCAAATGATTATGGAACTTATCCGGAATAAAAGTTTCACCCTTTCCATCGGTGACAGCAAGCGAAGTAGGTTAGGACGTTTGCGATTCGGCCTCCCACAGGGATCAGTCTTGGCTGACCTCCTATTTAACGTCTACACATACGATCTGCCTTCCACAATTTCCCAGAAGTATGCGTATGCCGACGACCTGGCATTGATGCATACCTCAAAAGACTGGATGACTTCGGAGGGCACTCTAAGCCAAGACATGACAACACTTTCAGCGTATCTCCAGACTTGGAGGCTGAAGCTCAGCCACACTAAGACGGTGACGACGACCTTTCATTTAAACAACCGAGAGGCGAAACGTGAGCTCAAGATCTTCAACAACGGCAAACTATTGCCATGCTGTCCAACTCCAACCTTTTTTGGTGTAAAGCTGGACAGGTCGCTCACTTTCCGTCATCACTTAGAGGCATTGCGCAAGAAACTTTCCACTCGCGTCACACTGTTGAGGCGACTTGCAGGCTTGAGATGGGGTGCAGGAGCCAAAACATAGCGAACAGCCGTCTTGTCCCTGGTCTACTCCACAGCTGAGTAGGCTACTGCGCACCTGTTTGGTGTCGTAGTGCTCACACTCGGCTAATCGGCAGTGTTTTAAATGACGCCTTGCGCATTGTCACTGGATGTCTGCGACCCACTCCAACGGACTACTTGCCAATCCTCGCATGCATCCAGCCAGCTGAGCTTCGCCGTCGAGGAGCGACACTCTCCCTGGCTAACCGTGCCACCCTTAACCCTGATCATATTCTACATGAGCAGCTGGTCGGAAAACAAAATGTGCAGCAGGGACGGCTCAAATCAATACGCCCGTTTGTACCCGCTGCACGGAAACTACTGGATAGTCTGACCGAATCAAACATTCGTGCAGCGCAATGGATGGATTATGTATGGAACATGGAGTACTTGAAAAGTGCATCGAGGCTTCATGCTTTTATTCCCAGGGCCAGTTCTAAGCCTTTTGAAATGGGTTTGCCCAGAACATCTTGGGTAAAACTGAATCGTTTGCGGACTGGCGTAGGGCGATTCCATTCATCCATGTACAAATAGGGAGTTGCTCCTTCACCGAATTGTGAATGTGGTGCCTCCGAGCAAAGTGCAGACCACATCATTTCTACATGCCCCCTACATCGTGCACCAAAAGGAATACAAGCTAGGTCTGTTGGTCCTGGATGATGACACCTGACGCTGGCTTAAATCAACGCAGTCAACATCTAGACCGTCGCAAGAGGATGGCCAACCACACGAAGACGATGAAATGAGAAAACATGTTAATACAGGTTCGAAGATTACCAGAAGTACGCACTCTTTTTAAATCCAATTTTAGTCGTTTTAAACAAACTCGCCAACAGCTTTCACATTCCCAAAACACTCAGTTCTCATTGCAAGCAAATACTTGACACATAAGCGTGTTCGTATGTTCGTGCTCTGTCAAGTAATTAGTCTTTTTATATCAACCAAAGATTACAGGTTGGGGTGCTGAACAATTGAAATCGAGTCAAAGAACACACTTTCCTTAAATCTCCTTTTTGGCCGATTCAAACAAGCTCGCAAAGGGTCCTATTAAACATCGCAAAGGACTGAAACACCGCAAAGGACGACAAAAGACCTCAAATTGATGTACTAAACACCGTAAAGTACGACAAAGGACCCTAAAACCCTAACCTTAATCTAACCCTAACCCTAGCCCTAACCTAACCCTAATCCTAATTGAAAGTCCTTTGTCGTTCTTTGTTGTGGTATGATTCCAAGTCCTTTGTTGTTCTTTGCGGTGTTTAGTAGATCAATTTAAGGTCCTTTGTCGTTCTTTGCAATGTTTAGTACAGCTATCTGAGGTCCTTTCCCATTGCGGTGTTTCAGTCGTTTTCGGTCTTCAGTAGATCAATTTAAGGTCCTTTGTCGTTCTTTGCTGTGTTTAGTACATCATTTGAGGTACAACAACGACATAAGTTTATTCAGTCTGAAAATTAAAAGAACGTGTATTTACAGCGAACATTCAAACAATCAGGCCAGGAGCAGCGAAGAACCCGGAGGTTATCAAGTCAGGTGCTCTTTTGTCGTCCTTTGCGGTGTTTCAGTCTTTTGCGGTGTTTAGTAGCAGTGGCGCGGGAACGTTTTTTGGACAGGGGGGGCTCAAAGTAGTAAGATCGTGTCAACGTCTGGGGGGCGAAGCCCCCCAGACCCCCCTTTCTTCGAACGCACGTTTTTATGAGCAGGACACTCAGCAGACCTATTTTGATAGACATCAATTGCATGCCCGCTCAAGTGACCGGAACTTTTTCAGGATAATTTTTTATCGTGGAAAACAAGATTGCTTACTACCATTAGGCTTTTCTAACCATGCTCGAATCACTACTCATGTATTTGTAAAATGCAAATACCTCAATCACAAAACCAAAAAGTAGGCAAACAAAATTTGTCCGATCTAACTTTTGCTTTGCTGATCAGAGTTACATGCAACAAACAATGCCCCATTGAGGTTTAAAAATAACAAAAAACACACAATCAAAATAAAGCACTGAACCATTTTTTAACATAATGAGATGTGTAGATATAGGTATTTAGGTAGGCGTACTAGCTCAATTTTAGTAACAATCATCGGCAGTGCTCGAGTTGTGAAAACACTTATGGGGGGTGGTAGGCTACAACTTTTCACGCAGACCTAAAAAGAAATGGTCATTATAGTTGTAAGAATTGGTTTACGCTAAAATGTTTTATGGGGGGATGGTGTTGTTTTCAGGGGGGATGGCATCCCCCTCAAATCGAGTAGCCTACTGATCATCGGTGCCAGTTTAGTAGTGATTTAGCCGCTTCATTGGGTTGGTAGAAAAAATTCAAAACCATTAAAAAACTCAACCAGAAGAGAACTTGCACCAGCTCATATAAGCTTGATTAGGGGTGCCCAACCAGTCGATCGCGATGTACCGGTCGATCTTTGGATGCTTGGCTGTCGATCCCGGGTTAATTTGGCATGTGCACAAATCAGGTTGGCCACCAACATTTCCAGTTCATGTAACGCGTCCGGGCCATGAAGACCTATTTTTTAGCTCTTCACAAAAATTTTGGTGGAATTCGGAACATCTGAAGGATTGAGGACCGTTTTTTTGCACTTCACCGTATTTTCGTTTACGATTTACGTAATTCCCATGATCAGTAGCGACTTTCATTCGAGCATTCAGAGTAGTTTGGCGTAAAGTGTTTGGCAGCTACAAGAATTGGCAGCCATTATACTTTTCCTGGTCCATCGTCCATGACTGCTGCAAAGGTTTGCAAACGCTGATATAAAACACGGTTAAAAATAAAATTCAAAAATTGAAAATTTTACCAAATTTTACGTTGACCTAGTGAATAATAACTAACTGATTTTTAAAAGAATAGTGATTCTTCGTTGGTTAAAAGCACTTTAAAAAATATTTGCTTCATTACGTATGTACGTTGCGAGCATTAATACCGTCGCACTCAGTGCATAATTTTTTCAATTGTCAGGGGGGGCTCAAATGGTTCAGGGGGGGCTAAAAAAAGTTCAGGGGGGGCTTGAGCCCCCCCTGGCACCCTACTTCCCGCGCCTATGTTTAGTAGGATCGCTCGCGAACGGCTTTTACAAACCTAAAACACTCAGTTTCTAAAAAAAAAAGGCATTGAAACTTGAGCGTGTTTAAATGTTTCCTCCTTATCATGCAAAAGCCACTTTTGCAACAGTCGAGTGACACAAAATGAATGTTGCTCGACTGAATTCGGGTCAGTGACGCAACTACTTTAACTCTAGTCTTAGCCATTTCACACAAACTTGCGAACAGTTTTCACCTAGCTGAAATACTTGGTTCTCTACCGAAGCAAGTAAATGACTCATGACTGTGTTTGTATGTTTGTACTCTGTTAGAAAATAAATCGTTTTTGAGCATTCAAGTGTCACAAGATGGGTGTTAGTGGATTGTATTCGGGTTATTGGTCACATTGATGTTAATTTCAGTTTTAGTCGCTTTTAACAAACTCGCGAACAGCTTCCGCACACCTGAAACACTCAGTTCACAACACAGCAAGCAAGCGATTGACACATGAGAGTGTTCGTATGTTCGTGGGCTATCACAGAATAAATCCGTTTTGAGCAGTTGAGTGTCACAAGGCTTACTGCAATAAACAATATTATAGTTAGCGCGGATTAATATTGATTATTCGCGGAGCATTTTGAATGCTTCTACGATGAGGAGTAACTGCTTTACTCATGTACAAGAAGTCCATTTTTATTCTTTTTTTTTTATGTCTGAGAAAATTCCGCTCATTCTCTTGAAGGATCACCAGGCGCCTTAGCATTCAACCTAAAGATCAAAATAATCAAAATGCATGTTAATTAAATGATAATGGACGTCTTGTACTTAACAGCAATTTAAAAAAATCACAACGAATCAAGTATGGCACTCACTATAGCAAATTATGCATTTGACAATTTCAATCGAAAAAGAAGTTGTCTGTAAGTTGATTTTTTAATGAAGGAAAAAAAAATTTGTGTTCTCCGTTGAAGCTGTTAACGTAATTTTGGTTCCGCATTTCCACACAAACTTGATGGGTTATTTGCATTGCATCGGCGGTCGGTATTCTGAATTGCATCATTTCATTTGGATATTGTGATTGTGATTTTCGGATGATATGAAATTACGAGAGAGGTTAGCCAAATAATCAACGTTTCATTACCTGTAATCCCACAATGGCGTGAAACCCATAGGTATCTATTTGAATAAGATTTCGTTTAATGTAGTTTTAGCATCCCCCCTGAAGAGCCTCACGGCGAAACAGACTGTTCGGGGACTTCAAATCTGCTTTTATTGGTGATTTACTGTGTTGCATTTATGCTCTGGCGCATGCCATTGCGCTCTCGGTTCGGCGCAAAGGCCAAACCTCATCACATTATATTGCCTCCTTCTTTTGGTTATTGACCTCTCTCACCGTAAGCCTACACCCTAAAACCCACCAGCATGGATATAGAAAAAGTAAATCTGTGATATCTTGTTTAGTTATTTACCCTAATAAGTTTATGTATCTACATTTACTACTCTTACCCTAGTAAGTTTATGTATACTCTTGGCCAGTTTGTTGGTTAGGTTAGAATAGTGGTCCCAGTTGGCCTTGCGGAAGTTCCATCGCTTTACAGGCTTGCTCGGTTTTGGATAAGCAAGTTTGGGTGGATTTATAAGCGAGGGTCGGTGTTGTGACCTTGGGAACTTTCCTAACATACGTCTGTCAGGTAAGCGACTGTCTAAATCGACACTGGCAAATGCAAGATCTGGGTTGGTGTCTGCTTTCCAGCGGCCAGAGTGGAAACTGGCGGCCTCCTTGGGGCTGAATAGCAAGGTGAAGTTGTTGGCACTGGCCCAGCCAGCCAGGCATTCACCATCTGGATTGGTATTATTATAGCCCCAATCAGCATGGTGGCAGTTGAAGTCGCAAGCATAGAGGCAGGGATGTGGGAATGCTGGAAGATCAGATGCTTGCATCCGTGTTGAAGGGGGTTTGTAGACGTTGACTATTTTATAGTTATCAACATCCACGGACACCCACTCGATCTCCGATGTTGGTGGAAACTGCTCGATAAGGATCTACTTCAGACGCTCATGGACAAACGTAGCAAGACCATGCTTCCTGCTCAAGGAAAACCCAGCTAGAGGGTAGCTCGGAAGAACTAACCTTTCAACCGAGGTGCGATGGGTTTCCTGTAAGAGGATGACGAGTGCCTCACACTGCATCTCAAGATGATGCAACACGTTCATCTTGCTTGCAGTGAGACCTTCGATGTTCAGTTGGAGAATGCTGGGCTTTTGGAACTTGTTGACGGTGCACCGAAGATGTGCATCGCCCCGTCCTAAAAAGGACATTTGCGATTGCCCACCTTGAACATCGTTAGGTGTCCCGCCGTTAAGGCAGATTCGGTTTCTGTCAGCCAGATTTGAGTAGCGTAGACAGAGTAACGCTCCGGGCTACGGGAAAGCATCTGCCATTGACGTAGTGACACATGGTGACACTGTGCACGAAGTTAGGGGAAACCAGGAGTTGCATATTTAGTCACTTCCCATATGTTGCCATTCAAATGTCAGAAGGCAGATTTCCGTCACAAGAAATTGGGAATAAACCTTTTTTTATTAGAACAAAGAGAAACTAAATTCTCTGGTCAAGCTTGTCCTGAGGGATTTACGTCGTCCTATGTGAAGAATGATTCTTCATTTTTCTGCAAGCGCATGTGTTTTTTACTCAATTGAAACCAATATCGCGCAATAAAGCTATTCAAAACTTCAGTTAATTACTTGTCGCAATGGTTGTTCAAAATGGCTCTGAGCATGAGTCAGCAAAAAAGCAGTTACCGCCGGCTTACACATTCACACACATAGGCCTTGTTGCACTGTGCTCTATCTTGTCGTCTCGTGATACCTAACGAAGAACTATGTAAAAAATTGTCTGTAAATATAATTATGGTAGTAGATCGAAACTGGAGTGTCTTCCCGTGCAAGCAGGTGCCGTTTTTGAGATACAACCGTTTGAATATTGAAAAATTTTAGCGGATGAATACTATTGCGCATAAAGCGCATCACCGCTTTTTCGTCATTAGGTGTTGCCGTGTTAGTTTCTAAATGTTTTTTGCTCAGTGTTCGATAACATTTTAAACTGAAGTAGAAAAAAATATCTAATAAATTGATTTTTAAGTTAAATTGTAAGCTGAATTTAATTATTTTTGTATAATTTTTAAATGAAGTGACAGCAGTGACTCATAAAAAATTAACTTATGCAAGTTAAAATTTGGAAACATGTTCTTATCAGCTGTTTCGTCATAGTTACGCCAAACAGCTGATCAAGGTAAAACAACGAAATAGTGGAACTGGCAGTCTACAAGTGCTAGTGGCACAAACTTAGGTAGGTTTAGCTGCTGAAGTGTAGAGATAGATAAAATTAAAAAGTTGAAGCGGTATTATTATACCTTTTTAAAAGTCAGTTAGCCTAGCTTATCGAAATGACTTATAGGTTTACTTGCAGAAACTCATATAACCTACATATCTGTATACTCTGTTGCTGGATAGGTTTGTGAGGAAATGATGTTAAAAAGTCAGGCTACAGTTACGTGCTTTTTGTGGTAATCCAGTATCTGGGTGCAATTCCTACGGACAGACTAGTTTTCCATACTGCTCAGATGGGCGAATGATTAGAGCGTCCTCCTCGGGAGCTGTAGACTTGGGTTTGATTCCAGGTCGGGTCAAACCAATGACTATAAAAATGATATTCACAGCTTCCCTGCTTGACGCTCAGCATTATACGGACAGTGTGAAGAACAAGCCGGCAAGTTTACTTGTTGTGCCGTTTGGAAATGCACTTAGCGGCATTCCCCCATCTTGGTGTTGTTGACAGATGGCCGGCAACTCCTCAGCGAGCTCGTATAGCGCATTGATCGCTTTCACGTGATAGGAGGATAAATATGCGACTAAATACAAAAATACTCTACCAATACTATTGGTGTTAATAGATCTCATTCAGCTTGGCGCGTATTATTTTCATTTATCGGTGAGTAATAATTTAGACTTTAGAGAATCAATGGCCGTCAGCTCAGTTGTCAAGCGCACGCTCTCGGTGCGGGAGGTCTGGGGTTCGATTCCCAGACCGGTCAAATCGGCACAGTGTCGCCAACGGCTCGCCACCGCTGCGACGTTTCTTCGGAGCTGTGTAGCCCAGGCGCTAAGCCGCGGAGATGGGCCCCGCAACTCGTTACACGCTTCGGCGTAATACCGCGAGTAAAATGAAGATTTGATTTTGATTTGATGAAATGCATAATTGTTCACTATGATGACGTCTATGAAAGTGATTCAAAAAAGTTTACTGCAACAAGTTTCAGCACTCTAAAGTAATGTGCTTATAAATGGCTGAGTTTGGATTGTACTGAAAAAGTTATTGCTGCTAAAAATTTACAATTATATGGGATATAAATTCATTAACTGATCTGTCACCGAGCGCCCATAGACATGGTTTTCATCAATAATGCTATTTTCGATTTACCAATGAAAGAAGTATTGAAAGGCGCATATGTTCGAATTCTAAAAGAATATTTCCAGAAGATGATTCTCCTGAAAGAATTGAAAGTTTGTCCCTACAAGCGTTGCGGTCATCAAGTTCATTCAACATATGTGAAAAAAAAGAAGTTAGTGACTTGACAGAGGCGATGATCTCTGCTTTTCCATCCACTTCAGGAAGATGTCTTTCAATATTTTGTAAGCAATTACGACATGTTCTGTGCTACGCAAGCCTCTGCTTTCCCTACTTTTGCCCTGTTGCAGTCATTTGGTGTCTACTTTATTACACTTTATTAGCTGTACCCGTCGATTAGATTGGGAAGGTCATTTAAATACTTTGGAGAAGATAACTTCTTGGCTGCTTGCCTACGATTGTGTGAATTATTCTCGCTACGTTCCTGTCTATTTGCATGAAATGCGTGAATTTGAAAAAGCACACCCATTTGCTCTTGAGCATTTATGTGCTGGTGAATTTGCAATTCAGCAACAAGAGCTATACGGATTTTTCGCGACAGCTGCAGATCAAGTGATTGAGCAGACTGTCAGCAGAGACAATAAATTAGTGTTCTTGCGTTGGAAACGGCGTATCATGCACCGAACTCTGCTCTTGCGTTGTTTGTGAAAATGATTCGGAGACCGTAATTGAAGTAGAACTAGTGAATGATGTCAGTAATGACGACGATGATAGTGATGACAACCAATTTGTAGCTAGTTGAAAAATGTTAAAATGTGTTTGTCGTAACTAAAGGTTTTATTTTAATGTAACGAAATTTAATATAGCTTATTCACACCAAAGTTCCCTTTGTTTTTCAAGTAATAAGACCTGCTTATGAATGTAGCCTGTAAGTGTTTTAGCTAGATACAAAATTTAGTCAATGAAAATATATTACGGCGTAAAAATTTATGTTTATATCTTTTTAAAGTAGATTGGCAGCAACGAACAGTAACTAATAAAATTAATTTGCTGATCCAATAAAGTTCTTTATCGTAAAATATATTTCTTTCGAGAATTATGATGCCATTATTTAATTGCACAAAACTGACGCGAAGGGTACCGGTATGTTGTTTTTGGTTACATTAAAAAAAATACTTTGAAGTGCGTAATTTATACCAATTGAATTCCTTAGCGTTAACTTGATGCAGTAGTTGAAATACGTGAAGTATTGTAAAGTTATCAGCTGTTAGAGAGTAGGATAATCGTCTCGTAACCTAGAAAGTATTTGACAAAACTGGACAAAATTTGAAGGTGTGCCAGTATGTCCCGTATGCTTACTTTATCCACGTCAAGTTTCACATTGTTTTTCAATGAAAATAGTAGTTAAAAAATTTATGTACACTCTGTTCAGAGAAAGTTTTTACTTGTGGGTGATATGACGTCATCAACTTATGACGTCAGTGTTTGGCACAAAAGCAAATTATTGACTGAAAATGTCCCAAACTATTTTTAAGTGTTCGCAGCAATTACTCGATACAATTATTTACTATCTTGTATGATTGCGCGTTAAGCTAGCGGTAAATAACTAATTGTTGTACGTCTATAGAAGAAAAAAAAATACTCCATCAAACTAGTCAGAGTTTTGCAGATGTGTTAATATGTATACTTAGATTTTCCAAGCCAAGCTTCAGCTTTTTAAACTTACTATATATGAAGTTATAAGGAACTGTATATGCACCCTGTCTAGCAAAAATATATTTTTTGCAAAATCTTACTTGTGAGTTATGACGTCATCAACTTATGACGTCAGTATTTGAAATAGATGCAAATTATTGACTAGAGATGTCTCCAAGCTATTTTAAAGTGTTTGTATTGCTAACACAAGAAGTTGGAAGCAATTACTCAATATGATTATTTATTTTCTGGTCTGGTTGCGGTTTAAGCTAATGGTTAATATGTAATCATTGTAGGTCAATAGCAAAAAAACTACTTACTAAAACTGGTCGAAATTTTGCAGATGTGGTAATATGTATATTTGGATTTTTCACACCAATTTTTAGCTTGTTAAACATACTACAACCGAACTTACAAGGAACTGTATACACCCCATCCAGAAAAATAATTGTTTTTACAAAATCTTTTACTTGTAGGTTATGACGTCATCAACTTATGACGTCACAGTATGGCATAGACATAGTCTGTCAACCAAAGATTACTTTGAAAGTGGTCTGATGCATTTACATCAACCACAAAAAAATTTAGAGGCTTTTAAGTGTGTGGAATTTCTGCATCTTTGAAAGAGCTATTTTTGTCTTCATGACGTCATTATGACGTAACGGCACCTGTTGGACACGGAAGACACGAGATTTGAATTCAGCATTTCTTAATCTTCAAATTTACGAAGTTTCATCTAGTTCTTCGGTGGGTATCACGAAATCCATTTTCTAGGCGTTTTTTGTGATAGCGTAACAAGGCCTAACACAAAAAAAAACGCTCTTCAGCAGTTAATTTGGTTGGCATAACGTGAATCGCGGTAAATCCGAAATACTTTTTAAAAGACCTCATCGCTCATATTCTCGAAGAAAATTGAGCGCCATTGTGGGACATATCTTTTACGCCCTCTCAGAATTTTTTTCTGCGTACCCCCTTCTCACCTTCTCAGAACTTTCAATTTCGCACCAGTAATCCTCAAGCAATATGAGCTAGCAATTCACGTTCTTATAGCTTCAAAACTTATTTGTTAAATTACAAAATATAAGCAAATCTTTAAAGGGTTTTGGTATGTGAACTGGAACAAAAGCGTGGGAATTCCTATAACTTGTAAAGTTTCAGGAGGTTGTGGCTCAGGACTTTTAAGCGGAGTTGATTCGGGCAACTCGAATTATAGCTATGTCTTGGGGCATGGACTTCTAAATAGTATATTAGAAGTCCATGCTTGGGGTAACTTCGGGTCTAGCCTAGAAATGAGCTTTTTTTGTCTTGACAATTAGAAGCACGCTTTAAGCTTTGGTATCACTGATTTCAAAGTTAAAAATAATAACATTAATTACACCTGCGTGGCCTGTACAGAAGTTATTATCAGTAGTTTATCATGTGACGGGCTTTGCAACTTCAAATCAAGATTTTGCTTTGGTTAAAACATTCAAAACCAAGTAATATAACCAAAAAAAACAATTTGGCCAACTATATATATCGGTAGCCTTGGACAAAATAAAGCCATTACGCTCTAGTAATCATCGACAGTTTTTACTTTTTTTTTCAAAAGAAAAAATGAGCAATAGAACAAGTTTAGAGATCCGAAACAAACAAAGTCCACTAAACGTCAAATTGTTGCACAAAATTTCTAATGTATTTAAAAGTTTAAAATTTAATTCAAAATGTATAAAGAAGACTGCAAACTTAAAATAGCGTTCTCTAAATCAGCTGCTGTCCACTGTGTCAAATGCGATCGGCTCCAGCCATGAATCGAACTCGTCACTTGGGAACGGTTACATGAGTAGTGCCGAGTGCTAGGCATTAGCCATTTTCCATAAAACACCGGTCAACGTCCATCAAGGGTTGTCGTGCTTGCCGCAACGTGGAGAAATCATAATGTAAAACCGCGACGTTTTTACGCTTTAGTTTATAATAATTATGATCGTCTAAGTTTCGTATTTAAAGCATGAAGAATTTTTTCTCAGTCTTACGCGGTCTTTGGTGACGCTGCCGTTATTTTACAGAAAAAAATTCCAGTTTTTCGAGTTTCTGTGGCTAATTTGGTAGTTAAGTCGAAAAGAAGTAATAATGATGCATAACTTTGATTTTAACCAAATACGAAACGCAGCAACAGACAGTTTTCGTCCTCTAAAAAATTTTCGAAAAATATTCACCTGAAATGGTGGTAGACAATGACATGTGATGTGACGTCACGTAATTCGTTGTCAAGTCACGTTGTCAGTTTTGCAACTTGTTTCAATGCAGAAAAATTTGTAATGATTTATGATACGACATCATTTTCCGCTCGAAGGAATTGTAGTACCGTTATAAAAATCGGTTAAAAATTTCCATCAACGTTTCGTAGATTTAACAATCAAATATACTAATAATATCAATGATGAGAGGTAAAATGTAGAATATTACATTGTAATACTGTAAAATTCATAACTAATGAAAAAATTTTATTACTTATATAAACCTTAAAAAAAATGTAGGCTATTTTTAAAAGCTTTGTGAAGTATAGGTTTAATGTCAAGTCTCTGTAAAACAAAATTGAACGTCTACGTAATCTTTTCATTTTTTTGCGATTACTATAGTTTTGTTTCAGTTTTTGTTATCGACTAAGCCATTAACAAGTTGATTAATGGCTACTAAGTTGCCCTTGGGGCTTTGCTTTAATTTTAGGTGATTATTTCGTGATAATGCGTACGTGCGTCCGCACCATTCATATTTCGCATGACTTAACTGTTTCCGGTGAAAACGCGAGAGTATTTTTTGCTTTACGATTGGATTTTCCTGATCAAGAAAATGGTTTTACTCACGTGATTATGATGGAATGGAATAATACAAGATACTATAGTAGTTTTCCGGAGGATATAAAAAGACAATCAAATTTCAGAGGGAGGCAGACTGGAGAAACAATCCAGAGTCAAACAACTAGAGTCTTTCCGGTTTAACAGCCGACGAGACAAAGCAAAAACTTTTGATGCAATTAAAAGTGTTTACAAAGTCTCAACTAACTGTACCTAAGACAAAAACTTACAAAAACGAAATGTTTTTATGAAATCAATTTTAGATTTTCTGAGTGGATTAGTAGTTTACAGACTATAAAATATGCCTTTAATATTAAGACATAGAAAAGCACGATTAGATAAATGTGTTGATTTAAAAGAAGTCTCAGCATGCAGTATTAGCTAAATGCTTTCAAAATACTTTAAAGTAATCCAGGCGCGCTTCACTCAAACATAATTCAATCCCTAAATTGCAATCTCCGAGCGTTTGGCAATAAATGAGGCAAATATAATAGGGTGCGATGAGATTATTTTTCCGTAAATGACGAGAAACTATACTACATGTACAGTATACTTGAAATGATAGTAGGACTTTTAGACGCATATTGATGGGCAAGACATCTTTTTTAAGGTTATTAGACTACAAGAACCTTTTTTAACAGAAAAAGTTAAACAGCTTCCTTCATTTAACGCGCTGTATAATACCATACAGTCCATTTCAACTTACTTTATGTAGTCTTGCTAGCTGCTGCACTATTATATACTAAACCTACTTTGTTTTTTGTTTAGTGAGTGAAGACATTTTATAATATTGATATTAATTTTACTGTTTTTCCACTGAGCATCAATTGTACGACTTCAAGATGTCATCGTATTCAATAATAACTAAGGCTGCGTTCACACATGGCGGTTTTCGCAACCAGGAACGAAACTTCATGCATGTGTGAACGCAATTTTATGACGTAACACATCGCGAAACCAGGTTTGACGACTCGTCATTTGTAGCAGGTTTCGCGCCTGGTTTGGTACCTGAAACCTGTGTGTGAACGGAAAACCTTAAAAACTTGAGTATGAACGATCGAAGTTTGAAACCTGAGATTGAATTTTTTTGGTGTTGTTCAGGTTACAGTGGTATGAAGAGTGCTCACATCAGGTAGGCTGGGACTGATACAGTGATACCAGCAGCTAGTTTGTGCAAGAGTAGGCATATTGGATTTGATGCAGGACCATAAAATTTAATTGCATTAATTGGGTACATAAAGCTGTATTTGTTTATTTGTAAAACAGGCTGTTGGCTATTTAATGGGTAAAGCTGAGTATGTGCTGCAAAGGCCTACAAGTACTTCCAACGAAGACAAACGAAACGAATTAAATTAAAACAACAATTTTTCAACATTAACCAGTTAAACAACCATAACCTAATAAGGTTATATTTGGTTATGGTGCATCAATTGTTGGATATCTTTCTTTCAAATGAAAGATCAATTTGGATTAAATCAAAACCCAATCAAGGGTATTGGAACAGAGAATTGGAAAAATGGGAAGATACGGACTATCCCTACCATTTGAGATTGCACAAGTAAGTTGGTATGGTTGGTGTGGCAACCTTAGCTGTTTCCATTGCAAGGATGACTTCTGCACAAAGTGAACCAGGAACAAAGAGTGTCATAAACTTTATACACAGCACTCAAATTCAGTGCTGCAAACTTCCACTGCGACTCGGTAGGCTAGCAGAACACAGTTTGACAATTCAGCCACTCACCCAAGATGTGTGGTAGTACCATAGCACTGAGCATGATGTGATCCGTATGTCTTAAAAAGATATTTTTGACACACATGTAATGCAGTCTAATTATTTCTGTCATAATTATTAGGCCTACTTATTTATTTATTACTTTTTTTTACGAGTAGAACTTATCAGTTGATTGATACAATTATTCACTTTGAAAGTACTGGTACCGGTATTGCTGCTGTTGCATATAACTTGATCTAGGGTTTACTGGTGCATGAAAAGTGAATGCCATAGCTCTACCACTGATGCAACTTGCTTTGCTTTTATTTCTTTTTTGTTTTGCACATGTGTTACAAGTCCCAGTGTCTCACCATTACTGTTTACGTAATTGCTAACTATCAAGGTGTGGCTAACTTAATAACCCTGTGGCCTTTCGCTGTTTCCTTCTGGTGTGTTTTTCGCAAACTCTCTGGTAACATAAACGTGACTTGTCTTGTTAAACCAGCATTTTTCGGGTCTCATCTACAATAAGCCGTCGAAGCGAGCGGTCGTTATATTACACGCTCGCTCAGCGATCAGCCGCTTGCTTCGACGGCTTATTCTAGATTTGACCCCATTTTTCTCTCTGTTAGGAATGGACTGACTAGTCTAATGGGAGGCATGAATGTTGGCCACAATTATAGATATTTAAAATTTTGGCTTTATAGCATCTTTGATATGTTTGGGGAAAAAAAGAGGAGGCATCAAGTGTTCCCTCTGGAGTGAAAAATTTGAGAAAAATGCGAAAATTTTGGGCAAATTTTACTGATTTTGAACCAGAAATTAATATTGTATAATGCCGAACTGAAAAATTAAGAAAAAAAAACTGAATATTTTAATGCAAGACTGTAGCTTGTATCTTGGAAAAGCAAATTTAATGCAAAAAAATTGTAATAGGGATCCTCAAAGTTGTAAAATCTTTGGGCAAAAATTACAATGAGTTTATCATGTGGGCGTGAATTAGTGTCCACGTAGAGCCCTCCCTCCCAAAGAAAACCTTACGCCTCCCCCCCCCCCCCCCGGTTTTGCCACCTATGCTTATATGTAATATTTTGGAGTGATGATTCAGTCTATTATATCAAAAATCAACTGGTACTACGTCAGGGGTCCTACTAAAACCTGCAGGATCACAAGGAACACAAGGAGCACAAGGATCACAAGGAACACAAGGATTATAAGGAGCACAAGGATCACAAGGACCGCTAGTGGCGCAATTGAGCTATTACTAAAAGCTGCAGGAACGCAAGGAGCGCAAAGAACTCAAACCTAACCGCCCTAACCCTAACTGAACCGAACCCTAATGGAAACTAATCCGAACCTAACTAAACCTGAGCCCCATTGAACCTAACTCTCATCGAACCTATCCCTAATGTGCTCCATGCGTTCCTAATTGCGCCACTAGTGGTCCTTGCACTCCTTGTGATCCTTGCGCTCCTTGTGATCCTTGTGCTCCTTGTGTTCCTTGTGCTCCTCGGTCCTTGTGATCCTTGTGCACCTTGTGTACCTGCAGGTTTTAGCAATACCGCTACTGCAGTGTGTTTTTGCGAGTATCATGAATTTTTGATTCGGCAATTAATACATCCCATACAAATTGAAGACATTCATTTGTATTTTGTTCGTATGCAACATGACTTTCAGAAACACCTTCGAGTTCATTTGCGAGAAATTGCAAGGTTTTGTTGAAAAGAAAAGCACACATTGGCGCCAGTCAGTGAACTACAAGTGCAGAGTCGCCATTGCTTTATGGCGTTTGGGAGGTGGTGCTGATTACAGATCAATTGGCGAACATTTTGGCTTGGGAAAATCGACTGTTTTTTCGGTATTGAGCATGTATTTTTTTTTTAAACAACCCACACCTTTTGTGTTTATTTTATGATATTTGCAATGGGGAAGAATGAATCTCCTTAATTACATGATTGCTACTTTCAGATCACAATCCAAGTGTGTGAATGCATCGTGGAGGTGTTGATGCCGCTGTTTGTCAAATTTCCAAAGCATCAAGAAGTGCAAGAGCTGGCACTTTCATTTGCAATTAAACGTGGCATGGCAAATTGTGTTGGGGCCATCGATGGGTGCCATATTCCGATACCAACGCCAGTTGCACATGGGGAAGATTACTGGAATAGGAAATCATTTTATTCTATTAATATGCTTGCTGTCGTCGACCATTCTGGAAAGTGAGTATCAAAATCTGTTTGCAATGCAAATAAAGTCGCTTTTACTGAAAATACAATACTCTAGATGTGGAAGTATCACAAGCAGTCCGAAGTTGTGGTTTGTTTCAGGCTGTTTTTACTTGCAAGTAAAGCAACAACATCACTGGCTTTCGGCATCGTTTGGTACTGACAAAAATGTGGTACCTTAGAGTTTGCAAATGGTTTATGCTGCCGTACTAGAGCTCAATGATAGGGATCATAGCATGTATGTTATGGCATAAAGTATTAACAGTTTGTGCATTCAAATTATTTCGTCTCAGATTTATCGACGTTGATATCGGTTGGCCTGGAAAAGCACATGATGCTCGTGTTTTATTTAATTCCGATATTTATCGTCGTGGTGAAAGAAAAGAATTATTTCCTAAGGTATGTCGAAGCATGAACTTGGTTTTTAGTGGTAAGGTTTTTTGTGTGGTATGAGAAATTGTCCCTTGTAGGTAATCCTTTTCCGCGTCAACGCACGTATGAATTATTATTTACTGCAGTTAATGATCGTTGCTTTTTCTCAAAGGATTTTAATGACTTGGATTTCTCCAATGATTTTTAAAAATATTTATGATTTATGAAAATATTATTTTTCGTTATGTGAGTAGCAGAGATTGTAAAAACTCGAAATGGGCGCTTTCCAACTCTAATTCTTTTTATCTGCCATGCTTTAGAGTCAAACCATCATCTGCGGAGTAGAACTTCCTTACTATATAATTGGAAACAGTGCTTATCCATTAAAATCGTGGCTCATTAAACCCTTTCCAGTGCATAACGTCAGTGCCACTGAAACGCTCAACAAGGTAATCAAACATTTACTAAGAGCAGTTGTTGGTACACTAAACGTATGTAAATATTAATGCATGCTAACCAATGTTGTACCACAACTAGATTGTGATAGTGGCCCTATTCTGAAACCTCAGTCAAAGCAGCTGTTGTATCGACAATTGTGCAGCTTGTAGCAAGACCTGTACAATGTACATAAAGCCGCATGATGTCGCAAGCTGGGTCCAATGCTGTGCTATAAAATTGGCTGAACGACATGACCGAGTAGAAATGGTAAAACAACATCATTGGTTGTAGTCATTCTCGTTTTATATTCTAATTTGCAGGAAAGCACTCTTTTTGAGTGGACTCAACCGGTCGCTTTTGGTTAGTAATCTGTTACGTGTTTAGAAATTCAGTTCTGCGCGTCAAGTGGTGGAACAGGCGTTTGGTCGTTTAAAGCATCGATGGCGTTGCATCTCCAAGCGATGCGATGCAGGCGTGAAGAATGCTATTAAGATTTTAGGGGCATGCGTAACACTTCATAACCTTTGCGAAACGCACCACGACTATATTCAAGAAACATCCGAGGAAGGTTGCCACAACATACGTGATGAAGGGACGAATGATGATCTATCTACTGTCGATGGTGCCTGCGTTCGGGACATTTTAAAGCAGTATCTCTCTCCCTGAATGGCGCTTCGTGTTTTGAAACGTATTTCTGCCCTTTTTGCTGTTTGTGCGTTTTCTTTTATTTGTGGTTTTTGCGTCTATGCACGAGTTTGTGCTTTGTTTCACAGCTTTCTTGTTTTCGTTAAACAATAAACCTCACAGGATTACAAAAAAATCAAATCTTCATTATAGGCTACTCGCCGTAATACACCGAAGCGTGTAACGAGTTTGCAGGGTACATCTCCGCAGCTTTGCGCTGGGGAAACACGGGAGAAATGTCGCAGCGATGGCGAGCAGTTGGCAAAACCGTGTCAGATTTGACGGTCGAGTGGTAAGAGCGTCCGCCTCGGGAGCTGTAGACTTGGGTTTGATTCCAAGTTGAGTCGAACCAATGACTTAAAATTGGTATTCACAGCTTCCCTAATTGACGCTCAGCATTAAAGGGACACTGTGAAGAACAAGCCGGCAATTTTACTTGGTGTGCCGTTGGGAAAGGCACTTAGCGGGATTCCCCATCTTCGCGTGGTAGACAGATGGCTGGCAACTCCTTAGCGAGCTCATATAGCGTATTGATCGCTTTCTCGTGATAGGAGGATAAATATGCAACTGAGTACATAGGAGAGCAAACTCATGCAAAAATATTCTTGTAAATTTCTTTGCAGTTAATGCTCATGCATTTGTGCGATTTCATCATCAATATGTTATTTGTGCGAGATAGGGGTCGGATGCCATTAAAGGTGAACGAACCAGTCTGGGGAATAAAAAAAAACTGTCTTTATATTCGAATTGACGATATAAGCGATGCCGTTACAGGCGAACTTTAACGCTCACAGAAGATAATAAACCTTGCCAGGACCAAGCGAAATGTGTCGTTGTAAGCGAATTGACGTTATAGACGAGTTCTACAGTACTTATCTTTCTTCGCGAAAAAGCGGCAAAGGCGCTATAACGAGCTCGCTTAGGAGTCCGCAACCACTTCCCGAAGATTGGGAACATCACAAATAGTTTTCTCCACTAGTATGTAGGCGATGAAAGTATGCAGCGCGTGCTTGAAGCTGGTCCCAGAGTCATGTATCACAGCAAATACAAACCAATCAATGATTTACTCATGAATGTCGAAACATCACCTTGAAAGAAAAAGCAAACCAATGCAAAAAAGTAAAAAAGCAACATCACGATATAGCAAACCCGACAACAATCAAATACAAGTAAAAAACAGCGAAGGCTTGTTTGCACTTGCGCTATGCAAAGCGCAGCCAGGCTTACAAGTTATTATATTTCATTATGACGTTGGTTACGCCCAGCCAAACGAAGACAAAGCAGGATGATTACTTCAAAATAAAACATAAGAACTTGTAAGCTCGCTGCGCTTGGCATAGCTGCAGGGTAAAAAGGCTCTAATGAAACACAATATGAAATCGCACAAAGGGATGACCGACTGCAGTAGTTATTAAGAAAACTGAAAGCACAAAAAACCCACTTCATCAAATGCCAAAAATTGCACAGCACACTATCATGTCATTAGCGAAAACTATCGAGAGCAAAATCTCGGACTCTCTGAGTGTGCTCGTTCTCAAAGCTAGTATCTTCAACAAAATCGAAATTGCGCGAACGTCTTCTACTTGGCAAGCTGCTGCTCGGGTCCATGTTTTCTTTGCTGCAATAACAAACTGTTAGCGCAGGTTATGCACTCGTAACATAGGTTATTGTTCTTTCTGAATCAGGAAGACCAGATGTTGCAAGGCAATGAAAAAATGAAGCGTATTTTGTTGGGGAAGTCTAAGCTTAAGAGGCTCCGCTTCAAATAGAACAGGGTAAGAGCAATGAGAGCAACACTTAGCTTATTGTCATTACAAAGCAGCGGTTGTACTTAGTTACAATCTACCTACGATATTTGTACAGTGATGGCCAACCCAACTCCGCCAGGGATAAGGGAGCGTGGAGTAACTACACGGAGACCTAATAAACGGCAAAGCCCAAAACTATAGACTATAGAGATGAGCCGAAGATGGCTTTTCGTAGAACTGGACAATGGACATGCAAGGAGGGTATACAATAGAATACTTATGAAAACTAAAACACATTTGCTGGTATTGAAATCATGTTCGCACTTAGCATCAGTACCGCTGTAACTTGCTACCGACACTGTGACAAGATGTTACACGCAAATACTCTCTTATGCAATTTTATTGAAACAGTACCTGGTTGGTAATTTCAAGACTTCTAATTCGTGCCGGCGCTCGTTTGCCGCTTGTCTTTCCTGAAAGCAAAATCTGTACTGAAGAACGTATCTCTGATTTTCTGACTTATCAATCAATTACAGCCTTGGAAAGGCATTACTCAAGGTGGTTGTAGTGGTAATCAAAGAAACTAAGCTCTTTCCAAAATGGGGGCGTGGACTAACTTTAAAAACCGATGAATGGTACTTTCCGCAGTTGCAGACTATAGGTAACAGCTATTCGGACCGACAGTTAGTAGTTATAGTATTTCCTCTAAAAAATGAATAACTTCCTCTATATGAAGATGCGAAGTGGCATCAAGAAAACGCTGTAGGTAGGACTGACCTGAAATGCCAAGAACAGCTGCATTCTTTCATCATCATGCTGTTTCTGCTGCTGAAGCATGTTCTGCATCACCCCTGTCATGCATTTGACAAGTTTAGCTTCTTTTCCACTCTCTGTACCTAAAACCATAAGATTGTTACGTTGCTACTAAATAATAATTTAGCTACTGGAGGACAATTGAAGCCAAAGTAATACTTTTCAAAGTAAATGGACATAGATTCAGCTATCATTATTGGCTTTAATTTTCGTCCTTAAGCTATTCTCATATTTACCCCATTCCCAATTTAGGTATCGCAAGTAGCTTTTTAAATCCAAGTGGTGGTGACTGTTTGTTGCATAAAAGTGATAGAAACAGAAGAAGCCAGTGGCATAATCATTCTTTTAGCACAACCAAGCCATCAATATGCATGGGTGTACATCGCAATATCACAGTAGCTGCAGTAGTTTGCATGATCGCGAGTTTGATGTTCACCAGGGTCTTCCTCCATGACGCAATGTGATGCATCTATGAATTATATCCATAATGATGACCAAAACTGATTCTTAACTACCAAGAATCTAACCTCACAACTCAATTATGCAAAAAAGTGCGTAAAGTATCAATAATAGTTGGGCAAAAATTTCGGACAAATCATCATGAGGGCAAATTCGCACTAATCTAAATTCTGGATTGAAGACTGAACCACACTTTTTAACACTTTTATGCACAACAATAAGCAGCAAAAAATTCCTGCAAGTTCAATCTCATAATTATAATCCTGTTTACTTGAAAGCTTCCTCTTCCGTTTCCGTACAGTTGTTGCAATAGGGGAAACTTCAGTATCAGTTGCTGCTGCAGCCTGGCCAGAAGATTGCTGAGAAGAGTGGCCTGAAGTTTGCTGAGAGCAGTGACCGGAAGTTTGCTGAGAAGAGAGGCCAGTGGTTCGCTCAGAAGAGTGGCGAGAATTTTGTTGAGAAGAGAGACCGGTAGTTTACTCAGAAGAGTGGCCAGAAGTTTGCTGCAAATCCCTTGAATTACCGTCATCTCCAAGGAGTTTGGAAATTGCCTGGCCATACTCGATTGCGTCAATATCGTCAGTGGCGCTGAGCATGTAATCTATAAAAATACAATATTACAATACTTTCCATCTGCAACCATCTAAACCAGTGGTTTCCAAAGCATGTGTTGCCTCGACTCCCTTAGAAATATTCAAACATTAGATACCTTTCTTCGTGGCAGTCTTGGCACACCCAGAAACTTACAAATCTAACTTTGACCATTATCGATACAGAAATTTATACACAGGGGAGGCATGGTCAGGGGTTTAGTTACCAGGTGCTAGTATTTAGCCACTTATGCTAAACGTTAAGGAGGAAAGTTGCAAATACCAATTTTTAAGTTGTTTGTTTGACCTGACTCGGATTTAAATCCCAACTCTACAAATCAATAAGTAAATGCTCTATCCCAGGAGTGGCCAACCCACAACTCGCAAGCCGCATGCTGCTCTTTGCCCAGTTTTATGTGGCTCTTTTTCAAAAGCTTTGTTTCTTCTATTAGCGGCCTCATTCTATCACCATGTTGCGCTTGGCAATGCATAAGATGCATTATCACGTAGTAGAGAGAATTACAAGGAGGCGTGTAATGAGTAGCGGGGCCCATCTCTGCTACTTTGTGCATGGGCATTGCGTTATTTATCCGGAGTAATTTTGCTGCACTAAATGAACAAAATAAAATGTGAAAAAAGTGTCAGAAAATGCATAGAAATGCTGACCACCAGTGGCATCCTTGGAAGTCATATACCAGCAGGAGGATAACTGTCTCAGTGCTGAAACATCTTAGCACCTGACAGTGTCTAGCTGCACTTAAACATTGTGAACTGTGATTTGAATGTGTTATGTGCACTGTGCAAGTAAGGACTCTGGAGATAACGGTACACTTTCTTACCTTGGATTGAACAGTAAGCATCAACACTTTCTGTGTCTGCAGCAGAAACAAAATTATATGATACTAACCTTTTTCTAGGCCAGACTGCTGTGTAGACGGTTGTGTTAATGGGCGGTCCGACAAAACCTCATCCAACAAGTCATAATTGGCAGCAATGACATTTGGCAGTGGAATGTCCAAAGTCTGTCCACTTCGATTTAGCTTGTCTTTATACTTGAGGTACTCCCTCTACAGTTGCTGTATCTTTTTTTGGCAGGACAGGTAATCCCTTCCAGGGATGTTGGCAGCCACTTTCACAAAAATATTGCTATGGTGTTTGCATGTTGATAACATCATCTGGACTTCCTGTGTTGCCCAATTTCGTATTAACATGTCTATCTCCGAATGCGTCCACAAAGTACCACAGTCAGCTTTTTTGTTGGTTGGCAAAGACATTATATACAGATTAGCAGTTATCAGGTTACAGGATATCAACTAATACAAAATATAGGCTACCAGTAAACAGGGAGTCTAGAAGTCTACTAGTCCAGAGTCTGCTAACTGATTAATCAAATAATTAGCTATCAGTATAAAATGGTTAGACTAGTTGAAGGTTGTGCTGGTACTACCCACAAATTCATCACATAATTTAACCTAGGTACGTAGTAGCCTACCCAGTGGTGAGATTCAGCCGGTTCGCACCAGTTCTATAACACCGTCTCAGGGAATTATATTACAACAGCGAACCGATTAGCATTGCTGCTTATACCCACTAGGCCTAGTTGAAACAGAACTGGCTGATAATTTGTAACTTCTGTAATAGAACCGGCTGACGAAAAATTTGAATCCCACCACTGCACGGACCAGTACTCAATACACTGATACAGCACTTTTAAGCTGTAAGTCTACCCTACTGCTGTATCAGTGCTTCAGCACCATTACTTTTTACTGTGATATGGAAGTTGAATCTACCCCATGTAGGCTTGGCCTAAACTGATGTACTAATATTGATTGTTACAAGCAATACCAGGCACTTAGGCCCAATTTTTTACTCTGCTACTAGTGTAGCAACAGCTACATTTAGGTTTACGTCAGCGACGCCGCGTCGCTGTGTTTGAGATTGCCTTTTTTCCGTCTCGTGACTTCATGCGTTTGTTTGTGTGGCAACGTCTTTTTCTGTGACCAGCCGACTGGAGTGTACATTAGCGATTGATTGTAGCTGAATTGTGGACTTACTGCTTGTATTTGATTGTTATTTCAATATATTCGTTATCTCGACACCACACTGCAGTGCTGCGGGAACTACGACAGGGAAAGACAAACACTGCCCGTAACCCTCAGTCTAGAGGTGAGCAGTGGAGAAAAGAACACGCTGGTCCTTCGTCTTCCCCACGCGGACCAACACAAGTGCAACATTGGTGACCTCACGTTTTTGTCTTTCAACCATCGTAGCAGCTTCCAGCCATTCAGGTGTGTTGTTTTTTTGCAATTTTCAACAGCGCTTCAACCAACGCATCGACGAGAACACTTTACAGCTACTAGACTTCTCTACACGCACGTGCGTTAACGCGATTTCCCGCGGTTTTCCAATTAGCGCGCGAATTATCTAGAAATTTCACAAAGCTTTCGCAATCGGTCATAGTGAGCTGCGCGAGACATCATTATTGCTGACAATCCAGTTGATTCGAATAATTGACGTTGATTCGAAGTCACTCACTTTCGGACACAGTATCATGGCTGACGTGCCTTTGAACTTGTTTTCATATTTTGTTTTTTATTGGCGAGACATTTTGATTGTATTTCTTGCATGCATGTTGTTTGTTTTAGTGGTATTGCATTTTCGCGGCCCCAGGTCTTTTCCTAGTTTTTCTTGTGTTGTTAGCGAAACTGATCGAAGTTTTGACGCATTAACCAACAACGTAGCCCCAAACATAAGAGCTAGAGCATCTCTCGATGCAACTGATTTAGCTGATAGACCTGTTCCTGTTCCCAGACAGCGCGTTCATCGCCCAACTTTTAGCACCCCTATGCATGATGACGCTCCACCTATTCCTACTTTTAGTTCCTCTTCAAATCTGATCACACAGCCTTCTGTCTGCCTTCCTTCTCTCCCTGAGTTTTGGGACTCTGATCCCGCAGGTTTTTTCAAAGTCTGCGAAAATTTATTCGAAGCTTCTAGCGTTACTGACGAGACCTTGCGCTATCGGGCGCTTCTTTCTTCTTTTTCGAAATCGTCTTCTTTGCTCAAACGCTTTTCCGATCTTTTGCCCTCTTCAGACACCGAACACTCATACTCCACTCTCAAAACACGAATACTGGACAGGTTTTCTAAGCCATCAAACCAGTGCCTTTCTGATCTACTTTCGCTCAGCAACCGCAGCAAACTGACCGTTCGTGAATATTTAACTAAGCTTAGATCCACTGCAAGAGGACACTACGACACCAACTCTCCATTGCTCAACGATTTACTGCGTCACCACATTCTGCTTTCTGTAGACCCCACGACACGCACCTTTTTGACATTGCATGATGACTTGCCACTAGACGAGCTGGCAGTTCTAGCGGACAAACTCCTTTCTGCATCTGCTCAACCGCCCTCCTCTGCATTACACCAGCACACTACTAATCAATCTCTTGCACAAACACATTCCAACATCAACACCCCCCCACAACACATTATAAATGAAATCCTCGACCATCGAATCAACTCTCTTCAGGAAAGCTTTTCTTCCGTCAATGATCATTCCTCTCATCAGCGACCTACTCACGAGTCCCTCCACACTACTACCTCTACCTCCAATCGATACACCAAGCCCCCAATTCACCCTTCACGCGCACCTTCCTCTCGTGACAAAGATAACACCTGCTGTTATTACCACAACCGCTTCGGAGAAAGAGCTTTTAAGTGCGAGGGCAGTCCCTGTCCATTTTTTTCGCCACCCCGAGGAACTCGCCGTTCGGGAAACTTGCAAGCGAGTTACACGTGATTGGGGAACCGTGTGGCTCGCAGCCAAATCCTTCCCCCCTCTTTTTTGTTAGCGATAAATTGAGCAAGGCCACGTTTTTAGTTGACACTGGGGCATCATTCAGTGTGCTCCCCATGCACACGTGCGACCCTTCTTTGATTACAGCCGCCTCCGCAGACACCTTAACTACGATCGGGGGTGGGTGTCTGCCTTGTCGCGGTCTTGTCACTTGCTCTGTCGACCTTGGATTCTCCCGTCTCTTGACTCACGAATTCCTTGTTACCGAACTTCCTTACGGCATTCTTGGCATCGACTTTCTTCGCCGCTTCCGGCTTAATGTAGACGTTTGCAATGGCACACTCACCGAATCGATGGATGTAGAACGTTGTGCACGCGATCTCCTAGATGAAACTTCCTTGACAGATGAAGATGCTTTCGCTCCCAGGATTGAATCAGGTACTAACGACCCTTTGCTTACAGGTTTTAAAACTCGGTACCCCGAAGTGTTTGATCCTCAGATGCGCTCTAAGTCTATCTTACATTCAGTCGAAGCGACGATAGAGACTCTCAACGACAAAGTCGTCACCTCAAAAGCACGCCGATTGAATCCTGAAAAATTTCAGGCCCTGAAATTAGAGATTAAACGACTATTGGATGCAGGCATAATTGAGCCCAGTTACTCAGAGTTCAGCTCGCCCATTGTAATGGTCGCAAAAAAGAATGGGACATTTAGAATGTGCGCGGACCTCACAAACTTAAACAAGGTTCTCAAAACACACAAATACTCATTGCCCAATGTGCACGACTTTGCCAACATGGCACATGATTGTCAGTACTTCACGACACTGGACATTAAGGATGCATACTATGTCATACCAGTCAGGCCTTCTGACAAACACAAGCTCACAATTGCCACACCATTAGGGAACTTTCAGTATAACTTTTTGCCGATGGGATTGGCCACAAGCTCTTGCTTTTACCAAAAACTGATGAACGAGGTGGTTTCAGGACTGCCCAATGTTTTTGCATATCTTGACGACATCATTGTTATGTCCAAGTCCAAGGACGACCACATGAACACTCTCCACCAATTGTTTTCCAGGCTAAAGATGCACGGCCTGGTCGTCAACGAGTCCAAGTGCTCTTTTTGCCAGAGCAGTTTGATCTTCCTTGGACACCGGGTCTCAGCATCCGGCATATCGCCTTCAGAAACAAAAGTTCGTGCTATCAACGAGTTTCCTCAACCGAGGACAAAAAAACAACTGCAACGCTATCTTGGAATGTATCAATACTATAACAAATTTGTCAAACACTCGTCCCAATGGCTGCAGCCCTTGCACACTTTTGCCGCCTCTACCCCAAACAACAGGGCTCTCAGATGGACGGACGAGCTTATTTCTTCTTTTGAGCAAAGCAAAACCGAGCTTTCTCGTGCAACGTCGCTTGCTTATCCTGATCCATCCGCGGATACGGAATTAGTGGTCGACGCCAGTGGTTCCCACATTGGAGCAATCTTGCAGCAGGTAAAAAACAATGAGCACGCCCCGCTAGCTTTTTGGTCAAAAGCCTTGACTGCCTCCCAAAGAGCATGGTCCACCTTCGACCGAGAACTTTATGCCTGCTACGCCTCCATTAGATATTTTCAATATTTTTTGGACGCCAAAGACTTCACCCTTCGGTCCGACCACAAACCTCTTGTGCACAAGTTTCACAGTTCTACGCTATCTTCATCTCCCCGTCAACAGCGTTATTTAGACTACATAGCCCAATTTACCAACAAATTCGATTACGTTAAAGGCGAGTTTAATGTGGCCGACGTTGTCTCTCGTCCCACAGAGGATCCTAGCAACGTGAACGCTATCTTACCACAGCAAGAAAGGCTAGATTACTTGGCCATAGCTAGGGCACAACACAGCGATCCCGAAATAAACCTGCTTTGCCGCACGAATGACACTTCCTTGCAACTCGTGGAGGTGCCACTAGCTGACCACGATTTTCGACTTCTATGTGACAGTTCACGCGGCAAACTACGCCCTATCATTCCTTCTTCGCTCCGAACCACAGTTTTCAAGCACTACCACCACTGGTCACACCCAGGAACCAGGACGGGCATTAAATTGATTGGAGACCGATTCGTTTGGCCGGGAATGCGTAAAGACATCGCAGAATGGACTCGCGAGTGCCAAAACTGCAGCCGCGCAAAGATCACGCGGCACAACAAAGCGCCTTTAGCAGCAGTGTCGCCCCCTCCCACAGAGAGGTTTACACACATCTACGTAGACCTCACAGGACCACTCGTGCAGTCGCATGGGTATTCATATCTCATGGTGATTGTAGATCGTTTCTCTAGGTTTATTCATGCCATTCCGCTGGTCGGCATATCAGCAACCGAGTGCGTGAGTGCATTCATCCATCAATGGGTGGCACTCTTTGGGTGTCCGGAGAAAATTTTTTGCGATAGAGGAGCACAGTTTACATCATCCCTTTGGACCGAAATGAGTAATTACCTAGGTTGCGAAATGAAGCACTCCACCGCTTACCATCCTCAATCTCAAGGGTTGGTTGAACGCTTCAATCGCAGTTTAAAGTCGTCTCTTAGGGCTTATGAAAACTCGTCAGATTGGTATGACAACCTTCCATGGGTATTACTGGCATTGCGAAACAGTCCCAAGCAGGACTTACACTCACTTTCACCGTCGGATTTTGTTTTCGGGCAACCAGTCCGTCTGCCAGGTGAATTTTTTGAGGTCAACTCTGCCACTCAATCTCCTACTCACGAATACGTGAGCAAATTTTCGAAGTACATTTCAAGATTAGCGTATTGTGCGCCACGAACTGCAAACCGCGAATCTCATTTGGATGCTGCTCTATTTTCTCCCTCGTGCACACATGTGTACATCAGAATCGATTCCCACAGAAGCTCTTTGGCACCATTTTACAGAGGACCTTATCGTGTCATTTCCAAACACGCAAAATATTTTTCAGTTGATTTCAGGGGGCACAGCGATACCGTTTCTATCGACCGACTTAAAGCGGCTCAATTTTCTTTTGCTTCGTTGAATGAGGAGGTAGCATCTAGCAGCACAGCACACATCCCACCTGATTTTGACCCCTGTGACTTGGCTTCGCACAACTCCAGTCCTCTCACTGAATCACATAGCATCCACATTGACATTTCAGAACCTCTCACACATCACGTTTCGCAACAACCACCCTCACCAATAGATTTGACATCAGACACGTCTGTGCATTTCACCACTCGAGGGCGAATGGTCCGGCCACCCAGCCGATTACGGGACTTTGTTCTTTAAACTTTAGAATTTTTTTTTATTTCTTTTCTGCACGCTCGATCTTCTCACTCTCTTCCTAACAAGCTCGTGACTTCGTGCTGGTAGGCGCCACCACGCGAAATCACAAACTTATAACACCGTTCTCTTCATTTTTACTGGATGTCACAACATTTTCTCTCCTCTCCCTGCGTCTATGTTTCATTTACGGTCGATTTTGTTTTTTTGTTTTGTCAGAAGAAAGAGGGGGATATGCATGTAGCAACAGCTACATTTAGGTTTACGTCAGCGACGCCGCGTCGCTGTGTTTGAGATTGCCTTTTTTCCGTCTCGTGACTTCATGCGTTTGTTTGTGTGGCAACGTCTTTTTCTGTGACCAGCCGACTGGAGTGTACATTAGCGATTGATTGTAGCTGAATTGTGGACTTACTGCTTGTATTTGATTGTTATTTCAATATATTCGTTATCTCGACACCACACTGCAGTGCTGCGGGAACTACGACAGGGAAAGACAAACACTGCCCGTAACCCTCAGTCTAGAGGTGAGCAGTGGAGAAAAGAACACGCTGGTCCTTCGTCTTCCCCACGCGGACCAACACAAGTGCAACACTAGGATTTACCTATGACAAAAAATTTATAGTAAAATGGAGGAGCTTAGTTTGCAAACATAAGTCTCCTGACCTTAAAAATAATCTTGCTCACCAAAGCTGAGCTGACAGTTTGCAGACTGTTTACCGTACCTCTACACTTGATTTCATTAAAGTCGGTAGCCACAATTACCCGGTAGACTAACCAGGTAACCAGGTTTCAAACCTCATATTTTTCAGGTTTGAAACCTGAGGTTTCGCAACCAGGTTTCGAACTTTATGGTCGTTCACACTTGCCGAAACGCGATTCCTGGTTGTGAAAACCGACCAGTGTGAACGCACTTTTTACGCATGTGTGAACGCTCGAAGTTTCGTAACCAGGTATGAAACCAGGTTGTGAAACCTGGTTATACGCCAGTGTGAACGCAGCCTAAAATTGCACTGTTTACAACTTTGCTTTTCGTTGTGGTTGCCTACGTTACACCGTACTGGCAGACAGTAAGAATTTCTATTTTTTATATTATAAGTCCTAATGTGGTGCTATAAAACCGTGACCATAAAAAGTACAAACTTCTTTATGATTTACGCTAAAAAATTGAAGTATGTAAATGTAATGGCACTATACAACTGATTATTTTTATTCAAATTATCACTGTTTTGTAATGTATTGTAATTTTTCACTTAAAAAGCAATAACGCCGTGGGATTTGTATTAGGCATGACTAAATTTCTACACTGCAGAAACAATTAAGGTCACCTACTTTGGTATTCTTTTTTAGTTTTTCGTCTTAATTTGCATGGGCAATTTGCACATTTTAATTTCTTTGGTCTAAATTTTTTGCTTCAATTTATCAACGTAAATATTTTTATTGTCTTAGTTCAAAGTGGATTTATTGGGATCGAAATTGGAAATCAAATTTGGAATCTTGTACTTTGTCTCCACCTTCCTATCAAATACTGAAGTGGGAAGTTGTAAGTGACTAAAATTTTGCGATTAATTGTTTGGGTTGAGTGTCTTGACAAGTTCTTAATGATAATGAAGGAATTGGAACCATACTGTAGCATGATAAACTACGGTTCACTGTTGACGTTGATGTGCCCAACACCATGTCGCATTCACTTGAATGATGGAAAATCACGTTTCTGCAATCAAGTTTAGAAGGAAGTTGGGCAATTAGGGGAAGTGGGGGTATGTTGAATCATTTTTTACATAAACCCACCTGCAGCGAAAAGTTCTTGGATTTATCAAACTTTTGTACCAGCGTTGCGAAGTCAGAGCTTACACCAACATTTTTATCTATCAAAATCGTTCATACCTTGAGCAGTTTAAACAATAGAGCAATCTTAAAACAAACCTTGAAATGATTCATTTTACCCCCAGTGCGGGGTAATATGAACCACGGGGTGGGGTAGGTTGACCACTGTGTAAAACGTGAACTACATGGTGTTGCATTACGTCCAAAATCCATCAGAGATTTTAGGCGATAGAATAATAAGATAAAAACATAAATTACGGAGTATCCTAGAGAAAATACTATACCTATGTGCATTTCTCTACAGCACAGCGAGTGAGCTTGCTGTCTTGTTCTCCCCTTTGTCCTTTGATGCTAAGTGTCAAGTAAAAAAGTTGCAAATAGGTCTACCAGTTCCTTAAGGCTTTGATTTCGAAGCGCCTCGGAGTCGAACGAGAGTCTACCACACCAGAAGCAGTCGACGATCTATCCACCCGGACATCCGAAAAACACTAGATGTGATAAGTTTGTTTTAAAAGTTTTATTTATGAACATTAATACGGAGATCAACAAAAATGCGGTTGATTAACTTAAGTGATCAGCAATTAAACAAAAATCCGCAATAACTTAAGCAATCAGCAATTAAACAAAAATCCGCGTTGGTTCCATTTTTAATGGAAATCTAATAAATAACAAGTAAGTTGACTATTTACAAAGAGATGGGGTGGCCAAATCAGTCAAAATAAGTAGTTCAGTTTTATTCCAAATTCCAGTCTTTTAAGCTGCATGGAAAAATGTAGTGGTGTTCTCGTCTTGCTGTACCACCTAATTTGATAGGTTGTGGAAGTTTGGCTATTACATCCAGGCGAGGAAAAGATCCCTCATCGTTTTCTTTAAAGGCGAAAGTAGCCTTTTCGCAATTTTTATTTGCAGGGATTTTATGCAGAAACCTTGCTTCGACATCATCTTCATCGATATTTTCAACTAAACCTATGTAATAACGGCTGCCAGTTTTGCCCATAAATTTAACTACGACGAAATCACCTATTAAAATCGGTGAAGTTGGATCTTGAATGCAATTCTGTTCATTAAAATCATGATCAGACGAATCGGCCAAAGGAACAGGAGCGTCACTTTCGTCAGAACTGCTAACAATAGTTTGCACCTTCTTTCGTTTGTTGCGACGTTTTTGCTGTGTCTTTTTACTGTTTTGCTTAGATTTTCTCTCATCAGCAGCTTTTTGAATCGCATTTTTTTCCGGCGTATTCGTCAAAATCCTGGTCTTTACTCTTGTTCTGTTTTTTCGAGCTTTGGAGCCCGATCTTTGCATCTTAGGAAGCGGTATGATTTCCGCTGGCGAAACAGAGACCTTTGTACTTGCTGAGCTTTTTTCTTGAAGCTTTTCAGGGGAACGAGCTAAATATTCTGAGTCTGAGCACATGACATTAGAAACAGTTTGTAAACCGGAAGTTGATGGTTGTTGCTCGGTCAAAATAAGAGCATCTTCTGTCAGCGGAAGAGGAGTTGAAAGATTAATGTTTGGATTCGGTCGGTCGGATAAACTTGCTGGTGCAAAGTCAGCATCCGAAAAAATATTGCGGTTGTACGGATAGATTCCTGTAGCGCGGAAGCCGGCAATAATATTGCGAGGGGTCATTGCTGACAAAAATGCTTCGTTGATAGTTTGTGGAAGTTCATATATACTTATTTTTTTGCCTGGGTGAGATCGCATCCATCCGTCAGCTGCTTGATTTTGATATGCTTTAAAGGGGCCATAGACGGATTTATCCAGAGGCTGGAGCTTGTGCGAAGTGTGTGGAGGTAGCGTTAGCATGACGACCCCCTTTTCTTTAGCCAAGGTTACTGCTTCTATAGAGCAATGCGACTCATGATTGTCCAAAATCAAAAGGATTGGTTCATTAGGAGAACATTTAGTGTAAGCAATGATGTGCTGCAAAAACTCAACAAACAGGCTTTCGTTTATCCAACCGGACTGTGAACCAGCTCCAATTGAGCCCGTAGGTGCTCCAGATAAAAAGTGCTCCTTGTACCGAACCCGAGGAAATATAATCATGGGCGGTATTGCTGTTCCCATTGCATTAACGACGCAGACAACGGTCACTAGCTCACCGCGCTCGGCCGATGTCACAGAACCCACTTGCTTTTTCCCTTTTTGCGAAATAACCTTCTTTGGTTTTTGCACGGTGGTGACGCCCGTTTCGTCCATGTTAAAAATTCTGTTGGGAGGAAATTCGTGCCTGAATATAAAAATAAGAAATATTGTCTATCATGTGATAAATAAAGAATATGCCTACTGGTAATACACTATTCTAAAAACTGAAAATCAGTCAATAAACATTTCCTACTTAGAGTATTTGCGTAGCTGACAACACTGTTTAATGCTATAACACAATAACCGCTCACCTATCCATCACCTCTCCCAAGTTGTCAAAAAATTCCCCCACTGTAGTTCGATTAAATGCAGTTGCTCTCCCAAGTGATGTTGCCTCTGGAATACGGAGCGTGAGGTTATGTCGGCTTTTAAATGAATCAAACCAATCCCTCCCTAAAAAAAGAGATGTTGACAGCTAATCGTCTCAGAAATGAGAGGCTTGATTGAAAAAAATGTTCATTAATTGAATGCGCATGAAAAACAGATAGGCCTAAGATAGGCACTAACCGGCAACTCCGTTTTCCTTCCAGCTCTGCGGCATCGTTACGTCATTACGCACCGCCAACTCGAATGCTAATTGACAGCATTTTCGTTTGGTCAGTCCATGCAACTGATCATCCAGGTTCTTTATGTGATCCGCTAGCTGGATTTCTAATTCAGAGGGAAGATCCTTTTTACTTTGGCCAGCTTCTTGTACCCAACCTCCACAGAACTTGGATTATGTTTGTATTTTAAAACGTATCTCCGAAGCGTCGTTCTGTCGATGCCACATGCATTCGCAACTTTTCGAATTGGTTGCTTATTGACCACAATTTCTTCGATAGCTTCCTTCAATACTTCTTTCGATATTCCTTTCCCTCTCTCAGATTTCCGCTCATATTCTCTCGGCATTTTGTATTATTATAAATGTAACACTATGTTTATTGTAAGACCACATAGAAAACAAGAAGTTGCATGTAAAAATCCATAAGATTGAGTTAATATATAATTATAAAGTAGTGGGGTAAGATGAACCATCTGTTCATCTTACCTCACTCTTAAAGGTTCGTCGTACCCCACAGCCACCATTTGGAAACAAGTGGCTGCCTCATTACAATCCCTCAAGTTCACCTAAATAAATTTACTTGGTATTTCAACCTTATAACGAACTGCTTAAACCTGACTATCTACGAAACCCAAGTAATAACTATACGCAAAATAAGCCAAATTTTTTCTTTAAAAGCCTGAAAATACTTTTGTCTACAAAAAACACTATTTCCTCACGAAAAACTGGTACGTTTGTGCCACGTTGTCCAAACTTTCACATAATGTGCACAGGCTTAAGACTTCACAATGACCATTCAATCGTGACAATCCGCATTATACGTAGGAAGAAATTTTGAATGGTTCATCTTACTCACAGGTTCATCATACCCCCACTTCCCCTATACGCTGTACTTGTAACGCAACATCAAGACGTTTATTTACAATGCAATGGTGTTTACCAGTTTCCACAGGAGATTATAACTTTTTGTGTTCTTATTGAAGATTCCCGCGATATTTCTGCCGCCTACATCATTGGAGATATCTGCCTTGGGGTTGGTATAATCTTTCTAATCGTGAGCATTGTTCAGTTTTTCCAATCTAGCAAGTACCTCAATGCCTCCGCAGGAAGTGCTCTCTACGCCCAGAAAAAACACAGACAAAGTTTGGGATTTCTTGGTGCTACACGTAAGTTAATGTTACCGGACTGAATATTATATAGTTGAAACGGATACAATAATATTGACAAAGCAAAAAGGCATTACAAGTAATTTAATCAAAGCAATCATAATACTAAAAAATGATACAAAAACACTAAAGAAACGTAAATTTATTCTACAATATCCACCTGCGTTTCGTCCGTATTGGGGATCATCAGGAATGAAGTATTTGTAGATATAACAAAACTACAGTAACGAGCTCCGTTTAGAGTAAGCTCAATTTCAAATTCAATTTTAACATTCTCAGCAGAAATGCCATTTCTATCATCTTGAACAGCAATGGCGTAAGCATTATAATTAGAAGTATAGTAGTGGGATTTTTTCTTCGTCCATTTCGATTCCATAACGGTGCATTTCTAGTGCAAAGTATACTAGACCACCACGCATTACCCAGTTACAGAAGCAATCCACTGAATATCCTCATGATTCAGTTTTTTTTTTGGCATATTAGGCAGCTACTTCACCGTACCCCAAAGGGTAATGGCACAAAGCAAATAAAACGCTCGTCATCGCCAAATGTGGCTAATTCATGTAAACTTGAAATGTGCAGGAGCAATGGAAAATGACACGTGAAACAACAGCAGCATCGCGTATTAATGAACACAATGCACCGTTATCGAATCAAAATAGACGAAAAAAAAACCTTACTATCACTTCTAATTATCATATTACTTATGCCATTGCTGTTCAAAATGATATCATAGAACTGGCATTTCCGTTGACAATCTTAAAGTTGAAGTTGAAATTGAGCTTACTCTAAAAGGAGCTCGTTAGTTTTGTTATAAATGTTATATTTCACAATTATTTCCAAGGCAATATTTAGGGGGGGGATGAAAGGAATTCAACCCCCCTTTCCCGGAAATGTTTTTATAAGTTTGAATTAAGACAGTCCAAGCCCTGCAATCGTCAAAACAAGCATAGCATGCAGTAGTAGGATGTAACATTTTGACCCGCAAATCATTGTTGCGGTATGCGTTCCTTGATAAATTATAAAAGTCAGCGCTCCGAGCGTAGTGCCGTAACATTTCGTACATTTGCCGCATAATTAATCCAGCTATAACCGTATTGAAGTATATCTCAGACACGAATCCATGAAAAAGCTGCAGCCTTTGTGTACTACTCATACAAATAAATTACGGTAAAGCATGGAGACTGATTTAAAGATGAACTGTTGTTTGTTAAATTGTTTGGTATTATTAGTGGTCGCCCGTCAGTGGCGTAAAAGGAGCAGGCGCCTGGCTTGTGCTAAAACTGTCGCCGTATGCGCACTGCCAGTTTACTGCAAATTTTGCAATGACAACAACAAGTTTATTTGGTCTTTGAGTCACATGATAAATGACGATTGACACAAAAGCAAAACAAATTAACTAGCACAGATTGGGAAGTTGCGAATAGACCTTTCGGTCATTAAAGCGAGAAGCCACTCATAGCCAGAAAAGTTAAATCACTATCAGTGTGTCAACTGCAGGTCATATCTTTTTTTAATTGGCGACAAGGTTATTCATTAGTTCAATAGTGCGATAGGAGATTTTTTTTTATATTGTTTTTTGAACTGTTGAAATGAGAGATTTTTTATAATTTCAGGAAAAAAATTCCAGATCTTAACTCCCTGATACTCGATACTCCTTTGGAGTCTGTTTGATAAACACCGGAGAATATATAATATATTTGGATTATTATAGACTATCTGGTACTTCTAGCCGATATTAGGTTAACTGTGGCGAAGTAATTATGAAAGGGTCTAGGGATTGCTTTTCCCTTCCGATTGTATACGAATTTTCCAGTTTCGAATTTATATAGGTCTTCAAGTAGCAGTATTTTTAGTTTTGCATGAATAGGCATTGCCGTGTCACGGTGATGGCCACCGGAAACAATTCTAATTGCTTTGCTTTGCAAAATTTTTAGTTTGTTAAGGTAGCTGAAATATGTTGACCCCCGAATTATTAAACCATACAGTAATAGTGGATGCACCAGTGCATAGTATAATTGCAATGGGTTAGCTTGGGGGAATACACTTTTTAGTTTGGACATAATACCTACAGCGCGAGCAACGTTACATTCCAGAACGGTTATGTGCTGTTTGAAATCTAGGTAGTTGTCAATCATGACCCCTAAGTACTTCGCACTGTCCACGACTTTAACCGATGTGCCAGCACTTAAAATGTCTAGGTGCCATTCAGCAGTTCTTCGTAATGTTGAGGGAATTATTAAAACGTAATACTTTGTAAGATTAATTGTTAGTTTATTCAGACAACCCCTTTGTTGAAGTTTCTCTAATTCTTTGTTCATTTCAGTTGCAAGGATATTAACATTAGGTGCTCTTACTGTTAGGCAGGGTCATCGGCAAAAAGTCTTGGTTTAAATAGTTTAAGGCGTTTGGTAAGTCATTTATACAGTATAAACGAGAAAAAAGTGGGCCAAGAGATGATCCCTGCGGTACTCCATACTGATTTTTTTCAGCGTCTGAACGAGTTTGTTTAAGAAAAACGTATTGTTTTCGATTTTTAAGATAGGAATTTATTAGATCAAAAGCAACTCCACGGATACCGTAGTTTTCTAGCTTAGTTAGAAGAATTTTTTAGCTTACAATATCGTTATGTTCAATTTACAATATTGTTGCTTTTCTAGCTTACAATATTTGTTATGTTCAACTACCAGATATAGCTTTGACCATGTGTCGGATGATACTGCTTGCTTGAAAAAGAAGTCAGTAGTCGCATTCTGCATAATTATGCTGAACAAAGCTCGATATTTGCAATTATTTCAGTGGGCTATGGTGCAAATAAAAACGTATTGAAGGTGCAAACGTTACAAATAATTTGCTTTCCTATTTTCTACGGAAGTTATCGTATTACATAAAATCAGCGCTTGCTCTCAGAACAGAATATGAGTTCATAAATGCAAATAAGAAAGTGATTTAATCCTCTTTTCATTCTTTTTCGAAACTCGTTAAATTTTTTTCATTTTGTACACACAGCTGCAGCGAAGCCTTTACAGTGAGAATTAGTTTACATACAAAACACGGTGATCTTCAACTTAGGGTTCCTGCCCTGCAGCCTGCATGAATGCAACAAGCTGAGGGTCTGTTGCAATTTGATATTAGTCTACGGATATATGAAAATTTAATATTCAGCTTAGGAAATGCCTGCCACTTTCTGCGCAGTATACCTCTAATTATACTCTGTACAGAAGCTAAATATTCGCCCTCTGTAAGCATCAAGGCACTGTATACAGTTGTATTTGCATTGTACTCGAGAAGTTTTGGTCACAGGAAAATAGTTTTACAAGAAATATACCAGCACGTAATTTTGGCAAAATTCGCCCCAAGGTTTGGAAAATCGCAAAGGGTTGGGTTCGGATTTGGGCTAAGATTTTGCTTGAGTTTACAGCCCTAATACAATAACAAGTAGCAGCCATGCATACAAGTGCAGCAGTGACTGCAGTGCATAGTGAATAAGATACCCTCACTGCAAACCAGACCTTTACTGTAAGCAACGTAGCTCACGCCTTTGATAAAAAATACCGTGGGTACTTTTGATTGGTTTTTATTTCGAGTCTTGCACAACACCAGCACCATTTATTTCGAGTCTTGCACAACAACAGCATTGATTGGTTTTTATTTCAAGTTTTTTATAAGTTAAAGCCCAGCACCAGGACCAGAGGCACAAGCGCATTCAGGGAGAGCCAAAGTGTCATGCCTCCTGCTGGCCATGTCGTTGTTGTAAATTATAGAACACACCTGCATGTCATTTAATCAAATGCGCCAAAGCTAATAGAGTTGCATCCTCCTTTCATTTATCTTAGCCAAGCTTCTGCTTTTAGACAGACCAAGGCTTTTAAGTAGATCTACTAAAATATTTTTGTGTTGTCTATTAGGGACTGCCCTAACTGCAGGTGCGGCACATCCTTTTCCATAAAAAGTGTGCTTGAACGAGAGTTTTTTATGTGAAAACCGTAAAAATCTGTTGGCAGCTAGGGGCTCCGCTCTTAGACCCCCAGCTTTGCACACTTTGTCAAATGCTTGGTGCACCACTAAACAGCGGTAGCAGTGACAAAGAAAAAAAGTAAACAAGCATTGTATTGTTTAAGCCAGAAAGCGTTAATACAGGGTACACAACTTCGCAAAAATTTACTTTAATATTTTGCTATACCGGTAGTGAATATTCATATCAACCCCTACCCCCAAAATACTTTTATAAATACAGCCCTGATCACTCCATTTCTGATGATCCTCAATAAGGGTGAAACGCGTTAAGTGGATAGTGCTGAGTAAATTTACGTTTTTTAGTGTGATTGTATCATTTTTCAGTATTATGATTGCTCTGATTAAATTACTTGCAATGCCTTTTTGCTTTGTCAATTTCTGACCTCGCGATGGACGGATGGGCTATTGTATACCTTCGGGTGCTTCTCTGATACAACAGTAAAAAATCATGCTTAAACGTGACAGTAAAGAACAATCTGAGTTGGGCAATTTTATCCATCATAATACAACTTACATATTTCGATGTAGATTGAGTAATTGAACATAACAGCTAGGCTTAATCGAGCTGGCTTTGGAATGGTTTGTTCGTTTTTTTTAGTGCTTCTTATTTTGATTACAATGATCGCGATCAGTGCTGGTGGAACAAAAAATCTGTCTGGAGTCTTTCCAAGTTCCTTTTTTTCCTCATTAAGCTCCAGCTCCAGTTTGAACAGAAAACCAAGCTCCTTTGGAAACAACGATCCATTTGGAGGCAATTTCAATTCCAACCGACGACCAAGCACTAATTTTGGAATCAGCAACAACAACAATCAGTTCGGGTTTGATTTCAACTCTAACAGCAGAGGCAAAAGAGCTCTTAACGGTTCATTGCGTGTGGCGGGTCTTGAAGTCTCGTATCACTTTTCATTTTATTTTGGTTGGGTCTCTTTTTTGTTTTCATTAATTGCTCTTACATTTAATATTCTTGCTTACAAACAAACATTTAGTAACATAAGTGCTCCAGCTAATGCTCAAGTGACTTATAAGGCATAAAGTAAAAAGCTAAAGTAAGAATAGCACAACCAAAGAAAGGAAAAATAACGAACAGTTTACGTTTGGCAAATGTCCAGTACAGTAGGTCTATATTAATTTCGCTACTTCAAACAAAAAATGTATTTTTTTTTGCATTAGTTGTTTTTTTTTTTATGCAATTGGATATGCTCTCTGATCATATGTTCACGAAAATATTTCATTAAGCAAAAGAGCATAATACAATAATGAACATGATATTATTTTTATTATTACAAAAACAAAAATGGAGTCATGTATAAAGTCGAGTAGGCTGTATCATTCATCGAAAGTTGTTAAAATGAACAAAAATGCGGAAAATAACGTAGGGCCTAAGCGAATACTGCTTGGTTAACAAAAGTTCATTTAGTTGCCCCATACAGTAATTTTCACTTTCTGTTGTGACGTTTTCAAGTAAAGTATGTCGTTTGTTAGCTTGCTCGCTCATGCTGTATGATGTTTTTGCGTGTGTTGTGTTTTCTGTATCATATAATTTCAATTTTAATGTTTTATATTTTGAGATTACTTCCGCTACAATGATCATTGCTGTGATAAAAAATGTCAAAATGTTTTTGATAAAAATAAAATTTTTGTTCACGAATTCGAACTGATTTGTTATAAATTAGAGTGTTAAGGCATTTCCGTTTGAAAGATGAGCCATTGCTGTTCTTTTAGCGGTTGAGTAATGTGAAGAAGCAATGCGCACTATCTTGAGTGCGCAAATAAAAATCCAGTCATTAGCGTAATTTAAATTTTGACATAAGGGAAATTTAGATTACAATAATAAAGTTTTGCTCAATATTTTTCGAAGGTCGTCGTTTGTTCTAGCATCCACAAGGGTCACATGTAACAACCTCTGGGGCCAAAGTCGTCTACCCTTATACCATGCCATGGGTTGTTAAGCATTCCAAATTAGAAGACAATAAGACTGCCTGTAACCAGCAGCACCCCCACTCCTGAAAAAATTTTTAAATCGGAAAACAAAACGATACTTACCCGCAGGCATATTTATGTAATGGTACCTAACACCAGCAGAACTAACATTCTTATTCTATTATCTTGGCGAACCCGATTGTTGATTTGATGTCACAAACGAAGCCGCGACGAGAATCGAACCCAAAACTGGTGCAGCGCTTCCCTCTTGACGCTGCGCTTTAAATCACTGGGCCATAGAAGAGTCGTTGCAAACTAGTAAATGAGTTGGCTGAGTGGTTGGTGCATTGGGCTCCGAAGCTGGCTTCGCGGGCTCGATGCTCAACTAGGTCATCTCCATGATGCATGTACTTCACTACCACAAAAATCCTAAGCTGCAATTAAGTGGCTTGAAATAAAAAAAAATAAAAAAAAAAATAAATAAACAAAAAAACAATGGCGTTTATAGACCCACACTTTATCAGAATTATTATTATTATTATTAGGGAATTTTAAGGCGCTTTGTAACTAAGGATGTTTTTTAGCGCCAGGACTAATATTAGGAAAAAAAAACGTATATAAATGAATGAGTGACACAACGTAAATATCAAACAATCAAACAAATATAGGCCTAACCCCCCAAAAAAATGCATATCATAAACTTGAAAACCCAAATTTTGATAGCTTTTAGGTGAAGGCCTGCACCTATACACTACAAAAAACTCCTTAATTATACCCACATAGTCACAAACAAATTAAACATATCGTAATGCAAACATTAACACAAAAATTAAGCATACACCAAAAACACAGTAACACATTGCACGCATTGATCTAAACATTTAAAGACGCAAAAATTAAGCATAGGTAAAATGATTGGAGAATCATCATGACACATTAACTAATTTTATACATTGAAATTTTGCCAATGGAGAAAGAAGAGAAAAACATAGTTGCCTCGTTAAATAACTTCACCAGATGTTTTGAGAAAAGTGGAAAGATTTAAAGTCGCTCTTGGGTCGAACAAAATTTGGAGTGTGAATTTGACATTTAATTGCTGTACATGTAATTCTTTTATCAAAATTGATCTTTGGTGATTGTACTTTGGGCACACAAAAAGATAAGAAAAAAGCAAGGTTTTGCTGGTGCTCGGTACATTACATAGAAATACTACCCGCAGCCAGTACGGCGCAATGTAGGCAACCACAGCGAAAAACAAAGTAGCAGATTGAGCATTTTGAGCAATGGTCAACATTATTGAATACAATAACATCTTGAAATTGTACCGGTAGACTAAAAAGATATGCTAAAGTTCTTCTACTAGGCCTATCAGAAAAAATATTTCACATTCGTAGCCTTCTCAGGAAACCAATTTGATGATCATAAAAATTTATACAACACTGTGGAGCGCCGAATGTAAAGCAATAAAAATGCGCATTTAGCTTAAAATTGCGCATTTTTATTGCTTAACATTCGGCGCCCCAACAGTCTTTATAAAGTTTATGCTAAAATGATATAAATACTGTATTATTAGTGTACGTTAAGCGATAAAAATACTATATCGATAAAAAAAAGAAAGTTAGACTTCTTCACCTTTTTTTTGTTTAAAATAGCAACCTATAGGTTGCTATTTTCTTTCCTATAGGAAAGATGTCGGTAACTCCAACTGCCACGATTTCTTGGGACTTTGTATGTACTAAAGCCAAAAGACCGACTTTTGACTTTGCTTTTCAGTAAAAAAAATCTTGCCAAGTAACTGAAATATGATGCCAAACTTTTTCGATGAATTTTGTAGTTCATTCCCTCCTTTCCCTTTTAAAATTGCTGGCTACGCCACGGTGCAAAACATTATTTTTTAATGAAGTGTAGGTAGTTACTTTTTTGATGATAAAAAACACAATTGCTGGGCTAAAAATACTGTTAAACGAAAGATAATGCATATTGACTTTGTTATTCGACAAGACCTTTACTGCCATTTAAAAAAAGATTACATGCACAAACCAATAATAATGTCTATAATGCTAAACCAAAACCTACCGGCATTCCAGCGTTGTATCAGTTGATGGGACAAAGCATCAAAATTTCGTTTCATTTTGCCTTTTACTTTGTTTGCCTTTCACATCTGGGTTCAATGATCGTTCTCACATTCAAAATTCTTATTTACAGACAAGAGTTTGTTAATGCAATGCCGCAGAATATCCAGGTAGTGTACAAAAAATGTAAAATGCTCAAAGTTTCGGTTTCAATTTAAAAATGAGGTATCGGTTGCAAATTGCTTAAATGGTCGAGTGGTAAGAGCGTCCGCCTCTGGAGCTGTCCCTGCTTGACGTTCAGCATTGAAGGGACAGTGTGAAGAACAAACCGGCAAGTTTACTTGTTGTGCCGTTGGGAAAGACACTTAGCAGGATTCCCCCATCTTGGTGTGATAGACAGGTGGCTGACTGGCCGGCAACTCCTAAGCGAGCTCGTTATAGCGCTATGATTGCTTTCTCGAGATAGGAGAATGATTAATATGCAACTAATACAATATAATACAAAATTTGTAACTTCAGGCTACAAATATTTACGTTTCCTTGAATAAATATCTTACAGTTTTAGCAATAATACCAGGTACGTGGCCAGCGCAAAATTTCGAGGGGGCAAATTACAATATGCCAAAGATTATATGTTTTAAGGTGTGTTTACACCGAATACGATGCGATTTTTCGTACATAAAATGACGTAGGATATGAAACAATTCTATGTTAAGACGTAAAGCTGCGTCACTTTGCGCGGCTTTCTAGAAAACTATAACCGATGAAAATCAAAGTTGTTTGGGTTCGAATTGTGTAGATTCCGTCAACTGCTTAGGTCAAAAAATGGATGAAATTTCGTACGACAACAAATCGGATTAAATTCAGTGTAAACAGACCTTTAAGCATATAATTCAGATTAAGCTTCGTCGAAAAACACAAAGGCCTGGTGGGGGCCCGATGCTAGGACCACAGAGATGGAATTGGGCCGAGTTGGTTCAGCTCGAACCCTATCCGAACCCGACCCGAAACCGAGGCCTCATAAGGGAGCCCGATTTGGCCCAACAGTAGTTTTTCCTGTTCATTAAGTAGGCTGTGCTATATTTGGATGTTAAAGTGTTATTGTTTAGAAAAAAATAAAACAAAAACACACAAATAAATCAATCAATTGTAAGCAGAATTTAGTGGTTTTAATGCCTCCACGGTTTCTGGAGATAGCAATGTCCGCCTTTCTGTTATTGTCAGTCCGCAGGAGGAAAAGTCGCGTTCCGACTGAGCGCTAGAGCACAGCGCTGCCAGCAATTTTCTAGCAACTTTGGATAGCTTTGGAAATTCTTTTTGGTTGGCTCTCTAAAAACTCAATAGTTTGGTAGTAGTGCATGTCCCTCTGTTGTAGTAGTTGTACACTTTATATGCTAGTGTGCCCTCGATTGAGCCCGACTGAGCTTGATTTCTCTTCGGAAAGTTAGGCCCGAAACCCGGCCCGAACCCGACCCGACTTCCATCGCTGAGCCACCAAGCAGATGCAGAAGTTTATCCAAGAAAAATTGGGCGCCATTGTGGGACATCTCTTTTACGCCCTCTCAGAATTTTTTTCTGCGTAACCCCTCCTCACCTCCTCAAAACTTCCAATTTCGCATCTGTAATCGTTAAGCAATATGAGCTTGCAATTCATGTTCTTTGCTTCAAAACTTATTCGTTAAATTACAAAATCTACGCAAATCTCTAAAGGGTTTGATATGTGTACTAAAAACAAGAGCATGAGAATTCCTATAACTTGTAAAGTTTTCAGAGATTATAGCTCAGGACTTTTAAGCTGATTTGATTGGGCAACTCTAATTAATCGTGTCTTGAGGTAAGTTTAACTTCGGGTCTAGCCTGGAAATGAGCTTTTTTTGTCTTGAGTCTTGACAATTAGAAGCACGCTTAAAGCTTTGGTATCACTGATTTCAAAGTTAAAGATAACAACATTAATTACACCTGCGTGGCCTGTGCAGAAGTTATTATCAGTAGTTTATCATATTATGTGACGGGCTTTGCAACTTCAAATCAAGATTTTGCTTTGGTTAAAACATTGAAAACCAAGTAATATAACCAAAAAAAACAATTTGGCCAACTATATATATCGGTAGCCTTGGACAAAATAAAGCCATTACGCTCTAGTAATCATCAACAGTATTTTTTTTTTTTTTCAAAAGAAAAAATGAGCAATAGAAGGTATTGAGAGATCCGAAACAAACAAAGTCCACTAAACGTCAAATTGTGGCACAAAATTTCTAATGTATTTAGCGTTTATAAAAGTTTAAAATTTAATTTGAAATGTATAAACGAGACTGCAAACTTAACTAGCGCTCTTTAAATCAGCTGCTGCCCACTATGTCAAATACGATCGGCTCCAACCATGAATCGAACCCGTCACTCGGTAACGGTTACATGCGTAGTGCCGAGTGCTAGGCCATTTCCCATAAAGCAACGGTCAACGACTGTCACAGTGGTTCTCAAACTTGTCGGAAGTATCGAACCCAACAGGTGTCATGCAAGCATACATCGAACCCTTAATTATAACCAGGAGCGGATCCAGAAAATTTTAGAGGGAGATGCAGTTTTGAATTAGTTTGAATGTTAAATGAGTGCAAAGACGTTAGACGTCTAAACCGGAAAAGGGCATAAGCTCTTTGAAAATGTTTCACGTCAGGGGCGTATTCAGAATATTCTTAAGGCGGTGGAGGGTGGCATAAAATTTTTACATTTTTTAAGCGTATTTTTTTTCCAAAAAGTTAATTTGAAGCAAATTGAGAAACAGAAATATGGCTCTAGGGGGGTCCGGGGGTATGCTTCCCCGGAAAGTTTTCAAAAATTTAGACACTGTAATGGCCATTTTAGCGCTTTTTGAACAATTTTTATGGCAAATTCCGTTTAATTTTTTTGCCTCTTACTCTAAGTCCTTCACCAAATATGATACATTTTGTTCGCTCATTTTTGATTTATGCGTACTTAAGGCGTAAAGATGATTGTTATCAAATAGATTTGAAATTATGGAAAAATTGTATTCATCAAAAACAGCGTTGAAAGAGAATGGTGGGGGGATGCATCATTCCACGCAGAGATAGTCATTAACTACAACTGTATGCCTTTTTGCAAAAACTTATTCTGATCTTAGCCGAACCCCTGCTACAGCCTCACCGAACCCCTGGGGTTCGGTCGAACCCAGTTTAAGAACCATTGGACCATCAAGAGTTGTCGTGCTTGCCGCAGCGTGGAGCAAAAGCACGACGTTTACACTTTAGTAACAAAAGCAACTTCAATCATGATAAAATATATATAATATGATCGCTTAAGTTTCATATTTAAAGCATGAAAAATTTTTTTTAATTTTACGTAGGCTTTAATACCGCTACTGTAATTTTACCCAAAAAATTCAAGTTTTTCAAGTTTCTGTTGCTAACATGAAAAGTTAAGTCGAAATGAAGTAACACAATTTTGCTCCGCCACTATGTATAATTTTGTTCCGCTACGCAGATTTTAGTTCCGCTGCTGCAATTTTAGATGGCCGAGTGGTGAGAGCGTCTGCCTCGGGAGCTGTAGACTTGGGTTGAATTCCGAGTCGGGTCAAACCAATGACTTTATAATTGGTATTCACAGCTTCCCTGCTTGACGCTCAGCATTAAAAGGAACAGTGTGGAGAACAAGTCGGCAAGTTCACTTGTTGTGCCGTTGGGGAAGGCACTAAGCGGAATTCCCCCATCTTGGTGGGGTAGACGGATGGCTGACTGGCCGGCAACTCCTAAGCGAGCTCGTACAGCGCATTGATAGCTTTCTCGTGTTAGGAGGATAAATATGCAAAAAAAATTTACACAAAAAATTGAAGTTTTTCAAGCTTCTGTTACTAATTCGAAAAGTTAAGTCGAAAGATGGCCGTCATACAACGGTCGTCATATGATATGACGTCACGTAATTCGTTGTGAAGTCACGCTGTCAGTTTTTCGACTTGTCTGAACGCAGAAAAATTTGTAATGATTTATGAGACGACGTCATTTTCCGCTCGAATGATTTGTAGCACCGTCGAAAAAATTGTTTTAAAACTTCCATCAACGTTTCGTAGAATTTATAATCGAATACACAAATAGTATCAATGATGAGTGGCAAAATTTAAATCATTGAATGGTAGGCCTAATAAAGTTTGTAACCAATGAAAAATTCATATTACTTGAGTAAGCCTTAACACAATATATTTTTAACGTTCTTGTGACGTATAGGCTTAGTGTTAAATCTCCGTGAAACAAGATTGAACGTTACGTATTGCGTTTATTTTTTTATGGTTAGGTTTTGAAGAGTTTAAAATTGTAATAAGACGGATTTGATTATTTGTTTTTTATCAATACAAGATTTTTATTCTATAGATGTAAAATTGAAAAAAAAAACAAATATCATGTTATTTGTAAGTACCATTAACTCGCTAAAAAATTCAAAATTGTGATTGCTAAACGTAATGGGGGTTAAAAAAACATTTTTGAAAATGGCATATCTATTTAATTGTACTATTACACTATTACTGTATACCTACTTGTGCTTTACGACGTTATTTTGAGCGACAATCTTGTTAATATTATTTTCATGATTTATTACTTTTTGCAACAACAAAAAAAGTTTTGTTTCAGTTTTTGTTTTCGACTCAGCGGTAAACAAGCTGATTAACTTGCTTGCTCTTAGTAGAGCTTTGTTTTCACTTAATACGTAGGTGATTGTTTCGTAATAATGCGTACGTGCGTCTGCACCATTCATATTTCGCACGATTTTAGTGCTTCCCTTGAAACGCGAGAAGTTTTCTTGCTTTACGATTGGATTTTCCCGATTAAGAAAATGGTTTTACTCACTTGATTATGATGGAATGGAATAATACAAGGTCCTGTTAGTTTTACGCTCAAAATTCAGAGGGAGGCAGACAGGAGAAACAATCCAGAGTTAAACAGCAAGAATCTTTAACCAGACGGAGGCAGACAGGAGAAACAACCCAGAGTTAAACAGCAAGAATCTTTAAGGTTTAACAGCCGACGAGACAAATCCAAAACTTTTGATGCAATTAAAAGTGTGTACGAAGTCTCAACTAACTATACCGATTAGATAAAAACGAAGTAATTTAATGAAATCAATTTTAGATTTTCTGAGTGGATTAGTAGTATACAGACTATAAAATATTTCTTCAATGTTAAGATATATAAATGCACCATTAGATAAATGTGTTGATTTAAAAGAGGTCTAAGCATGCAGTACTAGCTACAGCAAAGGCGTTAAAGTTACACTGAAGTGATTCAGGCGCGTTTCACTCAAACATAAATCAATCGCTAAATTGCGATTTCCTAGCGTTTGGCAATAAATGAGGAAAAATTATAGGATGTGATGAATTTATTTTTCCGTAAATGAAGAAAGAATATAAACTACACCATAGCCGTAGGAGATGGGGATGCAGGGGATGCAATCGCATCCCCAACTTGTTTTATGTGTCATGCCGCGTCAATTATTTGGGCAAAAATTTGGCTCTTATTTGGGCAAAATTTGGGGTGAAAATGAAAATTTGGTAATTATTTGGGCAAAATTTGACATGAGGAAAATGAATGAATGAAATTTGGCTGTTACCTATGTGGAATTTAAAACTATACCGGTTAATTGTTTATTGTTGGCCCAAATATAGAATTTAACAAAAAATTTGCCCTAAGATTTAGGGGCATTGAAAAAAGTTTGATGCAATTTTTGCTTGAAAGTTGAGTTTCCATTCTCACAGTAGGAAAACCATAGGAGCAGCGATGGCCGAAGCATTTCTAAATTGGGAAGCCCAAAACCAGTGACCAGATTTTCTTCATCCAGAACCAAGGACGGCAGTGGCATAGCAAGAAATTTTAAAAAGGGGGGGGGGGGGGCATAATTTCCACATTTTTCCAGCGTATTTTTTTTTTTTCGGCAGAACTAATTTGAAGCTGGTAAAACCAGGAAAGTTCTAGGGGAGTCCGGGGGCATGCTCCCCCGAGAAATTTTTGAAAATTTACATGCTGCTGTAGGCTAATGGCTATTTTAGTGCTTTTTGAATAATTTTCAGGCAAACTGTGTTTAAATTTTTTGACCCTAATTCTGGGTGCTTCGCCGAATATATGATGCATTTTGTTCTCACATTTTTAATTATGCGTGCTTAAGGCGTAGACCTAAGGCTTATAGCTATCAAAGGAGTTTGAAATTATAAAAAAATTGTATGCATCAAAAGCATTTTTGAGAATGGCTGGTGGGAGGATGCATATTCCTTTTCCTTCCCTCTGGATTCGCCCCTGACCATAAGCTACAGAAACCACCAAAGAATCTGGCATATTGTAATCACTTGGCACCATTAGTATTGTTCTTTTTTACTAAAAGGCAGAGTCAAAAAGGGGGCCATGGCACAATGGCCCCCCTCTAAAAAAGCTCCTGAGGGCCGGATTTAGACAATGAGAGGCCCTCGGCTATTTGATCACACTGATTGGAAGAGCAAAACAAGGTCTTTACATCCTCAGATGTCCTGTTTTCACTGAAAATATCGGTATAGTAAAGAGCAAAAAAAATGTATGCACGAACTCAGATGTTCAGTTTTCCCGTGAAAGTATCGGTGAAGAGAACAAAAAAAGGTCTGGATTGTTCGTGATGAGGCCCCCCATTTTCTACGAGGCCCTAGGTTTCAGCCTGTTTAGCTTACACGTAAATCCGGCCCTATGCCTACAACCCATATTTAGCCTGTCCACATGTGACATGTCCTATTTATGTGGGCTTCAGACCCACGGTTCTTGCTTTTAGTTTCTGTTACCCCACCGCACAAATAAAATTTTAAAGAAGAAATCTTTGGATTTAAGCTCTTTCCTGGGTTTTAATTTCGATGGTAGGCCTATTAAGTTTCAAATACATCCATGCAGAGGCAACATTGTAGAAATAAACGCGTAAATTAAGGCCCCCCCAGAGCCCCCCTGAAAAAAAAGAGGGGGGCCAGGGCCCCTTCGGCCCCCCCGGTTCCGCCACCTATGCATAGGAGACGTTAACGGTTACGCAACCACGATTTTCAAAGTTCGATAACCGGAAATTTCCGGTGAAATAGAAGCTTCCTAAAGAAAAAACTGGAAAATTTTGCCCAAAATTTCTCATTTTTCACAAATTTTGGAAACAGCGTAGGCTATCTATTTTAACAAATTTTGTTTTTGAGTACTCTGCCAAGCAAGATCGAGAACTGTCATTTCCTAATACAATGTTTATATATAATATATTAACATGGTTTAAATCAACAGATGGGCTACTACCAGCACCAGACTACCTCCCGGTAGTAGACTAATTGCATTTGGGCACTTCAGAAACAAATGCAATATCCAGCCAAAGTTATCTTCCTAGTACAAAAATTAATCAATTTGAAGTAAGCAGGTGTGGCTCATCCCTCAACATCTTGTAATTATTTACTGTCATATTTGATTGTTTATTATGTTCTTGACTAAGCCGAAGCAATGTTTATGCTCGCTGAGCTGTGAGCAGTAAGAATTTTGGTAGTTTGAGCTATTTCAATATGATTGAACTGTTAATGATAATCTGTAATATTGTTAAGGGGCATTGTTAAGATCACACCCCATTTAAAACCTAAATGAGTCTAAAATCTGTTTAGATCGTTCATTGCTACACGACCTCAATAATTTACATTTGAGCAAATTTCAAATTTTTTGGCCAAAGAATGTAACACTGGCGAATTCCCTAGAAACCTCCACTCACAGCAGGCTATTGTATGTACAGCTTTGCGTGTTTTTAATTTGCTAACTGCTTGTAAAAGTGATATATTTTTGACAAAATTTGGGCAATACTGTAAATGAGATTTGGGCAAAAATAGTTTGCATCCCCAAAACTTTTCTTTCCCCAACGGCTATGAACTACACATAAATCCTACTTGAAATGATAGTAGAACTTGGACGCATGTTGATGGGCAAGACATCTTTTTCAAGGTTATTAGACTACAAGAACCTTTTTCAGAAGAAAAATCAAACAACGTCCGTCATTACAGTGGTGCATAATGCCATCTCAACTTATCTTGCAATGTTGCTAGCTGCTGCACTATCATATATTATTAAATCTGCTTTGTAGTCCAGTCGCTGAACGGTTTAACCCGGACAAAAATACCCTAAAGCTGAAACTTTCACAGATGGTTCATTTGGGTCTGGATAGCCACCAAAAAAAAAGCCCCATCGATCCGACGAGGTAATACCGAAATATATGCAATTTAAAAAAAAATAGGCGATGACGTCATCACGTAAGTTTAAGAATTTTTTTTCCAAATATGGTCGAGTTTGAGCTCATTCGAAAGATATTTTAATGCTGAGTTCAATTATACTAAGATATATGAGCCAGTAGCTAGTTATGGATGCAATTATGGCAAAAAAAAAATAAAGCTGTGATTAATTTTTCATTTCTTTAGCAAAATGTAACAACTCAAAATAAAGTAGGTTAAAATTGTGAACAGCGCAGTACATATGCTTCTCATATTTCGTATTGAAAGTACAATCTTTTTAGACAGCAAAATCATGAGTATCATTTGCACCTTCGATTTCCATAGCAACGCTTTTTTCGACTTCCTGCAACAAATAACCTTCAATATACGAAATCCGAAATAAGTTGATATTATTTTTCAAAACCAGAAAAGCGTAAAGATTATTATTTATCTCGGTGAACTGTAACAATGTGTTATAATTAGCTTGGCAGGCATACTTACTTCTACATTTTCACAAAAATCCCCATGACATTCTCCGCATGAAGAAATGCAAGCTAATCCAAGTTTACGACACGAACACACATTAGTTGAGCATACTCTTTTTGAACTTAATTTGCACTTGCACCGAATCATTTTTAATAAACATTCTGGTGCTACCGCTTTATCTGTCTTAATTGGTATCAATGTTGTTGTCTGCAGTGATTCTCCATCCCCAATCTTCTGGTTTTAATCGATGTGCATTTTTTTCATTAACCAATACTCTCCACTGAATAATTTGAGCATGTACACGCAGTCCATATAAGAAAGCTGCTCTTTCCGTCGGTGGCATTTTCGCAGGCTCAATCTTACCTTGGCTAACACATGTCAAGATATTTTCGATACCTGCAAAAATTAAGGTTTATAAAGTAAGTATTACAAAGATTCCACTACAGAAAAAGAAGTAATTAATTAAAATAACAATGCTGCTTACTGCACCTGAGTTTGTAATATTTCCACCGTAGATGATTTGAAATGCTCTGATCGCACCATTGCCAACTTCTTTTTGTCGTGCCCCAATGTTATTCATCACTTCAGACACAATTTGTAATGTTGCATTTTTTTAACCAGAATTTAGAAAGTTGATTTTTCCTTTGCCAAAGGGGCTGAGGTGGTATCACAACCTGACCATGCGTGAATAAACAAAAGATTTTCTCTGAATGGCTCACATAGTGCTGCAAAGAATTTTATGTCCCAACCTCTGTTCCATCTTGGCTGAAAGAAGACAATATCTCCATGGTGTTCTTTCCAGTGATATTACAGCATAACTACTATGTCAGCGTCGTGTGCCACTGTGACAACCATTTTCTTGCTCATTCTCGCAGTCTTTAAAGTTGTGGACACTATAGCTGTGTTTGCATCGCCTTTGCATATCTTCACAGTGTGACTTCCTTCCGTCAACTTTTTCGCAAGTAACTTGATAAAATTTGATTTATTATCGTTAATGCTTAAAAATCTTTCTTGCGTGAAAACAACCTTGTTGCACCCTTTAACATCAATGTTTGGACACATTGGATGGGCAGAAGCTCTGCGCAAATGTTCGATAAATTTGATGCCTTTACCCTCATACTCATCAAAAACTACAGAGCAAGATTTGTAATAGTTACGAACGTATGTTGCATAAATATCGCACAACTCGCTAAAAGTAAAATTTTTTTCCACCGTACTCTATGGAGCAGAGCACCACCATCAACTACAAATATTGGATTATCTTGGAACTGCTCTTTTGTGATGGCGGCTTCATCTTTCAGGATTGATTTCCGGAGACACGATTTATCTGGCTTTCTCATGAAACCTTTGCTTAATAAGGATATCGGCTCCTGGGTGAGTTCAAATTCAAAAAAACCTTCGATGTCATCACTCTCTCTTTGCGCCACTGCGGTTAGTCGGATAAATAAAGTTGTTGGATCAAACAATATTGATTTCTATCGACTTTGAAGCTGTGTTGTAAAGTAATCAACGATTGTACCTGGTCTGTTCTCCTAATTTTACATTTTGGCATTTTCACTTGGTTCAATTGCTTTTGCATTAAAAGGCCTACTTCTTCCGAATTTTCGCAGTTCACGCTATCTATACCGATTGATACCAAACCAATTGATAAAGAATGCAAATGTTCATCCTCAAACAAAAAAGGATTCCTTTCTTGCCACTGGACAAACTTCTGGCAATCCGATTGATTCTTACATCGCCTCGTCTGTCCCAGATCGACGTGCTGTTGGCTTGAGTTAACTGCAAGCCCGCATAGATCAGTCGTAGCATGATTGATACTTGCAACGGCATTTAAACTCAACACCCATAAATGCCTCACACTCTCATTTATTCCACGGCCTCTTGTCAGACCTACACGACTCTTAATGGATCTCTTCAGGGTTTGCTCGATGACAAGATCTGACCATAATTCTGCCCAATAACTATCAGATCGACGTACAGCATGGAATCCGTCAATGAATTTATGGTACAACCAAGGGTGGGTATCTTCAAGCTCCAACATTTGTTGGAAGTAGAGTGTTGTGCACTTGGCATAATTGATATGCCCAGAAGCAGCAAAGAAATTCAACATTTCAACTGTGCTGTGCAGGTACAGTTACCAATTAGAAGTTCTTTCAGTGAAAATAAATTTCTTGATTATTGCCACATAATCCAAATATAAGATCCATAATCTTGCTGTTCTCGATGTTAAAGCCAACAATCTTTTGGTATTTGCAACTGCTTCAGTCAATTTCGAAAACTCATCGGCAGCCGAAGTCCCTATAATTTCTATGGGGCTTTCGGAAAAGGTATTTAAGAGCCCTGCAAAGCCCGGTTCACACAGACGGTGTTAGCTAGAGATCGCATGGGCCGCTAAGAGACCCGCCAACGAGCCGTTAACCGGTCTTTTTATTGGTCCGCTATCGGCCCGGTTCTATGTTTGTTTATTACTGGGCCGCTAACGAGCTGCTAACATTTGTTGAGATCCCTTTGGGTTTGATTAATGTGATTGAAGGTTCATAAAAAGAATGGGCTTAGGGTGGGCTGGGCTTTATTTTTGGTACAAGTTGCCGGGTCGGTTACGGTTACTAGGCCAGAGGTTTGCTTTACACTGATTTTCAATGAACTTAAATAATCTCCCATGCATATTCTCAATCGTATAATATATTTAGGATATGTCATTTCGTAGCTATGCCGTGAAACTAGTCGTAGAAATGTTTTTACAGCGTTATTCAGTACGACTTTTTAGGCCTACGTTCACAACTATATAAATAACTAAATAGACTTACATCGGCTTTTATAGCCTCACTTTACAGAGCAAAAGTTATTTACTTACTCAACTTATCTCCGCCATAATATAATAAAAAGAAAAATCAGACTAATGCAACTTTCATTGTATGGCAACCAATGTCAACTGTCAGCCCTCGCTCCTTGCGAAGTTTTTTAAGTCTCACGATTCATGAAAATATTGTTAAGTCACAACCATGCTTTCCTTACCTGCGGTGTTGAGCTTTTTGCACGATTGCTGCAAAGACTATCGTCGTCGTGTGGTTGAGCATCCTCTTCCGACGGTCTAGATGTTGACGGCGTTGATTTTAAACCAGCGTCGGGTGTCATCATTCAGGACCAACAGACCTAGCTTGTATTCCTTTTGGTGCACGATGTAGGGGGCATGTAGAAATGATGTGGTCTGTAGTTTGTTCGGAGGCACCACACTCACAATTCGGTGAAGGAGCAACACCCCATTTGTACATGGATGAATGGAATCGCCCTACGCCAGTCCGCAGACGATTCAGTTTTACCCAAGATGTTCTGGGCAAACCCATTCCAAGAGGCTTAGAACTGGCCCTGGGAATAAAAGCATGAAGCCTCGATGCACTTTTCAAGTACTCCATGTTCCATACATAATCCATCCATTGCGCTGCACGAATGTCTGATTCGGTCAGACTATCCAGTAGTTTCCGTGCAGCGGGTACAAACGGGCGTATTGATTTGAGCCGTCCCTGGTGCGCATTTTATTTCCCGACCAGCTGCTCATGTAGAATATGATCAGGGTTAAGGGTGGCGCGGTTAGCCAGGGAGAGTGTCGCTCCTCGACGGTGAAGCTCAGCTGGCTGGATGCATGCGAGGATTGGCAAGTAGTCCGTTGGAGTGGGTCGCAGACATCCAGTGACAATGCGCAAGGCGTCATTTAAAACACTGTCGATTAGCCGAGTGTGAACACTACGACACCAAACAGGTGCGCAGTACTCAGCTGTGGAGTAGACCAGGGACAAGACGGCTGTTCGCTATGTTTTGGCTTCTGCACCCCATCCCGAGCCAGCAAGTCGCCTCAACATTGTGACGCGAGTGGAAAGTTTTTTGCGCAATACCTCTATAGGTGATGACGGAAAGTGAGCGACCTGTCCAGCTTTACACCAAGATAGGTTGGAGTGGGACAGCATGGCAATAGTTTGCCGTTGTTGAAGATCTTGAGCTCACGTTTCGCTTCTCGGTTGTTTAAATGAAAGGCCGTCGTCACCGTCTTAGTGTGGCTGAGCTTCAGCCTCCAAGTCTGGAGATACGCTGAAAGTGTTGTCATGTCTTGGCTTAGAGTGCCCTCCGAAGTCTTCCAGTCTTTTGAGGTATGCATCAATGCCAGGTCGTCGGCATACGCATACCTCTGGGAAATTGTGGAAGGCAGATCGTATGTGTAGATGTTAAAAAAGAGAGGAGCCAAGACTGATCCCTGTGGGAGGCCATTTCGCAAACGTCGTAACCTGCTTCGCTTGCTGTCACCTGCTGTGAAACTTTTATTCCGGATAAGTTCCATAATCACTTGGACCATGTGTTTATCAGGAAGGAGTCTCAGCAGCTTACAGGTGAGGCCGCGATGCCAGACAGTGTCATAAGAAGCTGTCAGATCGACATACACAGCACCGGTCTTCTTCTTGGTTTCAAATGACTCCTCGATGTGTTTGGTAAGTAGAACAGTTTGGTTTACTGTGGACCTGCCCTGTCGGAACCCAGCTTGCTCCCGAGGAAGAAGCGGGTCGACAATGGGCTCGATACGGGTGTAAATGAGCCTCTCGAGGGTCTTGTACGGGACACAGAGCAAAGAGATGGGGCGATAGGTCTTGGGGTCCTCTACAGGTTTCATTGGTTTGGGAATCGCGACAACCTACGCTCTTCTCCAGATTTTTGGAATTTTGAGGTGGTGCAAACAGGATGAAAGAAAGCCACGCAGCCAGGATTTCAGGGCAGTTCCAGCATGGAGCAAAAGCTCAGGGCAGATAGAGTTTGGGCTTGGAGCCTTTCCTGCTTTCAGATGTTTAAGGGCGGCTGCAAATTCTGAGAGAGTAAAGTTTCCACAGGCATTCACTGCACTTGTTGTAGAGGCCCTCCAAAGATCAGACACTTCTTGAGACACAAGCCGGGACGATCAATATCCTTGCATTTGCCGTTATTGACCAGTACTGATGCGATGGCATTGGCTGAAACGGCACAATGCCAAGGTGAGCGTCGTGATCTACCAGTTAAGTTGTTTAATATGCTCCATGCTTTACGACCGATTTGCAGTAATAATATGCTATTTGCAGTAATTTGCAGTAAAAATATCCTATAACTACCGGTACTTATTAGAAGAGATTCATCGATATTACCGCGTAAAGTTTGATATGAAAGTAGTAAGCAGGAAAATATCTTTCGATTGAGCCCAAACTCGACCGTACTTGAAGAAAAAATGTTTTTTCTTAGTGAAATGTGACGTCATCACCTATTTTTTTAATAATCGCGTATATTTCGTTATTACCACGTCGGATCGATGGGGCTTTTTTTTTGGTGGCTATCCAAACCCAAATGAACTATCTGTGAAAGCTTCAGCTTTAGGGTATTTTTGTCCGGGTTAGGCCTATATTTTTCGTTCAGCGACTGGACTATTGTTTTTGTTTAGACTGTGAAGACGCTTTTTAATGTTAATTTTACTGTTTTTCCACTGAGAAATTACGCAACTTCAAGATGTTATCGCATTCGGTACTAACTAAAATTACACTGTTTGCAACTTTGCTTGTCGTTGTGGTTGCCTACGTTACACCGTACTGGATAACGGTAAGAATTTCGTCTATTTTCTGTTTTATATGATAAGCTCACATAAGCGGCTGGACCTCAAGTGTCACTACAAAGCCGAGAGCATGAAAAATGCAAATTTCTCTAGGTTCATGATTTATGCTTGAAAACTTCTTCTTTCGGCTTATTCCTACTCGGGGTCGTCACAGCACAAAAGTCTTCTCCATAAGACTGGGTCAACTTCGTCTCCCTCCCTTGCTCCAACCATCTCAATGTCTACTCTCACCAAACCCATTTATCTTCTCTTCGGCCTTCCTCTCTTTTTTTACGAGGTATTGCTATCTCTATCATTCTTTTACCATGCAAGGTAACCTTGTGCCCCAAAGTTTGTCCTCCAGCTTTGCAGTTTGTGCCATCCCTCTCACATACTCGTTCTTTATCTTGTCCTTTTTTATAACACCCAATCCCATCTCACCATTTTTAACTCTGCCACTTCCATCTTTTCCGTCAGTTTTTCATCATCGCCACAGTTTCCATTCCATAAAGCATGGCCGGTCTAATAACTCTTTCGTGCATTTTACCTTTAACCTTTGCTGACAACATTCTGTCACACACAATTACGGAAACCTCCTTCTAGCTCTTCCAACCTGCTTAAATCCTTCTCCTCACCTCTTCCCCACATCTTCCATCACTACTAACTGTTGAACAAAGATGTTTGAAGTTTTTTCTCTCTTTGCTAAATCGCCTAGCAAATTTAACTTTTCTCCAAGGTTTGCACATCCAACTTTTAAGTATTCGGTCTTGCTCCGACTCGCTTTCAAGTCTCTTCCCTCCAATGCATTTCTCCAAATCCCTAGGTCATTCTCTAGCTCTCTATGACTCTGTATGGACAGTGCTGTGTCATCTGCAAACATCATATCCCATAGCGCTTCCTTCCTGATGTCCCTTGTCAGTTTGTCCATAATTATGACTAAATGAAATGGCCTAAGAACCGAGCCTTGTTGAAGCTCAACCCTTACCTCCAATTCCTCCGTCAGTCTTGCTGCACATTTTACGGTTGTTGTTGTTCCATCATACATATTCTTAATTACCCTTACGTGGCACTCCGATGTTTCAGCTAACCGCAAGCATTTCCACATTTCCCCTTTAGGTATTTGTGATCAGGGGCGGATCCAGGGTTGGTGGATGTGGGGGATGCATAAAAACAGAAAAAATTCAAACATGTCTTTGATGAATACAGCTTTTCCATAATTGTGAACCTTTTCAATAACAATAAGCCATACGCCCTTAGCTCGCATAATCAAAAATGTACGAACAAAATGCATCATAATTGGTGCAACACTCAAAATTAAGGGAAAAAACTTAAAACAAATTTTGCCTAAAACTTGTTCAAAAAGTACTAAAATGGTCACTACAGTATGTAAATTTTCAAAAAATTTTCGAGGGAGCATGTCCCCTGACCCACCTAGAACCTTTTTATTTTCATTATGCTTCAAAATAATTCTGCCGAAAGACTGCGTTTAAAAATATGACGAAATTGGGTGCCCCCCTCTCTGAAAAATTTTCTGAATACCCTCAAGACATGAAAACATTTTTCAAAGGACTTAATTACGCTTTTTTGGGGGGTCTAACTTCTTTGTATTTAGTTAACATTCAACCTAATTCCAAATTTCACCCCCCCCCCCACCAAAAGTTTCTGGATCCGCCCCTGTCAATCATTATGTTTTTTCCATAGTAATGAAGAGGCAATGCGCTGCCTTTTGGACCTCACTCCATTGTTCCATCAGCATCCTTAAACAAAAATTGCATCAGTAACTTAGTGCTTCTTCCTTGCATGAACCCAAATTGTTGTTCAGCAATCGTCACCTCCTATTTTATCCTTGAATCTATTAGTCTCTCCCACAGTTTTATAGTATGACTTATCAACTTGATCCCCCGGTAATTTCCACACTCCTTGACGTCTCCTCTCCCTTGTAGAACGGTACTAGCACGCTCCTTCTCCATTCATTTGGCATCTTCTCTCTTCGCAAGAGTCTGTTGAACAAGTTTGCTAGAAATTGCACACGTTTAGTTCCTAGAGCTATCCATACTTCCACTGGAATGTCGTCAGGACCTTGAGCTTTTCTCTTCTTAATCTTCCTCAACACATTGCTGATTTCTTTCACGGAAATATTTCCGACGTCTTTCTCTCTCTTTTCTGTTCTTATTTATTTTCTTTTAGTCTTTAGGTTTTTTTTTGGTTAAGTAACTTTTCAAAATACTCTTTCCATCTCTGTTTCATTTCGTTTCTTCCATCAAAATCTCGCTGTTACTTTTGATTACTCTCCCTGTTACTTTTGATTATTCTCACTTGGTGACTTGGTGTAGGCTACATCATTGCTTTGTCTGCCTTTTTGCTTAGCTATCCTAAACAACTCGTTCTGCCCGTCCCTCGTTTCCAATCTTTCGTACAGTTTTTCGTACTCCTTGTTCCTTGCTTTTGCCACTTCTCTTTTGGTGTTCTTCTCTAGTTAAAAATCGAATCGTTATTGTATACGCGAAGATACGCCGAAGCGTGTAGCAAGTGGAAAGTGGCGGGGCCCATATCCGAGAATTAGCGCTGAAGCGTCACAGCTCCGAAGAAACGTCGAAACAGTGGCGAGTCGTTGGGCAACTGCATAACAACGGAGTCCATCGCCTTAATTTTGCATGGGCAATTTGCATTCAATAATTTCTTTGGTTTAAACTTTTTTGCTGCAAGTTTCAACCTAAATGTTTTTATTTCTTTAGATTAAAGAGGGATCATCCGAAAACAATTATGGAATTTTTTATGTTATCGACAACACTCTATTTACTTCTAGAGTGGTAACTTGTAAGTAACTAAATACTTTTCATTTAATTGTTTAGGTTGAGTGCCTTGACAAGTTTTAATAATAAGAAAAGAATTGGCATTTTGACATGATAAACTATACCGTTCACTGCTAACGTTGGTATGCCCAGCGCCATGCTGCTTTTATTCGAATGGTTGAAAATCACGTTTCTGCTAAGAAGTTTAATAGAATAAATTTGGGCTATTATTTTCTGTTCATATGATGCAATGTCGAGACGTTTACTTACAATGCAATGGTGTTCATCAGTTTTCATAGTAGATTATCAATTTTTTGTGCTCTTATTGTAGATTCTCGCGTTCCTATGGCATTCCTTATTGGAGATATCTGCCTTGGGTTTGGCATAATCTTTTTAATCGTGAGCATTGTTCAGTTTTTCCAATCTAGCAAGTACCTCAATGCCTACGCAGGAAGTGCTCTCTACGCCCAGAAAAAACACAGACAAAGTTTGGGATTTCTTGGTGTTACACGTAAGTTAATGTTACCGAACTAAAAGGCCTAGTTGAAACGGATGCAGTAATAAAAAACATGCTTAAATGTGAAAATAAACAGCTGTAATTTTTGAGTTGGGCAATTCTACTAATCATAGCAACTTACATATGATGTAGGCTAAATTGTATAATTGGATATACAGTAGCTAATAGGCTTAATCAAGCTGGCGTGGTAATGATTTGTTTATTTTTTTAGTGGTTCTCATCTTGATTACAATGATCGCGGTCACTGCTGTTGAAGCACCACATATTACAACTGGAAGCTCTTTCAACACTTCATTGACAAGAGCAACTTTTAAAGTCTTTTTTAACTTTTCATTTTATTTTGGTTGGGTTTCTTCTTTGCTTTCAATCATTGCTCTTATATTTAATTATCTTGTCTACAAACAAACATTTAGCAACATAAGTGCTCCAACTTATAGTACTCAAGTAACTTACAAGGCATAAAGTAAAAAACTGAAGTGAAAATAGCAAAAAACAACAAAAAACCTTTGGTTATGCAATTGTGCAATGTACATTCTACAATACATTAATTTCGCTACTTTAAACAAAAATGCAGTTTTTCGCATGTAGCCAACTAGTTGATTTTTTGTGATGCGAATAAATATGCTATGTCTATGAGACCATATCTTCACGAAAATGTTTCTTTTGGCGAAAGAGCATGATTTAAACATTAAAGATAATAATAAAATCATCATTAACACTATACACACAAAAATGAAGCCATCATGTAAAGTTGAGTTGACCAAACATCAAAAGTTATTAAGATGAACAAAAATGTTAAAAAAACATACAATAGAGCCTTCGCAAATAGCGCTTGTTTCGTAAAAGTTCATTCACTGGCACAATAATTTATGCTTTCTGTGGTGACCTTTTCAAATATGTCGTTTATTAGCTTGCTCGCTTACGCCGTTTGATGTTTTTGGGTGTTTTGTGTTTTTTGTATCATATAATTTCAATGTTTTATGTTTTGTGATTTACATCCACAAAAATAGTCTTTGCTGTAATTAAAAATGCCGAAACGTTTTTAATAAAAATAAAACTTCTTGTACATAAATTCGAACTGCTTTGTTATCAACTAGTTACATAGACTGTTGAGACATTTCCGTTTGAAACTTGCGCCACTGTTACTTTTTCAGCAGTGGAGAAATGTGAGGGGATTATATTGAATGCCGAAATAAAAATCTACTCGTTGAGGTAATTTAACTCTAGAGTTCCAGACATGAAGAGAATTTGGGGTATACCGTACAATAAAATTTTTACGTGATCTTTTTCGAATATCCTCGTTCTACCTAGCATCCTCTGCGAATCAAGTGCAAAAAAACTCTGCAGCCGAAGTCGTCTATCCTTTTGCCATCGTGGGTTGTTGCACAGTCTAAATCAAAAGATGACAGTAATGCTGTTGCCAGCCTATAGCTAGCTTCTGGTATCTTGTGCTGAATTGCAAAGATTTTGTGGTAAACTAACTTTGTCCCTCGTTTTCTGGTTTTAGTGTGTACGCTCCAGCTAAGCACATTTAATGAGTTTTGTCTAAAACATACCGGCCGGTAAGCTCAGTAACTGTTGTTAAAACTTAAGAAAATGCTGTCAACGCGGGAGGTCTGCAGTTTGAATCCTGGGTCGGTCAAATCGGACGTGGTGTCGGTCAAATTGGACATGGCAGCGACGCTTGGTCGTAGCTGTGCTGCCCAGGTGCTCAGCCGCGGAGCTTGGCCCCGCCACTCGCCTACACGTTTTGGCGTAACTGCCCGAGTATAATGAAAATTTGACTTTTGCCTAAAACGTGTTTCTTCATTTCTTGTTTTCGGATTTTTGATGTACAATCCGGCTGAACACATTTTGGTGATTTCTGTCTTGTCTGTTTTGTTGGCAATGTTTGTGAGTGCTGCGCGTTGCACATGCAGCTATTTTAGACGTTACAAGTAATTTGAGCAGCATGTTTTCGGAAGTTAGGCACTAGCTTATGCATAAGGATGCGAACCTTTTTGATCAAGAAAGCTTACCCGAAACCACGTCATTTCCAAAAAAAATAAAACTTTAGTTTCAGCTCGCTAAAATCAGAAAGATTTATTGAGGTGGCCAGTGTATAACTGCTTACTTTCTTACAAGCAATGTTATATGTAGCAAAGTCAAAGTTTCAAACTAGATAATTGTGATGAACTGTGATGCAGTGCACACATAAACTTATGTTGCGCCTACAAATTACATGATGCAGCTTGTAAATTAATATTTTTGTAAGAAAAGAAATAATTTGTTAGAAAAAGAAACACCAGAAACATTTAATAAACTAAAAACTTTTGGGCTTTGTCATTTTGAAGTTATTTAGGGCAGACGATTAATTTTCGGATGCTTTGTGAAAAAAGCAAGGTTCAAATCTGCTGCTGCATGAAACAGTTTGAAGAAGCAACAAAGAAAGATAGGTTTGGGTTTAGCATTAGGCTATAGGCATATAGTATTGGGTTGTGCATGCCAATTTTTTTTAGATGGCGGTAAAAGTCCTGTCGAATAGCAAAGTAAAAATGCATTAACTTTCGCTCAAAAGTATTTTTAGCTCAACAATTGTGCTTTCATCTTAAAAAAAGTAATTACCATAGAGCGGTACAGCGTTGTTTCAGGCTATTAGTCCTCATCAGTCGCACTCGTGGGTATGAGGTACGTCGGCAGCATGGCGCAGTGGTTTGGGGCGTCGGTTTTACGACGACCATGATCGCAAGTTTAATGGTTCAACTCCCAATCTGGTCTCTCTGCTGCGTCCTTGGATAAGATGCTTCACGATGATTATCTCTGCTTGGTGGAGTCTGCTAAGCAGCATATTGAAGAAGTCAGAATCAAAATGCAACCGGATTAACTGAAAGTAATGGTAACACATAAACGAGTCTGGAATCGTGCTACGCACATCACCTCCGTCGCATTCCCATGATTGGAGGAACGAATTGAATTTTTTATTTTTTTTTTTTTATTTTTTATTTTTTTTTATTTTCACCACCGAAGTGGGCACAAGACAAAAAAAACAAGTTATAAACAGCAGAAAAACGAGACACCAAACAAACACAACTAATAAAAGTGAATGAACATGTCAAAAAATTCACTTTAGTTTCTAATTATACAACTATAAACAGCGAAAAAGGTTTCTTATTGCACATTCATAATTTTTATTGCTTCTGGTTTTCTCGGCCAAGTGTCTAGTTCGAATTCTATTTTTTATATCAATAATAATACTACTAATGTTCAAAATTGCGTTATCATACACCATGTTGTTTCTATGAATCCATATTGAGTATTTAGTCACACTTAAAAGTAAAACAATTGCAGTTTCTTGGTCAGTGCTAATTTGTTTAAATACTGCTCTAACATCCAAATACAAACAGAGAGCGATCGAAAGGCTTACATTAACTCCTGTTAATTTAAATAAACAGATATCAACGTAATCCCAAACATCTCGTAGTTCACAACATCGGTAAAATACATGCGAAACCAATTCATCATTTTTTTTACAAAAAGTACACAAGTTTGTCTGATGGAAAAAAGCAATAAAATGTTTGCATTTTAAAGGAAGCAAATTCCAAACAACTTTATAGTTAAAGGTTTTCAAATAATTAGGCAAAACTCTATGATGAATATTTTTCCAAGTGTGATTTAAATTGACTGTAATGTTTGGAATTAAAATTTGACCATACTTTTGACTAATAACAATTTCATATATTTCTCGATATTTGTAATTTTCTATCTGGAAGCTGGTTAGTTTTGTTTTTCTTACCGTATTACATCAATACACTCTTGGTAATGTACTGATGGCTTAAAAGCATGAGGTACACAATTTGAATAATTAACATTAAGTGTCTTCGAAAGCCACCTACCACAATAGTATTCCAAGAAAAAACAGTGTGAGAACCATTGAATGTTTCCTGTTTTAATTAGAATGTATTGTTTCATCTGTTTGACAAAGAGTAATTGCATATACAAAGGGATGTCTAAAACTGCTTATCCACTTTCATTTCTATTTTTGCTTATTTCAGTCATGGTTATAGAATTATCAAATCCAAGAAAGTACTTCATAATAATGCTGTTAAGTTTTGCTGATAAACTATGCGGAAAACAATACACTTTGGATAAATACATCAACATTGGCAAAAATTTCATCTTAACGATCATGGTTTTAGCATCATAAGTTGTTTTAATTTTAGATAAGTGAGTGGCTTCTTGTTGGATAGTATCAATTTTTTCATTCAACAATTGCTTCACGAAAACGTAATTTCCAAAAGGAATATTTAAAACGTAAATGCATTCATTGTTCCAATTTATAAACGATAAGTCTGAAGGTATAGTAGTATTCTTTTTCACGATCAAACCGTTTAGCTTGCGCATATTCAAACATAACCCGGTTGCGCGCTCATATTCTGCAAAACCATGGAGCATTCGAGTAATTGCGTGAACATTTGACAAGGTGAAAATAATATCATCGGCATATGCTACATATTTTAAGATAGTTTTCTTCGATCCAGGTATGCAAACACCATCTATATGTTTGACATGATTCACCATTTTTAGTAAAGGTTCCAAGAAAAGCAAAAAAAGATGTAAACTTAAAGGGTCTCCTTGTCGAACCCCGCGATGGACGTCAAAACAATCACTTATATAACCATTTACAATTACTGATGCATGAGCGCTTTGTATCAATTTAGCGATAAGATCACAAAAAAAGGGGCGAAACCAAAATTTTCCGTAATCTTGCGTAAAAAGCTATGTTCAACGCAATCAAAAGCTTTATACAAATCGATTGAAACAAAATACGCTTCGTGATCATGACTTTTTAAATATGATAACGTGTCACGTAACAGTAACAACCCATTCGTAACATCCCGACCTCTTACTGCAAATTGTGTGTCATGCAATAAATTAGGCATCAAACGCGTTAATCGATTAGTAATTACTTTACTGACAATCTTGTAGTCAACATTGAGCAAAGTAATAGGTCTGTAATTTGAAATATCTGTTGGGTCTGATTTTTTGTGTACCAAAGTAATATAACCTTGATTAAAATTTTTGCAACTGGATACTTTGGAAAAAATTTCATTTACTAATTTAGTGAAATCAACACCAATTATTAGCCAATATCGCTTATAAAATTCAGCGCTTAAGCCATCTGGTCCAGGGGTTTTTCCTTTTTGCATTTTAGTTAAGGCAAATTCGATTTCTTCTTTAGTTACCGGAGCGCATAAGCTATCATTTTGCTCATCACTTATTTTATTGGAGATGACATCTAAAAATTTTTTTTGTAAATTTTCGTCAATATTTGCCAATGAGTATAAATTTTCATAAAATTTTTTTGCGATTTTTAGCTTTTCAGATGGCATGGTCAGGGGAGCGTTGTCTAAATTTTTCTCTTTCAGGGCGTGAATGTAAGTCTTTTGTCGATTTTCTTTTAGCTTTCTGAAAAAGTGAGCATCAAATTTGTTATTATTATCAAGGTTTTCGGCATGAGAACGCACTTTTATAGCTTGTAATTTTTGGAATTCACGTTTTCTAATTTCTTTTTTTACTTTACGAAATTTTGTAACCACTCGTTTCCCATTAGCCAAATCATTAACTAATGTGCCTAGCTCAAGTTCAAGACGCTGTGATTCTTTTTTGTCAAGGAATATCTTTTTTTTTTGAAAAAGTGACTAATAAATTCTTTAATTTTTTTTTTATTTGGTTCCACCACGTTAAATGATCTGGATATGTTAATTTTTGTCTAATCCATTCAGACCATTTAATTACTAACATTTGCTTCAATTCCTCATTGCCAAACAAAGAAACATTGTTTTTCCAGTATCCTTTCCCAAAATTCCGAATTGAACTTATTTCTAGATTTACAGTAACTGCACTGTGGTCAGACACAGTTACGTGACTCGTATCACACGCTTTAACGACTATACCTTCATTTACATAAAATCGATCAAGTCTGGTAGCAACTGTTGGCCCACCCATGTAAACGTATGAGCATTAGGATCAATACATCTAAGCGCATCTTTGAAATCAAAAGTGTTGCATATTTCATTCAGCGAATCAGATTTATACTTATTAATTTGTTTGTCATTAAAATTTGATCGGTCTAACAAAGGATTATCAACACAATTAAAATCACCAGCCAAAATGGTAGGAAAAGCACTTTGCACATACAAATAAATAGATTTGTAAAAACGATTTTGCTCATCATTTGGCGAATTGGTCCCACCTACGGGAGCATAAACATTTACTACATGAAAGTTTTCTCCAAAGATAGATAAATCAGCAGCAATTATTCTACCACTTGAATCTTGCATCGTTTTTTTAACTACGATATTATTGTGACAATAAAATTGCAACACCTTTAGAATTATTTTGGCCGGAATTCCAAATAGCAGTATTGCCCCATTCTTTTGACCAATGATATTCAACTTCCGGTGTGGAAAAAGTTTCTTGCAAGAAGGCTATATCAACTTTGTTTGCTCTTATTTTGTTAAAAATTGATTTTCGTTTTGCCCAATTTCTGATTCCATTACAATTTAGAGTAAGGAAATTTATGTATAGTACCATAGTTGAAAAGGAAATAAGTGCAGAGTTCTATTTAGTGTATTCAAAGGTCCCATTTTCATCGTTTTTAAGAAATTTCATGCCGCATTCGCAGTGCCAGAAAGAAGTATTTTGAAAATCTTGGTTAACGACCTTTCCACAATTACAGTTAATAATTAGGATTTTGCACAGCGAGTTTCTGCATTTGAGTTTCTTACTGGCTTCTGGAAGCACATTTAGCACATCACAATCACACTTTGCCAATACACTGTCACAACTTGCACATTTGTTCAATATGCCACTAATTGAACTAATTTTCACGTACCTTTCGCAATTATCGCATCTCTCAAGTAGTGTGTCGCAGTCGAGACATCGGTGCGAATGAAACCCGGATGGAATCAGTTTTAATTTACCTTCACAACATACGTCGTTGATTTCTTGTTCGCATTTGCAATTTGTGCACGTAAAATGCTTTTTTTGGAGTCGCACTGGCCAATTTTGTTACAAAATGAGCACTGTAGTTCGAGGTTTGTTTTGATTATTTTGGTTCCAGTGTTGTCACAGTCTGAATTCTCTTGACTTTCCGCTTCTGACCTGTGGCGTTTGCGCGCTTCGGTCACTCGCTCATGAGCTGGTTTGCACGTCATATCCTCTTCTACCAGTTCAAACCAATCCTTATTTGGATTTTCTCGTTCATTACTTTGTGTACTGTTATTCTCAGACTGCAATGCGTAGGGTGTGTCTTGTTGAACGTGAGAAATAGTTGTTTCATTTGAATTTTGGTTATCAATAATAGGAGTTTTCCCAGGTTTATTCTTTTGTAACTTAGGCCACTGTTTTCTTTCTTCTTTTTCTTCACATTCAGCACTTCTGTGACCTGTTTTCCCGCATAAATGGCAGGTTGCCTCTTGTCCTGCGTATTTAACCAAAAATTTGCATCCTAAAACATATATGTAGCTGCCAATAGGGTTTTCTGTTATTTGGTCTTTCTTCATTTCAAACATATGGATTCCCATTTGAAAACCTTTTTAATCAACTTTAGCCACGTGTCTGGATATAGCACCATGATGCTTTTCTAGATAACTAGAAAGTGTATCAATCGGAAATGGTACTGGAACCCAGTGCACAGCAACATAAATCTTGTCTGATTCGTATAACCGTAAATTTGATATATCTCAGAGTTCTGTGAGCTTTTTGTATTCCCTTAAAACTGTTTCCCGGTTTTTACACGTTAAGTCCATGTAATTAGTTTTCTTCTCCACCAAGCCTATTACCTGGCTTGAGTTAAAACCTAAATCTTCAAGCATTTTCCATATTTGTGCTCTCGTAGTTCCTTGGGGATTCCTAAAACTTAAACAATTAGGTCTGGTGAACTTTCTAGTGTTAGCAATGCTTCCAGATTTAACAACTTTTGCAAAACTTGCCATTTTTAAATCACTTCCCTTGTCTTCACGTCAGATATAATTGTCATCCGCCACTCACAGATAAATTTTTTTTTAACCGTTCAGTACTACAGAGATCAACAACCCTATTACTTCAACAGCGAACACTCTGAATTGAAGAAATCAGAAGCATACTAGGAACGCTGTTTCATCAATATGCCCTCAATTACACACCCCTTCGGATCTATATACCTGAAAAAAATTTAGCTTTTGTGGTACGTAACGTAACACGCCAGTTAAATTCCTCAAGTGGCCCAGGCACAACAATAAAACAAAAGTCGTCCTTCCTGGCCCGCTGAATGGAAAGTCATATCGACTTCCACGTGTTGGAAAAGTCAAAGTCAAACATTTTGAAGGATGAGTGTACCGTATAACTGAGTGTGGTTGATGAGAGCTAATAGCCCGAAACAACGCTATCCCGCTTTATGGTACCCTATATGGCTGCAGTTGCTGTGCAACTGTTGGTGATGAAGAATGTTATATCCATCGACAAAACACGTGAAAGTCGTAATGACTTCCCATTCAGTAGGTCAGGAAAGACGACTTTTATTTTAAAGTAATTACCTATAAACTTAATTAGGAACAGATAATGCTTTGGACAATAGCGTAGCAAGAAATTTTGAAAAGGAAAGAACGTAAACTATACGAAAACCAAGAAAAAAGAAATCTGGCATGCTTCAGTCACTTGGCAGCATTTTTTTTTTTCTTTTTTATTGAAAAGCAAAGTCAAAAAGAAAGGGGGAAGTTATGGCGCAATGCTCCGCCCCCTTTCAGTACGCTTCTGGTTTTAGATATAAGTTTATACAAAATCTTAAGGTAGTTGTAACGGTTGGAGTTTTTGACATCTTTTCTAGGCTGCTTTTTCACACAGAAAAAATTGAATAAGTCTGACTTTCTTTGATCACAGCATTTTTATCACTTGCACAAGTACATATTTGTCAGATAATTTTAACGTACTTCTCGACAAACTTCATAGACCGTTGTACCGTTTTTATTATCATCAATTTAATTGGTTTTCTAAGCAGGCTTTTTAATGTGAATTTTTTCTTGATAGTACAAGAAATTTAGTGTATTTTGAGCGTATCGGTACAATTTAAAGATGGCATCGTATTCAATTATGTTAACCATTGCTCAATCTGCTACTTTGTTTTTTGCTGTGGTTGCCTACATTGCGCCGTACTGGATGCAGGTAAGGATTGTTCTATTTTCTGATTCAAAAATACTTTTGTGAGCGCTGGTGCTGGAATTGAAAGAATGCTTATTTTGCAGCTTTATGGGTTAAAAAGTGTCAAGGTACCGGTACAGCACTGATGCGTTAGTATAGCAATGTGTAGCACCAAAAATTTAAAGGAGTATTTTGCCCCCTCCCTCCAGCCCTAAATCCGTCCATGGGCAGTACGTTTTGTTTTTTTAGTATTAGTGCATATCCGATAAGTTTATATCATCTTACCGAAACTACACACATATATTGGCAGAAAGCCGCTTGCTATAAACACGTCGGTGCAATTTTTGTTAAATTTCTTTTTTCGTAAATGTCACCCGAAAAATTTTTCAGATTTCTGCAGGACCGGTGTTCCACATTAATGTAGGAGTTTTTTATATGGTCGTATCGTTTCAATCAATCAATACAGTACAATATTGTAAGTATTTTAAAATAAAAAAAGAGCCAAATCTAAAATTATACCTAGTTTACGTCTTTTAGAAGGTTGCCTGACGAAAACCTAAACGTAGTCGAGCCTACTTAAAAGTTCATGGTTTATATTTATTAAGAAAATAAAGTTATGCAACTCTTTTCTATTTGTGTTTGTAGCTGAAGTGCAACACTTGCCCTGTCTGCTAGGGGTGTTCAAAAAAGACCGACTTCCAAAATTTTAACTTGATCACAGCTCAACCCGTTTATTTGACCTCAAAAATGGCATAGAAAAAAAAATGTTGAAATCGGATCAAGTTTATTACTTGCGCATCGGCCTAAAAGATATCTACAAATGCATAGTACTTGGGGATTCCCCAAATGTGAAACTTTGGTTTTTGGCGTTTTCTAGTTGTTGGGGTGGCGTGAATTCCAAATTTTTTGCTTATGTGTATTACCCTACATGACCTTGACAGTTTGTGACGTCATCTTGCATGACGTCATGAATGATGAAGAAGTATTTCATTATGCAAACGAATGCTTTTAAGTGCCAGCGAAACAGCCTGTTGGGGGTTTTTAATTTTTAATTTCATTTGATAACCGATTTTCTGCTTGTAAATGCTAAATGTTTATTCAGCGGTGCTATCGGTGCTATACCAAAGTTTTTCATGATTGTCCATCATTCTGATCACAATAGCGATTTTATCGTTGACGTAATTGGAAGATGTGAAGATGATTGATGTTGTTTAACAACTTGCGGTAAACTCTCACGTTGCTTGCCATTGTCTACTAGTATAGCAGCGTATTCGCTGTGCAGCTTCACATCTCTTTCTGCTGCATTATTTACCACCTTCACAGAGCAAACAAAGTCTTAGACAGTTCTGTAACATTCAAAAGCATGTACGTGAGGGAAGGACTGCCGAGCAAAATATAGTTTGATGATTGATTGATTTCTTCATTTTTATCCTCCTGTCACGAGAAAGCGTCGAAGGCGCTATGGGTAGAACGAATCCAGACTCGCTTAGGAGTTGCCCTTGTTTCCGAGTTTTCCGCTTGAATTTTTGCTTCTGACCTCTTCCATTTGCTGCTTGTTAGATTCCACCGAGCAGAGATAATTGTCATAAAGCACTTTATCCAAGGACGCAACAACAACGCCTGGGTGGTAGTTGACCCATCAACCTTGCGATCATGGCCGTCGTAAAAACGACGCTCCGAACCACTCGGCCACGTTCACATTTAACAGTTGTAACAACAGCCATGACTCCGGTCGAATCATATCGTGAAGCTCAGTTGCATGATCAATGTACAGTAATTGTCCTTGAACAGCCAGGTATGCCTCGGCGAAATTCATCTGAGCGAGGGGCGAGATGTTTCTTGTAAACTTTTGCCATTAATTTTCTTTTTTTTGTTTGTTGTTTGTCAACTCAGACAAATTGCTGAACTAGGCAAAAACCAGAGTTTCTTCACTCAAGAAACATTTGAGTTTTGCAAGCTATGGGGCGCCGTGTGTAAAGCTACGCAATATAAAATTTTGCATCATTTTTTTGGTTAATTTTGGTTAAATTACATGCAATATCATATATTGTTGCAATTTATGCATATTGCTGCAATATGTGTCAAATCGTTACAATTTATCTATATTGCTGCAATTTGTGTAAATTGTTGCAATTTATCTATATTGCAAAAAAAACTTTAAATCGGCTTTTAATTGCCATGGTGATATGCTAACTAAAACAGTCAGTGTTGCCCTTTCCCTTTTTCCATGAACTCATGTAGTGTACTGGCCTGAGGCGCTGTTGTACTGACTGTGCAGTGTGCGCTTATGCTGTATGGCTGAAACATATCAGATTACAGTAACTTCTGTGATCTGTCCACAGAAAGCAGGTAGGCTACATCCTGACATCAGCAGATCAGCACACCGATACACCAGTAGCCAGTTACATACGGTAAACTGTAAAATTAAAAATGTCAAACTAGTCTACCGATATTTTGTAACTGAACGAACCCTAACTGAACCTAATTCTAATCTAACCCAACTGGACCTGGGAGCTGATACTAGTTGTTATCCCTTTACCGGTAGTCTAGTCTAGTCTAGCTGCTGGTATTCCAAAGGATACCGGTACCAGTAGCTTAACAGTAGTAGCTTAAATGATTCATTTAACCAGTAGCTTAAATGTTTCAGCCAAACCAATAAGCGCATACTGCACAGTCAGTACAACAGCGCCTCAGGCCAGTACACTACATGAGTTCATGGAAAAAGGGAAAGGGCAACACTGACTGTTTTAGTTAGCATATCACCATGGCAATTAAAAGCCGATTTAAAGTTTTTTTTGCAATATAGATAAATTGCAACAATTTACACAAATTGCAGCAATATAGATAAATTGCAACAATTTGACACATATTGCAGCAATATGCATAAATTGCAACAATATATGATATTGCATGTAATTTAACCAAAATTAACCAAAAAAATGATGCAAAATTTTATATTGCGTAGCTTTACACACGGCGCCCCATAGCAAGCTCTTTGAATGTTCTTTCAGCAATTGTTAAGCAAAGTTTTTGTAAGGGATCATGTTCTGTAGGAACGTTAAGTTACAACATTTGCTGAAAGAACATTTAAAGAGCTTGCGAAACTCGAATGTTTCTTGAGTGAAGAAACTGTGGTTTTTGCCTCAGCGATTATTCCAAGTTGACAAACAAACAAAAAAAAAAAGAAAATTAATGGCAAAAGTTTACAAGAAACATCTCGCCCCTCGCTCAGATGAATTTCGCCGAGGCATACCTGGCTGTTCAAGGACAATTGCATTGATCATGCAACTGAGCTTCACGATATGATTCGACCGGAGTCATGGCTGTTGTTACAACTGTTAAATGTAAACTATATTTTGCTCGGCAGTCCTTCCCTCACGTGGCATATTTTAAATTCTTACAGGACTTCGTGTGCTCTGTGAAGGTGGTTAATAATGCAGCAGAAAGAGCTGTTAAGCTGCACAGCGATTACGCAACTATACTAAGTAGACAATGGCAAGCAACGTAAGAGTTTATCGCAAGTTGTTGAACAACATCAATTACCTTCACACCTTCCAATTACGTCAACGATAAAATCGCTGTTGTGTTCAGAATAACGGACAATCATGAAAAACTTTGGCATAGCACCGCTGAATAAACATTTAGCATTTAAAAGCATTCATTTGCGCAAAGAAATACTTTTTCATCATTTATGACGTCATGGCAGATGACGTCATGCCGCATGACATCACAAACTGTCAAGGTCATGTAGGGTAATACACATAAGCAAAAAATTTAGAATTCACGCCACCTCAATAACTAAAAAACGCCAAAAACCAAAGTTTCACATTTGGGGAATCCCCAAGTACTAAGCATTTATCGCAGCTATCTTTAAGACCGATACGGAAGCGGTAATCAATCAACCTGTTTGTTTATTCATCAAGTGATACAGAACGTGCAGTAACAACAAAATTAAAACGTGATAACGCATTTTGCAGTGTAGATGTGTTCACTCTAGTTATGTCATTGGTTCACTTGGCCAGGAGAAAGCGAATAAACCGTGAGGTCATCGAGTCTATTGCCACCAGCTGAACAAAACAACATCAGAAGTAATCGCTACAGCTAATAAGGAAAGAACAAACGAAAAAATAAATAAATAAATAAATAAATAGAATAGTATCACCGAAGAGCCTTTGTCTGATGAACAATATTAATTCCATTGTGTATTTTAGTTTTGAATTTCAAGGGGATTTAAAACAAAAAATTCTCTGAAGCTTTGAATTTAGAAGTTTCTCAATAAAAATAGTTTCCACGACAAAAGATGTTTCTAATATTTGCCGATGAGAGTATTTTTGAGTTGCTTAGAAAACAGGTGTTCTAAATGCAACTTGACATGAAGGGGAATTTTGTTCCAAATTGTCACCCCAACATAGTTAGTATAAAGCAGATTGTCCAAATTGTCACACCACTTTGTCAAACTGTCACACCAAATTGTCAAAGTTCAAAATTGTCACGCCAACATAGTTTAAACTTGACTTGAAGGAAAATTTTGTTCCAAATTGTCACGCCAACATACTGTAGTTTAAAGCAGATTGTCCAAGGTAAACTTGGTCCGATTTCAAGATTTTTTTTACTATGCCATTTTTTAGGTCAAATGAATTGGTTGAGCTGCGATCAGGTTAAAATTTCGGGGGCCGGTCGTTTTTGAACACCCCTACTGTCCGCGTGCCCACATGTCCACTTTAAGTGGCCAATAGCCCACTGGCTTTATGCGTCACAATCAAATATTTGATGTAAAATTACTTTTATCAATTATGACATCATAACTTGATTATGACGCAGAAGCCTTTGGTCTGTTGTCCCTCTTAAACTGCATGTGCGCATGGTAAAATTGAAGGCTTTATGTTATAACTTAAATGATCAACATAGTCTGAATTTAGTTCATTTGTTGTTGTTGAAGATTACACAGATATTCCAGTGAAATTCCTTATCGTAGATATTTGTTTGGCGTTTGGAATAGTCTTTTTCATTGTGAGCGTCATTCACTTCTTCAAATTCAAGAGGTATCTTGTTGCTTTCGGAGGAAACTCGATCATTGTTAAAAAGAGGCTCACACAGAGCATGGGATTTCTTGGGACAACGGGTATGTCCAATTTTAACTTTTTGATGAACCAGCAAGCAAACAAAAAAATTTCGTGGTTACTGCATTTGACAAGCATCACGGGGGGGGGGCCAGAATTTCCTTTAGGGGTAGGGGATGCTAGGAATCAAAAAAATGATTATCTTTTGCATTGTGGGTTTAGATTTAGAAGTATTAAAGTACTAATGTGTTTGCATAACTAAGGAGCCTCATGTCGAACACCGAAGATCTTTTTTGGAGGATATCAACCATCAAGAGATTCAAGACTATTTTTTCGGAAATTGCCCATCAAAACCTTCATACGCAAAGACGAGCCTGATCATTGATCAAATAGTCTAGATAAGTAGTTTTTAAAAGGGGGTGCCCCTACCCCCCAGGGGTTGCGAGAAACGTTCCTAGGGGGTGCACTGGTGCAGGGTTGATGAACATTGAGATTAATTAGATCTACTTTTTTATATAGGAGATCTGAAGATTTTTTTACTTTATTCTTGCTTTGGCGAGGAAAATTGGACTTCTGCGTACGTCGTGACTTGTTTTTTTGGTCTTCAACGATATTTTCCAATTCTAAATAGGGGTACGAGAATTGGTTAGTGATTCAAAAGGGGTGCCAGCAAGTGAAAAGTTTAAGAACCACTGGCCTAGGGCCTCTAATTGTCTAAATTCGGTCTTGCTCTTTAGCTCTCACTAGATTCGCTATTTGCAGTGGCTAAACTTGATCAAACCTTTTTTGGTTTTTTAGTTGTTCTTCTGTTGGTCGCTATGATCGTGGCATCTGCTAGCTTGGGAAATACTCAGTCAGAACGAGTCTCGAGTTTATTTGAAACTTCATTACTTGGCAACAATAACAACCATTTTGGAAACACTTTTAATTTTAACAACCAACAATACAACGACATTGAATCAAGTAACAAAAATGATGAACTTCTTGGACTCTATTTGAATTCCAACAGCAGAGGAAAAAGATCCCTTGGCATTTCAGCTTTAAATCAACTGATTCGACAAAGCATTAAAATTTCGTTTCATTTTTCTTATTACTTTGGTTGGCTTTCACTTCTAGGTTCAATCATCGCTCTCATCTTTAAATTTCTTATTTACAGACAAGAGTTTGTTAATGTAATGCCACAGAACATCCAGGTAGTGTACAAAAAAATGTAAAATGCTCAAAGTTTTGGTTTCAATTGTAAAATTAAGTACCGTAAGCAAATTCGTTACTTCAGGCTATAAGTATATACGCTTTCATGAATAAATATCTACTGTAGTTTTGGCAGATATCAAAGGTCTGGCCAGAACAAAATTTCAAGGGGGCAAATTACAATACGCCAAAATTACATAATATTTTAAGGTGTGTTTACACCGGATACGATGCGATTTTTCGTGCGTATAGCGTATAGGCTACGATACAATCATTAGTTATGACGCAAAGCTACGTCACTTATTAGCGCGGCATTCTAGAAAATCATCGTAAAGTGCTTTGCAAAATAACCGATAAAAAGTAAAGTTGTTTGGTTCGAATTGTGTGGATTCTGTCAACTGCTTACGTGAAAAAAATGAATGAAATTTTGTACGACAACGAAGCGGATTAAAATCGCATTTAAGCGTAGATGCAGACCCTTAAGCATATAATTCAAATTAAGCTTTGTCAGAACGAAAGAAGGGGCTGGAGGCGCCCTAATGCTGGTTACCCAGCAAAATGATGCAAAAGTTTGAGAAGGGGAAGTATTGAAAAGTGGGGTAGCCAGGGGGGCACCGGAGCATACCCCCTCTTTCTGACGAATAAAATATTTTTAGAGAACGATCGTTTAAGTCGAATAAAAACAGATTTATTGCATAAACCCGGTCCTGTTCCCCTAAATTTCTCGCTGACTACGCTCCTGAAAACAAAAATCAGAAAAATGGTTATTTTGCAGTTTCGAGCACCTCAGAGTAGTACTCGTAGTGTCTTTTATTTCTGCAACGTCAAAATAAATAGAATACAGCTATACAAAATTCAACTGCAAACGGATACAGAAAAGGGAAAAGGCAACAAAACGATTAAGCTAGCAATAATGAAACTTGAAGATGAGGGAATTCGTAGGCATGGTCGCAACGACCAAATAGTAACATGCATAAATAAAAAATGGGATGGGGTTGAGCATAAATAAAAACTGGGATGTGGGAGCTCAAGTACTTGTGTTTGGTAACATGCATAAATAAAAACTGCATGGGATCTGGAGTTGAACACCTTTGTTCTGAATCTCACAATATTTGAATGTATTGTTGCAAAAATGTTTTACCACATTTAATGAAAAGAACGTAGTTCAAAACGTGGATGTATTAAACATGAAAAGAAAAAAAATCAATAAACTGCCGACCTTATTAAAAATTCTATTATATGAGTTACCTTAGTTACCATTGCCAAAAAAAAAAAAAAAAAAAACGCCAAAGAGCCTGCGTAAAGAGTTCATCGATGAGCCTCTACCAGAATACGCTTTACTGTTAAAAGTTTTTCGTGCATGATTTTAAATTAATTTCGAAGTGTCGTGCGGTTGCTTGTACTCAGTTCTTGTTTTTTTATGACAAGTGATAGTTAGGCAATTACTGTATGATTGATGAGTATGCAGGAAATTGCATCAGTTTTTCGATGCATGTTTAGTCCAAAACGTGGGTAAATGCTAATTTCGCAAACAGTTATATTGTTTGCCAACATTGCTGGTTGGAATGGAAAATGCTAATGAAAAAGCTGCTGAGTCAATTATGTTACAGTAGTTAGTTTTTCAATTTGATTTCACTGCCATGAAGAAAATGTCATTAACGCCAATGTTTTTTGTTCTACTCGAATAAATCGAATACAAATAGTGTGATAAAAACAGTTTTTACAACAAATTCATTTTCAATCTTTACCTGAATGGCCGCTATTTCACATTGGCCTAACTTGCAGCAAAAAAAAAAAAACAATTTGATCTATCTAAGTCAGTATCGACTGTTGACCAGTAGCTGTGGTAATTGATCAGCAGGTAGGCGTAGAGATTGAAGACCCCGGGCGCTATTGGTGAGAGCGTTCTGGGATTCCATTCTTGGGCTCGTTCAATCAGACACAGTGTACTCGCGTCACCGTGGCACCTTTTCTTTGGAGCAGTGCTGCCCAGGCGGGCCTATAAACCGCACAAATGAGTCCGTACACTCTTTACACTTATGCACATTGCCGCGAGCATAATCAAGATTTGATTTTTTTTTTACTCAAGTATTTTGTTTTCCGGGAAAAATAAATCTAAAATATAACGCTTATTTCTTTACAATTTGCATTCCTAAATGACGTAATGTAAATAATGATAGCTTTTGTTATCTCCCAGACAGAGGCACAGCCAAATTTTAAAAAAATTAAAAGGGGCCATAACAAACAGTAGCATAGCCTAACTAACCCTGCAGAAAATAACTTTTTTCGCTGTCAATTTGCGTAAGCTTACAAGATGAGTTTAACAGAATGCGATTTTATCCGATTTTTGAGGTTTCATGTGGTTTATAAGCCTACGTTTTTATTGAGACGATTATCTGCTTTAAAGAACACAAAAGTGCGAAGTATCCTCTTGAGAGTCGTTGGCTCGGGTATATGCCCCCAGTGATTTTTTTTTTTCGAAATTCTAGATGACTTTCTTGACTTTAGTGCATGACGGTGCATCCGTAAATTCTGTGCATTTGATGAAATGCGACATCGTCTTAGATTTTAAAAACTATAAAATTTCCGTTCTACCAACGTAGCATCGTTTTACTGAATGAAAATCTTTATGAATGTGTAATTAGTTTAATCTGCAAAAACCAAGTCAGGGGCGTATCTAAGGGGGAGGCCGCGCTCCCCCCCTGCGCAGACAAATACACAAAACTTTCATGGTGTAGGCTATAGATGCATGGTATACGTAGGCATATATAGGACGATCTGAGGGCGTGTTGACCCTTTTTGTTTTTGTTTTGCTCTTCACTTGACTTTGAGCCGGAAAATTGAACATCTGCGGACTTGTTGACCTTTTTTTCGGCTTCAAATTGCCCCCCCCCCTCCTTTCAAATTCCTGGGCACGCCCCTGCGAGTAGATTAATTTGTTTTAGTTTAGTCTAACAAAATCACACCAAAACAGAGATGCAGCCAAATGCATTGGAAATGTTTTACAGCAATAATACAAAATGAAATGGAACTAATAGGCTTTGTCAGCTTAGAGCTAATTCGGGAAAGCAGTTTTTTTTTTCATTTCAAATTTGCATCAAAAACGCTTGCTAGATTTATCCAATGTGCAAGTTATTTTACGAAAGTGCACCCTTAACCTTTCTTGTAATAACATTTGTTTGTTGCGCAGTTGTCTTTACTTTAGTGGAAATTATCGAAACAACGTTTGGTGCTACGAATTCTTCATATGGTCCTTCCGGATTCTACTTTAACGTTTGCTCAATGATATTATGATAGACCCAGTGGCGTAGCGAGAAATTTAAAAAGGGGGGGGTCGCAATTTCCACATTTTTTAGGCGTAGTTTTTTCGGCAAAACTATTTTGAATCTGATTGAGAAACAAGAAAGGTTCTAGGGGGATTCGGGGGCATGCTCCCCCGGAAATTTTTAAAAATTACATACTGTATAATGGCTATTTTAGTGCTTTTTGAATCATTTTCACGCAAATTTTGTTTAAATTTTTTGACCTTGATTGCGCTCGAGATATAGCTAAAGCGCTCGAGATATAGCTATCGAAGAGGCTCGAAATTGTAGAAAAATTGTATGCATCAATAACGTTTTTGAAAATGGTTGGTGGGAGGATGCATATCCTTCATCTTACCCCTCTGGATTCGCTCCTGGCCATAAGCTACAGTAACCATCAAAAGAATCTGGCATATTTCAGTCACTTAATTGGTACCATTAATTTTGTTCTTTTTACTAAAAGTAAAAGGCAGAATTAAAAGGAGGGGGGGCATAGCCCAATGTTTTATCTTTCATTGCATTTCAAGTGAGACTCTCTTTTATTTTCAATGGTTGCCCTCGCATTTAATTTTCTATACAAAAAGTATAAGCAAGAGACTGCACTGATTAAAAGTGTGTCTTTCCAAGCAAGTAGTCTTTGTTCTTTATATTGTTTTTTGTGATGCTAAGAAATAAATTTAAATATGTAGAGCCGATATAAGTCCATATGTTTATTCATGAACATAATGATTGTTTGCGACACCGAGCAATGCAAGCACGACATGGGCAAGGAGTACACTAACGCTTAGTGCACGAAAAAGGGTGATCGGTTATCATTTTTTTCGTCCTTTCGGACGCATCAGGTGCACAACTACGAGGGCCAAAGCTAGCCCCAACTAAATGAACAAAAATTGAAGTTTATTTACAGTTTTCTAATTAGAAGGGCGCGGCGCAACAAAAAGCGCTCGAGATCCAGAACTTATTACAAAATCCAAGATAATGTAAACCATAAAAGCACGGCGAAGCAAAAAGCGCTCGTGGCTCAGAACACAATTAGCTAAGACAGCGAAGTACCAATGCTCGAGAAAATGCAAATTAAGTTAATTGCAGACATGGAAGTCGTAATTATTTACGAAGCGTCATAGAAACTCGTGAATAGGTGCAACAAAATAACTCGGGAAGCACCAACCAAAGTCGAAGAACACATTATTTTTAACGACTACATACTATAAACCAAGAACAAAAGTTCGTTACAAAGGACGGCCAAAAACTGCCCGGGATAATCGAAAACTAACAAAGCCCATGTTTCGTTTCATTGGCATGAACGTATGGGAACAGAAAGGCACAAGAAACTTCTATAAAAGTAGGTTTAGCCCAGTAAGGCGAAGCATATTAAATTCACTGCTTTTGACCGCCATCGCAATGGCGTTTTATCTGCTGGCGACATTTATAACCATGCACGAGAAACTCATCAGGCGAATAGCTGTGGACTCAAGTCGCAGAAAATAAACAATGTACTCTGAATTAGACAACACATGGAGAACTCAAGAATAAGAACGGTGTTTTCAATAAAATTGTAAAAGACCGTATGGAATGTAAAACTGACAGAAAATATTTTAAGTGGACTTAATTAACCAAAAATAGACGTTCAAGGTTAAAGATGATGACGCACTAAGGCTTTATTTACTCATCGAGGTGTGCAAGAGTTATAGCTGCAATGTTCGTACTCCATATTTGCTATGCTTTGACCAACTCAAATGCTTTTCTCCTTTGTGGTAAAGCTTGAATAAAGACGTTTGACTTCTGATCAGCCAAAACAAGCTAATGGGTTGACAAGCATTACAGCTGTAACTCGTGAACGCCTCAATGGGTAAATAAAACCCTAGTACATCATCACTTTTCACTGTGAATGCCTAGTTTTGGTTAACCAACTGCATTTACAAACTTTTGTTGTCAATTGTGAATTTGTTGTATTTTCTAACACCTTTGGTGAAAAAGTAATTTTACGCTTCAGCACCTCTTTAACCTTATGTTCATTTTTTATGGGTTATGGTTTAGTTTTGATCGAGCCAATTAATTAGTTTTTGTGTGGTCTATACTTTCATTTTTTACTATTTTTCGGTCTTTGTCGAAAAGTTTTGTTAATCAAAAATTCGTGTACATAAAGTATGAAAAATGAATATTATAGTTGATTTGATCAGCAACTCAATGCATTTTCGGTCTGTAACATGCGTCATCGCCTGCTTCGTGTCAGCATAGGCGTGTGAGTTAGTTAGTGCTGCAAGCAATTATAGTTTTATGTTCATTTTAAGACTACAAGAAAGTGACAATTTTCAAGTTTGACGTCGATTCTTCAGAGTTATTCGTATTAAAAAGTAGCCAAGGTGAAAGGTGCTTAAGCCGGGATCCATCAACCCCAATGGGTGGTATCCTTACGTCATAACTAGATAAAAACACTTGCCAATGCAGGCTTCGCCTGGGTAATAAAAAACTGAGGTTTTCGTTGAAAAATAAAATTGGTCCGAACTATAAACTCTGTAGAGCGAATTAGGAATGGAATGGAATAATAATTTTTATGGTGCTGTGTAATTGCGAGTTTTTTTAGCACCACGCCCGAATCTGTGTTGTGTTGTTTGTTGTGTGGTTTTATGGCGCTTTATAACTACTAAGGTCCTTTAACACCAGGACTAAATTTTGTCAAGAATTCACTGACGTATTTTTATTCTCTGTTCATTTCATCCCCTGCGCTACACGTAATTGCTGAGCGTTTAGCAAGTGCAACAGCAGATACGCCCTAATCTGAGGGAAAAAACATGCGAGGTGCTTGAAGAAAATAAATCACGTGATGTGTTACGTAACACAACTTTGGGCGTTTCTTTAAAGTTGCAATAAAATTACGAAGTGTGCATAAAATTACGAAGTGTGCGGAACAATTATGAAGTTATTTGCCTACCCACTAGCCAAATTCGATGACTGGAGGCGCTACAGTATCAACAAAGGAATGGAAAACAAACATGTTGGTTCGAGCCCAGCCCAAGGTATAGATAAATAAAATTGCAAAGGCGGTGCGTGAACAAGTATATTTTATCAAACAGAAGCCAGGTTCAAATCTTTTTTTTTTTTTATTGTTGCAAAAAGTAATAATAAAATGGGTATCAACACGAAAACAACACTATACTATTTTCAAAGTCTAATAATTATAGAGTTACAAAATAACGTCGTTAAGCACATACAGGTACAGTAGTAGCACGATTCAATGGATATTCCATTTTCGAAAATGTTTTTTCAAATCCCCATTACGTTTAGCAATCAAATATTCTGTTTTTTTTTTTGAAAATTAATGGTACTTATAAATAACATGATATTTGGTTTGGTTTTTTCAATTTTACATCTATAAATCAAAAATCTTGCATTGAGTAAAAAACAATTAATCAAATCCGTCTTAGTACAATTTTCTAACTCTTGAAATCCAAAAATCTTGTTAAAATTGCAAAAATTTATATCCCGTTTGAAATGACAGCATATCCAACTAAAAACTTCATGCCAAAATTGATCTACAACTGGACAAAAACAAAATAAATGCAAAATTGTTTCAATGCTTTGCGCACAAAATGAACAGAAAGGCGAATCCACAATGCCAAAACCATGCAATTGCACATTAGTTACAAGAGCTCTTAGATTTAATTTTATTTGAAAGGATCGTAATTTAGTTTCAGTAATACAGAAATAATTATTGCAATAAATTGTTCTCCAGTTGATTGCTCTGCTATCTATGGACAAATCATTCAACCATTGAGTTTGCTGTTTTATCGGTCCTTCGTGATTACCAGTTAAGTGTAAATAAGCGTTTTTAGTGGAAACCCAACTATCTAGAGATTTTTGTTTCACAATATTTAAGAAATCAACATTTGTATTATCAATCAGAGTAGACGATGCTCTATTTTCCCAAGTTTCCGGTATAGCCAAATACAATGTTACGTAATCCTTGTTTGTTTGAGAATCAGAAATAATTGAAAATTTACAAGCAAGATCCGAAAAGCGCATGTAATTGCCATTTCCATCAAGCAGCTGTGCATGAAAATAAATACCAGCATTAATAAATTTTGAAATGATTAAGGGATTACGCTTATATTTTACGTTTTTATTCAGCCATAGAAATTTATTTTCTTCAGTATTGTAAGAAATTAGCGTTTTAGCTGCCTGAATACCCATCTTCAAAAAACGAAACGGAATGAGTTTTCGCAGTAAATGATGTTGCAAGGTCAAATTAGAACTTAATACGCTTTGTAATATACAATCACTAACACAAGACTTCTCAACGTCCTTCCACAAAAGCGCAGCTGAGTCATTCAAAAAAGCTTGCATGAACTTCCAATGCAACGCTGTTATAAAAGCTGGTAAATGTAACATATTTGCACCACCTAATTCAACACTCGAAGTAAGGTTTACTCTGCTAATTCTTTCCCATTTGGATCCCCAAATAAAACTATTAACAATTTGGTTCAAAGATTTTAAAAATGGTGGAAAAATATGTGATGGAATCATGGAGAGTTTGAACAGCAATTTCGGAAAAACGAGGCATTTCAAAATTGTTATTTTATCAAGTAAAGTGAGACTTCTTGATTTCCAAAGATTTAAGATGGTTTGCAACTTAGGACAGTATCCGTCAAAATTCAATCGAAAAAGCTCATATTTATTGCCTTTCGGCTTAGTAGGAATGGTCAAGCCAAGATATTGTATAGTATCATCAGGCCATTGCAAACCAAAGTGAGACAACGGCTTTTTTTGCCAACGTTTGCTAGCTCCTATATATAAAAGGCTTTAGATTTATTCCAGTTAATGGTGCAGCCAGAGAACGTAGCGAATTTGGTAAAGATAGCAAAAACTATTTCAAATTGATTTACTGTTCCATCTAAATATATGATGGTGTCGTCCGCAAATAAGGAAATTTTAACATTAGAGCTTCCTAGCTGGAGGCCCACATATTGACTACTAGCTCTTAAAGCACTTGTTAAACATTCAATACAAAGAACGAAAAGAGTCGGCGAAAGAGGATCACCTTGTCTAACACCTTTATGTACCGCAAATGAATCGGACAAGAAATTGTTGTTTGTCAGTCTGCAAACTGGCTGGGCATACAACATTTTCATCCAGTGTAAAATGGACGATCCAAATTCATATTTTTCAAGCACTTGGTAAATAAATTCCCATTTAAGGGAGTCAAACGCTTTAAATATATCAACCGCTAAAACTGCACCCAAAGTATCGTTCAAATCAGCGAAATCAATGACATCAAACAAAAGGCGAATATTATCGCCGATGTGTCTGCCTTTGATGAAGCCATTTTGATTGGGTTTAATCAAAGTATTTAAATGACTTTTCATTCGATTATTGATGGCAGAAGCGATTATCTTATAATCAACGTTAAGCAAAGTTATAGGTCGATAATTTGATGGTAACAACAAGTCTTTTTGTGGCTTTGGGAGCATTATAATAATGCCTTCTTTTTGCGTGTTTGGCAGTTGCCCCTTCTCGTAAGAAAAGCGAACACATTCTAAAAAAAAAGGTTTCAAGTCATCCCAAAACGTTCTATAAAATTCAGCAGTAAAGCCATCCGGCCCAGGTGATTTGTTGTTAGACATAGCGTTCAAGGCAGCATGGCATTCCTGTTCTGATATAGGAACAGAAATATTTTCAGTTTGATCTTTTGACAAAACAGGCAAATCAATATTAGACAAATAATTGCGAAGTTGAATGCTATCAACATTGTTGTCAGTACTTGAATAAAAAGATTTGAAGTACTGTGTTAAAACTTCCAAAATAGCTTGCTGTTCTGTCACCAAAATTCCTTTTGTGTTTTTAATCTTATTTATTGATTTATTCCCCCTTCGAGATTTTTCTAAATTGAGGAAATATTTTGTATTTTTTTCCCCAGATTCAACCCATTTTGCGCGGCTGCGAATCGCAGCCCCTTTTGCTTTTTCCTCAATCATGCTATCAAGTTCATACTGACAAGACTTGATGTCAGCAAGCAAGCTATTTAGGTCATTCGAGGTGCAGTTGTTCAGTGCATCGTGCAGCTGCTGTAAATGCACGCGCAGCAAATTTTGCCGATGCAAAAACATCTTTTTTCTTTTAGCACTAAATTCAATGATGTATCCTCTAAGCACACACTTTAAAGCAGTGGTTCTTAACCTGGGGTCCCCGCACCCCCAAGGGGTGCAAGAAACGTTTCTAGGGGGTGCGAGGTGCAGAAAAATGGTCATCTGCGGACATGAAGACCTTTTATTTTTTTTGGTCTTCACTTCTTTTTCTTTGGGCAGAAAAATGAACAACTTTTTTTTTCGGTCTTCACTTCTTTTTGGGCAGGAAAATGGACATCTGCGGACATGCCCACCTTATTATTATTATTATTTTTTTTTTTTCGGTCTTCACTTCTTTTTGAGCAGGAATATTTTTTCCAATTCTAAATGGGGGTGCGAGAATTGGTTGGTGATGCAAAGGGGTGCCAGCAAGTGAAAAGGTTAAGAACCACTGCTTTAAAGTGTCCCATTGTAAGTGCGGATTGCATGTATTTGGAGGATGATTAGTTTGGAATTCACCGATAACGGTTTTGATTACCGAGGTAAAATTTTTGTCCAGCAGTAATGAGTTATTAAACTTCCAATACCCGGTACCTTTATGAACAGCTTTTAGAGATAATTTAATTTGCACCAGTTTATGATCAGAATGCACACTTGGTAAAATGGAAGCGGTTTGACTGTCCGTAAGCAACGAATTGGATATCAGGAAAAAGTCTAGTCTAGATGATACAAAAAGGTTGTTTTGAACTCTCGTAAAAAGCTTCTTGGTCGGGTGCAAGGAGCGAAAAATGTCAGTAAGGCCTAAAGTTTTCATATTTGTATTAACAACATTACTGGCCTTGTAATTAATGTGCTGTGATGAACCTCCCAATTTATCAAGATCATTATTTAAAACTAAATTAAAATCACCACCCAATATAATATCTGAGGTCGAAAAACTTTGGAGTTGATTAAATAGGTTTGAGTAAAAGGTAGGATTATCAACATTGGGTCCATATACATTAGCTAGGCAGAAGTTTCTGTCTTCAATATTGATATCAACTAGTAGCAAGCGACCTTGGTCATCAGTTTTTATATCGTTAACATGGTATTTCAATTCGCACTTAAAAGCAATTGCAACACCTTTGGAACGAGTAGTCCCATGATTCCATAAAATATTTCCACCCCATTCCTTCTGCCACAATGTTTCGCAAGCAGAATAAGCATGGGTTTCTTGCAAAAACACAATGTGAACTGGACTAGATTTTAAAAAATACCAAACTGACTTCCTTTTGATGGCATTACCCAAACCCGCAACCTTCAAATCTTGATGAGATTAATATTTTTAGCCTCGTACACTAGAATCATTTCGGTACACACTTTTCAAGGAGTAAAAACGGTTAGTCTTGTTGGTCGCACAAGAAACTTGACTGCTTTTTTAATTTTTTCTTTGCAGGCATACAACATCACTATCGCAAACAAAAAAAAAAAAAATTAAAGAAATAATTTTTAGTTTGCGCAAGCTAGCTTTTGGCTGTGGTAATTACAGTTCAAGCACTTGGCAACAAGCTAAAAGCGTTACTAACACTGCTGCATGTTTCCGCGTAAATAATTATGGCAATGCGTCAATGCTACAGCGCTCGCAAGCATATTCTTCGCTTGAGCGTATAGATGGGCCCTGTTTATTTTGCAACAGTTTATTTAGTTTTGCATCAGATCAATTGCAGAACTCAATAATTTTGATGAAGGAGCGATAGCTTTTTAATATTTCAGTTTTGATTAAGCATGACCCGCGAGTCTTAAAGAGATGCAGGAGACTTCTTCTATTCAAAACCATGTTATTCAAAACTATTCAAAACTCAAGCCTTGACAAAATCATGTTATGTAGTCGCAGAGCGCTAACTAGCGGTAGCTGCAACGCTGTTTTACTGCACATAATTCAAATGCTTTTGGAAGAGATTGCTAAGAGCTATGGTCATTGGCTCGTGCATATCATTACAAACCAATGTGATGAATAAAAACATAACCCAGCAAACGTCACTTCCGGTAACAAATGCAGCTAAATGCGGTAGAAATCAGTCAAAATTTTGACATAAAAGTGCTTGCGTTTCTGTTGAGCTGCAGTTCCGGAGATTGTTAAACAACATAGAAGAGAACATACAGTAAATAGTGTACCTGCGAAACAAAACTTTTAGTTTTGACAATAAATTGAATAAGCAGTAGGCATGCCTGTAGTACATTTATCGTGCAATTTCTGTTGGTACCCAAAGGTAAAATATTTGCATTAAGTGGTATTTGGCTTATTCCTAATTCAGGTCGAAGAAACGTTATCGTTTTAACTTTTGAAACAAGTGTTTCATATCATGGCAGTATTATAGTCTGCACTGCTTTTGTAGATTGGGAGAGTAGGAAATCAAACAGAAATAAACAGAGAAGGTAGTTTTGGTTATAAAGCAGCAGGCTCATGGAATTTTAATCGATTCTTCAATAAATAATTAAATCAATTAATTGATTAAAACTGTTAAGTAGATGTTTGATCGATAAACCTGCATTTAATTTAGGTCATCTTGATCACTGCTTTTCAGAGGGGAAGGGCGAGTAGCTGCTGCTTGGGCTGCTACAAATTTACTCAGAATGCAAAAGCGTATAGGTGGAAACTCCCCTTCCAAGGGTGGTTACGTAATGCCACTTTTTTAAATCAAGTGATCATTTTACTCGCAGTATTACGCTCAAGCGTGTAACGAATAGCGGGGTAACGAGTAGTAGCGAAGTAACGCTCAAGCGCGTAACGAGTAGCGGGGTAACGAGTAAGTTAGTAGCGAAGTAACGCTCAAAGCGTGTAACGAGTAGTGGGCAAAACAGTTTCGAAGAAACATTGCAGCGGTGGCGAGCCGTTGGTGGCACTATGACAACACATAGGAGGAAACTGGGAATTGAACCCCAGGTGTGCCGTTTCGATAGTGATGTCCGCGAGAATGACACTTTAAACGGCCAGCACCACTATTAGACCAGCGGTTCCCAACTTTTTTTTCTTCATAACACACTTTTAATATAACCGAACCACTTTTGATCCTCAATTGCCCACAACAATTTATTACTGAAGTTTATCTCAGTTATATCAATCGTTGAGGTGCAAAAAAAAAGATCTGCACTTTACATGTCTGCAGCTGTCCTGTTTTCGTAAAAATATCGATAAACAGCAAAAAAACGTGCCATCAGGCATATGTTTGACCATGATGTCACATTATCCACCGAAAAATCACATATTACCCCTCGGGGGTATAATTTACCCCCAGATTGGGAACCACTGCCCTGGACTGTAAATATTTGGTTTCAAGTGGATTTATCAGTCTCGTTACAAATTTCAAAGTTGAAGATTGACCAAATGCCACTAAAACTTTGAAATGCTATTTACCATTTTAGAATAGTTTCAATTTTTTATATTTTCGCTTTTTTATTTACGACGTTTGATTTATACAGGTATATAATTTGACAAGTTTATCTTTGGATTTTAGGAAATAGTTTTTTGCCTGGTAAATTTGACTTGATAAACTACAAAACTTTAATAGATATGACTGCTTTGTTAATTACATGCATTGTTTTCTCCTCTCTGGCGTTTGTTGGTACTCTTGCTACGCTTTTTACTCCCGGATGGCTTGAGGTAAAGTGAAAATTTGCTTTTTCATTCAAAGTATTTACGCTAAAAATGTTCTGTTTACTTGATGGTTTACCTCATGCAGGTTACACCACATAAACACAGGTCAATCACGTTTGCTATACTGTTGCTACGGTAACGAATTTGTAAGTGTAAGCTGATGCTGACCAACATTTTGATGGGTGCTGGGAGGCAATGCAAGGAAATCTCGCATTTTTATCATAAAACACGCTTTTTGTCATGTGTGTTATAAAATATTTTTAGAAAGCTGAGCATCCAAGAAAAACATTTTTAGAAATACGCACCGAACAGAATAACTATACTTGTTTCGTTTTTGCTTTTTTTTCCAACTCCCACTAACTTAGGCCTACCTGCGTGCTGTAGCGTAATTTGTCAATTTCTTGCTTCTTCTCTTTTCTCATTTGAAACATTTCAAACTTTCAAAACGTTTCGGTTTGAAGTTGTTATTTGCTAATGTACAAAAATCAAAGCGACTCGAAAGTTTCAAATCGCTTCAAATATTACTGGCTTTTTTTTAATAATTCAAATAATCAGATTGACTAAGAAGAAGTTTAAACCTTACTTTGAAAAGTGCAGATGACAAATTGATACTTTGGTGGTTTTTATGTTTTAGCTTCACTTACGTATCGAAGACCCGAATGGAAAGCTTCCAGACCAATACTTAAGCGGTCAAGGATACATCGGATTTGGACTCTTTTACGTTTATCTAAAATCAAAAACTGATACAGCGTTTGCAGTTTGTAAGCATTAGGCCTATCAAATAGGCTACTCATTCGTGGATTTAGGGGGAAGTGACGAGGGTGCTCATATCCACCCCTAAATTTTTAGTTTTAAACAGTTATGCATTAGTACTTGAACACTTCCAAACTCAAAAATCTGCAAGGTGACCTTTTGGCGTTTTTTGACTCTTAGTCGCCCAATAAAATCCTTTTTGGATCTGCCTTACATTGTAACATAGTTCTTTGTGTTTTGTTGTTGATCTTGGCTGATCGTACTATGTTTTTGTATTTGAATTACCCTATATGGTATCGTGCTGTGATAATTTAGCCCTGGCCCTCTTTGCCGTTCGATAATTACTGTTTTAACAATAGTTTTTTTTTGACAGATAAACTTTACGGTTGGCTCATTAACAACCTTATCGTTTAGCCACGAGCTGGTAGTGGTGTAAGGTACTCCTTTTGTGTGAAGAGGCTGGAGGTTTGATACTTGGTGGAGTCATTAAGTCATTAAGACATTGAAATTAGTGGCAATAACCATTAAAAAATCAAATCCTAGTTATACTTGCGGCATTATTTTACGTCGAAGCGCTGTAAAGAGACCCGGTCCATCTCCGCGGCTTACCGACTGAGCAATACGGCTCCGCACTCTGAAAAATCGTCGAAGCGATGGTGAGCCGTTGGCGACATAGTATCCGCGTTGATCAACTCCGAAACACAATGGAACTCAAAAATAGTTTCTTTGTTTTCGTTGATCCATAGAAATTCATTTAGGAAAAGCATTTAAGACAGTGTATGTGGACGCAAATACAGTAAATCAAAAAATGTCAAGTTTTTTGAGGATCTAACGCTTGTCTTGAAAAAAAAATAACAGGCTATCTAAGATACCGAAACCGATACACAATTTTTGTCAATTATCACATGGTCTTCATATTTCAGACGCTCCCCGTACATGGAACGGAATTGTTACTTTGATTCAAATGATCGCAGCAACTGCTTTTCAATTCTGCGCCTTGTGGAGCGCCAAGATGGCTTTTAATTTTAAAAGTTACAACAATGTAGCAGTCGCAAAAACTAAAACAAAACACGCTTGGATCTACCTGGGCCTTTCAAGTGAGTGTGTAACTTTGCAGAGACGTATAACTTTAAACAATTGTTGAAGTATTAACAAACCTAAAAAAACTTTACCGTGCTGAAGTAATTTTAGCTACCGGTACAATAGTAAAGAGTTTTTTATTATAATAAATCAACTAACAATAGTTACAGTATGATGAATAAATTTTGCTTTGGTTGTTTGATTTTTCATAACTTTTTGCCGCAGCATTAGCTTTCAAGCTAAGACACAACGCAAGGGTAGCTCTTTTGATTTCAAGTTTTCTGTCACTGTCATTGTTGACAGTTGGCCTACGACGGATTTTTCAATTGGAAGGGGGGTCAGTGACGTCACATCGTTATGACGTAAGGATACCACAATTACAGTATTTAAGTGTACAGGATTGTAATGTTTCTAGTCTAAATTACTGCGCAGTGCGCAATTGCAGCTAACCATGATCAAAGCTAAATAATGCCATAACAACGGAAACAATGAAGATACTTCAATCACACCTTTGCTTGATTCTTTGTGTTTCATTTATGAGAAATAGTTTCACAGAAACTTAAGCTGTCAAGCCGTGGTTAAAAATTTACTGAAAAAAAATTAGTTGACCTCATGTTTTGGCCATAGGAAGACTAACTGACTAAAGCAAGCTAGCTTTCGCAACGTCATAAACAGGGTAAAGCTAGAGGGGTAAAACAGGCAATTGCTTCCCTCCAAGACGTATTTTCTCAAGAAACAACACTGATATGAACAACGCATATGAACCTTGATATAAACATTTAACATGCACTCATTATAAAGGGGGCAGTTTTACCTGCCTTGAAAGGTAAAGGTAGTGGAGCTTGAGAAAAAGCTGCCCTCCCAAACGAAACATTTTTAAACTACAATAAGTTACGCGCGAGAGGAATTTCTAATCATGCGATTAAGGTCAAAAACGGCGTCAATATTATCTAAACCTTTTTCACCCAAATCACAGCGTCAATATCATCAGATACTCTCAAGCACATAGTCGGGGACTTCGGGGTGTCTGGAAAACGGAGCCTTCCGGCTTCTGAGACAGTTACGGTACGTAAAAACGATTTTGCTTCCCCCCTAACCGCTCCGCCCCTGGGCCTCTTTAAATCTTTCGTGGTCTGGTCTTCCTTTGGAATAGTTTTATTATAGTTTTAACACTCAGGGCAGTTTTCAACAAACCGGCCGGTTACAGCGCAGTGTTAAAGATGTCGCTATCGATGCAGAAGGTTCACTTCCCAGGCCGGTAAAATCGGACAATTCTCAGGTCGGTAAAATCGGACAATTTCAACGGCTTGCCGCGCTGCGACATTTCTTTGGAGCTGCGTTGCACAGGCGCTAAGCCGCGAGGTAGAGGTAGCGCGGGGTAGGGCACGAAACGAGTACAGTGAAGATTCGATTTAATTTTTTAAAAATAATTTGTGTGCGGCCGTAGTTACTGCAAGTAGCCTGCACCGTATTGAAGGAAATTCCTACTTACAAATTGCCTCACAGCAGCATCAATGACAAAAATACAGTTCAAGCAAAACACACCAGAAAAGTTTGACTATCGGTATTGTTGCATCGCATCGTAATGAAAGTTTCTCGAAATTAAATTAAAAAGTTAGACAGAACAGAAAAAACACGATAGCAATTTCGGCAAGCTCCGTAGCAAAAAACGTCTGTTTGTTTCAAAAAAGATAAGGTTTCATTTTTACTGTAATCATTAAGTGGGCGAGGGTGTTGACTAACGACCCTACCCTTCCTTGCGTACGCAACTGTGACCCATCTCCGCGACTAAGCGCCGGGGGAACACAGAAACGTCGCAACGGTGGCGAGCACTTGATCGGTCCGGGAATCGAACCCCAGATCTTCAACACCGATAGCTTATGCGCTTAACAACTGAGATAACAGCCGGTGCCGGTCCGAAATCGAACCCAAAACCTCCTGCGCCGAAAGCGATGTTTTTTACCACTTCGCCAACTGGCCGGTTTGGTCAACTCAAAATTATGACATCGCTAGCGGAACATCTGCCTGAGTTGCCACCATTGTCTTCCAAGAATCTCTTTTGTGCTGAAACGTTGTCTTGTCCAACCATTGCCGTTGGGAACAATCACTTTGTGACAAAGATCCGTATTTAGGGGGGGGGCATTGGGCCATGGCACCCCCTTTTTACTCCGCCTCTTAGTAAAAAGAACAAAATTATTGGTGCCAAGTGACTAAAATATGCTAGACTCTTTTAATGGTTTCTGTAGCTTATGGCCAGGGGTGGATACAGGGGGGTAGGATGAGGGGTATGCCTCCTCCCACCAACCATTTTCAAAAATGCTTTCGATACACGCAACTTTTCCATACTTTCGAATCTCTGTGATAGCAATACGCTTTACCTCTTAAGCACGCATATTTGAATATGTGCGAACAAAATGCATCATATTTGGCAAAGCACTCAAAATTAAAGTCAAAAAGTTTAAACAAAATTTGTCTGAAAATTAGTTAAAAGGCACTATAAATAGCCATTAGCTTACAGTATGTAAATTTTCAAAATTTTTTCGGAGGAGCATGCCCCCGCCCCCCTGAAGCCTTTCTTGTTTCTCAATCAGCTTTGAAGTCATTCTGCCGAAAAAATAATACGCCTACAAAACTGTAGAAATTATGGCCCCCCACCATTTGAAATTTCTCGCTACACCACAGTTTATGACACCATAACAAGACTGCAGGTTTAACAGTGCCCATTGACTTGTCCTGGTTTGCATTTTGAATTAATTATTGATTCAGGGGCAACGCACCAGAAAAGTTTAACTACCGGTTTTACTGCATCACAATGAAAGTTTCTCAAGATATATAAGCAAGTTGGATATCACAGAAAAACATAACCTCTTCGTACATGCTACATGAAGGAGTTGAGAAAAAAATTATTTTTTTGTGTTTTTGTGGTGGCTATAATCACTGATGCAATAATCAATTACATTTTTGGTGATGACGTCACTAGTATGCAAATTAAATGATGTGTACAATTGTACACATCGTGTACAAACCCATATATTTGGTAGAATTTTCAGAATTTATTTATTTCTGATTTTCGGGGGTGTATCCACCAGCAACGACAAAGAGAGAGGTGTGCTATGCATAGGACGAATTCACAATCGCTCAGGGTTGTCATTTTCAAGTTTACTTTGAATTTTGTTTTGTTAATTTTGGATATTATTCAACCAGAAATAATTGGATGTCATGAACAACTATCACCAGCGTCTCGCAGAAGCTGCTTAAATTTTTTAGATTACTGCACTGTTACCTATATCAAATACACCACATTTTTGATATAAAAATATCTAATAAGATAAAACGAATTGGCAAGCTACAGCAACTAACGAATACACTGCAATCATCACATAACAAATACATCACTTGCAAAAATTGAGAATACATCACATGCAAAAATAACGAATACTGTACATCACTTTCAAGAATAACGAAATGAAATGTTCTCTTCAGAAAATGTTCTCAACAATGATGGTGTGAAGTACTTCACAAAATATTGAGCAGGTGTTTCAAGGGGTTCACCCAAATCGATGTGATCTAGCCACGAAGTAGATCCAACTTCCAAACTACGCCTGCTATTGGTATTGCACCACTGTATGGCAGGACGATCATTCTTGGTCTTTGCTGGTACCGTGTTTTGTGTTTGAATGGCTCTTGCAAATGCAGAACTGGATGCTTGAGAACCACAAACACCTTGGTCCGAAGAACGTGCAGAAGTAGATGCTTGAGAACCACGAACACCTTGGTCCAAAGAACGTGCAGAAGTAGATGCTTGAGCTACAAGAACACTTTCGTCGAAAGAAATTTCATCTTCATCACTTGAGCTGTCTAATAATAATTCCATCTGATTGTGGTTGTTGCTACGGCTGTTTGTAGGTGAAGGTGTCCATGTTTTATCCGCAACGTCATTGTCATAATCATCATCACCATCCGACAGACATTCCCAATCTGAGTCAGAAAGCTTATCCAAAATATTATCATATTCATTCAATTGTTGCTCTGGAACTAGAAAAAATTCAAAACTTTAATGACCACAAGATATTTTTTAATAAACTTGATATAAAACATTGGCAGGGCCAAAATACCTACCAGGATAGTTTGGAGCTCATTTCAATTAAGTCGTCATCAATGAGCCTGGAGCCAAAACTTTATAGTCATCCATACATTTCTTGGCATTTTTCCTAAAACACACTCAATTCGAAGCCTAATCATTGCTACGATCTGAACCCCGAACCCTAATCCTAACCCACGAAAAAATTATATTTGCTGGAGTTGATGACGGCTTAATTCAAAAGAGCCCCGATAGTTTGGCTATTAGGTCTACTGATATTATTAACTTACGCAAACTTAGTACCGGTAGTCTACAGTTTCAATAAATCACTAATACATACCTCTCATTTTTCTTCACTGTCCACAGTACTGTAGAAAGCAGCTGGCAAATTGGAAAAGAAGTCTGGCTAGAAACTATGGTGTACAAGCTATAGCAATCACAACATATTTATATCAAAAACTAGTAAAAGAGTATCTGCAACGTAAACACAATTTGACTGTTTAGGCCTAAATTAGCAGGTGGTACTACAATTCTTAACCTACGGTATACTATGTACTGTGTAGCACAGGTTTTTACTTCGGTTGTCCATCCAGCATTTAAACATTAATCCACCTATCCTAGCTGCATAGGCCTAATTGATATCATTAGACAACAGACCATGATCTGATGATATGAACTTCGTCTCAACTAACTATTTACCAGTTGCTTGTTGTCCTGTATTTAGTTCTAATTACTGCAAACTGAAAGCTGGCCAGGCTTGCAACTTGGAAGCTACCTTAGCCTTACCAGTCACCAGCTATCCACCAGTAAATTCAGCAACTCAGCCAACAGTGTTGCCAATTAAACTTTTAAAATACAATCAACAAGCGAGGTACAACCAATTTACACTCAATGCAATTTTTGGGGCAAATTAAATATACTTCCCTATTTTCACAGTTACATTGGTTGATACACCATGTGTACAATTGTGCACACACAAATTAAAAAAATTATTGCCACTGCTACAATATTTTTTTCTGCAAAATGGCGCTTGCAAACGAGGAAGTTGATCCTCTCCAACAAATTTATTCCTGATTTTTTAGCTTTTTCAACTTGAAAAGGGGTATGCTAAGGCCAGCAACCACCCCTCTATTTTATTGGTTAAAAGAGCCTCAAATAAAACTTTAAAAACATGATCTTAAGTAGGATATTTTAAAATGAAATTTGGTGCTGGTAAAGCTAACATGTGTACAAATGTACACATGGTGTACCAAGCCGGTAGTTGCTGTACAAAGCTACATACAAGTTAATGCAGTTGTATGTGTACAATTGTACACACTGTGTACGAAGAGGATAATAGCAATTTCGGCAATCTTTGTATGGAAAAGAGCGGATCGTCCCAAAAAGAGAGGTTTTTATTTATTTTTCAATCGTCAATGGGGGAGGGGGTTCTGACCCCCCTTCCCTCTCCCCCTTGAGCGTACGCCACTGTGTTGACAAGAACTGAGTGTATTGCTTTTCAGTGACTAGCTTCTCACTATTTTTCTCCATAGCCCTTACTTCAAGTACGAGGGTGGAAGGTTAATTCTTCGTACGGTATCTCTAGTCTAGTTGAACCGTACATGATTATCATAATGGTGCATCATTTAGCTGGTCAAGAAATCTCTTTTTTTTTTTTTTTTTTTCTGAGCAAGCTTCAACCAGTTACGCAGTGACTATAGTGCAGTTATGGGAAACCAAGACTCATACTTTTTCTCGAATTTTTGAGCTAGAATAAAACATTTTTTTTTGCAGACTTAGAAGAAATACTTTGGTTAGCTCTACACGATTGCGGCATCCATTAACAAGAGCATTTTTTCAATAACGATGGTGTTTTTGTTACAGTCACTTTTTTGGGGTCAGCTCTGGCGATATTCATTGTATCTACAGGTGTAACAGTTTCTGATGTAGCATCCATCTCTGGCCTCACAATTCCAAATGGGGTACTTGCCGGGGCTTCAGCTTCCGGTTTACTTCGAGTCGGTTATTCTGTCTGGGTAGGATTTGCTTCTTTGGGTTTGCTTATTGTAGCCTGCATCCTTTCTGGACTAGTCTATTGCAAAATCTACTCCTCTGATTCGCCTGTTCAGCATTTGCCTTTGATGTAAAAAGTTCTCAAGCGTTAATGTTCGACTCTGTAACGTTCATAGTACTGCAATTAACGCGCGTTATGCTTTCATTTTCCAAAATGATAAGTGTTTAAATTGCTTGGCCTGCGCTTTAGGTGTAAGCTATTTCCACTTCTAAAGTTTTATCAATGTGATTTTCTGACTGACCCACCCCCAGTTTTGAATAAGATTCTCGTAAAGTCAGCTGAACTATTTAAGCACCAAACAAACTGCTTCGGTAGTACAACTAGTATTAGAATGCGTTACTGTAATCATGAAAAAACTTTTTTAAATATTGTACCTATTGAATGCTGAGTTGAACTGCAAAAACTGCAGTGTGTTTTTCAGTTTTGTACGATATTGTATTTTACAGTAACTTTGAATGTTTACTGATAAGAGATTTCTTTGACTTGAGTTGCTCTGTTATAACCTGTGTTGTGTGCAAACGTTCGACTTCTACGTTTAAATGTTCTTGCAATATTTTTGACTCTTGGATGTTGCTATCAGGGGCGTTGGAAGTATTTTTAAGTAGGAGGGGGGTCTGAAATTTGTGTTACCATACCAGACCCCTTTCCTTGTCATTGCAACATACATTATGCTTATCACGCACTTAACTTCAATAAAAATCACTTGAAGACTATTTGATAACTCAAGCTTTCCTCTGGCTCGATCGACGTTTGTAAACGTATTAACCTCCTTTAAATGAACTTATCCGTTCACAAGCTCCTAGTCTCAGGCTCCTACGCGAAGTACCAGGCATGGTACCATGGCTCCCCCTTTTGACTCTGCCTTTTAGTAAAAAATAACAATACTAATGGTGCCAAGTGACTGAAATATGCCAGACTCTTTCGATGGTTTCTGTAGCTTATGGCCAGAGGCGGATCCAGGGGAGTATAGGATGAGGGGTATGCATCCTCCACCAGCCATTTTCGAAAATGCTTTTGATGTATACAATTTTTTCATAATTTTGAACCTCTTCGATAGCAAATATGCTTTATGCCTTGAGCACGCATATTCAAAAATGCGCGAACAAAATGCATCACTTTGGGTGAAGCACTTAGAATTAGGGTAAAAAAATTAAAAAAAAATTTGCCTCATAATTATTCAAAGAGCACTTAAGTAGCCATTACAGCATGTAAATTTTCAAAATTTTTCCGGGGTAGTATGCCCCCGGACCCCCTAGAACTCTTCTTGTTTCTCAATCAGCTTCAAAATTGTTCTGCCAAAAAATACGGTTGAAAAAAATGTGGAAATTATGCCCCCCTCCTATTTAAATTTCTCGCTACGCCATGCACCGCTTCTTAGTTTCTCCCACGCCACGCTTTGATGCCCGCTTACTATAGTTTGATATACTCGCATTAATAGTATGCAATTATTTGTTGGGGTGGCACTTCTAAAATCCGTAACGTAACGTACCGTAACGTACAAAATATATATCCGTAACGTACAAGTTAAACAAAACCGTATTGTGAACATTTTGTGCAACAAATTTGGAAAAAAAACGAGGCTAATTCACTTTAGGAAAAATTACAATTTTTAAAAATCAACGGATTTGGCAACTTTGAAGTTACTAAATTTATGTCTAAAATGTACTTAAACAAGTTGCGGTGACCATTTAAAGGATTTTAAAAAATTGTCTTCAGTCCACACGTAGGCTACCCAACAAGAAATGCTCGATTGGATATCTATTTTGTACCAAAAACTTGTTACATTAAAACCGATCAACCAATTAAGATATTTGGTGCTAAAATTAGGAACAGTCTGCCTAGTTGTTTAAAAAACAAATCTAAGGTACCTTCTAAATAAACTTTTCCTAAATCACTTAAACAACATTTTCCTGAAACTGAACTTAGCAATTAATAAAATTCACACCTATAATGCTGAAGTGATCGTCATGCTTCTTGTGTAGCGTCGTGATAATATAAACCGTTTATTTCCTCATGTTTCTGTTTTTGCTCGAATGTTACTTATCATTATCATAATTTTGCTTATATATTGTTTTGCTTGCAATATACTGTTCAAGTTTTTTGTCATTGTGTTTCTTTTGTTGTTGTTGTGGAGGAGGCGCAGACTCGCAGTGACCATGCAGCCTTCGGCTGCAAAATAATGTTCTTTTGCGCTGCACCTCGACGCGCGTGTTTTTTTATTCAGAATTGCTAAATTGAAGTGTGTGTCTTGCCGGCGTCTAAAAAAAAGTTCCGTTCTGTTCTAGGATAAGCTAGCTAATTCTAATTTAATATCTTGTTGTTTTGCCCAAAACTTTTTTTTTAAAGTTAGAGAAAATTTAACTGTGACATCATAATAAAGCTCTAAGACCTTTCTACAAGAAAGGTACCAGGAAATCCAACAGTTTTTGCGATTTTGTTTACTTTTGTCATAAAGTTGCGAAAGTTTGTACGTTGGTTTGATGGTATCACTGAAGAAAAGAAACGAATAACAAGAGATGTGGTAAGCCATCGCTAAAGTGCAATAGGGTGTACTGCAGTAATAAATTTAGAAAGGGGGAGCTAAAGGATGGCTCAAAATTTCTATGATGGGGCTGAAAAACTGAAAAAAATAGGGGGGCTTCAGCCCCCCTCAGCCCCCACCTTCCAACGCCCTTGGTTGCTATACTAAGTATCAGTTGATTTGTTATCAATACCGTTGCGTAAAACTGACTCCATAAGAATAATGATAACAAATTTAAGCAAAAATGTCATTTTGTGTAACTTGTTCTTTGTAGTGCTTTGATTGTTCATTAATTGCATTGTGTCCATTTCGATTTTGATTGTGTTGCATTGAGTGGCGTAGTCAGTTAGACATTTCGGAAAAAGGGCAAAACAGTACTTCCACTCGATTAACTTCCAAACAACGTCTTTCATATAGGCTATAGTCAGTAGCGATTCTCGCACCCAAAAAATAGGGGGGCCACTGGGGGGCCAAGATAGATTGAGGTGGAGCCACTGAAAACTGTGTTTGAGAGAAAAAGAGTAAGTCCAAAGAGATTTGCAACCAAACTTAGAAAGTAAGTTTATTTTCACTACAAAATAAGATGGCAAAATGCACATAGCGTTTGCTTCAGAAGCGGTAGACTCAAGGTCTGACTCCGAGACGAGTCAAACTGATTACCTAGCCAAAAAATTAATATTCACAGTTTTCCTGCTATACCTACGACTTCGACATTAAAGGAATAGTATCGACAAGAACTCGGCGAGTTTGCTTGTTATAATAACATCCTTGGAAAAGGCATTAACGCCAGGAGCGTATTTAGCTTACTTTTGACTATGCCTTTCAGTAAAAAAGAACAAAAACAATGGTGCGAAGTGACTAAAATATGCCAGAATCTTTTGATGGTTTCTGTATTAAATGGCCAGGGACGGATCCAGGGGTAATAAGAGGGGCATGCGTCCTCCCAGCAGTCATTTTCAAAAAGTTTTTAATGTATACAACTTTTCCATCATTTCGAACCTCTTCGTCTTCGATAGCAATAAGCCTTACGCCTTAAGCACGCATTATCTAAAATGTGCGAATAAAATACATCATATCTGGCGATCAAATCATTTAGAAATAAAGTTCAAAAGTTTAAACAAAATTTGCCTCAAAATTATTCAAAACGCACGAAAATAGCCATTACAGCTTGTAAATTTTCAAAACTTTTCCGGAGGAGCATGCCCCCGGACCCCCTAGAGCTTTCCTTGTTTTTCAATCAGCATCAAATTTGTTCTACCCAAAAAAAAATACGCTTAAAAAATGTGGAAACTATAGGCCCCCTCTTTTAAAATTTCTCGCTACCCCACTGCTTAACGCAATTTCTCCATCTTTAACTGCAAACAGTTAAAGAGAATCCCTGCATTCTACTTTTTGTGGTGGCCCAGTCTGACTATAAACATGCAAAAAGAACGTCGGGATTAAACGCATAACTACTAGACTTGGACAAAAATAAACATCTGTAGCTCAAACCTAAACCGTAAAACAAAAGAGGAATAGGTCTACTACACCACTCGATATCCCCCCACATCATAAAACATAATAGTCCTGCAAAAAAATAAATTAAAGAAATAAAAGGTAAATACACGAACAATAACTGAAGATAAAAAAGAATGCGAAACTTACGAACAGATAGTTTTAAACTTTTAAGCACTCAACCAATCATTTTGCCACATGGCTTTCCATTGCTTAGTGTAACTTAAAGCACTATGCCTGTGAAGCACTTGTTGCCAACCTGACATTTCAAAAATGTCAAGCAACAACAAAACATGCGAAGCTGGGCCGCAGCCAGATCGCAATGTCAAGGGGGTTCAATTAATTTTCAGGGGTGAGGGGCAAAATTGACGAACATTTTTTGCAAACTACAGATTCTTGCGTTTGCTCAAGTATAGGTTTTTCAACTTTGTGTAGCAAACATGCATCAGAATTTGAAAGGCTTCAGGTACAACTACCATGCCTTATTTTATTCTCAAAATATCGTTTGTGGGCTATTCTCAGCATGTATTAACGTATAGGCTATCGTTTTGTTGGTGTAACGTTTTTCTGGTCATGGCTATTGTAAATGTGCTAATCGGTTCTTGTTTTGTCGATCGGTAAACAAAAAAAAACTTCTAGTACACGGCCTATGCTAGCCATTCAATGATAACAGATATAAAACAAATAGGTTTTATGGGATTGCTAGTGAAAAAATGTTCCCTGAAAAAAGCTTGCCACCCACTCGGCTGACGGCAGTGTGAAGACCAGGACCGGCGAAACCGTACCCTCTGACCGGAGGGGAGGGGCACGCGTTTCTGGGGTTCCACTCCGGTGCTGGGGGGCTCACTTTCGTTACCAAAAACTTTTTTATTTTCTGGTCTTCAAATCTGCGTGGAAATGAAAAGTATTCTTTTAGGCACAAGCACATTTGCCTGTGGGACCTCTCGTTGAGTTCCGGGAGGGAGGGAACTTGTTAAAACTGGGAGTGGGGCAACCTGGGGGCAAGACTAAAATCTTGGGGGGCCATGGCTTCCTCTGGCCCCCTCTTAGAAGCGCCACTGGCTGTAGTTCATCTCTAATCAGGGCCGGTTTTTGACCGATTTTATCAAATTGGGCCCCGCACCTTTAGGGGCCCCGCGCGATTGGGGTCTGTTGGTGTACTATGAACCAAAAGTAGAAGAAAATGCCATAAGTTGAGCCGGTGCTTAATATGGACTATTTCCAATGTCTCCTAAACTAGATAAAAAGAAAAATCGGCAACGCAGTAGCTTCTACAGCCTAGCATTGGTAAAGTGAAAAACTTACGCAATTGTTTGATCGCGTGGGTTTGCTGTTTGCAAGAAAACGCTTGTAGATAGTTTTAGGGGGCTTATTATATTTTCAGTTGTAGCTTTTTAGCATCTCTTTAAGGAAACGCGCATGCTCTCCACTGACGCGTAAGCTAAATTGTCGAACATACTCCATTTAATAAAACCAAAAGCTTTGAGAAACCTTTAAGATTGATGGTAACAAAGTCAATAGTGCGCAATATTAATCAGTCTTTGTAATATGCAGTGGCGTTATAAGTACTTAGAGTAAGGGGGCTGAAATCTACATTAACAAACCAACGTCAGCTTATTTTGGGGTAAAGAGCTTCTCTCTCCTATACCCCCTTTCTTGTTATTGCAGCAACAAACAACTTGCATTACAATCTATTTTGGTAGCAATGAAAGACGCTTGAAGCAGAGGCGTATCCAGAAGCTTTCTCAGTGGGACGCCAAAATTTTGAGACTTTTTTAGACACGATTTCTTTCGGCGTTTGGTTACAGGAGAGATAAATTGTGATAAAATGAGGAATAAAACGGCTCTTCATCCGCTTTCCTGAAAACTATTTCAAAATTTAGATACTGCATTTACAATTTTAATGCTTTTTGAAAAACTTTTGAGCAACTGTTCTTAAATTTTTTCACAAGTCTCGCTATGAGTTATTGTTGAACTGCAATGGGGTTTAATCAAAAGCTTTGGAAAGGAGTGGTGAGAAATCTTTAAGGGAGATTCATCCCCCCTACCCTCCCTCAACGCCCTTCATAATAGGCAATGGATCACTTATCGTTATCTAATTTGGACTAGTACAAAGGTATATTTAAAACACATATGGCATTATCTGTTTTTTTAGTTCCTTAATCGGTATATGTTAGAAAAGCTTCAAGAGTTTTAACTACGGCAAGTTTCTACAACGTTTTTTTACGGCTGTGGGAAGCTTCTTAAGTAACAAAAAAGTTTATTACAGCATGTGTGGAGCTGTTTGCCTTACTTTTATTTTGCAACTTTTTCAGTTTTTAAAAGCAATTTTTTGTTGCAACTTTTACGAAATACTTAAAAAATCTCACAAAAAGGTATGAACAGCCAAGTGTAATTTTACTAATAATTTCCCAGGTGTGGGTAAGCGTGCGTTACGTCTGCTTTGTTTTAATGCAAGCAGTAATTGTCACAGAATGCATAATGAATGAAATCTTCCAGGGTCATTTATTCTGTAACAATAGGCTCGCTGTAATCTGTAATTATCTGTTTCAGCATGCTGTACAAAGCAGCTGTTAGCTAAAGAGTAGACCGTCACTTTGCTCAGGACGATGTTAGGAAATATTTTTTAGCAGACTGCGTAAATAAATCATGTTCATGACAATAATAGACACAAACTTTAACAACTGATTCACAGCTCTTTATATTCTTTCATACAACTTTGCAACTTTCGTTAAAAATAATTGCATCTTTTGTAAAAAATAATATTTTTTTAGTGCAACAAAAGCTTGCCCTAGTTATGACAGAAAGTTTCTTGAAGTCTAACGCAAAAACAGCTTTTTGAAAACGATTCTCAAGTTCTGCGCAGCCGATCAATTTATTCACTAAACCTAAGCTGTATAAGCTAGCTGTTATCGCAGCAAGCTATCGATTAGACTAGACAACAATGAAGCTTGGTGTTAACTTCAAAATTGTTTGGTGTTAGTGTAAGAGCTTGGGCTATGCTTCAGCTAAGGTAAAGTGTCATTAGGGTGTACCAAAAAAACGACCTTCTTCAATTTTGCTATAACGTGGCAGAATGGTGCTTTTGAATGAAAAAACTGATGTGCTAAAAGTTTTTTGAAATCCAACAACGTTTGACGCCCTAGACGTAACGTCCACTTTTCTTCATCTCTCTCCACCCCAGCACATTTTCCACATCTCTCCCCACACCCGAAACACACCTATCCATGCTTCCCACACTACCCATACCTCCCCCACATTCCAACACACTTTTCCACACCTTCCCCACATTCCAACACCTCCCATACTTCCCCACATTTTCCTCATCTCTTCCCACACGTCTACTCACCTCCCACATCTTTCCTCACTTCTCCGACGTCATCCCCCCACTTCTCCCCACTCCCCAACAATCTTCCCACCCCTTCCCCACACCTTAACACATTTTCTCACACCTCCCTCCACATTTTTTCACTCCCCCCACACCATTCCATCACCTCTCCCCACATTTCCCCCCACACCCCACTATCCTCCACCCTAACACACCTCCCCCCACACCCTAACGCACTTTCCCACACGTCAGCGACATGGCCTAGCGGTACCGCGCGCAGGTGACAGATCCTTCCTGACGGGTTCGATTCGCGGCTGGAGCCGATCGCATTCGACATATTTAACGGGTGGCTGCTGACTCGAAAAGCGCAAGCTCACTTCGCAGTCTCTCTCAATTACTGTTGAATTTTCCGTTCAATATAATTTGAAAAAATAACCTCGGATATATCCCCACATTTCCTTGTACCCCTACCTCCCTTGCATTCCCCCTACTCCAACACATTTCCTACACTTCTCTCTATACCCAAACACACTTTTCCACATCTCCCCACACGCCAAACACACTTTTCCACTTCCACACACCTCCCCCACATTTTCCACACCTCCCCATGCTTTCCCACACCTCCCTTTACCTTTACACACTTCCCCACATCTCTCCTCACGCCCCAAACACACTTTTCTACACCTCCCCCAACACTTTTTTCCACATTTCCCCTTATTCCCCCTTCCAACACACTTCCCCATTCATTTCATATTTCCCCATACCTGACTCAACTTCCGTAATTGCCAAAAATTCCTCAATTCCCCCACCATCCATACTTCCTCAAATTTTCCATACTCCCCCATGCTCTCCCCATTCTTCTTCATTAGTGCTAGTACGCTTATAAGTCTTATCAGTCCTGTTAGTCCTTTCAGTCCTAATAGTCATTTGCAAACGTTCTTCTGTTTCAAAATAAGACTACATGTAATCAAGTAGTCGCAGCGAATTGAAAAGCGAATAGAAATAGCTTACGTCACAAAACGCTTTATAACAGACCATGTAAATGGGCTCACGGCTCTTATTTTAGCTGGAATCGAAATCGTTCGAGAATTCGTATAATGATTAATAAGTATCAGATAAAAAGTAACGGACATCTTCTCTCTGCTTCTGAGCGTTATGCGTTGCGTGGTATTTAATTGTTTTGATTCTGCTGCTCTCTTTAGATTCGAGTAGATTTTGATTCGTGATTACCTAAACGAATACAAGTAACGGATAAAAAATATCGAATATCTTTTCTAAAGTAATCTTTTGGAACCGCTACTCAAAAGTAACGGTTAAGCACATCTCTTAACCCAACTTTCGGAAGAAAATGACCAGCACGTGACGGGAAAAGGAATGGAGTAACAGGTGACACGTTTGTCCTCCTTTTACGACAAAGCGGTCAAAGCGTTATAACGAGCTCTTGCGAACAATGCAAAACATGTATATACACGAGCGAGCACATACAATTTGGTCATGCGAAATTATGACATTTGCGTCACAGTAGCTATACCTGGCGTCATGTGATGAATCATAAAAATTGTCCTAGGTCAGCATCGAACTCGCGAAGCTATGTTTACAGTTCAATGCACCAACCACTTGGCCAACTCCATGTGTCCCTTATTGCTGCTTAAATTTTCAGTTTAAACTCAAATTCATACCGCCCACTCACGAATGAAAAAGTTTTAAGCAAAAATAGCTAAAAAGCATGTTTTCTACTGACCTCTAACGGATAAGAAAATTTACTGGAATTTTATAAGGTTTTCTGAATTTTCACGTTTTTTCCTTTGACTTTTCGGGTGCTGCAACCATGCTTTCGGGTACTGCAACCATGCTTCTCATGTTACTTTTCTTGATTTTCTATTCTCCCCTTGCATGTTACAACGTTTATCGTTTTGTTGCTTCTTCCCTTTTCTCGTGCTATCCAATAATACTGTATGTTATTTATGCAAATTATTCTTGTGTTGACGGTACGGAAATAAAAGACACCAACTAACTAACTCCAAGTCAAATGCTCTGGGGTAACCCTACATTATATTAATCATTTTGTTACCCACTTTAGGACTACCATCCTCCGATAAGTTGAAGGTCCTAGCTGTCGCCATTCAAAAGTTATGAGTTTCCGAATATTTTTCTATTTTTGATCTTAGCCCCCGAAGCACTTGACCGCAACCCAAAAAAACTTGTTAGACACAAGTTTACGTCAAGGTCTACCATCCCTGAAAATTTTAAGTCTCTAGTATCAGCGGTTCAAAAGTCTTAGGCTGCACAATATTGGCAAATTTTATCAGTTTTTTTACCTTTGACCCCGAGTCACGTGACATAGAGCGTTTATAGTCGGTACAGTGAAAGAACATACTAAGGCACACCAACCCTGAAAAATTCAAGTTCCTACCTGCTTTCAATCAATAGTTATAAGCCAAACAGCCGGCATTAGACCAACCTCGCCTCCACGCGGTGTCCGCTGGAAACTACATGGTTATGTTGGCAAAAGCGGCTCTGGCATTTTTGCTTTTTAATTTTTTTTTTTTTTTCAATCCACTAGTCCAAGCAACGGCCTTCCTTGTTGAATTCGCTCCTTGAAGCAGTTCCGCTTCTTATCCTAGCGGTTGAGAGGTCGAGTTGTGAAGGAGGGAGTGGATAATGCGGGTATGGCATTAGCAAGGAGGCTGGTGGTAATCACCAAAAAGTTGTTTAAAATGGACTTGTTGGGATTATGTGACTGGATTTCAGGTCACTGCGATGGAATCTCATAGTTGTAGAGGGTCCGGGTCTAAAACGCGCTCCGTCTAAAACGCCACAAGTTAGTTCAGAGGCCCGCCCCTGATCTAGCCAATTGAGGGGTGCTGCCTCCGTCAGCTTGTGGAAATCTCCATGCAACTGTAGCTCCAGTTGGCGACTGGGAGGGGGCCTGCAGTTGTATTGGGGGAGGGGGATTCCTGAGGTCACTACACAGAATGACAAGTCCATTGCATATAGTTGCCTGGGTTTAGCTGCGGGACTTATCGTGGCCAAAAGTAACATTTTTTACCGTAGTCTTTAGGTTTTTTCCAGATAAAAAGAAAAACCAAACTTAACATGAAATGGAAACAAATAAAAGAAAAACAAAAACGATACGGCTTGTTCCTTTAACAAGAGATGAAACACTGTCGCAGCCAACAGTTCTTGAATTGTTAAGCGGCATTGTAGGTACTCCTACCAAGGAAGCCTCTACTCCAGAAGGAGTTAGGGTGGAGGGTAGCAGGGAAAAATTGCCTTTTGCTTGGAAATCTCCTTTGTAGAAGGAAACGTCTTCGGCATTCAAGGAGGCAACGGTGTCAGCGGCATCGTCGGCTGAAAAGTCAAATACCGCTCAAATTTCTGGTACTACTCCTCAGAAACCATCAACGTCTACGGACGTTGGTAGCACGTCTGAGTGGCGTCCAGGAAAAAACTACGAAAGAAATCAGAGGAGGAAGCAACAAAAGAGATTGCTGAAAGGGATTAAGGGTATTACTCTAACTAATCCAGGAGGTGATCTCCCAACTGCCTACAACTCTGCATTCATGAAAAGGTCGAGGGAGTCCTCACAAGTACTCAATCGACCCCAACATCAAACCCTAAACAAAAGCGTGGTCGGGTCGAACCCGAACATGCTGAGCAAGAGGAACAAACCAAGTAGAGGAAGTGGGGATTAGCATTACAGCATTATATGCTGGAGCTGTTAGAACCAGCAACCAGAAGCTTGTGGTAACGCCGAAAGGATCTAATGGGGATACTCCGATGGTAGAATCCGATTTACGGATAATCCAAGGGGCTATCAACCAGAAGATCCTTAAGACAAAACTAGATTTCTCGGTTCGCATCGAGAGAACGTTTATTCACTCGGATAGAGTTCTCTTGATATGTTACGACGAGAAGTCTTTGGAGTGGGCACAAGAAGTTGTGTGGGCAGTGCCTCCACCCTCGATGGATCAACGAGGGTACGTAGCAACAGGCCCAAAACATATAAAATCAGAAACCTTCGGGGTCTGGCTTCCAGACAACGAAGGTCTGGAAATCAAAAATGTCCTTAAACTGGTTAACTGGTGCAATCCGGACATCCACCTCAAGGACATTAAAGTGAAATACAACGCGAAAGGTTCTGGTGGAATGCTACACGTGGTTGCATTCCACGAACCTTTGCTTACATCACTAGAAAAATGGGACTGGGTATCTTTTGCAGAATTCAGGAGGGTGCAGTTCCAAAAACAAAACAAGGTGACAAATCAAAAAAAGAGAGGTATTCAGACGTACCCACAGAGGTGCAGATGGATACCGCAACTCATGTGGCAACACAGAATGAGGACGTCTGTGTTGCTTCAGGAGGAGCTGAGGAGTTTAAGAACTCTAACCAGGTTATGAAGGAAAACAGCTCCAACTGAAGTAGCCTGACAATCAACTCACTCGAGCGAAATTGTTGTACCTCCAAGGTTCATATTTTGTATGAATAATAGACTTACAACAGACGTTTACCCTAAACAAAAAGAAATCCCAGCACATACCACCTAGTCGTTTGGTTTTGAATGCTGGCAAATTAACCTTCTCAGAAGTAGGGCAGCAAACTATAACTTATGTGAAGTAACGAAAAAATATCTTCAGATATAATCCCAGTTCAGGAACCCTGGACGTATGTAGGCTCAATCAAAAGTAAACTCAGGGGATGATAACTCTTTCAAGGTAACACCAGAGATAAACGTCCCCGAGCATGCATTTATGTTACTCCTGATGTTACATGCTCTCTCATGCCACAATTTTCTAACAAAGATGTGATAGCAGTGAGAGCCCGAAGTGTAAGAAGTAAAGGAAATAGCTTTATCTTTGCATCGACTTACATGGCTCAGGAAGAACCAGCTCCACCGGAAATTCTGAAAAAGCTGGTAGCTTTCAGTGATAAAAAAACAAATCCTTTAGTGATAGGAACTGATGCAAACGCACATCACACAGTATGATATTCCACCAACGTCAATCCAAGAGGGTTGGAACTACTCATGTAATGCGCAAGTGCGAATCTATATTTCTGCAATGTGGGTAACACACCCACTTTCAAAACTGAAATAAGAGAAGAAGTGCTAGATTTGACACTAACTAACCGAAATGCATGGAACTGTATAAGAGACTGGCATGTCAGTGATGTGCCTTCCTTTTCAGATCATATGTATATTAGGCAGTGTTGTAATGACTCGAGTCCAAGTCGGACTCGAGTCCGACTCGAGTCCCCTGTACAAAGGACTCGGACTCGACTCGAGTTTTCGATGAGAATTATGGACTCGGACTCGAGTCATCCACCCGGACTCGGACTCAAGTCCAAGTTGGTTGAAAGGCAAAATCCGTTCTGATTTTTACTTTTCCGTGAACGGATTTTCGGTAATCCAATAATAATATCATGTTCCTGTACATCACCAAGCGCATTGCAAGTATCAATACCGGTATTACTTTTAGAGAAAGTTTGTGGTGTGGTGCAGTTAGGTCAGAAGGGTAGGCCTTTTACTACTACAGCAGATTGCCACATTTCATGGAGAATGTTACTACAAAAAGTTTTGGTTTCGGGCTCCAAAGGACTTTTATTGGTGGTTTTAGACTCGACTCAAGTTTGGTGGATTCGGGCTCGACTCAAGTTTAGTGGGCTCGGACTCGACTCGAGTTTGGTGGACTCGGACTCGACTCGAGCATTTTCAAATGGACTCGGACTCGACTCGAGTCCTTCAATGGGTGGACTCGTTCCAACACTGATATTAGGTTTCTAGTTCAAAGTAGTACCAAAAGATCAAAAATAATCAAGAACATTAGGTGTACTTCTTGGAATAAGTATGTCAATGAACTTGAACAGAGATTATGTGAATTGAATTATAGAGTACCAATCAACATATCGTCAATTGAAGATATAGAAGCACTGGCATCAACTGTACAATCGGAGATATTGAAGTCTTACAATTTGGCTTGCCCACCGCGTAAGATTAAACGTAAGACGGAAAATATTTGGTGAAATACAGAGTTAGCATGCCTTCGCAGGGAGGCTCGTAAAGCTCAACGTACTGCCATTAAATGTAAACTGGAAAAGGACTGGGAAGTTTTTTGAGCAGGTTTTAAAAATTGTTTTAAAAATCCAATTGTGTTTTAAAAATGCCGTTAGAAAAGCCAGAGAGATTCTTGGCGTCTCTTTACAGAATCAATGAATAGTCACTGTGCAACCGCTCGACTGGATAAATTAATGCGTCGAAACAAAACGCTGCGAGTAAGTAACGTTTTAAGACCTAATGATGAATACACCAAGTCATCTGCTGAGACTATAAATTGCCTTTTAGACACTCTAGCACAGGTAAGTCGAGAGGTAATATGTAATCACGCAGCAGAAGAACCAGATGAAAACACTGAGTTAACAATGGATGACAAAATTGTTAATTCCATCTGTTCACTTGAAAAGATGAAAACAGCAATAAACAAATTTCTGCTTTTTAAGACGCCGGGACCAGACGGTATTTACCCGGTGCTTTTGCAAAAAGGCTGGAATAGTATTAAAAACATATACCAAAACATTTTCCAGACGTGCTTGAAGTACAGTTATGTGCCAAAAGCATGGAAGGAAGGGACTGGTATCTTTATCCCTACACCCGGTAGAGAAAACTATCATGAAGTTAAGTCTTTCCGGATGATCACTTTAACTTCTTTTCAACTTAAGTGGTTGGAGAGGCTATTACTTTATCATTTTAATGATGATTCTAATTTGCAGGCAATGTTTTCTGCGTTCCAGTATGGATTCAGAGCAGGGGTTTCAACTGAAACTGCACTGCACGAATTTGTACGACGCTTCGAACTTAGCCTAACAAAGAAAAGAACAGCACTAGGAATATTTCTAGATATTGTTGGTGCTTTTGATAATATCACACATAAAGGCATTGCCGACGCACTGCAAGAATTGGAGGTGTCGCCTTTCCTCGTTCGCTGGATTGAGAGTTTATTGAGACACCGCACAGTTCAAGTAGAGCTAAATGGTGAGAAGGTTAAAAAAGAAGTAGCAAAGGGGAATTCCAAAGGTGGTATTTTGTCCCCTTTTCTATGGAACTGTGCTTTAAACTCCTTGCTGGTAGATCTACGCAACAGGGGTTTTCATGTACAAACCTATGCCGATGATGTAGCAATTTTGGTCACTGGCACCAACATGCTGAGGATCAAAGGTAGGTAGGACTCAAAAAGCGCTAAATATTGCAGGTAACTGGGCTCTCAACCAAGAGCTTCAATTCAGCAATAAAAAGACTGAAGTAGTTCTGTTTACTAACAAAAGGAAGCCTGCGTTTCGAACCTTGCTTTTAAAAGGACGCCAGCTCGAAATTTCCAATGAAGCGACATTATTAGGTGTAACCGTAGATAGCAAGCTTACTTGGAAACCTCGCATGACACAAATTGCTCGCAAGGCGACTGTTGCGTTATTACAATGCAGACAAATAGTGGGCCAAGCGTGGGGGCTAAATCCGACTAACATGCGATGGTTATTGGTTATACACTGCAATGATACGACCTGTCATTACATATGCGTGTATATCCTGGGTTGGTGTAGTAAATAAAAAATATCTTGCGAAAAAACTTTCAAAAGTACAAAGACTAGCGTGTCGTATGATTTCTTCAGCATTTTCCAGCATTTCCACAAGAGCTTTAAGAGATGCTGCTGAATATCATGCCAATTAATGAACTCACTATGTCAGAGGCAGTAAAAGGTCCATACCGGTTATCCCGGGTGAGCTTTTGGCCTGACAAGACAATTGGTTCAATCAGAAAGACCAAAAGTCATGTAGACGTATGCAATGAAGCGAAGGAAAACTTGCCTTTGCTGAGTATGCCAGCTGACTTAATAACTAAAACAAAAATGTTTGGAAAACAGTACAAATGCTTTGTTATGGAACGCAAGGATGCAGTGCAGAATGAAAATGAGTTAGAACCAAGCATAATCAGATGCTACACTGACGGATCCAAGATAGATAAATCAAAGATCCGGTGCGAGTTTTTACATTAAATACGCATCAGGCTTTCAAACAGATGAAACTTTTTTCCATCTTGGAAAATATAGCACGGTCTTACAGATGCATCTCCTCCATTAATTTGAAGGACCCACCAGTAACCATTCACAAGTTATTAGCATTTGGGAAGATTTTTGTTCAATTTCTTTGATTGACGTTTGACCTTTAACCTGTCGATTGTTACTAGCCAAAAGTTGCTAGACACAAGGGCACATTGAGGTCTATCATTCCTGAAAATTTCAAGTCTCTAGCATTAGCGGTTCAAAAACCTTAGGCTACACAAAATACTCGAGAGATTTGTTCATTTGACCTTTTACCCCAAATTACGCGCGTAAAGTTAATTCCTGTGCATATTTTTGTTCCCCACATTGATGTGGGTACATTCTCAAAATTTGAAGGTCCTACCTGTTGTCATTCAAAAGTTATTAGGTTTTGATAAATTTCGTTTTTTGACCTTTAACCTGGTGACCGCCACCCCCCCAACGTTGTTAGACACAAGTTCCCACTGAAATCTACCATTCTTAAAAATTTCAAGTTCCTAGTTTCAGCGGTTCAAAAGCCTTAGGTTTCACAAAATTGGTGTTGAAAAAAAAATAATTTTTCTGGGACAAATAATTTTTTTTCTAGAAACTGGGAGGTTGTTGGGGAAAGTTAGGACGACCAGGGTGCAGACCTAGGTGGGACACACATTTGAACTCTAGGTCATTTTTGAATTGGAACAGCCGTATAGTAGCTACAGCTGGTTGAAGTGTCAAAAAGTGCAGAAACGGCCAAGTAAAAACAATATGTCTTCCCTTTACGGGAAGCCATAAACAAGAATTAGTTTTGGGACAAATAATTTTTTTCTAGAAAGTGGGAGGCTGTCGGGAAAAGTTAGTGTGAGCAGAGTGTAGACCTAGGTGAGACACACATTTGAACTCTAAGTCTCTTTTGAATTGGAACAGCCGTTTAGCAGCTACAGCTGTTAGAAGTTAGGGATGTGCCGAGTCGAGTCCGAGTACTCGGCTGAGTAATAAGGCATTACTCGAACTCTGCCGAGTTCAAGTCTTAATTGATACTAGGCCGTTTATCATTTTGATCTTTTTTTGCTTTGTATCCGAATTTGAGTCGAAATTAGGACTTTTACGGGCGTGATGACCTTTTTTTTTGCTCTTGATCTGATTTTGAGTTCATATTTTGACGTCGTAGATACTCGGACTCGGCCGAGTAGTGTCGTGAATACTCGTTACTCGGCGAGTCCGAGTAATTTTCCTTGAGGCACATCCCTATTAGAAGTGTCAAAAAGTGCAGAAATGGCCAAGTAAAATCAGTATGTCTTCCCTTCACAGAAAGCCATAAAAAACAAGCGACTACTAATGGCTTATCGTTAAAGCTTTCTAGAGACCCAAACATCCATTAGGGTAATGTCATAGTGAAGGGGTTTTTTAACTTTTTTGTCTCGTTTACCCTTTGCCAAAACAAAGAATTAAAATTTACCCCCAGTGTATCACTATTGCTTTTTCATTACCGAAAATGCAATCATAGATTGAAATGAGAATGGGTTATTGTAGACTTGATAAGAAATTCAATGCAGTTTCGATTCAAGCATGCGTGATTGCAGTTGCAATTCAAATCAGTTAAGGTTAAGCTGTATAAGCTGATACGCTTATATCGCCGCAGGCTATCAATTTGGTTATGGAACAATAAAACTTGGTGTTGACCTCAAAATTGTTTAGTGGAGTGCAAGAGCTTGGACCTTGTTTCACAGAAGTTGAGTGCCATGTAGTCATGTAGGGTAGGTATTGGGATTAGCTTATACAAGAACAAACCGCGTTGGTTTACAATAACCTGCATCTTAAAAAAAGCAACTTTTTCGGTGAAAGTTACGGTTTATTCTTTGTGACGCGATATTGGTTGTCATTACTCAGTTTTGCAGCAATTCCAGCCAAGGTATTAGAACTGCAGCAAGTAGTACGACTGCTAACGCAAAAAATGAATAGTTCTGAAGAAATTCAAAATCATGATGTCAACGCAGGAAGTGCAACCTCTGTCCACGAAAAGGATAGAGTCATATTGAAAACAGTTGTGGGCCTACTCTTTGTAGTCCCCAGTAAGTTCAATTTTAGATGATTTTATATTTGAGTCAAGCAAATAAACAGCCTAAATCTACATCGTTTAACATCAATTTCAACAGCACATGATGTTAGATGAGTGGTAGCGCATTGGGCGTTGAAATCTGCTTTTCGGATTTGATGCTCGACTAGTCTAGGTCATTATCCATAATGCAAGCAATTCACTGAAATAAAACTTCACCTGCAAAACATGTCGCAGTATAAAAAAATCAATAATCGGTAAGAATAAAAAGCAACTAATCAACGAAGCTGCCACCTTCAATTTAAAAAAGGTTTGTTGTAATATATTTTTTTTGTTTTTAGTGGCTCTGAATTTGTTGGGGATGATCGCACTATTCGCTGGACCTTTAACCGGTATTACCTTTGAGCTCTTCGGAATCGCCCGTACGTACAGCCGATCACACAACCACCAAGTTGCGTATACGAGTCACTTTTTTTTGCTTTTCCTAATCAGTCTTATAGTATACGCTCATCATTTTCTCAAACGTTCGTTAAGCAAGAAAGAAGACCAAACTAACGTACAAACCGAAATGCAAAAAGAAATGAATAATTCTGAAAAAAATGATGATGCCAACGCAGAAAGTAGGAAAACCTCAGCTCAGAAAAAGGACAAAAGTTTTTTAAAAATAATATCAACCACAAGTGAGTCAAATTTTACGTACGGTACTATTTAACCAAATAATTGGTTTGTTACAGTTGTGCATAAAATTGAAATCGCAATAACATTATATCTTGCACGCACCATGTAAAGGTTTTTAAATGACGTTATTTAAGGCGGCCTACACTGCGCTTAGTTTAAGCAAGGAAGCTCAGACTTTTTGGCGCCAGTATTCATTCTATTAATATGATCTTCGTTAAAGCAACCTGTTTACTCGCTTGCTACCAGAAATGATGGCAAAAAACACGGCAGAGCTGTTTAAGCGCTTGTCCATATCGATGGGTAGTGGTTTGCAGCATCGTTTTCACGACTGCCATGATCGCTAGGTTAATGGTTCTACTCTCACCCGAGCCTCGTTATTTTTACCTTTGGATGAGATACTTTACTAAAATTATCCCTGCTAGGTGGAATTTAATTATCTAACGGGAAGCAAATTAAAGAAATTAAAAGCAAAATACTCGTCAGGAAATCGCGAAACCAATCGCAACATCTAACTAAGCGAGTTTGGATTTGTCTTGTACATAGCGCTTCGGTCGTTTTTTTATGACAGCAGGACAAAATAGAAAATAATTATCATCAAAAGGTGCGAAGTGTAAACAGGGTTTTAGATTCAATTCAACAAAGGTGCCGACTCAGTGAAGCTTTTAATTTGAGTGCAATACTATTTTGCTTTTAGTTGTTCAGGGTTTGTTGGTAACGATCGCAATATTTGCTGGACCTTTAACCGGTTTTACCTTTGAGCTTTTTGGAGTCTCGTATGAATACAGCCGATACGGAGAAGTACCTGGAGTCTGTGAAGTTATACTTTCTATTTATTTAGTTCGGGATTTTCTTTATGTTAGCATCTTCGCTTTAGCTGCTCGACTAGAAAGAATGTAATATATATTTACGGCATTATCTATAGTTTTTACTAGCCGGTTGTCGTAGCGGTTAAAGATACCGCTAACGAAGCAAGCCTGGGATTCGATTCTCGGGCCGATTAAATTATGTCCATGGCGGCTCGCCACCGCTTGATTTTTTTTTTTTTTTTCGGAGCTGTGTTGCCCAGGCGCTAAGCCGCGAAGATGAGCCCCGCACGAGGTCACAAGTTTTGGCGCATTACCGCGCGTATAATGATGATTTGATTTAGATTTTTTACTTTTTGTGATGCCACAATGTTATACTGTATGTAACCGAAAATGTTTTCATAGAAATGCTATAATCAATTTAATTTAAACAAAACTTTATTTGCAAAGAAGGCATGAATGAACCTAAAGCAAGCTTGGTAAATAACAGCGCAACTAAACGTTGTAGACACCAACTTGTAGCAGCATAGGTTTTTTACTAAGCCTATACAGTACTATAAGTTACCAGAATAATGTCCTACAGTTAAAAATAATCTTAGTCAACAAACTTTCTTTTGCATGTATCAAGTTTTGAAATTGCTTGACAGCATAACGGAGAACTGAAGTGTGAGATTGTTTTTTAAACTTTCACCAAAAGTTTAAAAAACGTAAGGAATTTAAAACTGACAGTAAATATTTTAAATGTATTTAGTTAACCAAAAATAGGCGTTCAAAGTTAAAGATGATGACATACTAAGGTTTTATTTACGCATCGAGGCGTGGAAAAGTTACAGCTGCAATGTTGGTCGTCCAAATTTGCTTTGACTGATCTTGGCCTAACGTCTTTCTCCTGAGTAATGATGCAGAAAAGCTCGAGCAAAGTTAGATCTTTGATCAGCCAAAACCAGTTAATTCGTTGACGAACATTACAACTGTGACTCTTGAACGCCGTAATGTGTACATAAAACCCTAGTACGTCATCACCTTTCACTGTGAATGCCTAGTTTTGGTTAACTAACTACAATTAAAATTTTTTATTGTCAGTTGTGAATTCGTTATGTTTTTTAACATTTTTAGTGAAAAACTAATTTTGCGCTTCAGTTCATTCTCAACCTTATGTTCATTTTTTATGCATTTTGGTGTAATGCTTAACGAGTAAATTACAGTAGTTTGTTTTTGTGTTGTCTATACTTTCGTATTTTACTATTTTTCGGTCTTTGTTAACCGCTTGTGGTGTCGAAACGTTTTGTGACATAAAAATTTGTGTACATGAATATGAAAAATGAGTAGCCTATAATAATTGTTGAATTTATCAGAAACTCGATACATTTTTGGTATGTAACGAGTGTTATCGCCTATTTCGTGTCAGCAGAGCCGTGTGAACCAGTTAGTGCCGTAAGCAATAATTCATGTTCATTGTAAGACTGAAAGGAGACAATTGAGTTGTTCATACAAAAGTATAGCTAAGGCGAGGAGTGCTTAACCCGAAATCCATCAACCCCTGAGGGGTCCTTGAAGGTGTTTTAAGCGGTTCATTTTCCCAGATACAAATGCTTCACAAATATTCGTTTGTTCGGCTATTTGATGTCATCCGTTCCATTGTTTCACGTGGAAAATGTTTAAGTTTTGAATGTTTCATAGGGATCCGCGGCTCCGCTTCTTGACTTTTTTTGGCTGCGATCTGCAGGGCTGTATTTACCAATAGGCTAGGCAGGCTGAAGTCTAGGGCCTCGGAAAAAATGAGGGGCCTCATCACGATCAACGAAGATTTTTCAGTGAAAATACGACATATGCGGACATGAAAACTTTAAAAAAATGGAACTAGCCTTGGGCCTCTCATTGTCTAAATTCGGCCCTGGCGATCTACTAAAACTTTCCAACAAAAATTCGGGTGCAATAGTTTTTAACAAGAGCACGCTATGTTCAATTAGTTTTTATCAAATAGAAGCCAAATTCAAATCTTGTCGAGGTTAATAATTTTATTACCGTACACTAGAATCATTAAAACCTAAGTGCAAAAACGGTAAGTTTAGTTGGTCGCAAAAGAAACTTGACTGTTTTTTATTTTCTCTTTGCAGGCATGCAACATCACTATTGTAGACAAAAAAAAACTTTAAGCAATATTTTTTAGTTTGTGCAAATTCGCTCTTGGCTGTGATAATTACAGTTCAAGCTCTCAGCAATAAGCTACAAGCGCAAAACTGCGTGTTTCCGCTTTAATATAGCAATGTACCATAAACTGAACCATGCTACAGCGCTCGCAACATACATTTCGCTCGAGAAGAGGTGGGCCCTGTTTATTTTTCAACAGTTTATTTAGTTTTCCATCAGATCAATTGCAGAACACAAAAGTTTTGATGAAGAAGCGATTGTTTTTTAGTATTTCAGTTTGATTGACCTGCGAGTTTTAAAGAAATGCGTAGGAAAAAAAATTTTTTTTTTTTTTGCGATAAGATTAAACAACAAAGAGCAAATATAGCAAAATTAAACGAAAATGTCTATTTACGATGTCTCAGCGCAAGTATGACCATTTTCGAAAATGTACATCTAATTCATGTTTGCTTTTGGCAATAAAATATTCAGATTGTCGAATAGAGTTTACAAGATTGAAATATTTGAAAGATTGAAACCATATTGGGTTTACATTTAGAATATTTACACCGATATATTAAAATTTAGCGTACAACAGTAATGCATTTATAAACTGAAAGATATCATTATTCTCTTGAAATCCAAATAATTTATGTCTGTTTTCAAAATTGAAGTCGTAGAAAAATTTCACAGAAAGCCAGTCAGACACGTCACATCAAAACATTTGAACAAATTTGCAATTACAAAATAAGTGCATGATAGTCTCCGGTTCTTCCAAACAAAATACACAACAATTACTATCAACAATTTCTAAACCACGTTGTTCTTTTTTACTAAAAGGCAGAATCAAAAATGGGGGGGGGGAAGCATGGCACAATGTTCTCCCCTAAATACACCTCTGCATAAACGTAAACAATGTATTAATGCTTAACGCAAAAGAACAATACAGTCACAACATGCTAAAAACTAACACTGCAGAACCGAAAAGTGACTAATATCCTCATTCAGTTTGGTAGTACTTCGTAATTTGTTGTAAGTTTTGATACATACTGTTATGCAGTAAGTATGAAAGACGATCTTCCATTCCATTTTTTAAATCTTCCATTCCATTCCATTCTGAGCATCCCCCATATTCCATAACAAAAATTTCCTTCCATTCCATACTATTTTCCGTTCCATTCAATAGCAAGCCCTGGCTGTCGATCAGACAAGGGAACAATAAAGCTTGGTGTTGACTTCAAAATTGTTTTGTGTTGTGTAAGAGCTTGGGCTCTGCTTCATTGCTGAGGTTGAGTGCCATATAGACAATACGATTTGCTTGTACAACTACAAACCGCGTTGATTTGCAACAGCCAGCATCTTAAAAAAAGCAACTTTTCCGGTAAAAGTTTGGCTCTTTCTTGGTTATACGCGATGTTGGTTGTGAGTCTTGTGACTTTTGCAGCAATTCTGGCCGAGGTAGAACTGCAGCAAGTAGTAATAATGTAAAAAAAATTAATAGTTTTGAAGAAAATCAAAATCATGATGTCAACGCAGAAAGTGCAAGCTCTGTCCACGAAAAGGATAGAACCATTTGGATCATCAGGGGCGTACACAGAGGGGGGCGCTAAGTTTACGCCCCCCTTCCCCCAGCTGAATTATAAGCTGATATATTTATCTGCAGCAAGGCCGGATTAAGCTAATGCGGGGCCTGTAGCAAAATTTTTGCGGGGCCCTAGTTTTTGGAGACTCGGCCGGAGGGCAATCAAACCTGGTTTCATTTTTAGTCTCATTGTTTTATATCAAGGGCTTTTACCGGAATTCATTGAAGATGCGTAGATGGCTTAAATTCGCTGTAAAACTCTTGTTTTTTTTACGAAAACAATTTTTTAAAGACACGAGACTCAAATTTTGTGAAAATGTTGTGAAAGTGAAAATTTTGTAAAAATTTGAGAACGAAGGAGGAACAACGCAAGCATAGGCACAGCAAAACGCAATTAAGATCAAACTTTTTTGATGTAGGCTTTAATAGTAGCCTAAAGGTCTTTACCGTTCATATCAAAATCCCAGACGCAACAGAACACTAATAGGGAATAGCTTCTTCATGCTTGTTCGCTGTTCCGTTGGTTGCTTAGCCACTTGCATTTTTACCGTGCCGTACTTCTATCGTATGGACGCACTGTGATCTACTCTATACCCAAAAATGCCATAAACATTCGCAATTACATGCGCGACTGGAAGTTGACTTTTTATTTTCTTGCAACGAACGCGATATACGGTCAGAAATCAGTTTGTGGCCAGACTCAGAAATGCTGTAAGTTTTATTTTGAGGAAGCTTATAATTTAAAAACATTAAAGAAAAAGGTGAGGCTAACAATCCGCAAAAATTTTGTAAGCCAGTTCTAGCCGAAACTTTTTTACAAAAGTGTAACCTAATTTTTTCTGTAATTTGAATCATGATTTTGAAAAGCGCAGGGCCCGTAGCAAATGCTACTCCTGCTACGTGGTTAATGCGGCACTGATCACCAGTCAGCGGAACAGTGGAAACAGGACGTCTAAGGACGCGATGACCTTTTTTTTGGTCTTCACCGATATTTTCTGTGGAAACGGAAACAGGAAATTGCGCCCCCCTCCCCCTTTTCAAATTTTTGGGCACGCCCCTGGATCATAGTTATAAGCCTAGTCCTTGTAGTCCCACGTAAGTTCAATTTTAGACGATTTTTTAATTGAATTAAACAAATAAACAGCCTAAATCTACATCATTTAAAATCAATTTCAACAGCACATGATGTCAGATGAGTGGTTAGCACATTGGGCGTTGAAATCTGCTTTTTGAGTTTGATGCTCGACTGGGTCATCATCCATAATGCAAGCAATTCACTAAAATACAACTTCACCGGCAAAACATATCGCATTGTCGCAGTAACAAAAAAATCAATATTTTCAAATTATTGAACTGAAAATTCAACAGCAGTTGAGGGAGACTGCGAAGTGAGCTTGCGCTCTTCGAGTCAGCAGCTGCCTGTTCAATACGTCAAATGCGATCGGCTCCAATCGAGCCTTCACGTAGGAGCTGTAGCCAGCGCGCGGTATCGCTAGGGCAGGTCGGTAAAAACAGAAAACAACTAAATGCACGATTACGAAAAGGGAATAAGTCACCATTTTGTCGTTTCAGTTTTAATTGCATTGTTGCGTTCCAAGCGACATTGGCTATCATGTGTGCAAAAGCAAAACCAAGTTCCTTCTACAAATATGAAAATTAACGATAAGAACATTGTTGTGAAAATGAAAGGAACCAAGCACAGCACTTGGGCCTTTTTTAATTTCATACTACTATAATAAGTTATGGTTTCTTAATTTTAATTTTTTTGATTAAGTTGTTTTCTGATTGAGATAGAGGATCACAATGTATTACAGACAGATAGAAAATCACGTTTGCCGAGTCATTTGACACCAAATTCAGCTGTGTAGCACGAGCACTTTTCGATTCACGTCATTTACCTCTTCACCCGCTTCCCCCAAAAAAAAATATTTCATAATTTAAAAAAAAAGTTTGAAATGGGTGTATGTGCCGATTTGCACCCTGTGAATCGTATAAACTAAAAGTTTTTGAAAAAACGTATAAAAGCGGGACACTCTATTATGTTGGTGAATCTTTTTTTATTCCAATATATTTTTCGAATAAGAGGCAGAGTAATTAATACTATTGTGAACTTCCTGATTGTTTTCACCAACACTTAGTCAAATATGCCAAGCTTCCAATCTACCACTTTTTGATGATAACTCGAGTAAAATTCTGTCATCGCAAACCCTCTGGCTTTTTTTTTCGTATTCAAAATATGTACTAAAAACGACCCAAGTTTTTAAACATTTCTTGCGAGTAAACTAATCATAATGGTGCAATGGGTTTCATTGCTTTGAAACCTCTAGGTTAGTAAGTATTTGTAATAAACTCGACTACTCCATGCAATTATCACACCAAAATACAGAAAGTTTTTTATGTCTGATTGGTAGATATCAGTACCACTGAAATCCTTAATAATGTAAAGACATTTCCCGGGAAACGGGAAATTTTAAAACCCCAAATTGCTGTCCCAAGTTCCCGGAAGGAAACACTAGCTAGGCTAGTCACACTAGCACTTAAGGCATCCAAAATGGGTCACGTTCATGCGATAAATGCCATCTTTTGGCACCGAGCAATGAGTGCAGGCTGTATTTCTGTTGTTAATGGTAACTTGACATTGCAAATAACTAAGGCAACCAGATTTTGACCTAAAAAGTTTAAAAATTTGACCTAAAAAATTTTAAATTTTGACCTTATTTTTGACCTAAAAATTTTATCACAAAAAGAAGCGACAACATGTTTAAGCAGGTAAAAATAATGCTGAATATAACAAAAGTCTCGACAGCCTTGCTACGCACAGCCAGTCCAGGCTAAACTCATTCCAGACTGTAAAGACTCTTTTTTGCATTGCTTTACCTGGACATCTCGACTTCATCTCTTTTCTAGGTTGTGCCCTATTTTTAGCAGGCGACTGGCCCCAAACAACGATACCAAATGAAAGAGCCTATAACTACTAACCCCAAACTAAGTTACCTGTAGCCTAACTAGCCCACATCACTAGAAGCCCCCATGGCAACCCACTCATTTGCAGCTGCAGACGCGTTTCGACCTTATTATGGTCTCATCAGTGCAGCATAGCAACCTCCCACCTTCCTGAAAAAAAAAAAATAAATAAATTCTAACCTTCAAAAGAACTACACACCCCAAATCTAAGCCTCTACTCGTTCTGTTCTGTTCAAGGTAGAACATTTGAAATAAAACCTTCAAGAAATTAGTACATGCTGGATTATGATGTCACAGATTCCTTGTAAACAATCGACAAGAATAGAAATGACCGGTTGGTTAAAACATTATTTTCCCGGTAATCTGAGAAGGAATTTTTTGTTTACGGTTTGTAACTATACCAGTTACCAAAACCTTCAAAAAACCTACGTTGCTATGGTTTACTGATGAGACCATAATAAGGTATATAACCTAAGGTTGCTATGCTGCACTGATGAGACCATAATAAGGTCGAAACGCGTCTGCAGCTGCAAATGAGTGGGTTGCCATGGGGGCTTCTAGTGATGTGGGCTAGCTAGGCTACAGGTAACTTAGTTTGGGGTTAGTAGTTATAGGCTCTTTCATTGGGTATCGTTGTTTGGGGCCAGTCGCCTGCTAAAAATAGGGCACAACCTAGAAAAGAGATGAAGTCGAGATGTCCAGGTAAAGCAATGCAAAAAAGAGTCTTTACAGTCTGGAATGAGTTTAGCCTGGACTGGCTGTGCGTAGCAAGGCTGACGAGACTTTTGTTATAGTCGAAACATTAATTTGTCCCTAGCAAATTTCTAATGCTGAATAGTTTTCATTTAATTAGAATAGTCATAAACAACGAAAAAAGTAGCCCTAAAACAGACGCAAACACAAATAGTTCAGTAAGTTATTCTGAAATAATGCTAACGGATTCTTCAGCTTGGTGGAAAAATTGTACTTGACCATTACGTACTGTTTTACGTGATCTTCACGAAAATTTCGGTCTTTTGCCAAAATGTTTCCCAATACGGAAAAGCTTTGCTCCACTGATGCTGACGTTGCTTGCGACTTCTGAAGCAAGTTGTATAAATGAGGGGAAATGTCCTGTCGTTCCATTTTCACAATACTCGTGATATCATTTCTTGCTATTCTTCGTTTGATATATTTTCCAATACCACAAACATCGGCCCCGAAATCGAGAAACATTACATTTTGAAAGGCTTTGCCATTAGTATAGTGGCTGCTTTCCATTTTTTGTACTATATTAGCTAGATCGCTATACTGCTCTTCAATCTGAAGCAGTTGTGCAGAGAGATTTTGAGGTTTTAATGCCTCCTTGGCTCGTTGTACCAAAATTCCACTTTCATCTAAATTTTTCACAATTGCATTTACTTCCGGAAGGTATTTGGATTAGTAAAGAGCAGCATTCAACCAGCTGGTCCATCTGGTTATGACTGGTTGCGGAGGCTGACCTATCGCATTCAATAATATAATATCCTTCTGGCTTTGTTTTTTACTGCCTGTGCTTTTACTCTTGCAATCAATTCATCGACAGCAGGAAAGTTTGCTGGAACGTTCATAGCGCAATTGTGAATGAGGTGAGCCATACATGTCACATTAAAAAGCTTCGAGTACAATTTTTTCAACAAATCTCCAGCAGCTGTCATGTATCTTGCAGCATCTGACAGCAACAGACAAAATTTATCCCGTGCAATGCCGAGGCAATGAACAGCATCATCTATTTCTCCAGTAACAATGTCACTATCTGCCGATTTAGAAAGAGCCTTACAACTTAAGACAAAAGTTGTTTCAGGACTAGTTATCTTACCAACCAAAATGTTTCAAAATTGTTTTTTGTCAATTTCACTTTCATCTGCAAGGTCCATAAAAACTTCTTCGTTTTTCAAATAACTCTGCAACCTCAACAGTTCTTGTTCAGCCAGCTTATGTACTTTTGATCGGCACGAAGATTCAGAAGGCAAGGTATGACCCATTTCTCGAAATAGTGTTTGTAAGTGAGTGTTTCTTAACTTATGCAAAGGAATGTCGGCAGATAAAAAAGCCTTCGTTACTTTTTCTGCAAAATTTGGCACAGGTTGTTTGATAAAAATGTCTGAGTCGTACTTGTTTCTGCTCGTTTCAGACCATTCTGATGCTTCACTCTGTGGCGGTGTGACTCCACCATAAACTTTTTCTCACATCTTACAATACAGTCACATGGTTTGCAATACCATTCACCATTAGGTACTAACTTAAACTCAAAAGTATGTTCGTTCACCAAAGCTTTCACCTTAGAAGGGTATGATGGTTTAATCTTTGGCATGGCTTCAACAATTCTGTCAGAAACAACACAACTCAATCGAATAAATGTTACGAACTTTCTTACACTGTTAAATTCAAGGAGTGCGTAAGTCGTCAACTAATCCTCAAAACTAGATATAGCAAAAAATTCTGGAATTAATCGAAAACAATTGCAGGTCATTAAACACAGTTTACTCCTTTTTCACTCATGAGTCATGAAATTCTGGAATTATTCGATTGTCACCTCCAGTTCTCGAATTATTTGAAAACGATTGTCTCGTCATCAACAGTTTACTTTCTTTTTCCCTCAAATGCTGTTTTAATGTGCATACTTGAAAAGGTGTGAACCGGTTTGCTTTTTACAAGCCGGCAACCAAATATTACGACGTAAGTTGTTTCATCTACTGATTAAGCTGTGCATATTCAACAAAAAAACGGCGCATAGTTTGTGTCTTGACCCAAAAAGTACATTTTGACCTTATTTTGACCTAATGGAACATTTTGACCTAATAACTTTTAAACTACGTTTAGTTCGGTGCTGAAACACAATGTGCAGAAATTTGATGGCTTTCTGAGCAGGTTAAAAATATTTGACTTTTTTGACTTTTAGTTGCCCTACAAATAACATATCGGCATAATTAAAAACAGCAGCTTTGTTTTGCCTCAATCTCGAGCTGATCACAAGTCAAAAAGGGGTAGACTATTCAATTAGCTATGAAGTGGTCAACAACATAAAAAAGAACAATAAAAAGACACGAAACAAAAAAACGTTTTTTTAACAACACTATCCTGAATATTGTTCTACTGCTAAAAATAGCATTTGCCAACAAGTTACTTTTCTCTGCGTGTATCAACTTTTTAAAATGTATGACAGCGACATGGCCTAGCGGTACCGCATGCAGGTTACAGATCCTGCGCGACGGGTTCGACTCGCGGCTGGAGCTGATCGCATTTGACATATCTTTATAGCGGGTGGCTGCTAACTCGGAGAGCGCAAACTCACTTCGCAGTCTCCTCAACTACCTTTCTGATGAACTTTCTGTTCAATAAATAGCATTAATGGAGAACTGAAGTGTGACATCGTGTTTTCAATAATATGGAAAAAAAACGTATGGAATTTAAAACTGACAGTAAATATTTTAAATGGATTTAATCAACCAAAATAGGCGTTCAAAGTTAAAGATGATGACGGACTAAGGTTTATTTACGCATTGAGGCGTGCAAGAGTTACAACTGCAATGTTCGTATTTCATTAGTGCGTGCGCCCCGGGTTTCCCCGAACCCGAAAACCCGGGTTGAGGAGTATAATTTGAAACCCGAAACCCGGGAATTTTTTGGTGCGACACCCGAGTTTCATTACGTAGCAAAGTAACAATATTACAACGTCGACGTAAAAGTAGCGTTTTGAAAAATGTGTAATTGTAAGTGACATAGGGCAGGGCTTCCCAAACTGGGGGTCGCGACCCCACGAGGGGTCGCGTAACAAACTTCAAGGGTCGCAGGGAGTACACAAATTTTACGCACACGCAATTGCATAGTATGCTGCTGTGCTTTTTAGACTTTTAAAACTGGTACAATTGCGCAAACATCATTCTTAACCTAGCGGTAGATTCTGGCCTATCTCTAGGCTAGTACGAAATATAGTAAGGCAGTGAATGAATGCTGTAGTTCTATGTATAAACTGTTTTGTTTCGTCACTTCAATATCACGTGACACAGCTGGATGCGTCTTTTTGTTTCATCGCTTCGGTTTGCGACGCCATGTAGAGCCGTGCTGGCAAGAGGCTAGCACTGGTAATTAAAAACTATTTTAAGCAATGGATAGCTGGTTAATCAATGGCTAGCATTAAAGCCGAATATCCATCATTATTGGACTCGGCAGTAACCACACTCCGGCCGTTTGTCTCGACGTGTCTGTGCGAGGGTGTATGTTCAACGTTGACGGCAAAACGTTGTTCCTGCATATAAGTAACATTGAAACCGTCTTGAGGCCGGCATTAACAAATATTGAGCCGCTGCGGGATTTGGTTTGTAGGAGAAAGCAATCGCACCCATCACATTAAATAAATGTGTTTGTTTTTTTGTTTTTGTTTGTATTAGCTACTTAAGTGTAAACTAGTAGGCATTGCAGGCATCAACAGCTCGGATGGCCGAGTGGTAAGAGCGTACGCCTCGGGAGCTGTAGACTTGGATTTGATTGCGAGGTCGGGTCAAACCAATGACTTTAAAATTGATATTCAAAGCTTCCCTCCTTGACGCTCAGCATTAAAGGGATAGTGTGGAGAGCAAGCCGGCAAGTTTACTTGTTGTGCCGTTGGGAAGACACTTTGCGGGACTTTCCCATCTTGGTGTGGTATACAGGTGGCTGGCAACTCCTAAGCGAGCTCGTATAGCGCATTGATCGCTTTCTCGTGATAGGAGGATAAATATGCCACAAAATTGAAAAATAATTGAGTAGCGATAACTTGTTGTTAGTTTTCACCTTTCAATAATCATCACAAATGCATATTTCACACCGTTTGTCATTTTAACCGTGATGGGTCGCGAATAATTTGAGGAGATTGAAAGGGGTCGCGAGTGAAAAAGTTTGGGAAGTCCTGACATAGGGTATTGTTTGAAGAACCCGGACGTACAGCAAATTGAAGCAGACCTGAGTGCTGGAGCGCAAAGAATCCACAAAGAGATGCAGATATTTGAGGCTACGAAAAAGATACTGGAGAATTCAGAAAAGATTTATCATTCTCTTGACACGATTAGACAAACTTCTGTAGAAGCAGAACGGGCATTTTCCGCTATGGGACTTTTTGTTACCAAGATTATAAACAGGCTAAATGATGACACTTTGAACGTCATGATTGTAATTCGCCAATTTTACAAAAAATATAAAAATATCAATCCATTTCACGGTACAGTATTATCTTTTGTGTTAGGTTTTTTTAAACCTGTTACGCTGAGTAATAGTTTGAATACGTTTCATGCTTGTTGGTAATGCGTTAAACAAAGTAAAAACACAAATTCCATTTCTTGTTACGTATTTAAATAAAAAGCATCAATTTTTTGAAACTGATGAAACCCGGAAAAACCCGGGTTTTGAAAGTGCAAAACCCAGTAAACCCGAAAAACAGGTTTTGAAAGGCAGACCCTGATCGGACACACTATACTTCATATTTGCTTTTGCTTTGACTTGGTCAAATGCCTTTCTCCTTTGTGGTAAAGCCTGAGTAAAGACGCTTGACTTTTGATCAGCCAAAACGAGTTAATTCGTTGACGAGCATTACAACTGTAACTCTTCAGCGCCTCAATGCGTAAATGAAACCCTTGTACGTCATCACCTTTCATTGTGAATGCCTAGTTTTGGTTAACCAGCTGCATTTAAAAATTTTTGTTGTCAGTTGTGAATTCGTTGTATTTTTTAACACCTTTGGTGAAAAACTAATTTTACGCTTCAGCTCCCCTTTAACCTTATGATCGTTTTCTATGCGTTAAGGTTCAGTTTTGAACGAAACAATTAGTTTGTTTTTGTGTGGTCTATACTTTCATTTTTTACTATTTTTAGGTCTTTTTGTAAACTGGTTGTGGAGTCGAAACGTTATGTTAATTAAAAATTGGTGTACGTAAAGTATGAAAAATGAGTATTATAGTTGATTTGATCAGAAACTCGTTGCATTTTCGGTCTGTTAACGTGCGTCATCGCCTGCTTCGTGTCAGCATAGGCGTATGAGTTCGTTAGTGCTGCAAGCAATAGTTTCATATTCATTATAAGATTATACAGTAAAGTGACAATTTTCAAGTTTGTCGTCGATTCTTCAGAGTTTAAGTAGCTAAGACGAGGAGTGCTTAACCCGGGATAAATCAAATGTTGAGGGGTCCTTGAAGGTGTTTCAAGCGATTCATGTCCCCAGATACAAATGCATCGCAAATATTCATTTGTTCGGCTATTGATGTCATCCGTTCCATTGTTTCATGCAGAAAATTTTTAGGTTTTGAATGTATCGTAGGGGTCCTCTGTCCCGTTTTTTGATTTTTCTTGGCTGCAATCTTCTAAAACTTCATAACAAAAGTTCGGGTACAATAATTTTTAACAAGAGATTGCTGTGTTCAACTAGTTTTTATCAAATGCAAGCCAGCTTCAAACCTTGACGAGGTTATTTTTTAAAAGGCCTACCTGTATCGTCATTTCGATACACGCTTTCTTTAGAGCAAAAACGGTTGGTCTTGTTGGTCGCAAAAGAAACTTGACTGATATTTTTATTTTCTCTTTGCAGTCATGCAACATCACTATTGTCAACAAAAAGAAAGAGAGAATTTTTAGTTTGCGCGAACTACTGTAGCTCTTGGCTGTGGTAATTACAGTTCAAGCACTTTGCATTTGGCAATAAGCTAATAGCGTAAAACTGCGTGTTTCCGCCTTAAATGGCAAAATATCATGAACTGAACCATGCTGAAGCGCTCGCAAGTCGCAATATACAGTATATACCCCGCTCGAGCGGAGGTGGACCCTGTTTATTATGCAACAATGTATAGTTTTGCGTCAGATCAATTACAGAACTCAATAGTCTTGAAGAAAGAGCGGTAGCTTTTTATATTTCAGTTTGATTGAGCATGACCTGCGAGTCTTAAAGGGATGCAGGAGATTTCCTCTATGCGAAACCATGTTATGTAGATGCAGAGCGCCATCCAGCAGCGGCTTCAGCGCTGTTTCACATAATTCAAGTGCTTTTGAAAGTGATTGCAAAGAACTGTGGCCATTGACTCGTGCAACTGATTACAAACCAATGTGACGAATATCAACATCACCCAGCAAACGTCACTTCCGGTAAAAAAAGCAGCTAAATGCGGTAGAAATCAGTCAAATTTTTGACATGAAAATGCTTGCCTTTCTGTTGAGCTGCAGTTCCGGAACTGGTAGACGTATAAGGCTGGCAAGGCGCGGCCAAAGGGCAGTGGATGGTATGAAAAACGTTAAGAATTGTCAAGCAACATACAAGAGAACATAAACAGTGTACCTGCGAAACAAAATTTTTATTTTGGTAGTAATTGAATAAGCAATAGACATGTTTGTGCATTTATCATGCGGTTCCTGCAGGTAGGCTACCTAAAGAGAAAATATTCGCATTAAGTGGTATTTGGCTTCCTAATTCAGCTTGAAGGATGAGTTGAAAAAAACGTTATCGTTTTAACTTTTAAGACAATTATTGTTTCATATCATGGCAGTATTATAGTCTGCACTGCTGTAGATGGGAAGAGTAGGAAATCAAACAGAAATAATCAGGGAAGACAGTTTTGGTTATAAAGCAGCGGACTAATTGGATTTAAATCGATTCTTTAATTAACAATTAATTGATTGATTAAAGTCGTTAAATTAATGTTTGATCAATAAGCCTACATCTAATTCAGGCCATCTCACTGCTTTTCAGAGGGGAGGGGCGAGTAGCTGTTGCTTGGGCTGCCACAAATTCATCCAGAATGCGAAAGTGTATAGGTGGAAATTCCCCTTCTAAGAGTGGTTACGGATTACCTCTCTATAAAAATCAAGTGTTCATTATACTCACAGTATTACGCCGAAGCGTGTAACGAGTAGCGGGGCTCATCCTCGAGGTCGCCAGGGCGACACAGTTTCGAAAAAACATTGCAGGGGTGGCGAGCCGTTGGTGACACTGTGACAGATATGATGGAACTGGGAATTGAACCCCAAACTTCCCTTCCCGATGGTAATGTCTTTAAGAATGGCGCTAAACGGCCAGTACCACCCTCGACAGTAAATAGATGGTTTCAAGTGAATTATATCAGTTTCATTAAAAATTTCAAACTTGAGCATTGACCAAATTCTGCAACTTTGCAGTACAACTTACTATGTCTACTGTAAAATACCATTTCAGGGGTGGTTTCACTTTTTTTTTATTTCCACTTTTTTATTTACGACGTTTAGTTTATATAAGCCTAAATTGACAAGTTTATCTTTGGGATTTTAGGAAACAGTTTTTTGCCTGGTAAATTTGACTTGATAAACTACAAAACTACTGTAGATATGAATTCTTTGTTTATTGCATGCATTGTTTTTTCCTCCCTGGCGTTTGTTGGTACCCTTGTTACGTTTTCCACTCCAGGATGGCTTGAGGTAAAGTGAAAGTTTGCTTTTTCACTCAAAGCATTTACGCTAAAAATGCTCTGTTTGCTTGATGGTTTACCTCATACAGGTTACACCACATTATAAACACAGGTCAATCACGTTTGCTGTACTGTTGCTACGGCAACGTTTTTGTAAGTGTAAGCTGATGCTGACCAACATTCTGATGGGTGCTGGGAGTCCATGTAAGGAAATTTACAGCTTAGATGGCCGAGTGGTGAGAGCGTCCGGCTCTGGAGCTGTAGACTCAAGTTTAATTCCGAGTCGGGTCAAGCCAATAATTTTAAAATAAATTGGGATTCACAGCTTCCCTGCTTGACGCTCAACCAAGGGACAGTGTGGAGAACAAGCCGGCAAGTTTATTTTTTGCGCCGTTGGGAAAGGCACTCAGGGGGATTCCCTCATCTTGGTGTGGTAGACTGGTGGCCGGCAACTTCTAAGCGAGCTCCTTATAGCGCTTTTATTTGATCGCTTTCTCGAGATAAGAGGATAAATATGCAACTAAATACAAAATTCCCTCGCATTTTTATCATAAAACACACTTTTTTACCTTAAAAGCAAGCTTTTTTATCATAAAAGCGCGTGTGTTATAAAATATTTTATAGAAAGCTGAGCAGGATAAACATTTTTAGGAATACGTAACGAACAGAGTACCTATTATTGTTATGTTTTTTTCAACTACCTCTTACTTTCCTCCATCCCGTAGCCAGCGTTGGGCACGATAAACCTTTCTGTATTAAAGCGACAACGATAATCGGTAATTTCAAAAATGCTCTGGGCGATTCCGATAATCGATAAATCTCAATTCCTTAAAGCGATATTGGTAATCGATGAATTATTGCCGATAAATGTTGCGGTAAACTTTCAATTTGTTTGACGAAGTTTTCTTGTAAGTCAAATCACAAAAGTGTTTTTCTAGATTTTTCAAGAAAAAAGAGTAGTTCACGGACTCTGCCGTGGGATTAAACAAAACAAAGAGAGATCTTTTAATTGCAACAAGACTTTATCGACTCCGTGAATTTTGCCATAGCGCCAACTCCCTAACTTTGAAAACTGTGTGCATAAAGAATCGTTTATCGCGATAACTTATCGGCGATAACAAAATATATTACAAAAGCGATATCGGTAATTGATAAATCCAAACTATTTTGAGCGATAACGATAATCGGTAAGAAGTTATCGCCGATAACTATCGCCGATAAATTATCGCAATAAATGCCCATCTCTGCCTGCAGCGTTGTCGGCTTCTTGCTTCTTCCCTTTTCCTGCACCGTTGTTATATCTTCTTCATCAAAATGTATTTTTTATCGTGTTGACGATGCAGATATAAAGGACGTTAGTATTAACAAGTATGCTCCCGAATACAGTTAGTTTTACTAGCATTCAATTTGGCGGCGTTGTCAAATTTTAAAGTTTGCCCTACAATCAGCAGATTGGCTATACAAAAAGTTTAAACGTTACTATAGGAAGTCCAGATAACAAATTGATACTTTAATGAATTTTTTGTTTCAGTTCGAACCCCACATCGAAGATTCCAGTGGAAAATTTCAAAGTCTGGATTTAAGCGGTTACGTCGGAATTGGACTTTTTTACGTTTATGCAAAAGAGAAAGCTAATACAGCATTCGCATTTTGTAAGCGCTCGACCTACCAAATACTGTAGGCTATTCATTAGTGAATTCAGGGAGGAGTGACGAGGGAGCTCAAGCCCACGCCTGAATTTTTACTTTTAAATAGTTATACATTGGTGTTTGTACACTTTTGAACACATAAATCTGCAAGATAAGCAATTGGCATTTTTTTTGGCTCTCAGCCGCCCTATAAGACCCTTTTTACACCCGCTTTCAGGGGTGGAATTGATACCCAAAAAAGTAAAGAAATAATCGACACTCGATAGTTCACCAAAAAGTAAAGAAATAATCAATTTCGATGGTAGTTTAAAAAGTAAAGGATAAAGAATAATGTAATCGATATTCGATATTACAACGGAGCATTTAGCGGTGTACGCCAAGCATTTTTTGTGATGTCCTCACATACATGCGGTAACTTACAGACAAACGACGGACAAAGTTTGTAATGCGAAGCAACTTTGCTATTAAAAATCTTTTTGTTTTGTTTTTTTTGGGCTTAAAACAAATTCATCAGCAAACACAACTTAGTGACATACCGACGATTATTTTAAATTTACGAAAGCGAGATAAAGTAACCTGGACAAATAGAATCGAATATGGAATATCGAATTGCGCCGAAAAAAAAGTAAAGACAAGGCCATATTCAATACTCATTCAAAAAAATAAAGGCTCCAGTGCATTCGATGAACAAAAAGTAAAGAATATCGCAATTGAATATTGATTACAATCAAGTTTTCCCAACCCTGCCCGCTTTTGATAAGTAACTACATAGTGACACTTTGTTTTGTTCTTTTTATACTTGAAGTCAAGTTTAATTTGTGTTTTATCAACGTTGGCTGATTGACTTTTGTTGTGTTTGCATTACCCGATGGTATTATCCGGCAATGATTTAGCCCTGGCCCTCTTTGCCGTTTGATTTACTTTTTTAACAATTATTTCTTTTTTAATAGTGTAAGGTTGACTCATAAACAACTTTATCGTTCAGCCTCTCGCTCTTAGTGGAATAAGTTACTTACGTGAGGAGACTAGGTTTGATACCAGGTGGAGTCATTAAGTCATATAAAAACATTGAAATTGATAGCAATAACCACAAAAAAATCAAATCTTAGTAAGACTTGCGGCATAATGCCGAAGCGTTAAGTAACGAGAAGCCCGGTCCATCTCCACGGCTTAGCGCCTGAGCAATTCGGCTCTGCACTCTGAAAAAAACTTGCAGCGGTGGTGAGACGTTGGCAACATTGTGTCCGATTTGACCAGCTCGGAAACAAAATGGTACTCAAAAATAGTTTTTGTTTTCGTTGGTTCATACAAGTTCATATAGGAAAAGCATTTAGGACTTGCATGGAAGCAAAGGAAAAAAAAATTTTTTTCTCACAAGTTTTTTTGATGATCTAACACATGTCTTGAAAAAAAAAAAAACCTGTAGTGTTTGGGATACCGAACACCATTTTTTCAATTATCACATGGTCTTCATATTTCAGACGCACCCCGTACATGGAACGGAATTGTTACTTTGATTCAAATGATCGCAGCAACTGCTCTTCAATTCTGCGCCCTGTGGAGCGCCAAGATGGCTTTTAATTTTAAAAGTTACAACAATGTAGCAGTCGCAAAAACTAAAACAAAAAGCGCTTGGATCTGCCTGGGCCTTTCAAGTGAGTATATAAAATTGCAGAGATAGCATAAGTTTAAAACAATTGTTGAAGTATCAACGAACCTAAAAAAACTAAACCGAGCTGACGTAATTTTAGCTAGAGCTAACGAAGAGTTTTTTTGTTATAATAAATTAACTAACCATAATTACAATTTGATGGACAAATTCTGCTTTAGTTCGTTTAATTTTTTATAATTTTTTGCAGCAGCATTAGCTTTTCAGCTAATATACAACGCAAGGGTAGCTCTTTGGATTTCAAGTTTTCTGTCACTGTTGACGAGAGTTACGTGTACTGCTTTTCAGCTGCTGGTTTCTACTATTTTACTCCATAGCCCTTACTTTAAGAAGTGGGAGGAATAGGCTTAATTATTCGTTCGGCATCTCTAGTGTAGTTGAACCGTACATAATTATGGTGCATCATTTAGTGGTCAAGAAATAAATTTTCTGAGCAAGCTTCAACCACTTACGCAGTGGCTATAGTGCAGTTATGGTAAACCAAGACCCATACTTTCCCACACCCTTAAACTTTTGTGCAAGGATAAAACATTTTTTTGTAAAATAGAAATACTTTGGTTATCTCTGCACGATTCTGGCAACCATTTCACAAGAGCATTTCAATAACGATCGTGTTTTTGTTGCAGTCATTTTTTTGGGATCAGCTCTGGCGATATTTACTGGATTTTATGCTGTAAATCTTTCAGCTGTAACATCAACCTCCGACCACGTAATTCCAAATGGGGCACTTGCGGGCGCTTCAGTTTCTGGCTTCGATACATTTCGAATCGGTTATTCTGTCTGGGTAGGATGGGCTTCTTTGGGATTGCTTATTGTAGCCAGCATTCTTTCTGGCCTGGCCTATTACAAAACCTACTCCTCTGATTCGACGGTTCAGCATTTGCCTTTGATGTAAAAAGTTCTTGAGCGTTAGTGTAGGGCTCTGTAATGTTCATAGTAATGTAATTTACGCGCGTTATTCTTTCTATTTCTAAAATGATAAGCGTTTTAGTTACTTGGCCTGACCTTATGAGCCTCAGGTGTAAACTATTTCCACTTTCAAAGTTTTGTCATTGTAATTTGCTGACTGACCTACCCCTAGTTTTGAACAAGAATCTCGAAAAGTCAGCTGAACTATTTCAGCATCAAACGGTCTGCCTCGGCTATACAACCCGTATTAGAATGCGTAGCTGTAATCATGAAAAAACTTTTTTAAATATTGTACGTATTAACTGCTGAGTTGAACTGCAAAAACTGCTGTGTGTTTTTTCAGTTTTGTACAGTATTATGTTATAACTTTGAATGTTTACCGATAAGAGATTTTTTTGGCTTGATTTACTCTGTCATAACCTGTTTCGCACGCAAATGTTGGATGCCATATATTGAAATGGTTTTGCAATATTTTTGATTCTTGGATGTTACTATACTAAATATTGGTTGATTTGTTATCGGTACCGTCGCGTAAAACTGACTCCAAAAGAATAATGATAATAAATTAGTAGTAATTGACTGCGTTTGAGCAACTGGTCTTTTTTTCGTGCAGATTTGAGTTAATGCGTTAATTTATTGCTGGTGCATAAACTACATCATAAATCATTCACGTATAAAACAATTTCTATTTGCCATCGTTCTGTATAACTACGAAATTATCGAAAAAATGAGACTATGAACTGAAACTGGTAAAAAACATGGTTCAACAATCCAGCCAGTAACAAATAAGCCTAATATGCTACCGGTATACTAAGTTAACCTTGTTGTACTACGTAGTAATGTCACGTCTTGCGGGGCTGCGTAAAGTTTGGCTCAAAACTAAAAGTTAAAGGTAAACTTACTTTAGCTGACTCAAACTAAGTTTGATTACCAGTTATTTAGCGTAAGCGCTGATTGTTTTAGAAGTTGACTGTCGATCAAAATTTGAAAAAAGACGCCTAATTTGAATGTAATCAGGCAGACCTACTTTCGAAACGATATCAGCCTGCAGTATCAGCAAAAAATTTTGTAAATGACCTATGCAGCAATTGCAGCATAGTATGAAGCCTGATTCACACTGGCGTCGTTATTGCGTCATATGACGCTGCTGACGCGATAACGACGCGTACAAACGATGGCCAATTCACACTGAACGATTTCGAGCTTAATCTTAGTTTGCTAACTTCCACTTTCCGACCTACAGTTGTGTTGATACGCCACAAAGCAGGGATTGGGTTTCGACGTATATCTTGGTAGTAGCATAGCAGAATATTTTGCTTATTTTGCCCGAACGACATCTCGGATCTCGAAAAATTTTTCTTCTGAATTTTTAATTTCGTAACGCCAAGAAGCACTGAACAACAATGTTATTCAGTCAAAAGCTTTATGGTCGGTTATAGAAAAATGCATGACATGCACCGCATTCTAGACATCAACATCATTTAAATATTGATAGATAAAAATGTCTATGTGAATTCTGCTATATATACCTTTTCACTGACGCACATCACCATTACAAGAGATGGAGGATAAGTACAAGCAATGAATTGAACAAGCAGAAAATGAAATAGAAAGGAAAAACGTGCAACATTACTGGGAGCGGAGAGGTCTATAGGCTCATTTCAGCATGCATGGTTAATGAAGCAGAAAAAATGTTGAATTATTAGGCTACTAATCGCAGAAAAGCCTTTAATCAATTACCTTGGATTATTGGCTTTATGCATTTGATCACTGCTGGTTAAGTTTTTTAGCCCGATGTTCACCAGTGCGCAAATATTGACGTCATTTCCGCTGGTCATGTTTCACCGCGAAAAATTTTAGTTAGTATAACATAGCCAACACAAGCAAAATCAAATGTTTTGCATGCCATTGTACAGTAACCTTTGCGATAAAATGTGCGTTTTCGTGAGCGCAGAAATGCAGACTTGCCACTTCTTGACGTAGTGTAAAGCTGAAGTGAGTTAACAAAATGAAAAATCACAACCTTCAATACGGTCCCAATTATTTACCAAAATCAAGATCAAATTTCTTTTAAAATTGCGGCATTGCCCCGAAACTTGTAACAAGCGGCAGGATTCATTCCCGCCGCTCCGCGTCCCGGGAAATACAACCTCGATGATAAAATGTTACAGGGGTGGAGAGCCATTACATACGTTGGCGAAACTGTTCCCGATTGGACCAGGCCGGAAACCAAACCCCAGACTTCTTAAACCGGTAGCGATGTGGTTGCCATTACGCCAGCCAGCAAATAAAAACACAACGTCACATTAGTTCACAGCAATAGAATTTTTTCAACAAACCTGGAATGTTGTTCAAACATTGCTGGCACAGGACCATCAGAAATATTAACTAGTGCTAATTTTCCGACAGAAATACTAAAAAATAAACTAGGCCAATTTTTAAAGACCGGGTCTTTAAGCTAACGCAACTAATCAGAAACATCGTGCAAACTGGCTGAATGACGCAGCTGCAAGGAACTGTTAAAAAAGTCATTCAATCAATCAATCAGGCTTACATTTTCAGAAAAATTGGTATAGAAGTGTCACAAAAATCCCCCGAAGCGAGATTCAATGCTTGACGGGCTCCTGATAAATGACACATGGCTTCGTGAAATTCTTATTCGATTTTATTTTCCGCACGATTTGTCTACGTCGGCCTCTTCCGGGTAATGCGATGCCATATTAATGCTTATGCGTTAGATTCGCATTTTTTAATCAGAGGCGGTGCAGAAAATATCTTGTGCACATGTCTTGTTTAACGAGCTTGTTGCATCACAATCAAATTTTTGATGTCATACTTAAAACAGTGATTATGAAATTAAAAGTTATTGTGATGCAGAGAGCTCGTGGACGTTCGGCCAACTTAAATTGGACGTGTGGACAGGGTAAGTCAAGACTATACATTTCCGTTACAGTTCTGCAACAATTAATGAAGGTTTTCTGAGGTCGATGTACATCTTCAAGATTTACGTTTGCTCTTCCCAATGGAGAGAGCCAGAAAAAAAGATAATGTTATTTCGAAGCATGCGAATTTATGCAAACTCGAAAAAAAAAAGCTGCACGAGCATGGCCGCGTTGGATTGCTGGAAATCACATTTTCTATTTCGGACAAAGCTACTAGGCCTACAGCCTCAACCAGAACCGAATAGAAGGTGGTTAAAAAAACGAAATCGCGTGGGAAAAAGAAAAAAAATATACACTATCGAGAAAAAATGATAAGAAGCAATCAGATTGCGGGTGGTAAATATATGGCACGACGTCCAGCATTGACCAACGAGCAAGTAATCGTCACAAAAACCCCTGAAAATTATCTTGATAAATGAAGACCAGGTGTAATTGATGAATGAATTGAAATGAAACGTGTCTGAACGTCGAACGATAATTGAAATTGAACTGAAACGTGCATATGCACGTCGGTAGCTAAACTATTTTCTTGCGTTATTGATACCGGTAATTAATTTCCTATCAGGCTTAGGCCTATAGTGTGCAAAAATTGGAAAAGTTTTCAATTTTACTGCAGCTTAATAATGTCGATTTTCAACAACAAATACAGTAGGTTTATCAAATATCAGTTTCGTGTGAAAAAAAAAGTGTTATGTTGATGATGTATTCGAAATAAAAGTGTTTTCTGCGTGTACAAGATTATAGTGAAAGTTTATAAACAAAATAACTGATGTAAAAAGAACCGTTTTTTTCAGACCTACAGATACTGTTGATTATTTTAAAACTAAAAGATGATTATAAACAAGATTCTGCTCATTCTATTTCAATTGGTGTGGGTAATAGCTAGATGAGCTTACCTTGGCTGCTATTTCTTTTTATGCTGTTAGAAGCAGAAAAAAGAAAGTGGAGAGACTCAAAACCACCCTCCTCTGATTATAGTAAAAAGATAACAGAGAGAGAGAGAGATAACTTAATCAGCCACCAGCAAAATCCTAACATCTCTATAGTACAAGCCCAAATAAAGATAAAGGTTTGAGCTAAAAATGCTAGAGCTGCCTCAATACATCCAAGCTGAAATGTCTTAACATTAGCCTACCCTACAAACTAATTAAGTGATATTCTAATACAGCCAATAGGCTAGCTAGTAGTCCATTGCGGCGGAACATTTTCACCTTCGTCATGTGTTGCCATGCAAGGGATAGGGTTACAGATCAACACTGAATAGCAGGCCAACGAATGATGAAATGGTGTTGTCCAAAGGGGGTGGGTCGAATTTTTGCTATGCATTGGTACCTCTATATTTTATAGGCGCGCGAAACTACAAAATTATCTAATATTAGTCTCACCTCTAAAAGTAGGCTATCTCAAATTCGACCCTGGATAAAGATTTCGACCTTGAGCCAATTTTTAAAGTTGTTACCCTTTTAAACATTCTTTTTTAATTTCATATTGAAATACCTTGTATTTATTAAGCCAATTACTCAACTGAAAATTTTCATTACAAAAAATGCATGAAAAAATCATCAGTGATGTATAGACTATAGAAATAGCGTGAAGTAAACTGAACACGTTAGCAGTTTTTCAAAATAAACATGACGATAAATACCTCAAAATCAAGTTTTTGACGTGAAACGTACAGCAACAGCATAAGAGTGCAATGAAAGTACGCTGCACTGAAACTATTCTGCAGCGTTATTTGAAAACACAACCGCTGAGTGTGATTGGCGTGCCTTCAGCTTGTTTCGTTCCAGTAAAGTTGATACGCCCACCAACAACGCAAGCAGGGAAAAGGCAAAAGCCACCCAACCGAGAGCTAAGCCAGGCCCATATTCAGGAGATCTGATAGTATTGACTAAAATAATTCCTGAAGTATCAAAAGATCCGAATTGTGGAACCAGTGATCCGAAAGTTTGAAAAAATGATTGAACGAATTTTTCCGATCGCAACAAAGAAGATTGAGTGGTGGTATAAACCAATGCAGCGACAAAAAGACTCATAGCTGAAAAAGAAAAAAAAACTAAGTTACGGTAGGCCTACTGTTATTTTATAAAGGAAGAACATGGCTGGTGTCAAATAGTTCCACAGTCTAGGGCAGGGACGTCCAACCCAGTGGCGACTCCAGCTTTTTATGGCTACTCGGGCTCGACATAAACGGTGTTAAAAAAACGGTAAAAAATCAATAAAATAGCAATTTACACAACCGTTAAATCGTTGCAAAATACTTTCATTAATACATAAAGTTTAATCTTCTTAATTTGATGGCAAACTCATACAAAGTTTGTTGTATTGCTCTTTGTTATCAGCTATCCATTTTGAGCCAGAGAGGAACAGACATTTTTGACAAAACAAAAAGCCTGCATTTACTACATGGCAGCATGATGGCAGACGTCTTACGAAATCTATTTTCTATCCTCTTTCCAATGGTAGCTCGGGCTATTCCTCGTGGGCCCAAGTTCCACAAACAAGTTAAGTGTGAAACTACGTGACAAACGTTTGCATTGTCTGGTTCAGGCAAATGCGATCGAGCCTGAGTAAGATTTAATAGGGAAAAAGGCTTTTGTCTCGTAGGTCTTTTTCTTTTCTCCGCAATGCGGCTCGGGCTATAATATTTTCCTCTAGCCAGAGCTTCTGAGTTAGACAGATCGTTGAGCGAAAAACGCAACTGCCACCGCACATTTCGGTGTTTTTTACGATGACTGTTTCTTTCAATGAACTTAATACGAATTAAGTTAAAAAAAGCTTTAAGCTTATTTTTTAGAATTTAAATATAACAAACCTTCCATCATTTTGTAACTTAGGCTCAGCCCGAGTGCCGTAGTCGCCTCTGGTCCAGCCTGCGGCCCGCGAGCCCCATAGCGGCCCACTTAATGTTTGGATGACCCCACTATCGACTCATTGAAAAAAAATTACAAATTCATCAAGTAGTGAGCACAAAAGTCTTCATGTAGTGTAATCAAAATACTTTATATTTAATAAAATAATTAACATTAGTTTTTGAACAATTTTTAGTCATTGTGACCAATGCACTTTTGAAAATCTATTTGGTTGATAAATTTTTCACAACAATAGCTAACTTAAATTTGGAAACGCTTTCTATGACGGTGATCAATTTACTACCACTTGTAACCTTGTACTTTTTTCGATTTGAAGCACTGTTTGGGCCTGAACTACTTCGAGAAATCTTTTGATAGCAATTGTAACGTTATAGTGTGTCGCGTAGTAGGCCTATCTTTTATAGAGAGCAAATTTGTAGAAATCCAAATCATATTTATAAGACATGTTATCATCTAGAAAACTTTTTGATTTTTCAAAAAACTTGTGCTTATAGTAGCTGCATATTTATCCTCCCATTACGAGAAAGCGATCAGTGCGCTATTATAGAAGCTCGCTGAAGAGTTGCCAACCACCTGTCTACCACCCTAAGATGGGGGAATCCTGCTAAATGCCTTTCCCAACAACCCGACTTGGAATCAAACCCGAGTCTATAGCTCGCGCGACGGACGCTCTTACCACTCGGCCATCTGAGCTGTTAAAAGCACCGTAAAATGCATCGTTTGCTTATGGAAATTGTTTTCATATTTTAGACGTGACTATAGAGGTCGTCGTGTCATTGAGTGAAGGCCATCTTGCTGAAACTAAATTAACATTTTTAAAATTCAGTAGTTATTAGCAGTGGTATGCGTTGACGCCGCTAACTTGGCGGTGTTAATTGACGACTTCAGCTTTCCGTTAACGCCAGCCGATGCGTCGTCAATTTTCAAAATGTCGACACAGGACGTTAGTATGGGGCGCCGTTTGGAAAAAAACTATTCGTTTTTGCGCCCCATACGTTAGGCGGTAAAACTTCAGCTGTTTCAGCGTCAAGCATCAATTTTTGGACTACAATTATAAACTCTCGCATGGGGGGCCACTGCGCCATGCCCCACCTTCTGACTCTGGCGTTCAAGAAATTTGTCATAAGTTAAATCTAAATTTTAGTTTACAATTACTCAAATTAATTAATAATGGTTGCAGCCTCCTTTCATTTATTTTAGTCAAACTTCTGCTCTCAGACATCGAGCATCAGCTACTGATTTATTTTTGTATTCCGTATTGTCTGTAGTGATTGCACTCACTTGCAGGTACCAGTATATGATCTCTTTCGATAAAAAAGTGTGCTAAAATGAGTGTTTTTGGAGTAAAACCGCAAAAACTATTCAAGCTCCCAGCCCTTTATGAAAACTTGGGTGCGCCTCTGATAAAATAGCAATCTCTCGTTTCCTGCAAAACGAGCGAGGTGTTCTTCTAGCTAAAAACGCTACGAATTACGATCATTGTAATTTTTCGATTGTATTAAAATATTCCGGTAGTTTTGCGGCCCAGTTTAATATTTTAGTTTGCAATGCGGCCCATTAAATTAAAAGGTTGGACATCCCTAGACTCAAGAAATTACGTGGGAACCAAATAAAAAAAAATTGTTATCGTGGGAACCATAAAGCCAGTAAAAAAATTACGTGGGAACCAAATTACATCAGGCAAACGATCAAGCTTCGTCAAAATAAAGTTAGGGGTAATGTCCCGTTGCCCGGCTACGACACCGCTCACAGCCGATTAAGGTTTGTAGTCGAGGGGGGGGCAGCAGAAAGGATGTGATAAGACCTGCGACTGACTTGGGCTAAATGGAACAAGGAAGTAACTTTTTGTTATAGGTATGTCTACTGATCTTCAAAGAAATTAGACATTTCTAAAAACGCTCAAAATACGTTATCAAATGAATAATAGCCAAGTTTCAATATTGCAACATTTATATTCATCGAAAAGCGTTTATCCTTCTGCCACGAGAAAGCGAAATTACGAGGCTAGTCACGCCAACCGCGTGAATATGGCCGAAACAGTCACGCTGTCACACATTTGACGTCTGGCACTTCATGGGTTCTGGGCTGGATCAGTTTTGTCCGGGGACTTGGAAGTTACTGAGAGCGCTCAGTGTACGGGTGGGTTGACCAGCGGCTGGCTGATCAACCCGCGGTCCGGAATAATGGTGTAACTTTTGTTCAGAAAGTTTTCTCAAAATCCAAGTTAAATTTTAGCAGAAGTTTTTGTCACATCAATGTCGCTGTCTTCTTGTGTCTATTTCGGGATGGGGTAGAGTGGTGGTAATAGAATAAACAAAAAATTTCCTGTATAACCAAGTAGAAATATGTGTACCGGAATATTAAAACACAAAGTTAAGCACCAGCTCGCTTAGGAGATGCCGGCCATCTGTCTATCATTTCACGTTGGGGGAAACCGTAGAACTTTTCCTACGGCATAAGTAAACTTGCCAGCTTGTTCTTTACCCTGTCCAGTTACTACTGAACGTTAAGCATGAAAGCTAAATACTAATTTTAACACCTCATCTACAACTAGATCGTTTTATAATTCAGTGTTCAGGCAATAAACAATATGGTTTTGGTTTTATTCTTACTTGATAAAGTATAACTAATTAATGCCGCCAGTAGATTTCGCTTGTGGACGTCATAATTTTCCACCTTTTGAAAGAAATTCGCACACGTGCAGCCTATTCCCACCAAAATGAAAATGCCTCCGATTATTGAAAGAGCAGCAGTAGCTTCAACTGCAGAAATCTCATCCTCTTCTAAAAATTTGTTTATGTATCAAAATTTTTACCTAGTTTAATTTAGCATATAAGTTAGGCCTACATCATCGTTTTAACAAAGCACAAACGTGGGTTACTCACGCGTGGAATGAAGACAAATTAAAGGGCAGACAAATAAAAGGGCTATATGAAACATAATCTAGCAAACCAGACCATGCAATTTCAAAAGCGTAACTACAATGAATCAATGCAGTTTCTGCTAACGCAGTGATGTTACAGCATTACGTCTTTTTTGGTGAGTTTTTGAAGAGCAAGAACTTGCAATAGCCCAGCTAGTGCACGCATAAAAGGGGAAAAGTAAGTGAAACTAATCAGTAGAGCAAGTTTCTGCAACTCTTTTTTACAGCTTCGGGAGCTTCCCAAGTAGGCTAACGAAATACTTCATTAAGGCTAGTTTACACGACCAGCTGAGTTGAGCTGAACGTTTGTTTGTTTGTTTTATTGTAGCTCATTTCAGCTGAGCTCAATCGTTGTAAGCTCAACTCAACTCTACTCGTTGCTGCTGATTAATACCCAAATCACATTATTTTGAGCTGAGCTTAGCTGAAGTAGGTGAATTCCAGTTTTTATACAGCATGTATGGAGTTGTTTGCCTAAATTTAATTTCGCATTTTTGTTTTTTGAGGCAACTTTTTGTTGCAACTTTTTCGAAATATTTTTAAAAAATCTCGCAAGAAGTAAGAACAGCCATGTGTGATTTTACTAATAATTTCCCAGGTGTAAGTAAGTCTGCGTTACGTCTACTTTGTTTTAATGCAAGCAGTAATATTGTCACAGAATGCGCAATGGATGAGGTCTTCCAGCGTCGTTTATTCTGTAACAACAGGCTCGCTGCATTCTGAAATTATGATCATCAGCATGCTGGACGAAGCAACCGTCACTTTGCTCAAGACGATGTTTGGAAATATTTAGCAGTGTACCAATATTTAAATAAATCATGCTTATGTCAACAATAGACAGGAGCTTTAACAACTGATTTCACCGCTCGTTATATTCTTTCATGCTATACTTCACAACCTTTGGTTAAAAATAATTGCACCTTTGCAACTTTTATTAAAAATAAACGCATTTTTTTATTTTTTTATTGCAACAAAAACTTGCCTTACATACCAGTGATCGTTCGCCGGTATAGCTACGAGTTTATGTATAAAATTATAAGCCCAATGCATTGATCTAGCATTCTAGCAGTTGATTAAAAACTTACTTGGCAATCTTATGGTTTGCCGTCCCAAAAATTCTGTAGTAATTCCAAACTCAAATAGACCTCTCACAATACAAACTTCACCGTAGTCAAAAGGAAAATTTTGACCAAAAAAATTTCTGGATGTATCGCATAGCTGCAAAAAAGCGAAGTTATGATAATTTGAGCCAAATAAGCAGTCATGCAACTGAAATTGACGAACCTGAATCCAGGTTGGCAATGCCAAGCCGGCTATAGTCAAAACAACTGCAATAATAGCACTTCCCAAAGTGAGTCCCAAATAAAATTTATACGGTATTATCATAATTTTGCAATTCTTTTACAACACTTAAATCTTCAACAGTAAAAAAACACTAACTTATTAAAAATATTAGGAAACAAAAACATTGACCTTCAATCAAAACTTTATGCGCTGAGGGGAGCGCTTTCTAATTGACTACAAAATAAAATGCAATGCAGCCTAAAAGCCAGTGGTGTAAAGTAACGAAATGCTTTTTCTTGAGTAGGGTAGTTTTTTCAGTAACGAGTACTTTTTTGAGTAGTTTTTTTTTTGGCTACTTCTACGTTTACTTAAGTACTTTTGGTATAAATAAGTAATACTACTTGGGTAAGTTTTTATTTCAGAAAAGTACAAAGTAGTCCTTGAGTTACAAGTCTCATTTAAAATCCCTTGTTGCACCTAAAATCTTGCGTTGCAAGGTAAAAAGTTGCGTCGCATGTAATGTCACTGTGGTCTGTGATTTTTTCACGACCGTAACCGCATGACTGCAAGTTACCGGCATCAAAAATGCTTAAAATGTTCACAATAATTATTCATTCCATAAACCTGCAGGCCTAGCAGTAGAACTACCGTATTTCTGAGCTCACAGTTAAGCGTTTCGACTAATATAAAGTCTCTTCAGCTCAGCTAAAACTCCTAATCCAAGGAGTAAAACCCAACATGGAGAGAACCAATTATACCTGAGTTTCGTCATCATCCTAGTCTACTCTACTCTGCATAATGAAAAAAAACTTTCCGAGTTCTGACTTAATCCAGCTAAACTACCTATCAGTTCCTGCCATTCATTTAACTGAATAGCAAAAGGGTTCGGGGTCAGAACCCCCCCACCCCATCAACGATTGAAAAAGAAATTCAAACCTCTTTTTTTGGAACGATCCGGTTTTTTTTTTTCATACAGAGATTGCCGAAATTGCTATCATGTTTTTCTGTGCTATCCAACTTCCTTACATTATCTTGAGAAACTTTCATTGTGATGCAGTAATATCGGTGGCCAAACTTTTCTGGTGCGTTGCGCTTGAACCAATGATTGATTCAAAATGCAAGCCTGGACAAGGTCAATGGGCACTGTTAAAGCCTGAGTCGTGTTGTGATGTCATAAAGCGATTGTTCTCAACGGCTATGGCTGGGCAAGACAACGTTTCACCGCAGAAGACATTCTTGAAAGAGAAAGGTTGCAGCGTAGGCAAATAATCCGCTTACAATGTAATAGTTATGAGTCCAAACCGACCAGTTGGCATAGTGGTTAAACACATTGCTATCGGCGCGGGAGTTTTTGGATTCAATTTCTGAGCCGGCACCGGCCGTTAGCTCAGTTGTTAAGCGCACAGGCTGTCTGTGCGGAAGGTCTGGGGTTTGATTACCGGGTCGGTCAAATTGCCACCGTTGCGACGTTTCTGTGTTCCCCAGGCGCTAAGTCGCGGAGATGGCCACACTGGCGTACGCAAGGAAGGGGGGTCGTGAGTCGACCACCTCCTCCCCTTGACGATTGCAGAAAAATTGAAATCTTTCTTTTGTGAAGCGAAGCAACCTTTCCTCGTGCGGAGCTTGCCGAAATTGCCATGTTTCGGTAGGAAGGGCAGTTTTTACTCATTTTTTTTTACGCAGTTTTTTTTACGCAGTTTTTTTTACGCAGTTTTTTTTACCAAAAATGTTTCGGTAGGAAAGGCAGTTTTTACTCATGCTCCACTATCTTCACTTTTCAAGACAGGGGGGAACTGCCCCCTTCATAGTGAGTCCATATTAAACGTTTATATCAAGGTTTATATGCGTTGTTTATATCAATGTTGGTTCTTGAAAAAATACGTTTTGAAGGGAAGCAATTGCCTGTTTTACTCCTTCCCCCCCCCCCCCCCCGGCTATACCCTGTTTGTGGCATTGCGAAAGCGAGCCTGCTTTAGTCAGTTTATCTTCCTATGGCCTAAAAATGAGGTCAACTAAAATTTTGCGGTAAATTATAAATCACGGCTTGACGGCTTGAGATTCTGTGAAACCTTTTTCTCCTTAAATGAGGAGCAAAGAATCAAGTGAATATGTGAATGAAATATCTTGATTGTTTCCTACGTTATGGCATTGTATAACTTAATCACGGTTAGCTGCAGTTGCGTAGTAACGTTGATTAGAAACATTAAATCTGATGGATTTTAATACCTCTGAACAACTGTAAATTTAGTATCTTTACGCCATCACGATGTGACGTCAAGGAAACCGTCACCATTGAAAAATCCTGCGTACGCCACTAAAATTGAAGTGTTAACAGAAATAAGCAGGTTTCCGCTTCCGAGTTAGTGCTTATTTATTCATATGTTTATCCTTCTGTGCAATAGAGGCGCTATAACGAGAATGCTTAGGAGTTTCGTGCCACCTGTCTGCCACTCCGAGATGAGGAAATCTTGCTAGGCCTAAGCGTGGTTCCGAACGGCACAACAAATGAACTTACCGGTTTGTTCCTCACTCACGCTGTCGCCTTTGATGCTAATTAGCGTCATGCAGAGAAGCTACAAATACCAACTTTTAGGTCATTGGTTTAACCCTACTCTGAATTGAACCCCGAGTCTACCGTTCCAGAAGCAGACGCTCTATCTACTCGGCTATCTGAGCGGTAATAATTTCATTTGGTTAACCATTTTGCCACCTTCAGAGCAAGTCATTGTCGGCAAGTGTGCACTGTGCAGTTGACACTTTAACGATTGAGAACGCTATATTTTTACTCGAGTAGTTTTTCGATGATAACTTTTTACTTTTACTTGAATGTTTTTTTAGTCAATACTTTCTACTTTACTTCGAGTAAGTTAGTTACTTTTACATCACTGCTAAAAGCTGCCTAACAGCAGCAGAAACCAACAAAAACTGTAGACTGTAAGATCGTCATTATTATTGATCGATCTAGAAGTAGCGTTACTCACTTCGTGAATAGAATTCGTGCTTAACCTATTTACCAAAATATTGTGATTAATATTCCCCAACTACAAAAATATTGTTGCACTCAATTATAATTACCGGACATTGTAGGCTAAATGGAGGCTACGATCAAAAGCCCAGTGGTAGTAGGCGCACACTCGCATTTACACTGTAGGTTAAACTGAAATGTCTATATATTATGTATTACTGCAGGCCTGGAGCGTGAAATATTTTTTGTTGGTGGGCTATATCATAACTAACTTCAGAAATGCAGGTGGGCCTCACGAAAAACTGCAGTGGGCTTTTCCATACACAACAAACTAAAAATTCTCACAATGTAAAATATTGTTTATCTTACATTTTAGCAGGACACTTGAAAGTTATTGTTCTTGCTTTATAGTTTATTAACGTCAGCTTTGACAGAAGTTGTAGCAATCTGCACTTTCTAGTTTCTACTGTAGGCCTACGCCGGAATGGATTACTGTAATTAACCAAGAACAAATCGCATTAACAAAAACATGATCTTAAACTATACTCAAGCTTCCAAAGAGACTGCTGCTAGCAGAGCCGGCGGCAGAGCAGTCGAATTGGAAGGGGGGGACAAGCGTTTGTCTGGAGGAAGCAAAGTTTCAAATTAAGCTCAAAAGCCGCTGTCTTCAAAATAGTAAGCTTGTTTATTGGGGAAGCCAAGATTATCGATTGGGAGGGTCAGGCCCCCTTGGCGCCGGCCCTAGCTGCAAGCCTTCTTTTCATTTAATTGCGAAGGAACAAAAAAAAGACCAAAATATCACGAGTGGTAGGCTATTTTATAGCCTATTATCCCGCTAACTTCACAAAAACCCCTGTAGCGTAGGTTGACTTCAAAATCACTATATCACTCAGTGAGAGTAAAAATCACCAGATCTAGTAAAAATCATTAGGCGTGGCACCACTGAGACGCTCTATCCTCTAGTGAAGTATCTATGCTCTATCAGTCATCTGAGACAATAACAAATCAACTGAAAAAACGATAGCGGCTTACGCCACTCTCTTCCTACTGCGGACAATAGCACATCATCTAACGTAATTTGACAGACACAGCCTGCTGATAACGACTCTAAATCAGCGTTTTCAACCCCTATGCTGCGGCACACTAGTGTGCCTTGAGGTATTGTTTGGTGTGCTGGGAAAAATTGTCCAGTTTCACCTAATTGATCTAAAGATATTTTTTGAAAACGAATTAATTATTACCCGCAAATAATATGCCGTTGTCGTCGAGTGTTGTGCTGTCTAGTGATCGGCAGAGTAACCGTGCGGTACTCTTTTATATCAGTACACAGTAGGGGGCAGCAGGTTGCTAATTGCATTGTAATTCGAGACAAGAGAATTAGTAATGCTTAAGCGCGTCAAGTGGACAGCTTTAGGTTGGCTACTGCCAAGAAGTTCCCCATTCTGGCAAACAAAACTATTTTGACCTTGCTCTCATTTTCCACGACATATTTGTGTGAGGTGAGCTTTTCAAGCCTGACAGCTATAAAAACTAAAAATAGAGAGATACTGAGAGCTGTTGAGGAAGAGCTTTGTGTACGTCTTTTTTCGATTCCAGCCAGGATCATCCAAACAGGCCCGGGTTTCACACTGAGCGAGTAGAAATTTAAACGATTAATTTTTACTATTAAATACTTTTTCTTTGTGTTTATTTGATTCCTAGTCAAGACACTTTGATAAGAATTATATACTTTATATTGTCAATATCGGCTACATAGTTTCATTTTGTAACTTTTTCCGATGGTTGAGTGCCTCGTGATTTTTTCAATGAAAAAAATGTGCCGTGGCTCAAAATAGGTTGAAAAACATTGCTTTAAATCAGAGAGCGAAAGAATGCTTACTCAACATACTATCACAAGAGTGGTGACGAGGGCCACGCTAAGCAGTTTGGCGGGTCGGTAGCCGCCTGTCGCACACCCCTGCTGTAGACATTATAGACAATGTAAACTTTTTGTTTTGACGATTGATAATATTGACTGCATAAGCAATTCTGCTAAGCAAGGTCGTTAGAATACCCTCAACCTCAAGAACCACTGCGCTAGCATTCGCAACACAGTTAACCTCAAACCGTCATAATAGCAATTCGCGTTTTACCACAGTAAAAAAATAATAAGCCTACCAACCTAGATTACTGATCAACTCTAAAATATAAGCTACAGCAGTGGTGGGCACGTTACTTTTAAAAAAGAACTAGATTCAGTCACAAGTTACTTCGCAAAAAAAGTAACTTAATTACAGTTACAAATTTAAAAAAGTAACTAGTTACAGTTACAGTTACTTTTGTGCATGCCGCAAAACCAAAAAAATACGATCAATTCTTAACACGTAGTAGAGCTCCATGGTGTGCATTCAAACCAAAGTCATTCATCTTTATATTGAAACCAAACAAAAGTACAATTCTGATACGATAAACGCTGCAGTAATAACAATTTTAATTGCCTTCCAAAAACGGTAACATTTCAAAGCGATTATCACCAAGCCCACAGCGCTTCGGCTTTTAAATGTCTTTTTTAATGCTAAAAAGTCGTTCAAATGCAGCTGCTGTAAGTAGGAATAGTGCTGCAGCTGACTTTTTAACCTCACTCGCAACGTGCTTTTATTTCATTCACTGCTGTCTCATGTCTTCGCTTGAAGTATTTTCAACAATTCTTATTTAAGTTGAAGGCAAGAGCCCGAACAAAATTTGAGATAAAAATTTAATGACCGTCAACCTAAAGCAGGCTGTGTATGAAATAGGCTACGTCACGGTTTCCTGTGAGCTCTAAAACTTTGGCTTCCGGCTAACGTTGGTCAATTGGGTAAACGTCACACAACGCACATTTATTTTGCGTAAGCCCAAAAGAAATAGAAAATTTTGAGTCAAGGGAATTTTGGATCATTTTTTTCTCGATTTGTAAGCTACAGAAAGTAATCGTATTTTTTGATTTTTGAATTGCCTCGTTTCGCAAACTGTCAGCAGTTGAGACAGAATATCTTTCATTTTCAAACACATTTTAGCTACGACCACCATAATTCTATCTTTTAACCTAAGTTTTATGTTTACATCTCAAATATCAAGCTTAGCTTTCAACTTTGTTTTAAGTTTATTAACAAGATTCTCCGGTGCCTTTTTTAGGGTACGGTAATGAAGACTCCAAGTCAGTGACGTCACCAGTATAGAAATCGGTGGCAGGGACGCTGCCAGAGAAAAATTTAGGGGGAAGGGGCAAAATTGCAAAAAGCCAAAATCTATTTCCCAAGAATGTGCAAAACATTCTTCTAAATTAGGCTGGGTTTCGTCGAAAAAAAAGGCAGTGCATGACTTCCTCCTTTTGCCAGTTCATTGTGCTGCACAATTTGCTTTCAGGTAGCGGCGCACGCAAGAGATGGGTGCTCCTTAGCTCAGGTTACGTTCGATACATGTATTCAGCCGGTTATCGCTCAGCTTCAACTAAATGATTATCTCTTTTACGCGACCCCGCTCAAAAAATTCTGCACCTACCCCCGCTTCCAGGACATAAGATTTTTCAGTCTTCGAAAATTGGTGAAACTAGGCTATCATCATTAGTTACACAATTATTCTAACCGTTTGCTTTAGAAAAGCAATAATAGTTACGGGGTTCCCACACAATTTTAAAAATCAAATTCCATAACTTTCCATGACTTTTCTCATGACTTTCCATGACTTTTTTATGACTTTCCATAACTTTTTAATGACGTTTTACAACAATTATCGCACTTTTTTACGTGATTTTATGTAAGCTGTGCTCCATGTAACCTATGTGGATTTTGTGGAAGTAATTATTATTTAGTAGAAACGAAACCGAGCTGGAAGTCGAAGGAATAAAAATTTGACTGCTTTCATATCCCTGATGCATACGCCTCACATTTGCATAAAAAACTTGTGCACTCGACCATGATTAACTCTTGTAAATTTGCTCGCAGCGCATTAGCGGTGTAGCAAGTGAACTAAACCAACAAACATTACTAGCTATAGTACATTTTTTTCATCTGAATTACATCAAGTTTATTGTTCAAATATCGGACCAAATGTTGTAAACAACTAAAACTCATGAAAACTGCAAAAAGGGATGTGGAAGAATGCGACAACAGTTTCAAAAAGAAGATCGGTTAATTAGCCTATATTATTCAGTTATTTTCAACCACTGTGCAGCGGTATACCAGTGTTAAAATGTCATTGGTGCGCCGCAAGATTTTGCATTTATAAGTATGCAAAGACGTTTCCGTCTCATAGCATGACGTGCTGAGTAAACTATGCAAGGTCACAGCTACACAGCTGATTATGCGTAAAACAGAAAAACGAATTCACCACAGTTTAAAAACATCTATGTAATAGAATTCGTATATTCGCTCTAGCTAAACTCTCTTATCAAGCGCTTTTTGAAACACTGATTCCCATTGTTATTAAAACGGAAAAACGATATTAATGCAAAGATGCCAAAAATTAGAAAACAAAGATGTCAAAAATATGAATGAGAAGTACCAAATGTAGCTGTAAACACTCACGGATTTTGGCAAGGCGGAACTCTTGTCTGACAAAGTAATTCTATTTCTAACCCTTTCAGCCTTCAATAAAACTAACCACTTATTTGTAGCCTTAGCCTATAAGTTAATAAGAAACTATTACGAAATTTTATCATCTAAAATCACCAATAAATCAAGAAATCCTAACTACAGTAATAAAATAGCGAATGGAACAGACACGACCAAAAAGGTTTACCGGAAATGATATTCGGTACAAGGATAGCTAATGTTATTGCAGTTTAAAGATTGCTCATTAGCATCGGAGAGTAGATTGAGAGACTTGTTTCCGTTTTGTGGTTTACAGCACCAACAGCGTAAAACAGAAAAAGCAAAACAGCGCCAACACAAACAATTCCTTCAATCTCAGTGCTAAAAAAATAGTACATTCTACATTCTTTTACCACCTATCACTTAAGATAGCACAGTCACCAATGTAGGTATTTAGATTCTACAGTACAGCAGAACGTGATGTACGGTACTCGAGAACGTATAAAACAGTTATTATCCTTGATCCATCTATGATTTGCTCGCAGTAATATTTGAAAGAGCAAGAAAAAACAGTCCACTAAAAGCTAATGCTTCATATGGCTATCAGTATTGTTCATCGCTGTCTAATGATATCAGGCCTGGCGCCAAGGGGGGCCTGGCCCCCCCAATTGACATGCTCGCCCCCCCCCCATTCAACAAGCTTTCTCTTTTGAAGACAGCGGCTTTTGAACTTAAATTTAAACTTTGGCCTCCTCTGAGTAAACGTTTGGCCCCCAAGTCGACTGTTCTGACGCCGGCTCTGAATGATAAGAAGGCGAGCATTATCAGATGGTTAATAAATCTTGAATCTACCACGTGATTTTATATATTAAATTTCGACTTCCAACCTAAAAATGAAATCGATAAATTCAAGCTCGATATCAAACAATTAACAACACACAGTGGCCACAAAACATAAACTCTCAATAAATCGACCAGGAAATTCAATCAATCAATCGGTATATTTTACCACGACACAATATTTTACTACTGACTATGCAAAAGGGAAGCAGCCAAGATTATCGGGTCCGAGGAACGAGGCCTGTGCTGAGTGCGCATGGTGGTGACAATGGTCAGCGTGCACAAAGTGAAAATTGAGTAAGATAAAAAGATTCATTGATCGAATTATTTCAAAATTTGAGGAAGAACAAAGAAGACTACAGTGTTATGGTTTCAAGATGTTTCAGCTTCGAACTCGCGTCTCTTAGATTAATCCTATTTTGTTTCACAATTCACATCAGCATTGTCTTTTCTCGCGCTGCGGCATTGTAACTGCTAACATCGTGCAAACTGCACCGCGCTCACATTGCACTTCTCCGTTTAGTTTCTTGTTTTTATGACGTAGTAAGCGACTGGTCTATGTGGATTTTAAATTCTAAACCTTGCTGGTCATTTGCAAAAGAATTGATGAGAGTAACTGCAGTTATTTTATTGGTTTTGATTTTATATTGTGTTCAAGTCTAAGCCGGGATTACGCTTAGTCAATTGCCCTGTTCTTTGTTATCTTCAGTTTTATGAATTGAATACAATTATTTCCTTTTGAGTTGGTTTTGAAGAAGTGAGGGCAAGTCCTAAGCAAAGAAGATTTCTTAGGAAGAAAGTTATCCTTGGTTTATTTTCATTCTTCAACATAAAAAATTGACTATTGTATAACTGAGCTGGAAGACTTGAGAGTTAAGCTTCAATTTTCCTAGTCGGAAGAAGTTTAGACGCAGCTGTCGCTTGTGGAAATTGCCCGAACCTGGGTGATTCTTATTGCTGTTGCGAAGGCACCTTGCTCGCAACTTTCTTTCTGGAACGCAACTGGCCGACACCCCATCGGAAGTTGTATATCTGTGGCTGCGCCGTAAACCTTCTTCTTGTTACATCTGGTTACGTTACTGAAGAAATCCCTATCTTCAAGTTTCAACGTTTGAAGCATCGGCGAAGAAATAACCGTCTTCACGTCCCGATCTTAACTCGACGATTTTCATCTGTTCAATGAAATTTCAAATTTTGTTTTATCAATTCGGCTTCCACTTGTGAAAGAAGAAAACTGAGTTCAACAAGCTCCAACGCTTGTAGCATCGACGAAGAAATAACCGTCTTCACATCCCGATCTTCACTCTAAGATTCAGACCAAGTTCAACAACGGACTGCTTGAAGACGCATTCACTCAATTTACGGTTTGATTGTTCTTTATTTATTTTGTGCGATTCATATTTTTTGTATTTTTGGTGGTGATTCCAAGTTGTTATGGAAAAACGTAATTCAAGTGCTCAGGCACGTACACTTTCGGATGTTGAGATCGAAAAGTCCTTCCATACTTGTTCCCCAAGTAGAGGGACTAGCGGGGGGACCTTTGAGACTGAAATGCATATTCGATCAAGTGATTTTGAGGGTCCTGGTGATTTGGGGGGGCTGCAGGTAGATGCTCCTACCGAGACTAATGAAGCTCACGCTATCGCACTGGATCGCGCTGGCCGCAAGCTGCTGACTGTACGCAGGCGGTTATTGGTTGACATTAAAAGTTTAAATAATGCCCTAAAGACTTGTCGCAGCTATGACAAATTCTCTGAACAAATTTCAAAGTGCGTTGACTTGCGTTTAGCGTATTCGAAATATCGCGAGGCACTAAACGATATAACTGATTCCGACTGGTTTCGGGAACTCTCGGATAAAATTGGCGATAAGTACGACCAGTGTATGGAACGTTTTGACGCACTCGAAAGTGAATACATGGTTGTGTCATCTAAGCCGAAAATTCCTGAGAGCCACGATAAACTTAATGATAGCGAAAACAATGATAATGAATGTAATATTGAACCCTCGGACAGCGCTTCTCAAGTGTCCGGTGGAGTTACTAATCTGGATAAAGCTTCGAACCGGTCTGCCGTGCGACAAATTGAAATTGATAAAAGACGCGCAGATCTTAAAATTACGCATGAGTTACAAAAAGAAAAAATACTTGTAAAAGCTCGAGCCGAAGAAGCCGAAGCATTGGCATTGGCTAAATTGCGCTTAGAGGAGGCCGCTTTAGACGCCGAAGAAAAATTACTTGCTTGCTCTGAGCGTGGTTTATCGGTGACTAGTTTGCGAAGCTCTAAAAGCCGTCGTTCAAAAACTGAAATAAACATTACCGCTAAACCGAAAACTACAGACCTGAAAACCATTAACTTACATGACTCCTCTGTTGCCAAACCACGCCAACTCGACGGAAGCTATGTTCAAATGGTTGAGAATAAACCTTTGCATAGGGCTTCGTTTACCTGGCAAGGTTGCGACCTTGCGGGTGAAAGGCCTGTTACTACTAAATTTGGGGAGAAACGATGTAAAACCGCATTAACCCTACAGCTAAAGAGTTTGTGTACAGCAGTGCTCAGGCGAAAGCTGAAACTAATGATAGAGCATTACTAACTGAAAGTCGTAACGATATTTTACCTGCTACATCTACTTTGTATGTTCCTCCTGATGTACCTGCTAAACCCTTGGTCTGTGAGTCGACAATGCAGACTTATCTTGACAGACAAGGGAGAAACGAATATGTGAACTTGGCCTCTCAGATCGCGTATGACGGAACGAATATGGCTTTCGTGTTTTACGAGAATCAGATTCTACGTCTTATGGACGAGAGCCCATACCCTGAGCGACGCTTCGAAGTTCTACGAGCGTCCTGTGTCGGTCAGCCTAGGGAGATGGTGAACTTGTTTTTCGCTCCCATGAAGGCTATGACGACGTCTCAGCGAATTGAGAAGGCGTTGGCACGTTTGAAGGAGAGATACGGTGTTCCTGCCGGACTTACTTCAGAGCCGAAGGTGAGAGAAATCCGTCACGGCCCTTCGATCTCCTTTAATACTGCTTCTTTAAAATCCTTTAATGAAGAGTTAAACCTACTTGAGGTGTACGCCTACGCTCACAACGAACTTGAGAAACTGTCTGGACAGCTTACACTAGATACAGCTAATCGTTTGCCTAACTTTTTAAAGCGACGTTTTTTGGACTACTTGACGAAAATTGGGTCCGATTTGAATCGCCCAGGTTTTGATTCCTTGAGAGGCTTTGTGGCGCACGAGCTGAGTGTATCCACATCAGATTATGCTCAAACCTTTTTTGGCAGCGACGAAAAAGGCAAGTCGCGGGACGCTGGATCTGGCGGACGCAAAAATAATCAAGTTCGTGTTCGCCAGGTGGTTTTGTCTGAGGAAGGGCAACGATCTAGCCTCATAAGCTCTGGAACGGAACGACCTATGGAGAGTTCACATAACCAAATGAAGCTTCCTCCATTTTGTTTTGTTTGTGATAACAATAAAAGTAGACATTTTCTTGCTGACTGCGATAAGTTTAAATCATTTACGCCACACCAGAAACGTAAAACTGTTGTAGAAGCTCACCGCTGTTTAAATTGTTTATCACGGGGACATACTGCTCGTGAATGTAAACAACCTTCTAAATGCCGTCAGTGCGGGCCCAGCTGCAGTAGAAAACACACTACGGCGCTGCACGATTGGTTTGAGCTTCCTGCCTCTGCAGGTGCCGGGGGCGCTTGTGGTGGTAGACAGGGTTCAGCTTCTGGTGCACCTTCTCCTAGTCGAGATGGAAAACACACTGACGATGACGCACAAAAGGTCAAGGTTCTTAAGATCTCAGACCAAGGTGACACTTCTAAAAGTGTTGTCCTTTTGCGCACTAGTGCTGTGAGGGTGATTAACCCAGCAACGGGCAGATCAACTCTAGCTTACGCGCAACACGACACCGCGTCACAAGCCACCCTCATATCTGAAGGGCTAAGAAATGAACTTGATCTTGAAACTGTGAAAGATCCCAGTGTTACCATAAAAACCTTGAGCGACCACACCGCGATCACTGAAGGTCGGACAGACTTCAGTTTAGAATCTCTTTACACTGGAGAGGAATTTTCGGTGAAAAATGCTTTGGTTGTTCCCAACTTTACTGATGACGAAAGCGTTCTTCCTCACTCAGTGGATGTGGCGGGACTAGATAACTTTAATGATGTTGAAATCCCGACTATTCCTGAGCGGAAATGCATCGACGTGTTGATCGGTCAGGCCGACAAAGGTCTGCTCACCGTTTTGCATGAGAGCGAGAACGTGGACCCGAATAAACCTAATTATGTTCTGACGAAACTTGGTCCTATTGCCAGTGGTGGACGTGTTTCTGCTGCCACTAACGCGAATACTAGCTTAAAAATTAACTTAAATGCTAATTGTGGTTGTATAGATGAAGATTGCTGTGTTAAACTTAAGAGAGAGATTGTCAATTTGAAACAATCCTTGCGGGAATCGAACCTGGAAAACGAGGCATTACAGCCTTCCAGAAACGACGAGAGGGCTAAAGAGATTGTTGAGAGTGATATTAAAGTTGTTGATAATCGTTATGAGATTCCAGTGCCTCTCAATATGGCGGTCGTGGAACAACTACCTAATAATTACCAGAGTGCTTTGGACCGCGCTGTGTCCATGCGCCGCTCAGCCTTAAAAAATTCTGATTTAAAGAAGACGTTAACTGACACCTTTGGCGAGCTTATTGACGAGAAGTGGATTGTCCCAGTGGAAGAAAACTCTTCCAGTGGCCCCACGTGGTACCTTCCTTTCTTCGTCACTAAGCAAGAGAAGGCTCGAGTTGTGTATGACGGCGCTGCCTTGCATAAGGGTATGTCTTTGAATCAAGCTGTTTTGGGTGGTGGAAACCTCTTAAATAATTTGGTGGAGGTTCTCATCCGTTTTCGGTTGGGAAGATACGCTTGCATCGCTGATCTGAGCAAGTGTTTCTTCCAGGTGTCTCTTCCAAGAGCACAACGTAATCTTTTTCGAATTATTTGGTTCAAGGGTAATGATATGGACTCTGGTGAACTCCAAACTTTTTGTTTTACTAGGCACGTATGGGGAATTAATTCCAGCCCCTACGTTGCTTTAACTGCTATTAAAACTATTGTTGCGGAAAATCCTACTGGGGCGAGCTACATGACCTTGAATGCTGTAGAAGATAATCGTTACATGGACGACATGTTGCTTGCATGCGACTCCCTTGCCGACCTTAAAACAGTGGCTAGTGAATCAAGAGCTCTTTTTGCCAGCCGAGGATTCGCACTACGCAAGTGGATGGCGAATTCTGATGCCACATCTATTTTGAGTACTATTCCAAAGAGCGATCTTGCCAAAGATATCGTTGAGGTTGATCTCGCGTCACAGCCATTACCGGACTCTAAAGCCCTCGGGTTGATATGGGATCCAGAAAGCGATCGATTGCGGATCAAATGGGAGAAGAATGTTCACGCCGAGATCTCTACCAGGCGAACTTTGTCAAGCAAACTTGCTAGTTTGTTTGATCCCCTCGGCTTGGCAGCTCCTTATCTCTTGAAGGGCAAACTGATTCTGCAGGAAGTCGCGATCTCGGGTTTTGGCTGGGATGACGAGCTACCTCACGACATTGTGCGGAAGTGGGAAGCGTGGGTCGACTCCTTAACAGGTCTTTCTAACGTTTCGCTTCCCCGGTGCTGCTATGGCGTCGAACCCAGAGCGAGCAACGAAAACTTTGTTTATCAGTTGCATGGGTTTTGCGACGCATCAAACTGTGCTATGTCCGCTGTAATTTATTTGCGGCGAGTTGTGGAAGGCAAGGCGCAAGTTAGTTTCTTGTTGGGAAAAACTAGACTCGTGTTGGTCAATCAATCCAATTGGGTTATAGCACGGAAGGAATTAGAAGCTGCAAAGATATGCAGTGAAGTCATGCTGCAAGCGGCTAAGGCTTTGCACCACCTACCTTTGACCATCCACTTTTGGACAGATTCACAAGTCGTGCTGAAGTGGATAATCAACCCGGATCTTCACCTTGCTCGCTTTGTGAAGAGAAGGATAGACAAAATTTTGATGGTCTCTTCTCCTGACGCTTGGCGGTACGTGCATACCACAGTCAACCCTGCGGATGTTGGTACTCGAGAGGGTAGCATCAAACGTAGTGAAGCGGTGGACTTGTGGCTCCACGGGCCTGCGTTTTTGCAGGGGGAAAGAGTCGAGCCCAGGCCTTCTGATCAGTCTGTTACTGTGCGAGCAGTAACCTTAAATGAAAACCAATTAGTAAATCATGAACTGAGAGGTTTAGATCAGCTTGTAGAAAGCTCTCCTGACCTCTACACTTTGAAAAAACGTACTGCCTATTTGACAGCATTTAAAGAATATTTCATTGCTGTTAAAGTGAAAAAGAAAGAATTTGCAAGGCCGGTCTTGAACGCTTCGTACCTTTACAAGGCGTTCGTAAGATTACTCCGCTATGTTCAGAATGAGTGTTTTGGTTCTGCGGTTGAGTTTTTGAAGGAGAACTCTCCTGATGAATTTGACACTCTTTTGAGGAAGCTGAGTGCCAAAACAAACAACGTTATTGAAATGCACTTTCTAAACGAGCTTAAAACGTTGCGTAAATTACGCCCTTGCATCGGGCCAGATTTAATATTGCGCGTGGAAGGCAGGCTTGATAATGCTTCTCTTCCAGTCGACACTAAACACCCGATAATTTTGCCTGGTAGACACGCTTTAACTAGACTGATTGTGCTGAATGAACACGCTGACGCTGGTCACGCTGGTCCGTCATACACTTTAATGTTGACGCGACAGAGATTTTGGATCATTCATGGCATCTCTAACGTCAAGCGTTACTTAACAGCATGCGGTAAATGTGCACTTGACAAAGCCAAACCTGTTCGTCAGCTGATGTCAGACCTTCCGTCTTTTCGAGTCACAGCTGTCAATAAACCATTCAAGTTTTGCGGCACTGATTATTTTGGTCCGTTTTTGTACAAACAAAACAGGAATTTATGTAAGGCTTGGGGAATCCTATTTACCTGTTTGTGTACTCGCTGCGTACATGTTGAAATAGTCACAAGCATGGATTTGAACAGTTTTATTTTGGCCTTTACTAGATTCACCAATTTAAGGGGGCCAGTGGATACCTTCTTTTCAGATAATGGCAAAACGTTTTGTGCTGTTGAGAAGCAGCTGCCTTTAATTATTGATTCCACTGAATTTCATAATTCCCTGCGCCAACGTAACATCAACTGGGTGCGAATACCTGCTTATGCACCTTCCCAGGCAGGCAGCTGGGAAAGTATAATAGTCAAGAATGCGTTACATCAGGTTCTGGGGGAAGCACGACGCAAGCCCTCTTTAATCGAGCTTCAAACGTTTGCTTCGGACGCCGTGAGAATAGTAAACGATCGTCCCCTAACTACTCTGAGCGACAAGCCCAATGATTTAAAACCTCTTACCCCTTCATGTTTTTTAGGCCAGCATTTAGCGCCTAATACCCCTGTTAGTACGTTTCATGATAAAGGCGATCTCAGAAAGGATTATCTTTATAATGCTTCACTTGCTCAAAAGTTTTGGTCCTGTTGGATGAAAAGCTATCTTCCAACTCTTCAGGGTCGGGCTAAATGGAGAACCCTTCGTAATAATCTCACCGTTGGTCAGTTGGTGCTTGTCGGTGATGCCGAAGACCTGTCGAAGCGTGGAGCGTACCGGTTAGGTAGGGTTCACTGCCTGCACCCTCAAGTCCGTAAAGGGCGTGACATTGTAAGGCGGGCCACGGTTGCTGTTCTTGCTAGAAATCCAGACTCGGGTAAAACAGAGATCAAATACATCCTTAGAGACCTTTCTAAAATTGCCCCAGTTTAGAGAATGGAGTCATTTGTGTTTTTATTTTGAAAAGTAATCGCCAGTTTCGTGTTTATATGTGTTTTTTGTTCCTCTTTTATGTGTGTAAATATAAGATATTGAGACTTCGTTTTTTACCCAAGTTACTCCCTGATATGCTTACGTCATCACGTTTATTTCACAATTACGTTGTTACGCTTTTGATGATCTATTATTTGTGGCACTACAGTATTATGCACTCATAGTTTGCGTACATAGAAACTATGATGGTTTTCTTATTTATATATTTTGTGTTCGCGATTCGATGCGCTTTCACCTTTTGGTTTTGTTGAAACGTCACTTTATTTTCCGTTTCAAGGGGGCGCTATGTTTCAGCTTCGAACTCGCGTCTCTTAGATTAATCCTATTTTGTTTCACAATTCACATCAGCATTGTCTTTTCTCGCGCTGCGGCATTGTAACTGCTAACATCGTGCAAACTGCACCGCGCTCACATTGCACTTCTCCGTTTAGTTTCTTGTTTTTATGACGTAGTAAGCGACTGGTCTATGTGGATTTTAAATTCTAAACCTTGCTGGTCATTTGCAAAAGAATTGATGAGAGTAACTGCAGTTATTTTATTGGTTTTGATTTTATATTGTGTTCAAGTCTAAGCCGGGATTACGCTTAGTCAATTGCCCTGTTCTTTGTTATCTTCAGTTTTATGAATTGAATACAATTATTTCCTTTTGAGTTGGTTTTGAAGAAGTGAGGGCAAGTCCTAAGCAAAGAAGATTTCTTAGGAAGAAAGTTATCCTTGGTTTATTTTCATTCTTCAACACAAGATGATCCGTGTTTTTAAACACCAATCCTCGCCTTTCAGATAGCTGCTTGAGAGCAGGTTCTGGTTCATTTTAAAACAAAGCATGATCTTGCTTTTAGGCAACGATTTATCCAGCAGTATAACAATTTTTCGTTTTCTTTGAGCTTTGTAAAACGTTAGTTGCTAGCTGATAGAATTCGTATAGCCAATAACTTTTGCACTACCGGTACAGCATTGCACTGTGTTGAAATCACGCTTGATTTTGAAAGCATTGAGCACTCTCTTTGTTGGGTATAACAATACTAATGGGAGTAGTTTTGCCTATGCATTGCATTGCGTTTGTTTGTAAGGGTGTTCTTACGTGGCATATGAACCCAGATTCTAAAATCTTTGTCCTACTTCAACCATCTTTCTTCCAACAGTTGTATATCAGAGACCATGTTCTCACAGCAGAATGTCAACGTGGCTGCTTCCTCCATATACCGCTCGGTGTCGCTGCAATCCCATGTTCCCCCACAAGCTCCTGGTTCAAGCCGAATAGAAGACTCAAACAGCTAAAAATTACCTCAGTCCAGAGTGGACAAGGCCTATTAGCCAATGCGAAAAACCTTACAAATTCAATAACTTGTAAGTGTCTTTAGAATAAAGGAAATATTTTAAAAGAGTTTTTTGGCAAAATTTTTGGACAAATTTGAATTTTTTTCCTCATGACTTTCAATCAACTTTTTCATGACCGTGGGAACCCTGTAGTTAAAATTTCTCCTAAACTGAAACAAATTGCCATACGACGCGAATTTACCCTCGTAATTGTGCAATGTAATTAAATAGTCACTGACAGAACAGACAAAGATGTGCGCACGCGTGCAGTAGGAGATTGTATTTCCTTACAAAACGCCTAAAAACAGCAACAATGCAACATAGTATAAATATTTCGGTGATCACGAAGCCTAACACAACAAGCACTAATACACACTGATAGAAGCAATAAAATGACAAAAACTAATAGTTCATGTAGTGGAGCAAAAAAGTAATCGAAAACTGTTAAGCCAAATCGCAAATCGACCTAAAGCTAACAGCCTGCATAAACAATCGCATACTGGACGCAATACCGGTATATCAAAAAATTGCTCCTTCGATAACAGCAGCTTGTATGACAGAGTATAAAGTATGATATTATGTGTTTTTGTCAAATGGAACTTCGAGGGAATAACGCATTCAGGTTTACTTAAAACTTGATTTATGCTTAAAAAATAAAAACTTATGCCAAAAAATTCAGCGAAAAACGCAAGTTTGCAGATCACAGTCAAGTGGGAACAATGACGTAGGTCGGCACTACGTCACTTACACGTCATCTACCATCGTCTAAAAACGACATTCTTGAAGGACTGCCTGATCTTGGACGTCCAGCAGGGGACAAAGGACGACTGAGTCGAGATAGGCCTGGGGAGGGAAGCCCGTTACGTCTAAGCTCCTGAACAGCTCTTTCTCTAAAACAGAAAATTTCGTCAAGAACTATTCCTGCAAAAAATGCACGAAACTTGGTTAATGGTAAAGAGAATTACCACAAGGCAAGTAAGGCCCACTATTGAGACTTTGTGATTTTTACATTGCGTAACAGACCAAATATGCGAAAAAAGCAATAAAAATCAAAAAAAGATCTAACCAAATATCAACTTTTTACTTTGCCCGCCGTATAAGCCGAAGCTTGAGGCGGGCCCATCTCCGCTGCTTAGCGCACGGGCAACACAGCTCCGAAGAAACGTCTGGTGGCGATACTGTGTCGATTTGACCGACCCGGGAAACGAACTCCAGACCTCCCGCTCCGATAGGTATGTGCTTAGCAACTGAGCTAACCGCAAATGCTCATGATCTAACATTAACTAGTCCTTGTATAAAGGACTTATTTATCACATTCGGTTTGAATAAACTAATTTATTGCATAGGATCACCAGAATGCCAACAGAAGAGTCAAGGGTGAAACAGACGAGGTACTTTCATGGTGTAATAAAATCACCATTGGTTTTGACGTATCAAAGTGATCTCACACAAACAGATTCCAATATATTAGTCAATATAATAAGATTTTGAACCAGAAATGCTACATGACATCACACCTTTCATATCTTTCATTGGTGAGATGTCGTTTTGTTAATTCCAGCTCTGAATCTAATTGAGACATACGTTCTCGTAATGACGTAACCTCTCTCGTCATACTTTGCCTGAAAAGCAAACAATTCGACTCAAAATTAAACTTCGTGACAAGTTTTTCTTGTATTGGCAAATATTTTAACAAATCGCTTACATTTAATCAGGAAAAAAATATGCAGCGTTCTGCAGAAGCGGATTTTGAATTTCTGATTGGTGGAGTAGATTTAGTGTTATGAATCTATTGCATGGGATAGTATTGTATATCCAGTTGTGTATCCCATTGGGATACACAATTGGATATCTCCACTCCAACTGTTTAATGCATGAGCGTGAAATTATAATAATAAAGACATTTAGTTTGGGCAATCGCATCCCCCCTCCCTAAATCTGCTACTGTCGTTTTGAAGCTATCAAGCAAGACGTTCCTGAGAATTGAACTAACAACCACCTGAATTTGAAGACCAATGCACGCAATTAATCTACTAGCATCGTCTGTACTCACAATTTGCTTTCGTTCAGAGCTAGTTTATCTCTCAGCAGTTGACCTTCCGATTTCTGCTCCTGAGCATCTAACTGAGCTTGGAATTCTTTTTCCCTTGCACCAGCGATCAAATCTTCCAGATTTTTGCATCCAGCTCTTTCAGTGTCCAGATGTTTGTGAAGAATTTCAAGCTCTCTGGTCATATCTTCCAAGTTGGCCCGAAGCTGGAAAAGTTAAATGACTTTGCAACTTTGCAAGTGGAAGAGATGGAAAGAGAACAGCAAAACATTAATTTGCAACAGGACGTTTTGACAACATATTGTAGATTCAGCGATCATCATCAGAACACGGGTGGCTGCCGACTCGAAGAGCGCAAGCTCATTTCGCAGTCTCCCTCAATTACTGTTGAATTTTCAGTTCAATATAATTTGAAAATTACCTCAGTTACATCAGAACACATTGTAATGAAGTTACAAAATTAATCAGTTTAATTTGTACCTGTTCATTTTCCACGTTACTAGCAGCTAGTTGCCTCGAAATGTGTTCCTTGCTTGAATCGAGCTTTGCATTGAGGTCACGCACGGATTGAAGATCTTCTTGTAACGACAAACGATCCGCTCGAATTCGTTCTAGATCTCCTTCCAGAGTGACAGCAGTTGAAGTAACATTCGAAATTTGTACTTCATAAGATTGGTGAGTCTATCAATGTGTAATATGAGTATTGAGTAATCAAACGTGTATGATTTTGCCCCATCCTCCCAAAAATACATCTTAATAAACAATGATGATTTTTACATGATTCTAGGAACCAAAATATCATATTCATGTTTTAAGCATAAGTAAATAATGCATAGCGTATTAAATATTAATACTGCGGTAGGTAATTAACTATAGACTACCAGCGCTACAAATAAACAACTGAGATTGTTTTGAAACTATATTGACCTAAACATCCAACAGCAATTGAGGGAGACTGAAGAAGTGAGTTAGCGCTCTTGCCACCCGTTATACAGTATGAGTCAAACACGATCGGCTCCAGCCGCGAATTGAGCTCGTCACGCACGATCTGTAACTTGCGCGCGGCACTGTTACGCCATACAAACTAAAACCTAGTTAAATCTCTTAATAAAACACTTGCTCTTACTCACAAACAGTTTATCTAGTATGTAAAATTTGGAATAGGTCAATTTCTTTTTAACAATTGTGCCAAGGAGCATCCAAGAAACTTCTTTTGAATTGTCACGAAAACGCATTAGCCGCCAAGGCAATTAGATTATACTAAATACTTTCTTACTCGAATATGTTCCGAAATATCCTTTTCCAAACAAGAAATTTTCTCAATGCATCTCTGTCTTTCCGCATCAGAAGCCATAAGCTCGCTTCTCAGAGTAGAAGCTTCGTCGCAACTTACTCTATAGCGACTCTCCGCGGCATCGCGCTCGGACGCCACCTTGCGGTACTGATCAAGTACATCTTGTAACTCACGTTCCTAAACATTTTGGCAAAAATTAAAGCACCTTTTGAGGTTTCATTATTTTAACCGTCTACGACCTAACCAACCAAATATTACACAAGGTTACAGATAATAATGCAACTTGAGCTGAATACATTAATTTTTTTTTTTTTGTATTTAGTTGCATATTTGTCCTCCTACCACGAGAAAGCGATTAAAACGCAATATCGAGCTCGCTTAGGAGTTGCCGGCCACCTGTCTGCTACACTAAGATAGGGGAATCCCGTTAAGTGCCTTTCCCAACGGCACATCAAGCAAACTTGCCAGCTTGTTCCCTAACCTATTCCTTTAATGCTGAAGAAGTAAACATCAAGCAGAGAAGCTGTGAATACTAATTTTACCGTCATTGGTTTGACCCGGCTCGGGATCAAACCCGAGTTTACAGTTCCAGAGGCGGACGCTCTTACTATTCGGCCATTTGAGCTGATAATTGCATTCAGTGAAGTCAATATACTACCTAAAACATAATCTCTTTCAAGGACAATGCAGCGTAGTAATAGACAATTACACAAACACCATTAAAGTTACCAGAGCGATCAGCAACCATCACGCTTTTCCAGTCTAGTCGCCGCTTATGATTAATAGGTTTTATCCACGAAAAGACCAAATATTCCTGCTTTGAGTTGTAGTTATGATTCTGGTAGTTGCTGACTCGAATAATGCTGCTTACAACCATGTAGCACTTTTATTTTGAACTTCTTAGTATCCATCAACTAACCTTGGAAGCAATGTTTCCATCCAGACTCGACACACGCAGCAGGTAATCTTCTACTTGTCTTTTCAGTTCATTTTTGTCTCTCATCGCATTATCAAGCTCAATATTAATGTCTTGATTCTCACGAGTTAATGTCGCGAGATCATCTTGAAGTCTAGATATGAAATACACGTATGTTGGCAGACTAAACACAGACAAACAACCTATTGAAGTAGCTGCATATTTGGAGCTTTATCATTTACGCTAAGAGGTTAACTAGCCGTTCTTTATTCGAAACCTGCAACAAGGAGTATTTCAAAAATGCAAGTTACATGTAGTATTGAGTATTGTTTCACAAAGGATTTCGGAATTGAGATTCACGAAAAACAGTGCAGCCAATGTCAATTTAGCTCTAGGAAAAGTAAACCAAAGGCAAATTACAAAATTAGCCGCTTCACTTTTCTTCCTTAACCTATTTTTGTCGCATATTTATTATATTCCAATATGAAAATATTTTTCCAAGTTAAACGACATGAAATTACAGGTTATGGTAATCGATAAAATTCGAGAGAAACTTGCTACAAAAGCCTGTAAATAACAGTTCGTAATTGGTTCGAATAACTTTCTTGCCCACCAAACCGATAAACTTAACTCTTGAAAGTTACAAACCTTCTGTTTTCACGCAAAGCGGTTTCTTTCGAACGAGAATTATCGCTCAGATCAGTCTGCGCGGAGTCAAGCTGCCTCCTTAAACTCCGCACTTCTCGCTCCGAACTAGCTAAATCATCTCCAGCACGATCAAGTTTTGCCTAAATGAATTTAAAGAGTGGTAAGTAGACAAAGAAGGACACCAAAATGCTGGATGTATAATACCATTAAAAATAGTAAAGAGTTTCAAATCAAGAAAAGATAATAATGTATCAAACGATCAGGCGGCGTGATAGTCTGGTGGCTACTTTTAGTCCATCCAAAACTTGTTTAATATGAGAGCATTTTTTACCGTAAATCTGACGTCAAAATCACAAAATGCAGTTTAATCACCTCCAGGTCCGATATCGACACTCTCATTTCCGAAATTTCTCTCTCCCTTCTCGTTAGTTGATCATCTAGGGCAGCCGCTCTTTCTGTTCGTTCGTCTAAAGCTGCCTGAAGGGCGTCTTTTTCGCGATCCAGAGAAGTAGTGGTAGCGCGAAGGTTGGCAGCATCTTCAGACTGCTTGGTTGCGTCATCAAGTAACTCATCAATACGTATCTGTGACGTCACAATACAACAATAAGTCAGCCGTTTTGATTTTCACTTATTTACACTTACTTCCAGGGTTCTTATTCTATCTTCTGCCGTTGCTAAATCATTGGATTTTCGAGATAAGTTTCTCTGAGCGCTTTCAAGTGAAGTTTCAAGCTGAGTACGTAATGTTCTGAAAGCAAATATAAAACACCATAGAAAAATGCAGAGGCAGTTCTCGGCCCGAATCGCGAAGAGTAAAAATCGTATTAAGTACTAACGTTAAATTTTTTAAATTAAAAAAATCCATCCATATGGGTCGTAATTTTAAGTGCCTATTCTAAGCTAAATTTATTTTAGTGCATAAAGTTCTTGATTTTGGAGAAGATTTTATAACATGTTTCTTGTAGGCCTCATGCCAATTATAGGGCAATTGTAAGGATATCGAAACCCCTTGCAGCGATTGTTTAATGTTTAACCAAAAAAATACAAAACGCTGCTCTATTGGTGAGCAATACTTAAAGTAGTGAGACAAGGTAGTATAAGCAAAGTAGTAAAATCAACTCCAAAATTTAGGAAAGAGAGATAGAAAATAACCCAAGCAACAACATGCATGTGAAAAAGTCATTCCGGATAAGAATAAGTAATCAAGCGACACCCTTTAAAGGCCACTCGCTACTATGGCAAAATTTAGCGCACCTAGCATCGTCCAGTTCATTTCTAGCAGCGTAGTAATCATCTTCTATCTGTTGCATCTTCAATCGCAGTGCCTTTACATCGTCCTCCAATGCTAGGTTGACATCTTTCAGTGAATCAACACGGCTCTGAAACAAGAGTTTTCGCATTACTCTTTTACCCACTCCTATTACGCTCCACCAATCAGCTTTCACCAACTTGCATATCAACTCGCTCTTGAGCCAAAGCACGTGACTTGTTCTCCAAATCCTCGACTCTTTGATCCAATCGTGAACGTTCGCTAATAGATTGTTCCTGTTGAACCTGCAAGAGAAAAAGCTAAAACATTGCGGAAATACAACTGAAACAGTATCTTTTTAAACCACCATAAAACGGTTGGGCAATGAGAATGTAACGCAGGAACAAGCTATATTATCAAACAAGTCAAGAGTGGCTTACTCTGAGACGTTCCCTCAAACTGTCCCTTTCCGTGGTCATTCGACGCAGGTCACCAATTAAATTGTCTCTCTCGGCCTCCACACGACGCAGAATGGCCTGGGCGGTCAAAGAGGCTTTCGGAGATTTAGGAGACCGAACAAATTCACGACGAAGCCGCTGCAATTCTTCATTAGACTGAAAACAACTCACCGCACTTACTAAATCTCATCACACCGAAAACAATTCAGCCAAGTGGTACGTGCACGCTTACACTTATTCTCTTTGTATAAATATGATGATGATGAATCCATCGTTCGCATTGTCCCCGTTTAGCAGGGGTGGCCGGACAAACCTCAATGAAACTGCTTTACCCTCTCTCTTTATTTGTTCGATAGCGGACATCCCGCATAGACTTACCCCCACCCTTCACACGTTCTAAACCAGTGGTTCTCAAAACTTTTTCAAAATTTCGACTTTGCAGTCCCCACAGATTTTTTTCTATCACTCACGATCCTTTATTTTTAAGCATAAATTTCCACGCAAAATCAAGTGAAGAGCAAAGCAAAGGTCATCACGGCCGGAGATGTCCAATTTTCCACGCAAATTCAAGTGAAGAGCAAAAAAATCACGTCCGCAGATGTCCTAATCAAGCACAATTCAATGGGACGACTTATCCCAAATCCGCGATCTCTTTGCGGTCCCCCTAAAACTGCTTCGCGGACCCCAAGGGAACCGCGGTCCCCAGTTCGAGAACCACCGTTCTAAACGCTGAACCTCACCTGTTCATACAAAAGGTTGGTTTTGTCTCGTTCTTGTGTCAGCACTTTTACATTCGATTGGATTTCAGCCATGTGCCGTTCAAATTTGTTCAACATCAACTGCAATTCGTCCCGTTCTTTCATTAACTGTTGATACGATTCACTGCGATCACGTGGAGTCTGCGTCATAAAAGCATGGCGTCACAAAAATAATTTCAGACGTCATTAATTTTTATCTCCAACCTTGTGAGGAGATTTAGGGCTGCGATTTTTGGGGCTAGTGGACCTGCTTCTTCCTCTGTGCTCCTGCAAAAAAGTATGAGGGTTTAGAAGCATCAGCATTCAATGCTAGTAGTAAACTCTCATGAAAATTATTATGCTTTACAAAAAAAAAAAAAAACTGAGGATTCAGTAGCGCTTGGGGGAGAATGTAAAATAAAGCTCGCGTTATTCAAATCAAAAACTCACACCATTTTACTCGCGATATCACGCCGAAACCAGTAATGAGTAGCGGGGCTCTCATCTCCGCGCTTATCGCCTGGGCAACACAGCTCCGAAGAAACGTCGCAGCGGTGGCATTAGGTTGGCAACACGGTCTTCGATTTCACCGGCCCGGAAAGCGAGCCCAAGAACTGTTGCAGCCAATCTGTTTAAACCAGCCATTAAGGTATGCGTTGAATGACATGAGCTTCAGTCGTTGTTGGAACCAATGATGCCAAAGTTTTAACAACGCGTGGTTCCCGCACGAATATCACCGCAATATTTATAAGAGACCGAATAAAACAAAAAAGTTGGAAATAAGACAACGATAAGTAAAAATAGCGGTTTACTGAGGAAACCAGTGTTCCCTCTAGAGTGAGAAATTTGAAAAAAATCCAAAAATTTTGGGCAAATTTTACTGATTTTAAACCAGAAATTAATGTTATGAAATGGAAAACTGAAAAACTTAAACGAAAAACCTGAATATTTTAATGCATGACTGTAGCTTGTATCTCGGAAAAGCAAATTTAATGCAAAAAATTTGTACAAGGAGTCTTCAAAGTAGTGAAATCTTTGGGCAAAAATTTCAATGAATTTATCATTTGGGCAAATTCGCATTAGTCAAAATCCTAGAGGAAACACTGGAGAAAACGTATTTTACTGAAAGTAAAAATTTGCTTAAAGTGCGTTCAGTTTATACAATTTACATGCCCAGCACCGTCACTATTTTGCTTTCGCAGGGGTATATTCTTAAAAAGGCAAGAAAGCGTTTAGGTTTGTTCAATTACCCTTATCATGTTCTGTAAAACTTCACATTCTTCTTTGTAATGATCTCTTTCTTGTTCCAAAGATCTCACAAAACAATCCAATTTACTGGGGGATTTGTCCATTTTCCTCGCTCGCGAAGGACTCGTTCTGTATTGCTCCAATTCCAACACCAATGATTTTTCTTGATTAAAACAAAAAGTACAGAAAATGGTGATACAGCCCAAAAATTTAAACTCCCGGCTATAGTGGAGACAAAAAGTTTAAATTCGCATCAAACTGTCACGAAAAAAATCATAATAAAAATTAATTGGCAAGCTATTTGGGGTCTTAAACAGAAAAACGCGCTTTTGCTATGTTGGGATAAGAATAATCAGAAATCATTTATTTGCCGCTGAAACAAAAAAAAAATATTGTAACAAACAAAACATGCAAAATGGAAGAACTTTTTAGCCACAGGAGATAGCGAAAGACCTTTCGGTCATCGAGTCGAGCAGCCACTCTAGACCTAGAAATTCGCCAATACCGAACTTAATGGTAAATAAATGAGTTACTAACTTTTGGTTTTAAATACTTTAATAGAAGTAATTTAATAGTAATTTCATGGGGCATGAGAGTTTCAAATTTTGACGCTCTGATATTTCATGCAGCGTTGCATTTTCGAAGAAGTGTATCATGCAGGGTTCCCACACAATTTTGAATTTTGTTTTCCAGACTTTTTCACGACTTAATCTTCGACGAATACAACAAAAGGATTCAGTAGCGCTTGTACAGGTTGCAGCTACCTGCTCCCATATTCAATTACCTTACCAATGCTTTCAACAAATTAATAACTACCGGTACCAATGGTTTTAACAAATTAACAAAAAGCATAGAGTACAAAATCGGTTTGCAAAGAATAAGATGCATACTTTTAGTATAAGCCTACTAAAATACGTTGATGAACACATAGTTTAAACCTAATGACTTTTGATATACACTTATATGCAGAAAATACATGGAGTTTATAGAAATGCAGAAATAAGGCTGCATAAACGTACAATTTTTTCCAAGCAAGTTCAGTTTAAAAAATAGTTGCGACACTTACGAAGTTGTCCAAAACTTATTTAAAATGTGAGGAGTACTCGACCACCTAAATCTAGCTCAGACTGTGAATATTTTCAACGTTTCTTAAAAAACTTCTCAAATATTAACCTACCCTTATTACTTTAGTAGTCTCGCCAGAAAAAATAATCTACTAGTCATTTCTTTCATTAAACGAATCATCTATCCATTACCACTTGACACAACGTGTCATAATAATATGCTGTACCCTTCAGCTTCGACGCAATGTGTCTTCTACCGGTACTACAAAAAATTGTGATAAAAACAGCAGGTTAAAAGCAGCTAATCTTAGTTGATGCGGAATTTACACCATCAAACATAAAAGACAGAGAAATATTTTGGCACATTTTCTACCAAAAATAGTCTTCCTAAATAACAAACACAGAAAGGGCACAGGTCAAACTCTTGAATTTAAAACCTGTAGCTTCTTTGTAAAAAAAAGAGGTAAGTGCCTTATCCAACGGCACAAGATCGATGATAACAAGTCTTAACATTGTACGACAACCAAAATAATTACAAATCCAATGTCACAAAGCCATGGCGAGTTTTGCAATACGCTGCCTCTTCCATGAAGCACCATGCACGTATACAGTCTCAAGCTGACGATGACTGTAGTTTTGAAACTCTACGCTAATTGAAACACATTAGTGAAGAGTCAGGCAAACATCATTGCCTTATACAGCCCAATTGGTGTAGAACTTCAGGTATAAAATACATAAAAGCAAGCCCAAACGGCAAAACAACCTAACGACCATAAATCAAAATCATATGAAGAAACTGTTATTGAAAAAACAAGCTAAGCACTATGCAATGTTATCTTTCCGTTAATTACCCGACATGTTGGCGACAGGAGCGTATTTAGGAGGGGCATTGTGCCACTGCAATGCCCCCCCCCCCCCCCCTTTGGACTCTGCTTTTAGTAAAAAAGAACAAAAGTAATGGCGCCAAGTGACTGAAATATGCCAGACTCTTTGGATGGTTTCTGTAGCTTATTGCCAGGGGCGGATCGAGGGGGGTAGAATGAGGGGTATGCATCCTCCCATCAGCCATTTTTAAAATTTTTTTGATGAATACAATTTTTCCATAATTTCGAACCTCTTTGATTGCAAAAAGCCTTAAGGCGTAAGCCTTAATCGAAAATGTATCCATAATCGAAAATCGAAAATGTGCGATTTTAAAATGTATCCATAATCGAAAATCGAAAACAAAAAGCATCATATTCGGTGAAGCACTCAAAATTAGGGTCAAAAAATTTAAACAAAATTTGCTTGAAAATTATTCAAAAAACACCAAAATAGCCATTACAGCATGTAAATTTTCAAAAACTTTCCGCGGGAGCATGCCCCCGCACCCCCTTAGAGCTTTTCTTGTTTCTCAATCAGCTTCAAATGTGTTCTTCCAAAATAAAATACGCTTGAAAAAATGACGATAGTATGATCACTTCCCTTCAAAATTTCTCGCTGCGCCACTGGTTGGCGATGCAAACGACCATCTCCTTCACGCTCCACAAATATATATTCAAACAGAAAAGTGAGTATTGCAACCAATATTAATATTGCAACACCTGGGTGGCATAAGAAAGCACAAAACCAGCATTCTACAAACAATGGCTGGCTGCTATTATTCAAAAGGTTTTCGGACATTTGGGTCCCGGACAAGACGAATGGGCACCAGGACAAATGGGTCAGGGTTAGGTCAGGGAAATGACTGTCCGAGACCCATTTGTCCTAGAATCATTCAGCATATCGACTCTCAATGACGAGTCGAAATCAAACACTGAAGGTGAAAAACGCACAAACAATCATTATCAAAATGCAGAATCAAGTCTGGAAAAATTGTTTTCGTTTTCTATACCAACTGATTGTTTTCCATACCAACATGTTTTCCATACCAACATGTCAAAAACTTCTTTTTTCAAACTTTTTTAGCCCACAAAACGTAATATTATTTTTTCATACTTTCAAGACTAGCGTGGGAACCCCGATCATGGGATGCATAGAAATCTCACCATTATTAGTGAATCTGGTGATTCGATTCGAAACGTAGGTGTTTCTAAAGAACAATTTAGAAAAAGTGATAGGAATATCATCGTGACAGTAAAGATATACTAATTTAGCAATTTCGTGAGTAAATAGATCAGGCAAGTTTAAGATATGAATACAATCTGAATCAAAAATACATATGGTGTTGAACGACCAAAAGTTACAGCAGTAACGTCTCGTATTTGGAAATATTGGATCGCCAGCATCGCAAAATATACTACTCGATAATCGTACCTTTGGCGCTCATTGTTTGAACTTTGTCACTCAAAATCCGTTTATCCGCTTGTACTTTGTCGAGCAATCCATTTAGACGCTCATTATCCGCTTTAGCAGCGCTTAAATCTGCTTGAAGATCTTCGTTTTCGGTCATCAATCTGTCTCTTGCCTACAAACAAAAACCATAGGCGAGTTCAGTACAAAAAAGGTGAAACGCAGGAGGGGTTTTTAAGCGCAGACCCCCCAGAGGTTTTCTTTGACATCACTGATTGCCTTATTACAATGATCATGCCTTCTGCGGTAAATCTATGCGCTCTCCGCTTTTAAAATGTTTCTCCGAACGTCCCCGAGAGTAAGCAATAGGTTTGGAGTCCAACCAAATACGTAACCCCGAAGAAGAATTTAACCAAAAATAACAGTTTTCTTCCTTCAGTTTAAGCTGAAACCCCAACCATAAACTTTAAGCCTGAATCAGACCAAAAAATCCGCAACCGATCCAAAAACTATAATTTCGAGTCCGTCCATACACTCGAAATTCAAGAGAAACGTAAAGTCGCGCCAGTTGCCAACTTCGGACAGCAACCAAAACGGCAATAACGTCACTGCTTTTTTCTCTACGCAAGCCATCTCACGTGGTTATTGTATGAGCGTTCGGTAAATAAATGTTTTATTACTTACTAGCTGTTTAGCTTGAGCCGACTGAAAACCATTTCTGGAAAGCAATGTTTAGAATGCAAGAATAATGTGTAAAGACAAGAGCTGATGAGCAGATGTAGTAGCTTAATAAGCAAAATATAAATACTTCACTTATCAAATTATAGTACCGGTAACTGTTTGCTTACTATATTGCCAGCAATAATGTACGAACAGTGCGCAACTGCAAGAAGTGCTGTTTGTAAGTGCAAACAGATGTACTAAGCTACAAGCAATATGATTGTGTTAGAACAGACGTATTACATTTTGTTTCGATTGTTTTTTTGTAAAAAGTATGGTGTTTTTTGAGCATATTTTCTCGAACTGATGAAAAAAAGTAATAACGTTTAACTAAGCACGCAAAATTTCTAAAAAAAACTTTGGTGGTTTTGTTTTAAAAATATCATTTATTACTACCCTGCTCTTATCTGTGGGGTTTGCCTCAAAACTGGCATATTCACAGCTTGTACTACGCACTGTTCAATCTTTACATTCTGATGTTAGACTTAGGCTTATGTTGCACGTTTCCTCGTTTACATTCCGTGCGCTGCTGCAGTCAAAAAAAGGAAAACCTTACCAAGCTTTACAGCTAAACTAAAGTGGCGTTCGACCACGGTGTATGATTAGTTGATTACATACAAGCGAAATATCAAGAAGGAAATGCCTCCAAAAACAAAAATCAAAAACAGGTGTCAAAAGTGCCATCAAACATAATTATGTACTTTTTGGTTTCCTGCATTTTTTGGTTACTTGTTCTTTGCATATTTAGTTACTTTGCATTTTGTAGCATTGCTATTGCTTGCAAACATGCACTATTTAATAGCGATCTGTCTATTGCTGTTATGTGCAGTTAGTTGTAATACACTTTTATATCCACGAGAATCGGAATCAAGAGAAATTAAAGATTTAAGTGGAAAATGGAAATTTCGAATTGATAACTCGGTGGATAGAAACCAAAGCTTCGACCAGCGCTGGTGGACGAAACCATTAGAGTCCACTGGTCAAGTAATTGACATGCCAGTACCAGCTAGCTACAATGACTTGACGCAAGATATCGCGATCAGAGATTTTGTTGGTTGGGCATGGTAAGTATAGCTACGACCCTACCAATTAAATATTAACCTCTACATGCATCAATGCCCGTAAATTATGAATCACATGAATTTAAAACACTATCAATGGAAGCTATTTGACGCATAAGTGAGACCAACCAATCATGCTTTAAAAGTTTATACCGACGCGTCATCTTTTAACCGCAACAGAATACATACAGCAGTTTTTAAAAAAAGATTTTAAAAGTTTTTTGTTCTACGTAAACCCTGGGCGACTAAATGCATAGCGGCAATCACAATCTCGGTTACTCTTAAAACGCTGCCAGGCTGTTGCAAAAAAAAAGAGTACTGACAAACAATAACCTATATCTTCGCGGCAATGTCCCAAACACTTCCACCTCAACTAAACCTGAAATATTAGGTGGAGTGAGTCAAAATTGTTTACAGCAGTGTTTCTTAACCCGTGCCAAGCGGCCGAACCCTAACAACTTTGTGGCTGTCTCAACCGAAACCTAGAAACGGACAGCGTGACGTCCAATTTTCCTCCCAAAATCAAGACCAAAAAAAAGGTCATCACGTCTTTCGACGTCCAAATTTACTCCCAAAATCAAGTGGCAAGCGGCCTCCTGGGTGCGCCCCTAAAAGTGTTAGGATTTTGAAGAACTTCCACCCAACCCCAGGGACAGCTCCGTCAAACACTAATGGTTCGGTCGAACTCCGGTTAAGAAACACTGGTGTAAAGAATGTTTATTAGGTACGAAACAACATTCTTTGCGCCAGCTTCCTGGAAAACTGGGGTCAAAGTTATGCTTCGAGTTGGAAGTGCGCATTACAATGCAATCGTGTATATGAATGGGAAAGAGGTATGTCGCATGCAGTAAGGTGGCAAGTTAAATTTTCATATATTTAGAGTGAAAAATATGATCGTGGGATTTAAACCGTACGAGGAAAATTTACAACCTTCCTATATCCTATTTTTAGATCAACATATTTAAACATTAACAAGCGAAGAGAATTCTAAATCTTCAAAACAGCCCAGCAGTTCATATTCTTTCTGTATTACTGCCATTCCACATGTATCCAAAAGAACTTCTCGCCCCCTTAGTTAAGCAAATAATATAAATTAGGTTTTAAATAAGCAAGAAACAACGTTGCGTGTTTTCTACTCAATGCTTCAAATCTGCACATTGCCTTTGCTTATTGCTTCACATCTGCACATGCTTCAAATCTGCACAAAGGTCGCACCGTCAGGAGGTGCAAGCACTTCAATAGACGTAACGGTACATGTGTTATATTTTCAGGTAATGCAACATTCCGGAGGCCACTTGCCGTTCGAATGTGACGTCACAAACGCTTTGATCCCCAGCGTAGAAAACAGACTAACGATAGCAGTGAATAATACACTTACTCCACACACTCTCCCACCAGGCACAATCCAACACTACAATACTGATGACGGTTACCCCGAAAATTACTTTACACAGGTAAAAGAAAAGACGAAGTTTCTCAAGTGACGACGTACACGAAGCAAGGCCTCTTTGGTAACATCAAGAAATTCAAATTGACTAATTTTACCGAGGAAAATGTGCAATTTAGCAACAAAGAATAATCTTATGTTTGCCATTACGAAATTTACCCAGGGTGGAATCTGCCGAATAACGCCATATTAAAGATAATTTGAAAGGGCTAGACTTCTCTGAGAGTTACCAATAAAAGCGCGAAACGCTTTTTCAATCGTAATTTTATGTAATTTTACAGGTTAATTTTTGTTGCATGTTTGGGTATCATAGTTTAGGTAGATGAAGTAAAAAGAAGCATACCAAGTAACCATAATTAGTTAATGATACCGAAATCGTATCAGTCATACCGTATTGAATTTGCGCTTGATAACGAGTGAATTTCGCAGGAATATCAATTCGACTTCTTCAACTACGCAGGAATCCACAGACCTGTCAAGTTATACACTGTTCCTGAAACCTACATCAGCAACATAATGACGTCATATGACGTCGGAAAGGACTTAATTAACGCAGTAATCAATTATCACGTGACTATTATGGGATCACAAACATCAGGCACGACGGTTATGGTGTCATTAAAGGACAAAAGTGGTGCCGTAGTAAAATCAATGCAAGGTTTATCGGGAAGTATGAATGTGAGTAACCAGCATCTATGGTGGCCAGTTGGAATGAACACCACAACAGCTTATCTTCATACTCTCGAAGTAAGAACGATTCCTTCAGCAGGCCAAAGTGATACCTACAGACTTCCAATCGGAATAAGGTCTGTGCGGGTAAGCGGGACTACGTTCATCATAAACCACAAACCATTTTACTTCCACGGATTTGGCCGCCACGAGGATTGGAATATCAGAGGAAAAGGATTGGATTGGAGTATGATTGTGAAGGATTTTAACATGATTGATTGGCTTCGAGCCAATTCTTTCCGCACCAGTCACTACCCGTACTCTGAAGAAATTATGCAAATGTGCGATGAAAGAGGAATAGTGGTAATTGACGAATGCCCAGCAGTTGGAATGAAATCTGTGGAAAACTTCGATAACAAGACTCTGCAACACCATCTGCAAGTCATGAATGAGCTGGTGTCGCGTGATTACAACCATCCTTCAGTGGTGATGTGGTCCGTTGCAAACGAACCAGCTTCTAACCTACATGAAGCAGAATCCTACTTCAAAGTATGAAACGTTTAAATCTCAAAAGAGCATGCTGTATGTGAACTAACTTTAAATTCAAAAATAGCTCATTCGTATGGGTGTTCACATGATCTAAGAATCCACTATGCACCTTGTGCAACTTCTTAGTCAGGGTTTCTTACTTCGGTCCTATTTGCGAGTGCACGTACGTAGTGCAGTTGCACAAGGTCACCGACTTGTAAAAAACTCTTGTCTAAAAGCAACGTATTTTGTAAGGACACAAGACGCGATCTTGGTAAATGAACGTGGGGTCATAATTGTTTTAATTTCGAAACATAAAACTTTACAATAGAGGCGCTCTGTTACTGCGATTTCGTGGCTTTATATCGCCAGTCCATCAAATCCTTCACGCGCAAGAACTTCTTAGCAGTATTTAGAACTGAACGGCACAATCAATTATGTTTAGACTGTCCTCGACCATACTAGGAGTATAGACAACACCCGTCCTGTGACGTTTGTATGCAATGAACCGTATAATCGAGATCTAGCCACCCCTTATGTAGATGTGGTTAGTATCAACAAGTATGAAGGGTGGTACAACGATCCTGGACAAATTGGAGTAATCCTAGGACGAATAACCAATTACATCGATATGTGGCATCAAGTAAGTTTTAATTTACCAAGCCAAAAAGCAACTAAAAATTGCACTTTGCCTGTATAAAAGTCTACTCCGAGACAATCCGATGAACCAGCCTACATATTACAGTAGGGATTTTCGAATTTAATCAAAAATACTGAGCAATCAAGAGCTTTGCTAAACTCGGTTTATTGTTTGACAATATGGTGCAAGTTTGAAACTAGCGTAAAAAAGTTTTTTGGTGTGTGCTGTAGTGATAGAGCAATATCAAAATCTGTTTTGAAACCAAAACGTTGTAGAAGAATCAAACAGAAAAAAACTGATTTGAAACATTTTCCAATGCTAACACTTGCTCGCACTGTTTTTTAGACAAGACCTGAAAAGCCCATCATTCAGATGGAATGGGGGGCAGGGGTTATATCTGGTTTTCATGCCAGTCCAACCGCGATGTGGACAGAGGGGTACCTGGTCAACGTCATGCAAGAGCACTTCGCCGTTTTCGACAAACTCCGAAATATGACATCACCTTATTTTATCGGAGAAATGATATGGAATTTCGCCGACTTCAATACCGCGCAATCCAACACTAGAGTATTAGGAAACAGAAAAGGTCTTTTAACCAGAGACAGGCAGCCCAAATGGCCTGCATATGTTATTAGAGAGAGATACAACGCGTTGCTATCTCTTCCGCCACCGAAAAAGCCCAAAAATTACTTTAGAATACGATTTGAAGCCGAATTTAAAGAAGACTTTCAAGCATTGGATTCAAATATTCAAAAACCACTGTGATTTCGTTGATGTTATTTAAATTATATTCCAACAGGACTATGAAAAAACTTGTTAATTTACTACATCAAGGGTTTTAATCTAGAATTCCATGATCTACTAAGGAGTGCGCGAAGTTACTTTAAGGGGTCCATAATACAAATACGAAATGAATAGCTACTGGAATGACTATTTATATAATTAATATCGTCTGTTTGATTTCTTATATTGAGCTCCATATGAAATGTTTTACAGTTTCACAGTCTAAAAAAAGTTTAGGAACCCCTGCTCTAGAGGAATATTATTGACATCATAATATTATTTGCATATTAGTATCAATAATATTATCTGGATCAGCCGCAATTAATCGAATGTGTCGTTGATTTCACACACAAAAAAGATTTTTCATTATGCAAACTTTCATCCAGCATATTTTGGTTATATTTACTCAGAGAGATAACTTAAGAAAAATCGCATTACGCGTTTTGATTAAACTCAAAATAAAATGAAAATACTGCTTTGTTGTCTTCATAGTTCACTACAAAATTAGTGTTCGTAAACTGTGAGTATTCATTAGACTCCTAAAAGGTCTAGTAAGGTATGAATAAATTTATTATAAGTAGCAATGACGTCTCCCACCCGTTGATGCAGTGGTTAAAGACGTCTCCATCCGAGCCAGAGGTGATGGGTTCGATTCCCGGGCCGGTCAAATTGGACACTTGTCGTTAACAGCTCGCCACCGCAGCGATTTCTTCGGAGCTGTGTTGTTCAGGTGCCAAGACGCGGAAATGGACGCTCGTTACACGCTTCGGCGCATCACCGCGAGTATGATGATGATTCGATCTTCAATTTTGTACTGGATCTTCTACGTAAATAATAAAAATGCTAAATCAGCTGAAAAATGTACTTACAGCATGAGCGTTTACCAGTCGGTTTTCTGTGCTTTCTTCGTGTCGCTGAGTGCTTCGGAGTTGAATTTGAGCTTCTTGGATTTCACGATCTGCAGCTACCACTGCTTCCTACGTGTGAGCAAACAATAATTGCAACATCGAACTTATTTGAATAAATCTTATTTCGCAACGTCTGTGGGGGGCGACAGGTGAGCTTTTTTCCGCCAGTTTTTTTTTTTCTGTAAACTGGGTCACGAGGGGAAGCTAACTGCCCACCACCCAGCTTAAACGTTTTCGTGAGACAATGTCAAGTCACAATCACAGCTTATAGTCATAACTGAAAATCAATCACGACAAAAAATAACACTAGCGAAAGACATAGACATCCTCTCTACCTACAACGGAAAAACAGGAAATAACCAAATTTGGAATAGTTTGAAGGATCACAAACCTGTTTTTCCTGTTCCAGTTGTTGAGCCAATTTATCGATATCTCTCAGTTCATCATGAAGACGATTCACTTCGGAACGTAGTCTCAGGTTCTCCGAAACGGCAACCGATTTCCCGTCATCCAATTCTCGAATTCGATCTTCTAGTTCTTGATTAGTTTGCTGCAGATAGTCAACCTACAAAAAAAAATTTCAATAAAACAATTTTCAGCATAGATTATTTTGATTATCAGCATCAGACTAAAATGCTATCTATCTCTGTCATATAAGTCTCATTATCACTTGACTGAGATGGCAATATGCACAAACCAGCATAGAGATGAACGAGGGAAATTGTCCATATAATATAGAACATTGTTTTTCTAAAGTCCATCTTAGAGTCGAGGCGGCTGATAAATGGGTTAGGTAGAAAAAACTAGGTGTTTTTAAACATTTGCATTATCAGAGTAAAGAAATTGTGGCCGACAACACAAACCCAAGGCCAACGAAGACTAAACAGGGGCATAAAACTGACAGAAACGGTTATTTTTGGAGAAAACAGTAACGCGTGAACACTGAACAATATAGATATTCAATCAATACAATGCTAGTAGAAATTATTTTCGCTTTCTACCACTGACAATCTAAATTAATGTATAAACTTACTTGCAAGTTAAGATGCGAAATTAGTCTTTCATTGCTTTTATTTTTTGCTTCCAATGAAACAACATCTTGAGGTCTGCCGCCCTCTAACGAACGATTCAGTCGATCAATTTCCCGATCACGAGATTCGACCTGTAACAACAATACGAAAAAATATAAAACTGTAAAACCATCAGAAGAGAAAACGCTTAAAAATTGCTCGAAAAAAAATTAATTTTTTAGCATTTACAAACGTATATCAATCTGTAGAGCATCAGTGGGTATCTGCAATAACACATTTTTAATTATTGTTCTATGCTGCATTGCATTGAGTTCAGTAAAAGCAATAACCACTACTAGAGCGAAATATGTTTCCACTACTACCGATAACAAAAACTAGATAGAATAACTTCATACAAACCCTACCAACCGTGCGACTCTTACGAGCTCGAGGTCTGGAAGACATAGCACTCCTCAAATTTAATCAGCAGATTAATGAAAGAAATCTTTTCTTTCTAGTGGCAAAAGTACGATTTAGAAATCATTACGTGAACTTTTACAGGACATAATATCCACAAAACGATTGCTCCGTTTCTGACAAATTCTGAATTACTCCAACTAAAATGTATTTACTAGACTGCATGACAAAGTTTGAAACTTCGAATATTGAAGCACATTAACTTGCGCTGGCAACGGGTATTGATGAGTATGCTTGAACAGTGGCATCTGATAACTGAACGTCATCATTTCCGAATATTTTCGGATTTTTTAGTAACCAACAAAACAGCACCACTAACTTTTGATATTATGCTCAAAACTCTCGCTTTTGAAAAGATAATCTAAATATCGATTGCTGAGCGTTACAATAGTTGGCTACTCTGTAATTACATCTTAGGCTTGCTAATTGTAACTTCAAGTGATAGGAACATCTCAGCTGTCAACTATAAAAATACAGCTTAAAATCTTAAACAATTAAAGAAAATGTGGACAGAGTACTTCGAAATGTCAACGGAAAGTAAAGATTTGCCTAAACTTGCCAGCGACGACACAATGACATAGCAGCGTAGTAGTCGGCCAGCACTTTGTTTTCGACAGATCACGCGTAAGTGAACTGAAGCATGTCCGATAAAAGATAAAACAAGAATGACAGAGATTCTCCACCGAACAATGATCACAAAGGTAGATAAATGCCGGGGTTATGGAGTTAAACAAAAACATTGTAACTTACGGTAGACAAATAAGCCTACTATTTTCTACATTTTTTTTTTCAAATGGACCAATCGGGCATCAGGTGGTGTGGGAAATTACCTTTAATGTTGGGGTTGAAAGATCCGAATTGACTTTTATCCGGAGTAAGTGTCTCAATAGTCCCCGATAATCTCCGCGATAAATTATTCACGATATTTTAATATTGCTATTCATCTTTTGTGTGACATAGCAAACTTTTTAAGAATCAATCAAATGCTAAGTTAAGGCAATTGCAATATTAAAGCTTTTAGTGTCACAGCCTTGCTTAACTTGCTATCCTAAAATTTTGTACGACAAACCCGCAATTCTCAACCACAGCGGGCCACGAGACATTAACCATGTGGCCACAAGCGCAAGATTTATAATGGTAACTAACCAACAAAACGAACATCATCCTTCCTGGCCTGCCTTTACTGTTGTACCTTGGTCACATGGTGAAATTTAACTGGAGTGACACCATAACTTGTTACATACCACAAAGGTTGAATTTCTGTTGGGGTATATAAATCCAGAAGAATGTTTGCCTGATCAAGGTCAAGCATCCCGAAGGATGAATGTACCCTTTACCGGAGGGTGGCTGATGAGGGCTAATCGCCCGAAACAGCGCTCACCCGCTGTATGGTGATTAACCACTTAAGGCCAATGGACGGCTGTACCTACTGTGAGTGAAATACTGACAAAATAATTTATTGCTGAACAGTGCGCCACTGGTGTTGAGAGTATTTAGACAGAAGCCACAACCATGGAAGATTGAGAACCGCTGCTAATTACATACTACAATTCAGTACTAATTTTATTGACGTTACGTAGGGTAATTCCGGGAGAGATAGCCATCGAGGGAAGATGGCTATCAGCCGTTATTTTCATAGTTTTACATGATACGCAAGATTGACTTCGTCAGTTTCAAATCAGCACATGGTGCAGCAACATGTCTGAAATTGCTGTCGAAATTCGCTAAATTTTGAGAGATATAGCCAAAATAATTTCTACGGTAGGGTGAACATTTTCAGCAGGATATAGATAGCAAGCAGTAATATTTTTGTGGGCGTGTTTTCACTCTGCAGACTTCGGATTAGAGAATTTGCAGTTCCAAGAATGCAATCACAAAGCACGAACCTCCTGAAAGCTAGTTATCGTATAATTACGTGGGTGGCCATCTCTCCTTAAGCTTTGGGACAGATGGACACCTACTTATGAAGGTTAGATGGCCATACCTTCGAGCATACGCTTCTGCGTGCAAACTTCACACATGACATCATGGCAAGAAGTAAACAAGTTTAACAGTTTAATGTTAAGTAAAGCGTTAGCAAGCCCATAGGACTATAGCATGACTGACTAGTACAAGCGCTTCAAGATAACCAAAATTTCTGCTCAATTCAGGTTCCATTTGTAACTGCGCAAGAATAAAATAGCGTTATGACAGACTGAGCGTTATATACATGTTCATTTTCGTTTGTTTTACGGCAAATCTTTTTCATTTGGTGATGCAACCATATTGGCCATCTCACCTGCACTTCTCAGGTGAGATGGCCAATGACGTCATTTTTAAAATGTGAAATATTTATTTTGTGTGAGACAAATTTAAACCGATGAGACACAGGAATGCAACGCTGATCTTTAACCGTATCAACCCACCCTTTCACGTACGTTTTAAGCAAGTAGGAATCAAACCACGGAGATTTATAAAAAGTATGGCCATCTCACCCGGAATTAACCTTATGCAATATTAAGATGAACAACATTGATGGCAACCATTAAGGTATGTTTTATCACACGGTGCGCAGTGGGCTTGTATTTTAGCAAGGTTACAACCCACACATCTTTGCCTTAAATATGACTGGGCTTGAGCGTTTTCCAACTGGAAGATTGAAGTTTTATTGTAGGGCGGGTGATGCAAAAGACTTAAAAAGCAATCTTCACGGCTTTCATGCGAATTGCTCGGCACGTGCGAGAAGTGCAAAGGTCAACTCTAAATTTTGTCACAAAAATATGTACGTCGTAAGGCAACCGTGCAAGCAATCTTTTTAGGTAATAAAATAAGCAAAAAATCAGTTAAAATGACGTACTCGTAGGCCATTGCCTATACTTTTATTAGTTCTAATGACGTAATTTTCTCTAACTGTTCGCTCCAATTATGCATTTTTCCTCAACTTTTTTCGACATATTTTATACAAGGCGAGAATCATACTTATTTCTCTCAGAACCCAAGCATTGCTACATGATAAACAATGCGGTACTTTTGTTAGATATCTGATACCGAGTTGAATCAGGACCGTTGGCTGGTTATTTGCTCCGAACAAACACAGCAATTCAAAACGATGATCGAATTTTGATTTAAAATCTAACAACTTTTCCAGGCTGGTACCAATTCTTTTCGTCAGCGCAAAATTTATTAAGTGAACAAAAGTTGCAGAAACATCGCGTTAGAAAAAGCGACAACCACAATAAATTCAACAATGTTTGCAGAGAAATGTTGAAATACGTATAAATAAAACAATAAAATGCTAATAACGAGCAAACATTTTGTTTCAATCGGATTTTTTTCGTAATTTTCAAAAGACAAAGAGTTTTATCAAATTTGATATGCAACTAACAAAAATCTTTTATGGTACTGCATTGCAAACACATGAGAGTAGTGTCTGACATAAAATCAGTAATATGAATAATTGGATACGTGTAAGTATAGCTTGTCCTAACCCTTCCTGCAGAAATAACAGGGGCTAACCATATCACTAGTTTATGGATGATATAGCACTGATTCACTCATCCAGCTGCTTTGGACAATTCCGTCTAAAGGTTGAACGTTGTTTGATTTCCATAAATACGAGCGAGGACTTTTATGCTTCGTTTCGGATTCGATTTTTCGATGATCACCACTCGTTCGATTCCAGGCTTGCTTCGACGTTTTCTTGTTAGCACTGCGCCAAATGTAACGACTTGAAAAAAAGGGAGAATTGGGTCGTTTTGTCACTTTTGCAAGAATCTCGTCCTCAAAAACATCATCGTTGTGATCCAAGGAGATTGGAGATGGACTTCCCGGAACTTTTTGCAAAGGTAACTCCATGACTTCCACTTCATTATTTTCAACCAAGTCATGCTGAGTGGATAGGGTTTTCCACACATACTGTCTTGACGGCGCATGCCTACTTGCTGATCTTAGATCACAAGATGAAGCTGTCGGAGGAATGACTTTGACCTGGACGTCTGCTTCCTGGCCATCGGGTCGGGACGATGAAGGACGGCGTGTCTTACTTACGCTTTTCCAAAGAAACCGACGTTTTAATCCACTCCATAAGTTGCGTGGTTTATGTCGGACCACTACTGCATTTGGACCAATACTGCCTGCTTTTCCTTCTGATAATGGCTGCAGGTGATGAGAACGAAACCAAGCAAGGGGGCCACCAATAGGAAGCTTCTTACCCAGGGGCGATTGCCAAAATTTATTCATTATCGTTTTCTTTTGGCTTTTAACCGAGGGTTCTTCATCAATCTTCGAATGGTTTGCCGTATGATGACTGTGATGATGATGAGTGGTTGATACTGGATCACTTTTGGGGTTGCTTTTCTTGGTTTCACAACTTTTCGCACTGCTACGGTCATCCAAAGAATCGTCTTGACTGCCACGTTTACTAAATGTGCATTCACGAGCAACAGTTTCATTTGCTTCTTCGAAACTCGATCGTTTTCTCGTCGAATGCACCTCCACATCGTCATCTATCATTTTCAGTTTTTCCTCTTTGCCAATTTTATACACAACCATTCCTCTTTTTCTTGATGAATCATTGAAGCCTGACGCTGGGATCGAGCTTGGAACTCGGCGGCTTGGGCGAGCAGACTTGTAATGCAGGTGTGACCCGGAAATTGGGCGACCAGTACCACAACAAGTAGGAACGGAAGACATTGGGGCATGTCTGCTAAAATCAAATCTCGCGTGGCATGTGCAACTGTGTTTATGCGGATGTGACGTCACGTTATGCCGATGTGACGACACGTAGGAACCGGAAGAGGACGGTATTCGGTGCTCTGCAACAGTGGACATGCCATGCTTACTCTGGTCATGGTAAAAATGCCGAGATGGACCGTGAAAATAATGGTGGTCATTAGCGTTAAAATGGTGTCTAGCATGGGAATGTTCCCAATTGTCAGAAGGATAGCCGGACCAGCGACTGGGAGTATGTTCATCACGGTTGCCATGACAATGGTGTTGATGATGATGATGATGGTTTTTACGATGAGTATGTCCAAGTCCATGACCGTTGCGATGTTTATGGTCCGGCCGCTTCCGGTGTTTTCCGTGTTTTTTTGATTTTCGCTCATTCGAGCGATTTTTTCCAATAATATTCCCCATGGAAAATACTTGTCCAAAACAACATCACATTATATTACTAAACACATAATTATCGCACCTGTAAAAACGGAAAATAACCGTGTTCCCAATTCACATCACCATAGCCACCAAAACGAAAAGCTTAGTTCATAGTGATTTCACAATTGCTGCTTGAAAGATTACCTTTGTTGGTAAAAAAAAATCTTACGAATAAAAAACATATTAAGTATATATATATACCATAAGCTGTAGGATAATTACATTAGCTCAGCTCTACCAATATCTGAAACTCTCAACTTTAATTATAAAATAAATAAGCTGCATTAAAGGTAATAACCCAGCTTAACATTGTTAAACTGCAAACACTTCTAACTAAGACTATCGCGGAGCAGTTTATCAAAAATGCATTATGAATTTTCTGTTCACCTACACATAGCATATAATATTACCAAAAACATCGTCATTTTTCTACCCAATCGATGAAAATGTGACGATAAGCCAAGGGTTACAGACTATTTTCAACAAGTAATCCAAACTAATTAAAAGCTTTTTATACTTGGTGGCAGACGCAAAGGAGCCAATCAATTAAGCCTTTCTACACTCAAGAAAACTAGTGAAAAAAATTTAACCACTCGGTCCATTGTTTCTCTATGTGTTGAACTAGAGCAAGTACTTTGCATAATCGTTTAATAGAAACTTCAAAATGAAGTGAATTCGAAGCAAACAAAATAACCAATACATCTTCATTCAAAAATGTTTAGTTGCGTAAGCTACTTGACTGAAAAATAAGCAGATGATCTCTAACAAAAATCATGGTTCTACAGTTATTACAATTCAATCTTTAAATAGGGTTGTTGAAAACTACTGTCAATAACAGAAGAATGCACGGTTAAGGCATCAAAAAGAAAACATATAAATTCATTATCCACATAATATACAGGTATGCTCGCAAAGTGTGGACAGGTCCGCTCTACTCGCACGTAATGATACTTTTTGTTTTGTATCCATGTTAGCTGGCTTATATAAGAAAAAACAATGAACGCAAAAGTCTTACTGGCCACGAAATTACAAACTAGTGATCATTTCCTCTAATTTTTAGGAGGTGGTTTCAAACAAAAACTGTAAAACCTTGATACCAAACTTCATATTATTAGCCGGAATCTAATTTATTTAACTGGAATTTAATTTATTTAAAATAATATCCCCCGAAAAAAATTTTACAGCTTGATTTGTTACTCATAAACAAGTAATCCCGACAAACCAGACCTCCAATTGCCCCCAAGCCCCCCCAAAAAAAACTGAACCGAACGACTCAAATGAAATTTGCTTACAATTTCGAAAGCTCACTAAATCCGCTCCGGAAACTTTTTGATTGGATGTTGTTTATGTTCATATAGTATCGTTTACCTCAACTGTTAATATCGAACCCTGTAGTAGGTATACTTCAACTTTCAACTCATTTTAAACACTTACATATATATAAATTAACACGTGTTCCAAATTGTTTTATGCATTGATGCTAACGTTGCCTAATGTTACAGCTTTGATATTATCCATTGAATGTTTTACGTTCAGCACTTCACCAGCTCACAACTATACATTGCAAGTATAAATATACTACAACTGCGCAAAGTCATGCTGGCCTAGAATAAAAAATACGCACTACGCAGTCTATAAATCTAAGTCCCGCTCGGTAAAGAGTTTATTTTCGGAATTTTCCTCTCAATTAAAAACATGAAGTTTCAATCTGAAGCCGCTATTGTATTTAACCTAGAGTACAGAAGAAACGAAAGCCACTTGAACGATGTAATAACAACAGATTAGAACTGGAAATGGATTACATCGATACAAAACAAGCAAAGCAAGCGTCAAGTTCTATGTGAATAGCACTTAAAATACGATTCAGTTTATTTTAAAAGCATGCTCATCTAAAACTTGAATTATTATGCTAGCCTATCGCAATCAAAATATGACCGGGATTTAACGCAACAATCTTTTTATTTTTATGTTTTTGAGTACGTGTGTTCAATATTGGCTCGCTTTTCATGTTTGTCGACCTTTGTGAGTTTACACGGACGTGGAAGTTTAAGAATCCCACACTGCTCAGGCGTCAACCACTTGGGAGGCCTACCCACTCTATTACTAGGGCTATTCTCACCAAATAACGATCTATGTTTAATTGTAGAACACGCTTAAGAGACTACACGAGCCGACTAATTTAAACCATAAACACCTATGATTTAAACGCGTAAAACCAACGAAGCTCGGTAGCGCCCTCATGCGAAACAATTTGTACGTTCAAAAAAGAGACAAAAAATAAAAATCGACGCTTATTTCAAACGTTCAAAAACACCAGCTGGATAGCTTAGTTGTTAAGCACGACGCTATTAGAGCAGGAGGTCAGGGGTTTGACTCCCGGGCCGGGCAAATCGGACACAGTGTCGTCGACATTTCATCCGAGCAGTCATTTTGTAGCCCAAGCGCGAAGTTGCGGAGATAAACCTCGCCACTCTTTGCACGCTTCGGCGTAATACCGCGAGCATAGATTTGATATGACGTTCAAGAACCGAGCAGATAACAATTCTGTTACCTGCTATCTTAAATTTTTGATTCTGTTACCTGCTGTCTTAAGTTTTTGATTTTATTTAAGTGAATTTCTCTTGATTGTTGCAAACTGGTTACTTCGTCCGAGAGTTGTTTGATTTTCGTATCAGCAACCTGGCATTAAAAACAACGTCCGTTTACAATGAGTTAAAGGCATCAATGGGAATGGTTAAGGCAACCAGAAAAAAGTAAAAGCCTATCTTTATTCTACCAAAAGCCAAATTGAATACGGCGTTATTAGAGCAATGAACTATTATCATTTTCTTACGCAAACATAAAAATAAAAAAATGTCAAATACTTGAGGAGATTGTTTTTGCCGCTTTTGAAGGTAATATTCACCGGTAAGCACACAAGATTATAAGCAATATATAACACCTGGACCAAATCAGCAATGTAGGGATCGTTTGGCTGAGCGGAAATGTATGATGAGGTCTCTGACTGAGGAAGAGTAGAATCGATTTGCATTCGTTGACGACGAAACGGAATACTGCGTTTCTTGCCTCCTTTAACAAGAGAGGTCGATGTTAAAAAGAACGAAGTTACAAAACATTACCGCAGCAGCATGACTTTCTCGTAACCCAGCTTACTGCATATTTATAACGCCAGAAATATGCATATAATGCAGAAGATTTATCATACTGTAAGTGCAAATAATTTGACCAAAAATGTCCGGTTTGGAAAAGGCACAGCAAGCCAAATGCTTGATGAGCATAGGCAATTAAGTGCAACGGTATGTACCAATTTTCATAACAAACCAACAAACAATAACTTACCTGGAGTCTGAATAACGGCTTGTAAATTCTTTTCTTGAAGTTTTTGTATGGTGTCAGTCTTGGAAGCACTTTCACGTTCCACAGCTTTCACTTTATGCACATATTGTGAATTCAAAAACTTCAAATCTGCGTTTTCATGCTCAAGTCGATGAACAGTTGATTTCATACCTAAATATACTTCCATCAAATACATTTGTGGGTAGGAACATCAGGCAGTAATTCCAAATGAATACCAGAACTACTAGATAAGGTATCAATTAAAATGGTGCTACAATACCAGTACTAGATATCAAAAGATTTTACTGTATCATTAAAGTGTAATAGAAACTCACAACCAATAGCTGCATCTTCTGGCAGAAGCCCTTTGACTTAAAATTACACGCTTGATCCAAAACTACCGCAACAACTCCATCTGTATTTAGCAACTGATGATCATATAATAGGGAAAACTGTTGATGCATCTTCTCCAGAAACATTATAGCAATAATTGCTATGAGTGAATTAAATGAGCTGATGAAAGCTTTCAATAATTTTTACATTGTAAATGACAGGCATACATGCTCATTACTCAAACTTAACCAAACTCACTTCTAAGTTTAGTTTCCAGTTCTTCCTTTGATCGAACCATGTCTAAATGTAAATTGTTGTTTTCCTGAACAAGTCTTGCATTGTCAGCCTTATATGGACCAATTGCATCTTCCAGTAATTGAGTGTCATCATTGGCATGAATGCTACTCTTTATGCCACTAAGTTTAGCTTTCTTCAAGCTGTCAGTGGTATGAAGAAGATCACTGAATAACCTTTCCACCTAAGAATAAAAAATCAAGAGGAAAGAAAGCCCAGAAAATTGCTCAATTTCTGGAGTATCTTAAATAATATTGCAGCTGAAAATTTGAGGAGTAAAATACTGTTTTTGCAATCCGAGAAGCTTTTACTGATTTTTCGCAAAAGCTGAAGCATACTGTTTAGTGACATGGCCTGTGCAGGTTGCAGATCCAACATGACAGGTTTGATTTACAGCTGGAGCCAAATGCATTTCACAGGCGTACTGAGTGGCTGCTGGCTTGAAGGGCACTAGCTTACTTCTAAGCCTCCCTCAATTACTTTTGGAGCTTTCTGCACAACATAGTTTGAAAATAACTTGCAAGTTATTATAAAATATCTATCATTTGGAAGGCAACTTTCTTTAAAACAATAAAGTTGACTTTTTTTTAATGTGGTTTGATGAAGAACATTATGCCAAGCTTTATGGAATTATAATAAGCCTAAAAATACTTCACAGCTTTGGTTTAATGATAAAATTCAAACTATGTGTAACATCTGGTCAGTTGCAATTTATAAAGCTTGCCAGTCATTTGAACATTTCTAGGCATTAAAATAAACCTTAGGGGTAGTAACAGCACTTCAAAAGATTTTGATTCTTTCAGTGTCAATAATATGGTGACATGGCCATAGGTTTTAGCAAACAGCGTCGCAAATCAAGTTTTTAAGTACAATATAATTTGAACAGCATTGTTTTATTTTATATAATTGCTGAAGTTAAAAAATGCCTTGGTCAACATTTAAGCAATCACAGATCAATACATTGATGGGGTAATGCTGAATGTGAGATCTGCTGTAAGTAAGCGATACAGTTGTGACATCACAAAATAACAATATCAACAGCCAACAGGGAACATGACACCATTAATAAAATAATAGTCAAACCAAGGCTAAACAATCTGAATGACAACTTACCATTTTTTAAACAAAATTCTATAAGCAACAGAAATCTAATACATTTAAACTGTAAAGGCATTCTTTCACATAAAAATATAATTAACTAGGCTTACCAGTGGCAGTGACTCTAATCCCAGAGCTTGCCGATAACCAAGGTGATCCAATCTTTTTCGCAATGACACATATTTTTTTTCAGTTAAACTTGACATTTTTTAAAGTCAGCAGACTCTGAAAAAACAAACAATCAGAATTCAAGTAAACACAAAGTACCGGTAGGCCTAATTATATTCTAGCCAACTTTCACTGTTTCAAACCTTGCAATAGATACCGGTACTGCACATCCTAGGCCTATTGCAGATTGGTTTCATTTTACAGTTTTCAATAACCAACATTACAGAGCACATTTGGTACCAATAACCTATATCATGTTGGTAAAAGGCTAGACAGTGTTTCTCAACCTTTCATGGTTCACGACCCCTTTTTAGAAATTCATACAGCCGGCGATCCCCTTTCCTACTTTGCTTTTTAAACGATTAAAATTACGGTACCACAAAAAACACTTCAAAGATATATATAATTTTGAACCATTGCTCAATTTTACATGTGTTACTGCGACGGCTGACTTTGCAACCGCACAGCCGATTTAGAGATTTGTGGTTTACTGTTCGATAAAGCCAATCTTATATCATCATAAACTTTCCTTCGATTTCGTGCTTTGGTTTTGATAGAGCTGAAAAGCCGCTCTTGCCGAGGTATGTTGTGGCAAATGGAAGTAATATTTGAAAAGTCAGTTCGGATATTTGTTGGTAGGATTTGTGCATAGCACACCAAAACTGAGAGATTGCTATTTCCTGTAAAGCATCAGACGAATCATTTTGAAGATCACAAAATTGTTCTTGTAATTCTTCATGAGAACAGATTCCGTACGAATCCAGCTTCTTGTTCTTTAGGCTCAGGAAAATATCGTTTGAACTCAGCTTCAAAAGATTAAAGGTGCTCTGTAATCGATGTCTTCAAACGTTCGAGTTTTTCATTTTTAATAGCACTGGACAAATTTTCAAACATGGCGATATTTCCATGTTGGCCTATCACATTTCAATGCCAGTTTTGCAATTTTGAGCAAAAGACATTCAAACTGTCATGGTCATTTTGAAATTTTCAGAAATCTTTGCGATTAAGAAAGAATTATATAAATTTACGACCCCCCTGGAAAGACCTTTGCAACCCCCTTGGGGGTCGCAACCCTCAGGTTGAGAAACTCTGGGCTAGACCAAGCAAATATCTCTACGTTTTGGTCACTTTTGAACTGGCACAGTATTGGTAGTTACGGTAAATGAAAGGCTTAGACAGTGAAACTACTAGAAAGACTTGGGCATTTTGACACAGTATTCTACCAGTACAGGGTAAGTTAATTTAGTAGTAGTAGTAGTGTGTTTTATTCAACGACCATCAAAGTACATAGAAACAACGCATATCACGACATTCGGCCGAAAAAAAGGTAACAGCGACAAAACGCAAACCGTTAAAGCATGCAATATACAACCCTACAATAAATTTAAAAACTAAAAGAAGCATGGTCACTGCACCTAAAGCATAATATAGCTTATGAGCCAAAAAGAAATCAAACAAAATTGTGTAATAAAGACAAATTTGGAGAAAGCAAGCAACACGTGCCAAGCATTTGAGACAAATTTACACATTTCCCAAGCAAGGATGGGCTAGGCCAAACTGCCAGCACTTCAAAATTTCATAATTCACGTTTTAAATTTGTAGACAAGTAATTTGTAGACAAGTTAGACTAATCAAGATCTTTTTTTTTTTCCTGGGCAGCATTCTCAGATTCTGGGTACCGTAAACAGGTAGATATACAAGCTGGCTAAAGCACAGGGAATTTCAACAATCCTAACAAATAATAAATAAAAAAATAACTGAGGTTATTTTCAAATTATATTGAACAGAAAATTCAATGGTAATTGAGAGAGACTGCGAAGTGAGCTTGCGCTCTTCGAGTCAGCAGCCACCCATTAAATATGTCAATTGCGATCGGCTCCAGCCGCGAATCGAACCCGTCACGTAGGATCTGTCACCTGCACGCGGTACCGCTAGGCCATGTCGCTGACAAATCATTTTTTATAACGTTTTTTCTAACGTACCATTTTTTTCTATAACGCTAAAATCTTGATATATTTCGTATCGATTGTTGAGCAAGCTGCAAACAATGCACAACATCACTAATTTTAAGCTTAATCAATTATTACTTTTTTAATTTTCGCGCCGCCTGTAATCAACCAACTGTCGCTTTCATTCTGGAAAATTTTCAACTTTCTTCCGTTTTTTTCTTAATTTCAGCCACTTGTAGCGCTACCATTTTGATCTTTTTTTCAACATAATTTGAGGGATGGTTGACTAGGCAGAGGTAAAGACTTTTTGCTAGGAAACTAATTGAAAAGTGGAGATGATGTTATGAAAATATATAAAAAATTTATGACCAATAACAATGGCACCAATTTTCAAGCAAAATTGAATGTAGGCACTATGCTATTCCACCGTATTCACGTAAATCGAACTCAAAGGATAATTTGATGCAGGTAGGGTTAGAAGTCGATAATGAAAAAGTAAAGAAAAATTCGATATTCGATGCCTCAAAAAAGTAGCGAATTCCTACATTCGACAACAAAAATAAAAAATAGAATATCGATCAATCGCTAACGTGAACGTCAAACCCATACTTTTCTCCGACTCAGTTGACAGCGATAGCGTCAACATATTTTGATGCTAATGGGGGGGGGGGGGGGGCTTTAGGTTAGGCAAAGTGGAGAATGTCGGTATCGAAGGAATAGCATATTATGATGGGCAGTTTAAAAACAGGAATACCAGAAGGCTTACTCACTTTTCTTTTTTCACTATAAAAACGATCAAATATCACTTTTTCTCTTAAATACATTCTACGGTACCTTTGATCTTGGCCTTCTTCAGATGCTGTTGACTATATACCTTTTCTACGATGTTCGAAACTCAAAAGTATTTCTATGAGTATCAGATGTAATCTTTTACATGAAAAAAGCTGGTGAACAAACATTCAAAAACCACTTTATTAGCCTCACAACTGCATTGGACTGCCTGGCCCTGGCTTGCGACAGTGGCGTACGATTTAATTGACTAAAGTAGGCTGGCTAGCTGTCGCAACGTCACAAACACGGTGCACCCAGGGGGTAAAACAAGCAATTCCTTTTCTCCAAAAAAACTTTTTTCAAGAACCAACATTAATACAAACAACGCATATAGGCTTAACCTTGTTCTAAACAGTCAATATACGGCACACTCATAATGAAGGGGGCAGTTTCTTGCTTGAAATTTGAAAAGTGAAGATATTGGAGCATAAGAAAAAACTGCCCTCCTTACCAAAACGTTTTTAAACTAAAATAAATTATGCGCGAGAGGAATCCCTAATCATCCGATTAAAGTCAAAAATAGCGTCGATATTGTCTAAGCCTTTTTCTGCCAAATCACAGCGTCGATATCAAATGCTTTCAAACACATAATCGGGGTGTCAATGGAAACGAAGAACTCTAGCTCCTGAGATAGTCAGCTTACGGTACGAAAAAACGATGTTGTCTCTCCCCTCGTTCCGCCCCTAGTCCTCTTCAAATCTTTCGTTGGTCTATGGTGGTCTTTGTCAGTATTTTTATCTTACTTTTGGCACTTAGAGCACTGTCAATTTACTTTTTTATATTTTAATAAAATTTCTCAAAAAACCGGGCGATTATAGCGTAGTGTTAAAAGATTTCGCAATCGATGCGGAAGGTTTGGGACTCAATTCCCAGGCCGGTCAAATCGGAGATAGTGTAGCCAACGGCTCGCACCCGCTGCGATGTTTTTTTGGAGCTGCGTTGCCCAGGCGCTAAGCCGCGGGGTCGGGCCCTGCCACTCGCTACCACGTTTCGGCACAACAGCGTATTTAATGAAACGAGTATAATCAAGATTTGATTTGATTTGATTTAAAAAAAATAAATTGTGTGCAGCCAAAGTTACTGCAGATACACCGCATTTAAGGCAACTCCTACTTCTTAATTGTTTCACAGCAACATCAATGACAAAAATGCACTTCAAACAAAACACAACAGAAAAGTTGGACTACCGGGTACCGGTATTGTAGCATTGCATCGTAATCAGTGGTGTAAAGTAACGAAATACTTTTACTTGAGTAGATTACTTGAGTAGTTTTTTTCGGTAACGAGCACTTTTTTGAGTAGTTTTTTTTGGCTACTTTTACGTTTACTTAAGTACTTTTAGTATAAAGTAATTCTACTTGGGTAGTTTTTATTTTAGAAAAGTAGAAGTAGTTTGCTATTGTGGCAATTGAGTTACAGTCTCGCCTTGAAATCCCTCGTTGCGCCTAAAATCTGTATTTATACTCCAATTCTCCATCATTCAACTCCATAACACTCGGTCTCGTCATCGCCATGGAAACTTCACTCCATGCGATAAGAATTACGCTGTCGCCTTTGATACTAAACGTCATGCAGAGAAGCTATAAATACCAATTCTTAAGTCATTGGTTTAACCCAACTCTGAATCGAACCCCAAGTCTACCGTTCCAGAAGCAGACGCTCTATCCAATCGGCCATCTGGGCGGTAATAATTTCTTTTGTTTCACCATTTTGCCACCTTCAAAGCAAGTCCATCATCGCCGCAGCGGCAAGTGTGTAGTTGACACTTTAACGTTTGAAAACGCTATACGAGTACTTTTACTTGAGTAGTTTTTAAATGACTACTTTTTTACTTTTACTTTAGTGCTTTTGTTAGTCAATACTTTCTACTTTACTTCGAGTAGTTTTGCCGTCAGTAACAATACTCTTACTTAAGTACAGTTTAAAAATACTTTTTACACCACTGATCGTAATCAGTGCTCGAGTTGTAAAAACACTTATGGGGGGATGGTACAACTTTTCACGCAGACGTGAGGAGGGATGATCATTGTAGTTATAAGGGAATGGTTTACGCTAAAATGTTTTGTGGGGGATGGTGTTGTTTGGGATGAAAACATGATAGCAATTTCGGCAAGCTCCGCATGAAGAAAAGTCGGTTCGGTTTAAAAAAAAAAGGTTTCATTTTTTGTGCAATTGTCAAGGGGGAAGGGGAGTGCTGACTCCCGACCCCTGCGAACGTCACTGGGGCCCATCTCGGAGCGCTTGGGTAACACAGAAACATCGCAGCGGTGGCGAGCCGTTGGCGACACTGTGCCGTTTTGACCATCCCGATAATCGAACCCAGACCTTCCGCACCGATAACCTGTGCGCTTAACAACTAAGCTAACGGCCGGTACTGGCCCAAAAATCGAACCCAAAACCTCCTGCGCCGATGGCGATGTGTTTAACCATTACGCCAACTGGCCGGTTTGGCTCAAAATTATGACCTCGCATGCGTAATATCTGCATGCGTTGCAACCGTTCTCTTCCAAGAATGTCTTCTGCGCTGAAACGTTGTCTTGTCCAGCCATAGCTGTTGAAAACAATTTCTTTATGGCATCACAACACGACTCCAGCTTTAGTGCCCATTAACCTTGTCTAGGCTCGCATTTTGAGCCAGCCATTGGTTCAAGCGCTGCACACCAGAAAAGTTTGACTACCGGTATTATTGCATCACAATGAAAGTTTCTCGAGTTATATAGGCAATCTGATACAGCATAGAAAAACACGATCTCTGTATGAAAAAACGCAAATCGGTCCAAAAAAAGGGGTTTTTAATTTTTTCCAATCGTCAATGGGGAGGTTGACCCCCCCTCGTGCATACGCCACTGGCTTGCGATACCAAGTGACCAAACGTTAAGCAAGCGTTTTCTCGTGATATATTTTGGAATGAAATAAAAAATGATAGTGCATACGAAATTTTCCGCTCGCTATCTGTTCTTATGCGGATGTAAAGTAAAATATTTATCTGCAAACACCACAGAAAACAGATAAGGTACTAAATATAACAAAAAATAAAAACTTTTGAAAGAACTTATTGAGAAAAAAAGTATCGATAAATTAATATCGATTTATCACGCAAAAAAGTAGATAAAAGCCCCAATCGATAATGAAAATAATAGTAGAGAATTTTCGCATTCGATGACGAAAAAGTAGAGAATATCGATATCGATTTCTTATCGATATTTCCAAACCTGGGTGCAGAGGAGTCCAACACGTGGCACGCGTGCCAAAGCACGCGACAACATTAAAAGTGGCACGCGAGCTCTTGCCACATTTCATAAACATGCTACAATGCAATTTTAAGTATCGTTTTTATAGTTTATTGCTGCAGTATCGTACTAATAAAACTAGTCTCCGATTTTCACAGTTTTATCTTGTCTATCTTGATTCAAGCCGTATGAGGTGTGTGTAAAACTGAGATATCTGCTAGTCTAGACCACAGACTAGTTTTGCGTCAACTACAAAATATGATCTGCTGTAAAACAGCTAGTGGCGTAGCCACAGGGGGGGTTCGGGGTTACAACCAGTGATGGGAATCAAAATATTAAGAACAGGTTCTCTTTTGTATCCTAGCCTACCGGTACTTACTAGCAACAGGTTCCCTCATTAAAGTCCAACGACTGTAAAAAAAAGCAAGAACGGGTTCGTTGATTATTCTGACATTCCAAGAACGGGTTCGCGCCAACCCCCTGAATCCCATCACTGGTTACAGTCCCCACCCCCATTGAGCCTCAAATGACGTCATACTTACTTCTTTTTCTGATATTTATTTCGAAGTGCTCGATACTTCGTCATTGATAATCTGGTTTTGTAATTGTCATAATAACAAGAATTACGTAGCGTTGTTTCCTGAATTTCGTTTTTTGCCGTTACGTTTAATGAAGCAATGACGCAACTTTATTAGCAGGCAGGCTTGAGTGTATTTGTATTTTGAAATACAAATACGTATATGAATTACAAAATACTGTATTTTGTATTTAAATACATGTAATTTTGTGTATTTTGTATTTGTATTTATACGCTTTTTGTGACAAGTATTTGTGTTTTGTATTTCAAATACATTTTGTTACCGTTGGGGGTGCACACTGCGCATTCGGGCAATTTTTATTGTTTATTTTACAGCCATTTTTTCTTTGTGATAAAAAAGCGATAAGGCAATGATTGTTTTGAGAGAAACCGTTTTGGCAATGCCTTGACTCTATTCGCCAAATTTTGTTGTTGTTTTGTTAGGTGTAGGTTTATGATTTTTTTTTTTTTTTTTTTTTGAAAATTTAACTATTTTCAAATGTATTTAAATACATTGTTAAAGCATTTGCATTTTGTATTTACCAGTTTTGCCAGAAAGTATTTGGTATTTGTATTTAATTACTTTATAGCCACTGTATTTTCTATTTGTATTTAAATACACTTAAAGAGTATTTTGTCCAAGTCAGTTAGCAGGGCAGTGCCGCTCCTGTACATGCAACTGCCCTCGGCCCAACAGCATTTCCGTAGAAAAAAAGTTAAACGATTTCAAGAAAAAATCATGTAGGCCTACGTACTGTTGCTCAAAAAAGAACTAAATTGCTAACATCTGAATACCGTTTTACCAGTTTCACCAGAAAGCATTCCTTTGACTTTCTTACAACAACCGTGCCTTAACTGCCTTCGGTATTATTTTCTGGTTTAAAACATCTCTCTTAAAATTTGAGGCCATCTTTTGTTGTTATACAACCAGGGGTGGATTCAGGGGGGACATGGGGTATGCTGCGTATGCATTCCCCTACCAATCATTTGCAACAATGTTTTGGATGAATAAAATTTTTCCGCAATTTCGAATCTCTGCATAGCAATATGCCTTAGTCGTCTTAGGCACGCATAATCGAAACTGTGCGAACAAAATGCATCATATTTGGTGAAGCATTCAAATTTAGGGGCCAAAAATATGACAAACTTTCCTTAAAAATTGTTCAAAAAGCTCTAAAATGGTCATTGCAGTATGCAAATTTCCAAAAAATGGCCATTGCAGTATGCCATTGCAGTATGCAAATTTTCAAAAAATTTCCGGGGGAGTATGTTCCCGGACCCCCCTAGAATCGCTTTTGTTACTTAAGTTGCTTGAAATTAGATTTGTAAAAAAAAACTACGCTTGAAAAGTGACGAAAATTGGTGTCCCCTCCCTGAAAAAATTCTGAATACGCCTCTGACATGAAAACATTTTCGAAAGGCTTAATTATTTACGCCGGTTTCCGGGTCTGTCTTTGCATTCAGTTAATATTCAAACTGATTCAAAATTACATCTACCCCACTAAAACTTTCTGGATCCGCTCCTGTATACAACGTATGGTCAAATGTAAAATCATTCTCAACCCCCCCATCGCAAAATTTGGCTACGCTAGTGAAAACAGCTCTTCTTAACTGATTGGCCGCGATGGTCCTGCAGGTGGGCCGCGAATGTTCTGTCATAAATAAAATATTTTATGCAAAAAAATTTGAATTACAAAAGCTAAAAATGTATGATGAAGATTTACTTGCTAGGAAGCTTCCTCGCACTTTCCACATTGATTTTGCATTATTTTTAGTTTTATTTTCAGTTGCAGGAAGAAACATCGCCAGTTCTTTCGAAACACGCTTGTTTTTGATCAGCTTACTTTGGAAGGCTTACACACCTGTGTGAACAGGGATCTTCTGTCGTGAAACCTAATAAATCTACTGTAAATTGTGAGGTGCTTGCAAAAAAGGGATTTTGTCAATCGAGTTGTTGATAAAATTCAAACTACAGAATAGTAACTGTATTTGTATTTCGTATTTTTGTGAATGTTTAGTTCTTTGTAAACAACATGGTTTGAAAATAGAAAAAAAATAATAAATTGATGATGGTTTACCAAGTGGTGGCACGCGAGGAAATTATAAAACAAAAATTGGCACGTCAGCGAGTTTGAGTAGGACACCCCTGACCTAACGATATATTTAGACTTTAATTGGTCTAAAATGACGTTATCAAAAAGTTAGCCTAGCTTCCCGTCCGCTCAAGTCTTTTGCAGTGTCCAGATTTGGCGTGTATCTTTTATCCTTGCTACGGTGCATGGTGAAAAGGGAAGATTATTGTCATCAACTCCATATACAAAACAGAGGTGCCTTAGTGGAAGGGGGGCTCGGGGGGCTGAACCTCCCTAGTTTTAAATAAAATGCTTTGAGGGGGCCCAGGGGGGCAACTATTCAAGTCATAGTAAACTTTCAGTGCTAATTAATATTCGGTATTTTCACATTCGAGTCTGTCGAACAAAAATTCGTAACTAAGACTACCCTGAACACTGTTCAGGAAATATTCTACTGTTCAGCGAAGCAATAATACCACACCGTTTGTGGGATGTTTGTGGGAGTGATTTTATAATCACGTCGAGAGTTCGTTGACAAAACTAGCTGCCTATGTTTCGTCAAAAGCGTAGTTGAGTTTTTCAAATTGATCTTTGGGTGGTTATAAGCTTTTTTGTTCCCAATTTAATAACATATCAGAAGTTGGAGTACTTTTGACAACATTTTAAGAAATGTTTTTCATTGTTGCAGCATCGTTCATGTGAAAATAAATAATTGACTGCTGAAGGCTGCTATAACATTAGATTAGCACAGGGCCGGCGTAACTGCCCCCCGAACCCCCCGGCCGGGGGGGAGGCCAGGCCTGGTCAGGGGCCCCGTCCTGAACACCGCGGCGTTTTGTTTTTGCTTGGAAATCCTTTTGATACGTTGTGTTACGACGTAACATTAGTTTGTTTGTGTGCGTGTGTGTGTGTAAAAAGGTGCCGACTGGAGTGGATGGGGAGGGGGGTCTTGAAGAATGTTGGACTCCAATTGCGCCGCTCTTGTTTGAAATGTCGGCTACTGTAGGCAAAATCTCTAGCATGTGAACGATTTTTTTGATTTGTTGAATGAACAAAAGTATTATTTTTTTTTTGTCAAAAATACACATTTTATAAAATATATGTTATAGCAACAATACCAACTTCCTACTTGATTCGCCTTGCTTCGAATGAGGTCGTACGTGGTAGATGTTTAGATTATTGTTGGATTGCCATGGTTTATGCATAAAAGCATCAGGGGTGTACGACTTCGCAAGCAAAGTGGATCAAAATTGGTTCGGCAAGCGGATCGCTAAAAGTTCAAATCAGAGCCGGCGGCAGAGCAGTCGACTTAGGAGGGCCAAGCGCTCATCAGGAAGGGGCAAAGTTTGAAATTAAACACAAAAACCGCTGTCTTCAAAAGAATTGGCTAAGTTTGTTGATTGAGGGGGGGCAAGCATCTCGATTGAGGGGGCCAGGCCCCTCCTTGGACACTGGTTCAAATTTGTGACATATTATAACTGTAAGTAAGGCCTGCTTTAAACTTTAACAGGCTACTTCAATATTATTGTTGTTTTAAGTACCGGTTATTGCCAAATGGGTTCAAGTTTATGACATATTATAACGGGAAGTAAGGCCTACCTTAAATTTCAATATTATTGTTTTTTTAAGTACCGATTATTGCCAAATGGATTAATGATTTTTTTGGATATTTTTTTCCTGCTTTTTCCCATGTCATGTCACACTGTGCTGGGCCGTTTGTCATTAATTTTAATTTATTATTGTGACGTTTAATAGCGCACAAAAAATAGCTAGTCGCCAAAGTGTTAATACGATTTAAGGTAAAACGTTCGCAGGTAGTCCGGTTAAACGCTTGCTCGGTAGAACTAGACAGTGTTCTTATAACTTCTTAAAAATTAGAACTTAATAAAAATGAGTATTCTTCACGCATCAGTTATACGCAGGAATTCCATACCGTCCATATTTCAAAGACTTGTCCTTATTTTGAGAGTCTACATCTTGAAAAATATTATTGCCCTTATTTTTAAGAAATGTCCTTATTTTTGGCTCGCGTCCTTGTTTTGTCTTATATATGTGCTTCATGAACCAAGCTTTTGCAACACAATCTTATTTGGAACACAAAAAAGCAAGGCATAGACAGGTATGAAGCATTGTCAGTTGCACTTCAGGATGTCTAGGTTAGATGGGAAGGTGTAGTATCTTTAGCTCAATAATACCCAGGCAGTTTTATTATTTTTCCAGTCGTTCTTATTTTGGGTTTCAGATCGATGAAATCGTCGGTAATCCGTCAGACGGTCAACTAGTTTTAGAAGCCAACTTAAATAAGTTTGTATCAGTAATGGTGCTGCCGCTACCAGTGTTGTAGTCGAGACCACATGCTTCGAGACCGAGACCAAGACCGAGACCGGATAATTTTTTCGAGACCAAGACCGAGACCAAGACCGGGTGTTTTTCGAGACCCATGGTTCGAGACCGAGACCAGCAAGAATCGAGACCAAGACCGAGACCGGCAATTATTCGGCTTACTAAAACAGATCTAAAACACCAACAATAAACTGTATAGCAAATTTTTATTTTTCTAAAAATTGCGAATTACACTTCAAATAAACAAGCATCTCCAACATGTCCGACGAGAGCCTTGCTCGGTGTGGCCGCATCATTAACCCACCCGCACTAAAAATTCGCTCAACGGGAGCTGATGAAGCGGGTACACAAAATGCATGGTTAGCAAGTTTTAACAACGCAGGAAATTCATTGCTCTTTTTTTGCCAAAAGTCAAAGATGTTTGAAGGCCCTGCAGTCATGGTTGCCACTTCGCTCAAATACTTCGTGAGTTGTGATCTTGGGTTCGCAGTTTGATTAACTGGTTTCCTTTTACTAATATATTTGTCAAAAAATCTTGGCGCCTCCGAAGCATCGGGTGTTTTTTCTGGAGGGGAAGAACAGCTGGTGGTGGAAAGATTTTCTTGAGCATGTGTTTCGGCGGAATTTTCGGAGCAAGCATCGGAAGTTTGTCAATTACATTATTTTGTAACCTAAAATAAATCGTTCCTGCTATTAATTAGTTTCGCTGTATACGAAATCAAATTAATGTGGCGTGAGCGTGGGATTTAAAAATTCTGTTTTGAACTTTTGAGTTATGTCGAGTGAGCGTGCTGGGATTTAGAGCATTCTATATTGAGCTATGAGTTGCGAGCGTGAGATTTAAAAATTTTGTTTTGAATTTTTGAGTTGTGTCGTGGTAGCGTGCTGGGATTTAGAGCATTCTGTATTGAGCTATGAGTTGTGTGCGTGGGATTTCGAGAATTTAGCTTGAGTCGCGACACGAAACAACTTTCGCACCTCACAATCACGAGTTAAACCAGAGTCTATTGCGTCCGAGAGGGGCAACAATAGTACATGTTTTAAAAAACAGCCAAAAGGTTTGCATGGTGTATCAAAAAACAAGCCGGTCTCGAGACCAGTTTTGACCGTACGAGACCAAGACCACAACACCTCGAGACCAAGACCACGAAAATATGTTCGAGACCAAGACCAAGACCGCTAAAAATCGGTCTCGAGACCGAGACCGGTCTTGAGACCTTCATCACTGGCCGCTACACAGCTTAGTAACATACTAACATTCCATCGATCTACTATTAGGATAAACGCTAACCTAAGATCTTTAGCAACAATCTCAATAGAAAGCTCTTGTGTACGAGATTTAGATCTCGACCGCGTAATCGATGTGTTTTGCTGTAAAAAAGGCTCGCCAAAAAACATTTGAAAACCTAAAAACCCGGTTTTAAAGGAATTTCGGAAACCCAAACTGAAACTGACTCCTACTTAGCAGAGGTGCGCGGATCCCATATTCTTTGGATCCTGATCCGATCCAAAACCTTGATTTCAATATACGATACAAAAAATTCTACTAAAGTAGGGTCCGGATCCGATCCGGATCTAAAAGCTACTATTACACTAGACTTCAACCACAGTGTATCTACCACAAGTGTAAATGAATTGCAGAAAAAGTTCCAGCTGCGCGCAGCAATTTTTCTCTTGAAAAACATAAAACGTTAGTTACGTCATACCGGTACACTCACGACTCGCCCAGCTCATTCTTAGAATTCGACAGGAACCATTGAGGCAGCAGAGTGGAGATGGCACGGACTGACTTTTTTGCAACCCAGACCGTCCATGGACCGGAGCCTCTTGCCCAGCAGCGGTAACCGACCCGGCAACTCATCCCAAAAATAAAGCCCAGCCCGCCCAAAGTCCATTCTTTTACAAAACTTCAGCCATATTTGAAAGAAAAATGAACGTTGAAAGGGCTTTCAAAAATTGGTAGCGGCTCGTCAGCGTCCGATGAAAAACAAAAGAAAGAACCGGGCCGTCAACGGACCTCTAAAAAGACCGGTTAACGGCTCGTTAGCGTTTCCACTTGCTTATTTTTAAATGCTATTGAGTGAAAATTTTTGTAGCCTACTATTACTAGCTTTGAACCGGATCATCCTGATCCGGATCCAGTTGGCAATTTATTAGGATCCGATCCTAAAAAGGTCCGGTAAAAATTTTGGGATCCGGATCCATGTGCACCTGCTACTTAGTCAAATTGTTAAAAACCTAAACTTAAACCAAAACCGTTTTCTCTTGAAACGTCAAAACTAAAACTAAAACCTGTTCAAAATTTTCTAAGGTTCGGTTTAGAAAGTCATCACCAACATTACCAGCAGTACAGTTCTTTTAATGCTGAGCGTCAAATAGAGAAGCTGTGAATACTAATTTTTGAGTCTTTGGTTTCACCGGACTCGGAATTAGTTAGATGCATATTTATCCTCCTATCACGAAAAAGAGATCAAAGCGCTATAGGAGCTCGCTTAGGAGTTGTCAGCCATCTGTCTACCACACCAAGATGGAGGAATCCCGCTAAGTGCCTTTTCCAACGGCACAACAAGTAAACTTGCCGGCTTGTTCTCCACACTGTCCCTATAATGCTGAGCGTCAAGCAGGGAAGCTGTGAATACCAATTTTTAAAGTGATTGGTTTGACCTGACTCGGAATCAAACCCGAGTCTACAGCTCAAGAGACGGACGCTCCATACCACTCGGCCATTTGAGCTGTATTATACCAAAGTCTATAGCTTCTGAAGCAATTACTCTCTTCACTCGGCCATCTAAGCTGCTATACTAACTATCGTAATAAAACAAAAACGCCAAGAAGTAGAGCATTTGAACAAGTCCTATTCAAAATAAAAGAGCTTTCTTGGATGAAACTTAAACCCAGAAACCGAAGCTGTGCGTAAGTAAAACTGAAACCAAAACCTATTTTTCAACAGCCGGGAAACCAAACCAAAACTGAAACCTGACTTGTGGGTTTTCACTCCGAACCTGAAACTCTAAGGCCAAGTAGCCAGGTTTCCACCCTTGGTTATCATGGAGCGACCAGTTAAACTCCTGTTAGGCATACGTCATTTAGTTTTCGATTGATTGAATAATTTCTTCATTTTTATCCTCCTGTTACGAGAAAACGACGGAGGCGCTATGCGTACGACGAATCCAGACTCGCTAAGGAGCTGCCTTTGTTTCCGAGTTCCCTCTTGAATTTTGCTTCCGACTTCTTTGATTTGCTGCTTATTAGACTCCACCAAGCAGAGGTAATTGTCGTGAAGCATCTTATCCAAGGATGCAACTACGAGGTTTGCGTGAGAGTTAAACCATCAACCTTGCGATCAAGGTTGTCGTTGTTACAGCACCGACTCTGGAAACGAACTCTGGTTTTAGTCTTTCGCTTTGTTTATCACATGTTTTTCTTTCAGCGCATTTAATTAGCTCGAGCGCTGCACTGTGAACACAATCTCGACTGTGCTGTTTGCGCGCCGCGAGCAGTTCACCGCTCACATATCACTGTTCTAGAAAATTCTTTATTCGTTGATCACGAGGTCACTTCTTGTTTTACTGTGTGATCAGTCATCCTTGCTTTAGTTTTGTGAAGTTCAGTTGGCGGAAGGACGTCTTTTTTATGTTCAAAGTTATACCCCTGCACGGCGCAGTTTTTATTTATTTTATTTTATACCCGAGTAACTTTCAATTGTTTTTTGCCTTTGAAAAACCTGAATCCCTCGCTATTTTACCTGAACCTACCTACCTTTCCCTACCTATTTTCCCCTTGGTTTTACATCACCGTGAGAGTTTTTAGTTCGTTCAAGTAATACAGAGTCGTTCTATTTGTTCTTCTCTGGTGATTCTCTTGAGGTTCAAGTTCAGGCAGCAAGTGGATCGATCTGCAGAAGGTGAAAGCCCAGGCGCTCCTCTTGGGCCCCGTGTTATAGACAGGGTCAGTCTGTAACAGTCGTAAAAACGACACACCGAACTACTCGGCCACGCTGCAGGGATGGCTTCACACAAGAGCTGGCCGACTGAGTTCATTTTGAGCTTGTAATTTTAGCCTACAGTACATTAAGCATACATTAAGTGTCGCCAAAAAAATGTATTCAGTTTTGTACTGCCTTGCATACACTGCTGATGATGACAGCTGAATCTATGTCGTCGAAACGTCCATTTTTCGTCCAATGTCCACTGGATGTTAAAAACAGTTTTTGAGGTAGACTTTTTCAACCGATTCTTTTTTTTTTTACTCAGATAGATGGTCTTAAGTTTCGCACTCAATATAACCATAAACCTAAACATTGCACTGCGCCTTTGTTATGCAAAACTATAAACAACACATTTGAAATCCGTAACCACACAAATCTTGCACAACTTACAACCACTTTACAACGAGGACACGATTTAGCAGTGACACTTCTATGAAACTGACCTACAATCAGTACAAGAAAAGATTTTCAAATACCAATTATGTACCTTTACTTCAAAATATGATGCAGACGGCTTAAACTCCAGAGTAGGCCAATAAAAAACATACAAACCTAAAAAGTGTAACAGCTTAGTCATTGTGAAAAAACAACTGAAACTGACGTCAAAACTGCGCAACTAGTGTCATAAAAATGACATTAGTTAAATAATATCTCATTTACTACAACGCTATAGTTCAATAAATAAGCCTACGTTTAAAGCAATTTAAATTAATCAGTACAGCTCACACATCTTAACAGAATTTGGCTATGAAAAACAATGAAGCATTTTGTTAATTATAATCGCCAAGACTGAACAGTGAACATAGCCTAACCAGAATTCGTTCATTCGATTCTTAACTATTTAACAAAAGTGTACTGTTCATGAAAAATCACGGATTTTTACAAACGAATTTTCCTTGCAGTAGAGATGGCTCGGACAGCCAAGGGATCCGCAACGAGCCGTTTACCGGTCTTTTTGGTGGCCCGCTAACGGCCCAGTTCCATCATTAGTTTCACATTGAGCGGCAAACGAGCCGCTACCAATTTTTGAAATTCCTTTCAACTCTTTGTTTGAAATGTGGTAGGAGGTTCATAAAAGAATGGGCTTTGGGCGGGCTAGGCTTTATTTTTGGGATGAGTTGCCGGGTCGGTTACCGCTACTGGGCAAGAGGTTCCGAGCCATGGCGGTCCGGGTTGCAAAAAAGTCTGCCCGTGCCATCTCTAGTTTGCAACATGATGATCTCGTAAAACACATAAATCCGCATAATTACCTTGGGTAGCTTAATTTAAAAACAGACCTACAAAATGCGTAGGTAAATATTTTGCAAAAGAAAATATATGCCAGTATTTTCCAGCCGTCTTTTTTCTTTGCTTACAGAAAGGCCTATAGGCCTATTACAAGACATCAACATCTCCAATAATTTTCTACTTTAAGGATGATCAGCAGATTTGAGCGTGCAAGAAAATCAAAAGGTCACAACGCGTTTCGTCGATTTTGGCCAAATATCCAGATGAACAAAAGTATAACGTATTTTCTTAAAATTAGATACAACTGCGGCAACAAACCCAATGTCAACACTTTAAAATTTTGGTCTGGAGCAAGAAACAAATTTTTATTATTTTTGGAACAGCGCATAAATAATAGCAGTATTTAATTTCTAGGCCTTAAAGAAGTATACTGCTCAGGCATAGTCACCGACACACTTCCACGGCCTGGCACGCGCCATAAGTAACCAGCGTTAGGAATGATGTTCCAATGAAGAGATAATTCCACATCTTTTCCTCTAAACATAGAAAATACTGCTATCATGTAATGCGTCGCTTTTTTGCGTAACTATCATACAAAAAATTAATAAATGACAAACTCAACTACTTGGCAATTACGCGGCATAAATTTTCATCATACTGATATGTCACGCATGCTGCACATTGCTGCAGCGTGTCACAAGTTGCTGATGCCCATCTCCGCAACTTAGCAATGGTGACCTGGAGAGTCACAGACAACACTACGCTTGTAGCTTATTCTCTGCAAGCCTACGGCAGGCTGTCTACGTTTAAATGAAGGAGATAGGTTTGCCGAAGTGCTTTTTCCACTGGAACAAACAGCGAACTTCCAAAATGCTCTGGTAAAAACGCAGGTTCAACAGCAATCTCTACCATCGCTTTTTTCGTAACAACGTTTCAACTCTAAACTTTTGCGAGACATGGCTAACAACAATACATTCAAACAAATATCAAATATTCACTAGCATATATTCGCGATATTAGGCCAACGAGCGTTACGAGTGGCGGGGTTTGTCCCCGCGGCATAGCGCCAGGGCTATGTTCCAGTGGTGGCGAGCCATTAGAGACGAAATCCGATTAGATCGGCCCGGTAATAGAACCCAAGGTCTCTTGCGCCGATAGCGATGTTATCAATCACTCCATCAACAGGCCGCTAATTGCTTGTGCAATCAGTTCAATCGTAAAGTTGTGGGCTAAATGCCGAAAATGCCTCATGCATATTACAAACGCGAAATAAAACTTGAAAATTCGACGAGTTTAATTACATAAATTTACAGAGATATTAAGTAGGCACAGATTTATTTAGTACGTCTAAAACGCCTATTGTAAAATACAGAGATGTAAACAGCAGTCAAAAAACTTAATTGAATAAAAGTAGTAATACTGTGGGACAAAACTACGAAGTTAAAAGTGGTGGGTGTTAAAACAAACAAGTCAAAGTAAAAAGTACCGCAAGTAGTAAAACGTAGCGTTTGTGAAAACCGGGATATCAAGCTGTGCTTTGCAAAACGAAATCGATACACTTCAAATCTTATCAAAACTTTGAAGATATTCATTTTAAACGAAAACGCAAAACCGAAGGAAGTCAATTTCTGCAAAGTGCAAGCCCAATGTCCACGCCAAGCAAACAAACAAACAAAAAACAACCAATAAAATCAAAAAATTAAAAAACTTCAACACAAAAACAATATTAAACACTGGCGGAGCCAATTTTATTTCAAACATGATTATATCACTTGCATGATACATTGCTACAATTTAATACTTGTCCCGGCCGGTTAGCTCAATTGTGACGCACATCGCGATTGGTGGGGAGGGAGGTCTGGGTTCAATTCCTGGGCCAGTCAAAACGGACATAGTGTTCTGTGTTGCCAACGGCTCACAACCGCTGCAACGTTTCTTCGGAGCTGTGTTGTCCAGGCGCCAAGCCACGGAATTGGACCCTTGCCACCTGTTACACGCTTTGGCGTAATTCAGAGAGTTTAATGAAGATTGATCATTTTTAAAGCGACTTAAGTACCGGTAATGTTACTTTCTTATGAAACTACTTTAGTGCAAGTATCAGTAGTTGAAATTCAAAATACTTAGCTTCCGGTACAAAGTAATACTACTGAAGTAGTCTAATGAAGGAAAACGACTTTGCTACTTTACACCAAATTTGGTAAAATCTATATTATGTATTTTAAAAAGTATAAACAGTATTGAAATAAAAATCATATTAGATAAAAGCACAAATTATCTTCTGTTAAACTACCTTCAACTAACAGCAGCAACATAAACACTTTACATTACAGCAACCGTATATATATATAACTTAACTCACCGAAGATATTCCCCATCATCAAAAAAATAATATTTATTAGAAGTTTTTTTCATGTTTAGAAATGAATCTTCGCCGCGATTTATGATTTTATCCCACAGCACCACTTGATTTAGCTTATTCTTGGGAGTTTCATACTCAGCAACCAAATACAAAAATAATTCCTTGCAATTCCAATTAAACACAGGAGTCATATCTAATAAAACTGTTAAGAACTTCCAACTAAAGTCGTAAATATGCACATGCTTATTAGTCCTGATCTATACAGTGCATACATAGATGGGCAAGTTAATGCAAAACGTTAGCTTTGTTAACCACCACTTCGTTAGCACAGTTATGTACCTCCGCTAACGTTAATTCCTTAAATTCAACTTCAATTGACGGAAGTTAATTAAATTTGTTAATTTTGACTAAAAACGGCATTTCTTTTAACAAAAAGGCTTAAAAATTTTTAGTATCAATGTTGGCGTAAGCATTTTTTCTGCTCTCAAGCAATGCGTTTTGTTGTTTTTATCTCGCTTTTGACCTCATGGGTCGTTTTTTGCTAGTTAATCGATGTCACACTGAACCAACAATAAGAGAAATATGCGTTTACAAAAATTTAACGTTAATTTCAAAAAAAATTTAATGAATCAACTAGTTAATGAAAAAGTTAACCTTGTCATTAACGAATTAACGATTAATGAAATTGTGCCCATCTCTGATACAGTGTATATGATATACAGTGATAGTGTATGTATAAAAGGATCATTACCCAAACCATTTAGCAAAATAATCAGTTGGCCAAGGAGCTAATATTTTAAAAATACAAACGGTAAAGCAAACAAGCATCAGAACCATTGAAACGCACACACTTTAACAAAGGCCTAATAAAAGAGCAGCTAAAATTTAACTATTCATCATATTTGCAGATCATTTCCTCATATTTAAAGGATACTTGCTTTCAATGTAAAATAGAAATGACCAAGATCCTTTCGTTCTCCCGACTGGTATTCATCAACATTCTTACTACAAAAAAATTAATACATCTGATCGACAACCGTGCTCACATGACTATATTACACATTAAAATCTTTTAAAATGATTTGACAGGATGTGATTTGATACTGAACCACGACTGCACTACCGTCCCAGCATTCCTGCAGTTCATCATAACCTTACAGTGCTTCCAACAACTTAAGATTCATGCTTCCCACCACAAAAAAAAGTTTTGGCCGACAGTTTATGTCACGACTACAGAGTTTTTACCTCCAGATGCCTCTTGACAATCAGATAAAAGGTGAAGCAGGATGTTAAAAATTATGCTAGCTTTTACAAAATATGATCTACGATATAATGGCTAGAGAAAGTGGAGGGTCAGCCATACTTATAGTCAGATGCAATTGTGACGTCATAGCATAACCATGTCAGTGGCTGGTACCAAACATTATCCTCACAAAATTAATATAATATAGTTTAACATTAATCCAGCACCATATAACAAATAAAACTGAACAACGGTGAACATACATTGCTATCTTGTCAATTTCTATGCTCACATCTTCCTGATAATCCAGAAAATGAGTTGTTAAAAAGCAAGCAAATGTTACAGCTGCAGTAACACTCAATGCAAATGCAAACAAAGCATTAAGCCTTGACAAAAAAGTATTCATTTTCAAATAAACTGTATAAGGTATAATCTGGTAACAAAGTTTTATTAATCAGTCAGCCATTACTGATTACCGGTAATACCGGAACTCAAATATCAAATTTTCATTATTATACACTTGCAGTACTGAGTAGGCCTAGCCTACTACGTCAAAGTGTGTAACACGTGGCAGTGCCCATCTTCGCAGCTTAGCGCCAGGGCAACAGTTCTGAAGAAACATCGCAACGGTGGCGAGCTGTCGGCCACATTGTGCCAACCTGAGCGGCCTGGGATTCGAACCACAGACCTCTCGCACCGATAACATATGTGCTTGGCTACTGAGCTAACGGCCAGTTACTGGTAATACTAATATTCATAAATTATTTACTGATATTGCTTTTGCAAGTTCGCATCTTTTCTCTAAACAGTGTCTATTTTGCCGCTAATGGCAAAATAGTTTTTAGGTCTATTTTGCAGGCAGTACATCGATCCTGGACAGTGTGAATATCATATGTATGACTGGTAATGGAAAAATGAACACTACCTTTGTTTAACAATGAACTGCAGAAGAAAATTTAACATTAAGCAAATAATTTTGATCAATCAGAATAAAACCACTCATCACTGAAGCAGTACCCTGGTCACCGCAGCACATAATACAACAGTAACCCAGTACATTGTTTATTAGGATGGTCCTTAAGTGAGGTTAAATTTTTTTTCTTTGTTTTTTTAACGCAGACCCTCCCAAAAGTTTCCAATTCCTATAAAACACTTACTGTAAAATATTATTGAGATATTTTAACGCTAAGAGGTTGCTCAAGCCACTTGAAATTTTCAGCACCTAGAGACCATACAGGGAATTTTGAAATTTGAACATTGATTTGAAATGTTTTAAAATTTGCGCATGCAAATAACCAAGCAGCTAGCAATGTTATTTTTTTGAACAGCCTACAACGAACTAGCCAAGGTTCAGTTACTTGCATTTATATTGTTTATTTCATTTATTGAGCAATGCAATGCAGACATGCTAGTGTTAGCAACCATCATTTTCTGCAGGTAACTTGCACTGGCATGTCATCCACCCAGCCAGTCAAGACCTGTCTAAGGCCTGTTTTCAGTAATTTTTAGCTTCACGTTTGTACTTCTGTACACGTTTCCTTGACAGACTACCAGTGCTTGTATTTGGCAATGGCATCTGTCAACTTCTTAATATTGCCAGGATTCCTACCATTTCAGGCAATGTGCTTTTGTAGAAACATTGCATCACAGGAATGTTACAGACGAAGTACAAGGTATGTGGTTTGATAGACCTACCACCAGCCAAATCATTGATCGCCACTCTCGAACATGTGCAAAATCTTAAATCATAATCCTGAACCTGAAGACATTAAAAAAGAACGACAAAGGACTTTAAATTAATTACTAAACATCTCAAAGAACAATAAAGGACTTGGAATCATAATCTTGAACATAAGAAAGAACGACAAAGGACTTTAAATCAGTGTGTCCCTCTAGAGTGAGAAATTTGAAAAAAATATGAAATTTTTGAGGCAAATTTTACTGATTTTGAACCAGAAAATAATATTATAAAATGCAAAACTGAAAACATATCGATAAACAAAAAACTTGAATATTTTAATGCAAGACTGTAGCTTGTATCTTGGAAAAGCAAATTTAATGCAAAAAATTTGTAAAAGGTGTCCTCAAAGTAGTGAAATCCTGGGGCAAAAATTTCAATGAATTTATCATTTGGGCAAATTCGCACTAGTCAAAATCCTACACTGCTTTGAATTAATTACAAACACCGCAAAGAACGCCTATGGACTAGCAATCATAACCTTGAACATAAAAAAGAACAACAAAGGACTTAGAATCATTCGATGAGTTTCGACCCATAGTCTTATTGCCAATTTTCTCCAAGATATTGGAAAAAATTTTAGAAGTCAGAACAACAATGAGAAAATTTCTTGACAAGAATAACATTTTAAATCCTTTGCAATATGGTTTCAAAACAAATAGTTCAACTGATCTAGCTATCACTTCTTTATGTGATAATATATTGGATAATTCAGATAACCAAAAAATAACATGACCTATATTTCTAGATTTGAGGAAAGCATTTGATTTTGTTAATTATGATATTTTGCTAAAAAAACTAGAGCATTATGGCTTTCACACATCAATTTGGAGGCTTCTAAATTCATATCTTAAAGGTAGAAAAACTTGCACGAAAGTTGACAATAACATTTCTAAATTTTACGATGTCGAAATTGGTGTTTCCTCAAGGTTTAGTCTTCAGATATTGGTTATCGCTATCGGCCTATAAATATATCAGTATCAGCTAAAAAAAATTCATATCGGTCGAGCTTTAGTCAGCATTAATTTTGTATATAATGCTCATTCTTTTTTTTTTCTTAAATTCTCAATTTTATTTTCTGTGTATATAATTATTACCTCACAAACGAAATAGTAACTTAACACTCTATTAATCTTCGTCAAAACTTATAACTTGATAACTAAATTGTTTGTGATATTAATTTGATCTGTTATGGTGTCGGCAACTACGGTACTAAAGTACTACTCACTCATCTACTTTTGCTACTAAACTGCAACCATTTCTGCCTACTGGACTAAAACAACACATAATTTTTGCTGCTCATGCAGCTCGCTAAAATATTTTTCTTCTTGAAAACTTGCATATTGTATATCTTGAAAACTTGTAACTTGTGCTTGTATATTGCTGCTTTATTTGTTTTCTTTCTTTTATGTACAAGGTGGGAGGTGAGATTGCAGATGAAGCTGACTTGGTGAGCTCTGCTCTTTCGTTTCATCCACAGTGTACATCAAATTGTGGTTTCATATCGTATATTGCAAGAGAGTTATGCACCCCTTTTTGTTTAAGCTGAAACAATAAATACTGAATACTTTAGTGTTAGGGCCCCTATTTTTCTTGCTTTATGTGAATGATCTTCCACTAGCCTCAAACTTTGAAACCACTCTTTTTGCTGATGATACCAAACTTTACCGTATATATCCCATCCCAATATAAAAGCTCTTCAAAACCTAGTTTCATTGGGGATTACAAAAATTGAAAATTGAGTTTGCCAAAATAAATTCACAATTAACTATAAAAAAAGCGCCTACATACTATTTAGTCATAACAAATCAAATAGGCCTACATCGATTGATTTTAACGTTATTAATAGAACCAACAGTTTAAGGTATTTAAGAGTTACCGGTACACTGGACAGCTAGGTATAATTTGGTCCTACCAAACACCGCTAATGACGACAAAGATACAGTATACTAAACTATACCACAGTGTATTCATAGTTCTTACAGTGGGCCCACTTAACAAAACAGCATTGTTACGTATGTCCACAAAATTTACAAAAATGCTGTGATGTAATAATTGCTTTTTGAAGAAGTTCATCTGTATTATTGCCGTTTTCAAAATTTCCTGTTTTTACTTTCTGTTTTTTAAATTTTCAACGAGAAATTGCAGATTTCTTAACTACGTAGAAGAAATGAAAAATAAGGAACAAGCAGTTCATAGCCTAATAAATGCAATGAAATAGCTCGCCATTATTTTTTTCATTGCTCTGATGGGGCAACACGATTTGAACACATAAACTCTCAACTCTGACTTTTGTTCCGGACACTGAGCGCAGAGAGTGGTTCCACTGTTAGTAATAATGGATAGTTGGATACACTCATTACACTGCGTCTATGCTGTATGCTCACCCTCTCAAAAATGAGTCCGTGGGAAAAAAGTCTCTCTCAAGCTCATGGAGCTCTTTGAGTCACATCCGCCCCAACCATTTCGAAGATAATTAATTTTAATTTAGTTTTTGCAAGGAATTAAAAAAGCTCATTAAGCATAAAATAATTAAAAATAAGAAAGAAGCAGGAATAATATTCAATTTTATAAACTTTTATAAATTTTTACAAGTTTCGTGTAAACCGTCTTCAACTTTCTAACGGGTGAGCTCCTAACAGGCGACAGGCTAAACATTATTATTTGGTTATAAGACCTTCGCCAGGGGTCGGCATCATGCGGCTCCAGAACCACATGCGGCTCTTTGAACCCCAGTTGTGGCTCCTTTTGGAGGTAAACAAAGACCTTTTTAGGAATTATTTTTGGAGTAACCGAAGTTTTCGGACCTAACGGTAGTTCTGCGGCTCCCGTTGGGTTTCGCATTGTAACAAACGGACTAATTTGGCTCTATAAGTGCAAAAGGTTGCCGACCCCTGGCCTACGCAGCAAAAATTCGCGTGTTTTAAATAAATCTAATCAAAACCGAATAGATTTAAAAATAATTTACAAATTTCTTGCGGCGCATTTCCTTTCAACTTTAAAATTTGCAGTTATTCTCGCTCAAACAAGAAAAGTTTTTTCAGTCATTTATTATCATATAGGCCACTACGAATGGCTTATTTCTAAACAAAACATATAAATGCCGAGAAGCAATATCAAGCTTTCAACTAAACTTAAGTTTGTATACAACAAAAAATTTCTCAGTTTTTTCATTCCACCATGTAACCCTCTACTCGCTACCCATTTTTAAAACCTATTTTTACCAATTTTGGCTCGAAGTTACGAGAATTTTAACTTTTTTCAATATTTTCCTATCTAATTCAGATGGCCGAGTGGTATAGAGCGTCTGTCTCTTGAGCTGTAGACTCGGGTTTGATTCCGAGTCAGGTCAAACCAATGACTTTAAAAACTGGTATTCACAGCTTCCCTGCTTGACGCTCAGCATTATAGGGACAGTGTGGAGAACAAGCCGGCAAGTTTACTTGTTGTGCCGTTGGGAAAGGCACTTAGCGGGATTCCTCCATCTTGGTGTGGTAGACAGATGGCCGGCAACTCCTAAACGAGCTCGTATAGCGCATTGATCGCTTTTTCGTGATAGGAGAATAAATATGCAACTAAATTAAAAAAAAAAAAAAATGGCATGCATTTCGGTTAAAAGTTACTTGCCAGAACCGCCATTTTGTTTCTCCATGCATTTTCCCGAGATAATTATATTTGTGGACACACGTCACAATGGGTTTTGTGTGGAGTGAGCATAGGCTACTGTATAGATTAGTATACTGTGACAAAGAACAACGGACTTTAAACTAATTACTAAACACCGCAAAGAACGACAAAGGACTTGCAATCATAGTCTCGAACATAACAAGGAACGACAAAGGACTTTAAATTAATTACCAAACACCGCAAAGAACGACAAACGACTTGGAATCATGATCTTGATCATAACAAAGAACGACAAAGGACTTTAAATTACAGTAGTTACTATAAACACCTCCAAGAACTTTTAAATCAATTAGGCTACTGAATGGGATCAGGGGGATTGGGGTCGGGAGGATGGAATCATGGGGTGTTGGGGTTCATGGGGAGTTTGGGGTCGGAGGGGATGGAGTTGGGTTCGGAAAGGTTAAAGTCATGGGGGTTGGGGTCAGGGAAGTCAAAGGAGTTAGGGGGTTTGGGTCGAAGGGGTTGGAGCTGGGGTCGGAGGAGTTTGGGTTGAGGGGTCGGGGAAGTCGGAGGGGTTGGGGTCGGGGGGAATTGGGGTCAGGAAGGGTTGGGGGAGTTGGGGTCGGGGGGATTGAAATTAAGGAAGTTGGGATCAGGGGAGTTGGGGTTGAAAGAGATGGGGTCAGGGGGATTGATGACGTTTCCAACTACTTCGACCTCACCCCTGACCCCAACCCCATCTCCCCTGATCCCAACTTTCCTAACCCCAATCCCCCCGACTCCAACTCCCCTAAGCCCCCCTTATCCCAACCCCCATCGAACCCAACCCCTGACCCCCAATTCCCCCAACCCCTCCGACCTCCCCGGTCTCAACTCGACCCAAACTACTCCGACCCGACCTCCCTGACCCCAACCCCCTGACTTGAACCTTTCCGAACCCAACTCCATCCTCTCCGACCCCACTCCAACCCCCCGACCCCAAACTCCCCATGAACCCCAACACCCCATGACTCCATCTTCCCGACCCCAACCCCCTGACCCCAATCAGTAGCCTAATTGATTTAAAAGTTCTTGGAGGTGTTTATAGTAACTACTGTAATTTAAAGTCCTTTGTCGTTCTTTGCTATGTTCAAGATCATGATTCCAATTAAGTCCTTTCTCGTTCTTTGCGGTGTTTGGTAATTAATTTAAAGTCCTTTGTCGTTCCTTGTTATATTCGAGACTAGGACTGCAAGTCGTTCGTCGTTCTTCGCGGTGTTTAGTAACTAATTTAAAGTTCTTTGTCGTTGCTTGTTATGTTCGAGATTATAATTCCAAGTTTTTTGTCGTTCTTTGCGGTGTTCTTTTGCGGTTTTTTGTTATGCGGTGTTCTTTTGCAGTTTGTCGTTCTTTGTTATGTTTAAGATTATGATTCCAAGTACTTTGTCGTTCTTTGCGGTGTTTGGTAATTAATTTAAAGTCTGTTGTCGTTCCTTGTTATGTTCGAGACTATGATTGCAAGTCCTTTGTCGTTCTTTGCGGTGTTTAGTAATTAATTTAAAGTCCTTTTTTGTCGTTCTTTGTTATGTTTAAGATTATGATTCCAAATCCTTTGTCGTTCTTTGCCGTGTTTGGTAATTAATTTAAAGTCAGTTGTCGTTCTTTGTTACGTTTAAGATTATGATTCCAAGTACTTTGTTGTTCTTAGTAATTAATTTAAAGTATTTTGTCGTTCTTTGCGGTGTTTAGTAGTTAATTTAAAGTCAGTTGTCGTCCTTTAATTGCGGTTTTTTTAGTCCTTAGTCGTCTTTTGCGTTGTTTAATAGGATCCTAAAATACATCTAAATCTCTCTTCCATAAGTGTTTTTCTGCTATCACTTATCTGAAAGACTAAAGGAAGCGCTTGCTTAGAAAAACATATAGGCCTACTGCCCCGCCTGCCCTTTACCGTTCAGAGGTGAAAGATTTCACTGAAGGAACGAAGTCTCTGACCAGACTGAAAATTGAACCCATGATCCAGAAGTTCTTTGGAGGAGCTTGACTAAGAATCGAGAAAATATTTGTTTTGCAGTTTTGCGTGACTAAAATGTCAAAGTAACAATGTGATATTAAAATGCACGCCAACAGCCGGGTGATAAAATGGTTAAAGACATCAGAGAGTGAGAGGACTTTTTCGTTCAATCTCCAAGCCCGTCAAATCGAACGAACACTGTTGCAATCGCTGCGACCATGCGAAGATTCTGTCCAGCCACTCGTAAAACACGCTTTTGGTTTTGACAAATACCGCAAGTGGCGAGAATACTAAAGATTTGATTTTTTTATGTATCGGCTACATGCCTACAATTTTTGGGAAGTTTTAAGGGCCACCCAGGATCCGCTAATGTAGCCTAAAAGTTTGTTTCCTCTAAACGCGATTTTCGTCCAATTCATCGTTGTACAAAATTTTATCCAATGCTTAATGTACACAGTCGACGGAATGACTCATCTCTTCCATTAGTGTTTGTTTTCTATCCTCTATTTGAGGGAGCGCTGTTTGTTTTCTATCCTCTATTTGAGGGAGCGCTGAACGATGAGCTTGCTAAAGAAATTTCGTCCCGCCTGCCCACAACACCGCTCAGAAGTGAAAGATTCCAGTAACGACAACGAAAAGTCTCCGATTTGACGAGACTCAAAATCGAACCCAAGCAACGGCGAATGAGGGAACGCTAAACGAGCTTGCTAAGGAAATTTCGTCCTGTCTGCCCAACACCGTTCAGAAGTGAAAGATTCCAGTAACGACAACAAAACTTCTCCGATTTGACGAGACTCAAAATTGAACCCAAGCCACGGCGAATGAAGGAACGCTAAACGAGCTTGCTTAGGAATTTTCGTCCTGTCTGCCCAATATCGTTCAGAAGTGAAAGATTCCAGTAGGTCTAACGTCGACAACGAAAAGTCTCCGATTTGACAAGACTAACAATCGAACCCAAGCTACAGCGAGTGTTTATTTTTTGCAGAAGGCTTTGAGAATCAAAAAATAATCTAACATGCAGTTTTGCAGGCCTGAAAATATCAAAGCAATAACGTACGACATGTATCATTAAATTGTCACCGACCGGTTGATTTAATGCTTAAAGACATCGCTATCGGTGGCAGAAATCTCGAGTTCTATTTCCCATTAGATCAAATCGGACACGATTGCCCACGCCTCACACGCACTGCTACAACGTTTTTGTGTAGTCCAAGCGCAGAGTAGCGAAGATGGACCCCGCCACTAGTTACACGTACGCTTTCGGCATAACAATCTGAGGAAGGGTTACCGGTAATTGTTTTAACATGCATGCCGAACTCAAGATTTGCTAAGTAGCCCAAAGGTTTGTCACGATAAATGCCGTTTTCGTCCGATTTATTGTCGAACGTAAGTTGTCCCATTTATTAGACTTTGACGGAAATATTTTAACCGTTCGAAATCATACGATTTTGCTTTGATTGTTTTAGCTGGTTGGCATAGAGGTTAAAGACATCACTATCAACGTGGTAGGTCTGGGTTTGATTCCCGAGCCAGTCAAATCAGACCCAGCGAAAGGCGATCAACAATTCGGCCTTTTTTTGGAGCTGTGCTGTCCTGGCGCTAAGCCGCGAAAATGAACACTGTCACCGCTACACGCTTCTGCGTATTACCGCACATGTAACGGAGATTTGATGTTTTTCGGTTTGCGAAACACGTTACGATGTTTTTTTACTCTGTGCAAGCAAACCTTAACCCCCATTCTAACGCTCTTTCATCGATATCTACCCGATAATGAAATCCACTTCGTTTCTCCATACGCATTTTTTTGAATGAGCATCTCGATGGCAATCCTAACTCTCACTTTATACACTTGGTATCACGACAATACACTCAAGAGTTCCGTTTATTTTGACGTTTTGTTCGCCAGCTCGATCTTCATTCCTCCGACTAAAACTTTCCAGTTAAGTCGCAAGCGACCTAGTCGCTGCGCTTTCCAAACTTAGCCTATAGCAAATTTCGAATTTCTTTGCTTTGTCCTTACCCAGAGCGATTGCCGCAACCACATGCGTTCAGAGCGTGTTTGCAAAGAAATGCTCTGGTGAAATTTTCAAGTGCACAGATCAGAGGTATACGTACAGGATCCGCAGTCGGAGCAGGAGCCGGAGTCAAGCACATTTTTCCAAAGCCGGATTGAACTGGAGTTAAGTTTAACCATGGTTTAACGTCAAAACTGGAGTAGGAGTTGGTGCCGGAGTGACCATTTCTTTAAGCCACTATTCATTGAACATTGACAGAAGTTATTGTAATGTATTGCTAAATTGAACATTGACGAAAGTTATGCTCGCTATCCGCTATGAGGCATCGGTTCGCGCACAGTCTCTCTCTAAATATCAGTAATTAGAGATGGCATGGGCCGCTAAGAGACCCGTTGACGAGCCATTAACCTGGCTTTTTACTGGTCCGCTAACGGCTCAGTTCTACTGTATATTTTGTTTCTTACTTGGCCGCTGAAGATCCGCTAAGAATTTTTGAAATCCCTTTAAGTTTGAATAATGTGATTGAAGATTCATAAAAAAGATAAGCTTTTGGGCGGGTTGGGCATTATTTTTGGTATCGACAGGCCAATGACTTGTCGGGTCGGTTACGGTTACTGGGCAAGAGGTTCCGGGCCATGGGTGGTCCGGACCTCAAAAAAATCAGCTCGAGCCATTTCTACCAGTAAACATGAAATTAAAATTTTACCTTTACTGGTAGTAAAAATTCTTGGTGAAATAATATTTTTTTAACAGAGTGCATTCGCACATGGTAGTCGGGTGTCTCTATTTATGGAATAGCATGGCATAGTATGGAATAGTATGGCATTGTAAATGTGCATAGTAGCCTATACTACAAATGTGCTGAATCCCATATTAGCCATATGCCCCAGAGCTTCAAACGGCCCTTTCGTCCCAACCGTCCTAAGGCCCGTTTGTCCCAGGGATCAAAACATGCTGAGACCCAGATTCCCTATTGCCCCAAATGCCCTGAGGCCTATTGGCCCTAGAGCCCCATTTATGCATAGGATATGCCCCAGTGCCCTAAATTAACATCCTATTCCTAGGGCCTATTCATTTCATTGCGTCAACCGTCCTGTCCTGAGGTCCTTTCGCCCTAAATTAGGCCTGATCGACGCACATTTACCCTGAGGGCCATTCACCCCAAACTTGACTCTTTATATGGGCCACTTTACTCTAGTGCCCCAAACATTCTATCGCCCAGTTTTGCCATATTATACCACAGTGCCTTACTTACTATTCCCATAAGGGCTGGTAAGGTTACCTGAGAAATAGGCCTACGTTGTTTTGCCTGAGAAATACGTTGCAGGACTGGTAACGTTACCTGAGAAATACGTTGTTTTGTCTGAGAAATACGTTGCAGAGCTGGTAACGTTACCTGAGAAATAAGTTGTTTTGTCCTACAAATACGTTGCAGGCCTCGTTTGTCAAAATAATGACTAATTAAGGGGCGCCCTATTTCGGGGTATGACAATGACTGATGCAAAATGATATGAAGCACCCTCTAGTGGCCGAATATATCAAATTATTGTTTTTGGTGAGGAATAAAATACATGCAAGTGTTTATGAATCCATATGGGCTCTATGATTTCATGTGGGGTACGACTATGCAAAGGAGCATACGCACTACAATTCTAGCACCCCCTAGCGGCAGAAACCATTACTGTTTTGACATGGGTTGGGAATGTAAAATATATGGGTACTGGGGCAAATGGGCACTTGAGAAAAATGGGCGCAATTTTAAGGGTAACTGATCACTGTAAATGGGTATTTGGGGCACTTAATTGGGCAAAACGAAAACTTTTGAGACTGATGGGCGTTGGGACAAGTAGGCATTGGGGGCAAATGAGCACTTGGGTAAAATGGGCACCAGGAAAAATGAGCAACAGGGCAAACGGGTATTTGCAGCAAATGGGCACTTTGGAGCTTAATGGGCACCTTGGGACCGATGGACATTGGAGCAAGTTGGCACTGGGAAAAAATGGGCATTTGGGGCAAATGGGTACCAGGAAAAATGAACACCATCAGGGCAAATCAGCAATTGGGGCAAATGGGCACTTTGGAGCAAATGGGCAGTTTGGGACTGATGGACATTGGGACAAATGGGCATTAGGGGAAAATGATCACCAGGAAAAACGAGCACCAGAGGAAATTAGCATTGGACAATTGGGGCAAATGAGCACTTTGGGCGAATGGGTGTTTGGGACCATGGGCATGTGGGGATTGGGACAAATGGATGTTTGGGAAATTGAGCATTTTGAGGCAATTAAATAGGCACTTTGGGACCGATGAGCATTGGGGAAAGTGGGCATTGGGGACAAATGGGCTCTTGGGGAAAATAAGCACCAAGGCAAATGGGTATTTGGGGCAGGAGGGCACTTTGATACAAATGGACACTTTGGGGCAAATAAGTATTTGGGACAAATGAGCATTGAGGGCATGTGGGCACGAGGTCTAGTGGATATTGGGGAAAGTGGGCACTTTGGGACCGATGAGCATTGGGGCAAGTGGGCATTGGGGGCAAATGGGCACTTGGAAAAAATGGACATCAGGGCAAATGGGCGTTTTTCGCAAATGGGCACTTTGGGGTAAATGGGTATTGGTACAAAATGGCATTAGGGGCATGTGGGGACTGGAACAAACGGACATTTAGAAAAATAGGCAGTTTGAAGGAAATGGGCAAATGGTGGCGAGAGGTGTGGGAAAATGTGTATAGGTGTAGGGGGACTGGGGGAGATGTGAGGACGTGTGTTGGGGTGTGGGAGCAGGTGAGAGAAAGTGTGGGTGGAGGTGTAGGAAGAGAGGTGTGGGGAAGTGTGTTGAGATGTGCGAGGAAGTAAAGAAAGGTTTGTGGAAGTGGTTGGGTTGTGGGGTAGGTTAGAGAAGATGTGGGTGGAGTTGTGTAGAGGTGTGGAGGGTGATGAGGAAAGGTGAGGGGAAGTGTTTGGAGATGAAGGGGAAGTGAAAAAAGGTGTGTGAGAGTGGGTCAGGGTGTGGGGGAAGTGAGGATAGGTGTTGGGAAGTGTTTTAAGGTGTGGGGGAAGTGAAGAGAGGAATGGGGGAGGTGTGAAGAAGTGTAGGGGGAAATGTAAAGGGGGGTTAAGGGGGTGGAAGGAGGTAATTAAGAGGAGATATGGGGAGAGGTGTGGAGGAAAGAAATGTGTGGGGATTTTTCCTGGTGCCCATTTTCCCCAATTAAGTGCCCATTGGCCCCCAATGCTCATTGGTTCCAAAGTGCCCATTTGCCCCAAAGTGCCCATTTCCCCAAATGTCCATTTGTTCCAGTCCCCACATGCCATCCAAATACATTTGCCCTGGTGCTTATTTTTCCTGGTGCTCATTGTCTCCAAGTGCCTATTTGCCCCCAATGCCCACTTTTCCAAGTCCCCACATGCCCCCAATGCCCATTTGTCCTAAATACCACTTGCCCCAAAGTGCCCATATCCCCCAATGCTCACCAGCCCCAATGCCCATGTTCCCAATAAAGTGCCCTTTTGCTCCAAAGTGCTCATTTGCCGCAAATACCCGTTTGCCCTGGTGCTCATTTTTCCTGGTGCCCATTCCCCCCAATGCCCATTTGACCCCAATGCCCACTTGCCCCAATGTCCATCGGTCCCCAAGAGCCCATTTGCTCCACAGTGACCGTTTGCCCCAAGTGCCCATTTGCTTTGGTGCTCATTTTTTCCTGCACCCATTTCCCCCAATGCCCATTTGCCCCCAATGCCCACTTGCCCCAGTGTCCATCGGTCCCAAAGTGCCCATTTGCTCCACAATGCCCATTTGCTCCAATTGCCCTGGTGCTCACTCATCCTGGTGTCCGTTTGCCCCAAGTGCCCCAATGTTCATCGGTCCCAAAGTGCCCATTTGCCCCGAAGTGCCCATTTCCCCAAAGGTCCATCTGTCCCAGTCCCCACATGCCACCAACGCCCATTTGTCCCAAATACCCATTTGCCCCAAAGTGCTGCCCATTTTTTATCCAAGTGCCCATTTGCACTGGTGCTCATTTTTCCTGGTGCCCATTTTTCCCAAGTGCCCATTTTACCCCAATGCCCACTTGCCGCAATGTTTATCGATCCCAAAGTGCCCATTTGCTCCACAATGTCCGTTTGCCCTGGTGCTCATTTTTCCTGGTGCCCATTTTCCCCAAGTGCCCATTTTACCCCAATGCCCACTTGCCGCAATGCTCATCGGTCCTAAAGTGCCCATTTGCCCCAAAGGGCCCATTTCCCCAAATACCCATTTGTTCCAGTTTCCACATGCCCCCAATGCCCATTTGTCCCAAGTACCCATTTGCTCCATACTTGACCGAGAATATGAACTTGAATTTGATGTAATGGACAGACTTTGCGCTGACGTTGCATTAGGCCAGTCGTTTCTTTGCCAGCACTCAGAGGTCAGCTTCGTCATGGAGGGTTCTGACGTTGCGCTCAAAATAAAGCAGGAATATGCTCTTGACGTTGCTGCGGCGAATGTAAAGCCACCTCGGTTGTTTGAATTTCTCTCCAGTGACTGCAAGCCTATAGCTTGTCGGTCGAGACAATACTCTAATGAAGAGCTAAAATACATTGATGAAGAGATTGAGCGCTTACTGAAAGCCGATATCATTGAGTCGTCTCGGTCGCCCTGGCGCGCTCAGGTTTTGGTCGTCAACCGCGGGGATAAAAAGCGCTTAGTGATCGATTATTCGACCACAATCAACCGATTTACGAACTTAGACGCATATCCGTTACCCCGCATCGAAGCGCTTGAAAACAAAATTGCTTCCGATAAGTACTACAGCTCAATAGATTTGCGTTCTGCTTATCACCAAATTCCACTAGAAGAAAAAGAACGTATTTACACGAGTTTTGAAGCTTGCGGATGTTTATACCAATACAAACGTTTACCCTTTGGCGTCAAAAACGGCGTATCCGCCTTCCAGCGGGTGATCGACGATTTCATTAAACGGCATAAACTCCAAAACGTGTACGCATATCTTGATGACATAACTGTAACGGGGGCCACTGAGGAAGAACATGATGCTAATCTTCAACGTCTGCTCAATGCTGCGAAAAGCGACGATTTAACTTTGAATAAAGAGAAATCATAATTTAAAGTGATGAAATTGAACTTACTGGGTTACAGCATTTCCCGTCAGCAAGTCAGGCCTGATCAACAACGATTACAAGCGTTGCTGGATATGAAACCACCCAACACTAATCGGGAGCTAAGGCGTGCCATAGGCCTATTCAGCTACTATGCGCAGTGGATAGAAAACTTTTCGGAAAACGCTGTTGACTTGCGAAACATTACCGCTGCAAGGAGACGCTCTAAAATCGTTTACTCAATTAAAATCGGATTTGGGGCGAGCGAGCTTCGGAGCTATAAAAGATGAATTACCCTTTGAAGTGGAAACAGACGCCTCTGATTATGCAATTGCAGCTATATTGTCTCAAAATGGGAGGCCGGTGGCTTATTTTTCAAGAACCTTGAATAAAACCGAAAAATGTTACCCCGCTATTGAAAAAGGAGCAACTGCTCTTATAGAGGCCGTCAGAAAATGATGGCATTTTCTTCTGGGAAAACACTTCACTCTTTACACTGACCAACGTTCTGTATCCTTTATGTTTGATGGTAAAAGCAAGGGAAAAATAAAAAACAACAAAATTTTACCCTAGAAAATTGAGTTGAATCAATTTTCTTATGACATTAAGCATAAACCTGGTAAACTCAATGTCGCGCCCGATGCTCTGTCAAGAATAGTCAGCCCTGCTATTGCTGCATCGAAACGAATTCTACATTTGCATGACCAACTTGGCCATCCAGGCTTTGCTCGTTTTTATCACTTCATCAAAACTAAAAATCTACCTTTCACCAGTGAAGAAACTAAAGAAGCCTGCCAGATATGTAAAACCTGTGCTGAAGTTAAACCTGAGCTGAAGTTAAACCAAGTTAAACCTAATTTTGATTGATGAGTATCGTCGGTATCCGTTTTTTCTGTGACACGTGTACTGGCAAAAAAATAAACTCTCTCTCTCTCTCTCTCTCTCTCTCTCTCTCTCGCTATTTTAAACCACCTCGTGGACAACTAATTAAAGCTATGAAACCGTTTGAGAGAATAAGCATGGACTTCAAAGGCCCACTTAAAGGAAGGTACCTGTATTTGTTAATTGTGATTGATGAATATAGTCGTTATCCGTTTGCTTTTCTTTGCAGCAACTTGTCTACAAAAACTGTAATAGACTGCTTGAGCAAACTGTTTTGTCTGTTTGGTTTTCCTCATACGTGCATAGCGATCGAGGGACCTTGTTTATGAGCAAAGAATTGAAAGCTTTCTTGGTATCTCCAGAAATTGCATTCAGTCACTCCATTCCGTACCACTCGCACGGCAACGGCCAATGCGAACGCAGTATTCAAACAGTGTGAGGTACAGCTATTAAACTGATATTACACAAACGTTCATTGCCTGAAGATGGATAGATGTGCTTGCGGAGTCACTCCACTCGATACGTTCGCTTCTTTGCTTAATAGCCACCAATGACACCCCACACAACCGTATGTTCAACTTCACTCGCAGAGCAATGACTGGGTTATTGATGCCTTCTTGGTTAATGAACCAAGGGCCCGTTTTGTTGCGTAGGTTTATCAGAAACGAGGGAGACCCACTGTGAAAACGAGTTTTGCTGCTTGATGCGAATCCATCGTATGCCCATATCAGATTACCAAATGGACGAAAAAGTACAGTTTCTACTTCCGACTCGGCGCCTTATCCTGAGACACTGAACTCTGAAAGTGATACTAGCGTATTCAATGAAACTGAGCAGGGCGAAGATGGTGAACGTGCTATTCCATTAAATGAAAACAATGCTGATTTACACCTACCCTAGGAGGGCTGTGAAATTTCAGATGCACCTCTCCCTGATAATGAGGTGACAAACGAGAACAATGAACTGCCGTTGCGACGATCGACTAGGGTCAGACGCATGCCTGACTTTTACGGAGAATACGTTACACACTAACACCGTTACAAACATTATTAATTTTCTTTTCACATCTTCATAACATTTTCTGTTTCACATAATTTTTATTTTTACCGTATCGCAGGTCTATACTTTTAATTTTTCCGGAGAATAGGCCTATGTTGCTCACTAATATCATAACGTTTGCTGTTTCACATATTATTTTGTATCGTAGGTTCCAACTTTCCTTCGTTCGTTAACCCCAATTAGTTGATCCTGTTGTTTACGAATCATAAAATTAATGGAGGGGAGAATGTGAGGCATAATTGCAGTCTCGCAAAGCCGCGTCATCTTACTTTGATAATCCTGCAAGTTCCAGCTACAGGCATCCTGTAACTGCCTCAAGATGTCTGAAGTAGAGCACTGTTGTAAGCGTTGTGTTCGAATCTGTGTCAGACTTGATGCAAACTGTTCGAGTAAGCAGCGCAGTTCTGTGAAGTCATTTTTGTGTTTATTTTCAGAACTTCTTAGTAGCATAAAATGTTTAATAAAGCCTGAATTTAGTTGCGAATTCCTCAAAGGTTTTGTCAATCCCCTTGTTACGACAAAACAGCGGAGGTGCTACAGGTAGGGCAATCAACAATTGTAAGCTGTTGTTTTCTTTTGGAAAATGAAAATTTTTTGCATGAGAGTGGTGTAATTTGCGGTTTGTTAGATTCTATCAAGAAGTAATTATCATGGAGCATCAAAGTCGCTACAACAAGGCTTGAGTGGGAGTTGAACCTTCAATAGTGCAATCATAGTCGTCGTGCTACGCAGCCGATTTCATACATGTTGTTGATTATCTCCACCAAAGGTCGCTTTTGCTGATAACTTTTTCCCAAATGCAATTATTGCGTGTTTTAAAAAAACTATATATAAACTTACATATATTGTGTGTTTTTTGTTTTGCTTCGGATGAGAAGAGAATGGACAGGACTTGGATTGGAGTCAGACTGATTATGGAGTCTACAATATTGCAGACCCTTCGTTTCTAGTTTCGCAGTCCGATTTTCATTTGGAAAAGTAGCTTGGATACGAAGTCTGAAAGTGTGTTTACACAAAATAACCTACGATACGATTTTTCGTGCGTAAAGGGACGCAGATCACAAAACAGTCAGTTTATGATCTAAACTACGTGACTTTGCGCGGCATTCCAGAATACAAACATAAGGTGCTTTGCAAAACAACCGATGAAAAGCAAAATTGTTTGGGTTCGAATTGTGTGGAAGATGCTTTCGTCGACTGCTTACGTCAAAAATTGGATGAAATTTTGTGCGACTACAAATCGGAATAAAATCGCATTTAGTGTAAACAGACCTTCAATCATAATAGTACGCTCATTTCTAATGTACGCTACTCTTCTTATCGAAAACCAATGCAGCAACTACTTTAATAGAAAACAAACAGATCGAGTCGGCTTTAATAAAGCAAATAGAAAAAAATTAAAGAAGCACAGCACTATTCACTACGTGAAACAGTTATAAAGAATGACGAAATGACATCATCTAGGATAAACAAAAAAAAAAAAAAAAATACTACCGTAGAGTAATGGTGCAGAATAAACTTATTTACCAAACCTCTTTTATATTTTTTACAGGTTTTGCTTATAGAATCATAAGACGGTTTGGGGGGAAACTTTACAGAATTATTTGAGATTGAAATGGCGGGAATCCAATAATGACTTAAACAAAAAAGACAACACCACACGTTGTTTACACAAAGGATAGATCAATAACGTTCAGCACCAGCAGTAAAGCGTAACCTACTATATGCAACATCGCTGGGCCGCAACCAGGAGGGAGCGCGGGATTTCGCCCCCCAAAAAAATTGGTTACAATATTACATGATACTGGTATAGGTAATTTGGCCCCTCCTAAAATATTTTTCGCCCCCCTAAGCATTTGCTTCCAGTTGCGGGCCTGCAACATCGTCTATATCTTATATTGAATGAAATGACGAATTGTAGCAATGACAAAATCAGTTGTTTTGATATGAGATGGTCATAAAGGTGCTGGCGTGCTGCGTTTGTATACAGCGATTCATTGCATATATCACACATTTAAGCTGTTTGCTCCTTCTGTTGGCTGAACATCAAGCATGGAAATTCATGGATTGAGAATAAACGTAAATCGACTCTACTAGTTTGTAAAAATGCGTTTCGTTAACATGTTTCTGCAGAAAACCCCACTTTCTTAGTTGGATGAGAGTAACGCAGTTACTGAAATATTAGGCCTTGGCAATTTTTGCAAATCGGAATGAGATTGAATTACACCAAGAAGCATTTCAGCATTTGTGATTTTTTAAAATACAACGTAACGCTCCAAACAAGCGATCAAATCAAAAGTCGCTTTCGTTAGCTTTTGTGGATGTCAACGTCCAGATTGTGGTCAAAAATAATTTGTAGTGCTAACAGTACGCGCATACTGTACCATCATTGCATAATAAAATCCGAAACCAGCATAATCATCCCATCTATGACGCTATAAAACATTAAAACCGCTAATCGAAACCCTAGCAACTGTAAAAAAGACAGCCAAAATTACACTGTGCACCAGCAACTGAGCGTGCTAACGGCTTACTAACCTTTACAACTTTTCAAAAAAATACGCATGTTCCTGTTCAGTCATTCGCGAAATATCACCCCAAATATAAGTACTCATACTCTGTGGAAATATTCAACAAGATCTTGAACGCTGACGATTTTGAAAATGAGCTAATTACCGTAGTTAAACTAGCAGCGACAACAGTATCTTCTACTTGAAAAAACGAAAATCAGACAAAAGTACAATAAAAGAAATAATCAAATTGATGATGTATTTGCCAAAAGCAAAAAATAGACAGCTTGCCGTACGCTACTAACGCGCTGTATACCGGACCGGTACTAATCTTTTTAGCTTAAGCAAATCATACCACTTTGAGCAACAGTAATCACAGATCACAAAACATCACAATACAATTTTATGTGCTAATTTTCATTACCAGTAATTAAGCAAATCCAACTTTAGAGCGTGCATCATGCATTTGGATTGACAATAATTATACAGTACCGGTATGTTAAAATATAGTCGATATTTCCACATCAAATCCTTTAAGCAAAATTCCCATTGGAGTGGTTTTTAAGCCAACAGCTTCTGCTTTGTTTAAAATTTTGTTCCGAAGATTTCTCATTCGTAGCGAAGCATGAACAAGAACAACTAAAAATATAGTAATTCCATTATTAGTTCAGAGGGTTTTATGAAAACTTATATTACGTAGTATCAGATATGGCATTAAATCTTATTGAAACTGCACCACAGCAGTAGACTTTTTTTCGTAGTTAGTAGTGGTTGTATTTTATTTGTTGCGCGCAAAATACAGAAACACGATTCATAATACAAAATAATACTAAAAAGAACACGCACGACCAGGCAACTGGAAGAGACCCTAGTCAGAGGCGCCTGATAGCATGCAATGCATTGATGCACAAACATTCCGGTATATCTAACTGTGGCTTGAGCGACAATTACTACAAGAAAAAAAAGGAATCAAAAACAACTTACTCATGAAAAAAAAAGACATGTACGCGAACCTGGGAAAGACGATGAAAAGAACCAGAAAAACATTGATCACGTAATTAGCTACATTCGATGAAGGTTTAACACTAGAAAGATTGAAATTTTGATTTACCCTTAATGACAGAGGGTGTCATTTTGACACCCTTGTAGTTTGAAGTTCATAATTCAGATATTCTTTTTTTTTTAGCATAACAGCACGAACAGGTCAAACGTGGAGAAACAATTAACTAACTAGCGAAACAAGCGATGTATAACGGCTATAAGACGCACGATAATTTAGAACCACAATACGCGAGCAGTGGTAGTTTAATTGCAGGCTGTACACTAGGGTGGTTCAAAAAATATTTTTTTTTTCGAAATCTTCGTATTACCCCCTCAAATTGTTAGGTTGGTCATAAAAACCCCACGTACCAAATTTTAGCTCATGCGGTTCAGTAGTTAAGGAGGGCAAACATTTTAAAATTTTGAATTTTTCAAGAAAAATTACCATTTGTAGAGGCATATTTGTTTGATTTTATTTGATCAAGCGATGGCATAAATTTGCTTTGAAGATGATAACATCTTATCAAGAGTTGATTATGAACCGTATTACGACCAGATGTTCGGCCGAGATTACAATTATGCACTTTTATTTTTCACCTAATCAGACATGCGTTCAGCGCTTGCAGATATAACAACAGAATATTATTAAATGATATCTAGAATAGAATGCACAATGTGATGTTTTTGCTCGATTGAAGTTTAAGATCAGTATGAATTTGAGGGATTATCGAAAGTGTATTGATTTTGGTATTTTTACAGGATTGGTTTGAGTAGAGATGTGTTGAGTAAGACCACTGTCCACATGCAACTGATATTTGCTAAAATGACGTCATCTCGCTCTAAAAATGTTTTATTACCAATCATTGGTAAAGCTAGAGCAGAAGAGTTTTCCCAGCTAAGACTTCCAGCAAGGATGGAGGTCTTGCAACGGTACATTTACTTCTTTAAAATTGCCAAAACAACTAAGAGTAGAGCAGCAAATTCAACATCCCTTGAAGTTATAAATTTGTGGAAGAAAGTGGCAGACGGGTCTACTTCGAATTATACTAGTTACAAAACTTTAAAATCAGTCAAGAGTAAACTACAAAACATGTGGAATCAATATGATCGGATCAGATTGAGCTTACGTCCGAACCGGAAACGTAGTAATAAAGCAATTGCACAAGAACAAGATTTCAAAAATAAACTCCTTACTTTTTTTGATAAATCAAAACCTGATGCAAAAGAACACTTGAAAGATGAAGATTTCTTATTCCTGCAAGACCAACGAGGACCAAGAAAGTTCACTTTGGGCAAGAAAGACATGGAGTTGGAAAGACGTCTATCTCGTAAAAGGCATACAGAAGAAGCATTTGATCGAAGAAAACAAAAATGTGATGAAGAAGAAAGAGTATTGGAAGCAATTGATTCCGTTAATATTAGTGATAGGGATGTTACAAGTTCTCTTTTTAAATCTGAAGAAGAAATCCCAGAGACTAGTGGATCCTCCAAAAATGCCTTCATCACTCTCAATGTGCCTTTCGCCTTCCTGGTCCCCACCATAGAGCACGGTGGATGTCATCTGCAATCTGCGCGTTAAAAATGCTGTAACTACAAAATCAAGTGGAATTAAATGACGAACTTTTTCAAAAGTTGCAAGTATTTGGTGATTTCGTGGCTTGCTTTTATGTTCCCAATTGGTTGTGTGCGCCTTTAAGTGCTGAGGCTGCTGTCCAAGACCTAACGCTATATCAGGCGATGCTTTACTACAGCAAAAATGATGAGTTACCACTGCAAGAAATTGCGGCAAGAGTCATCAACTCCATGAAGCGCCATGTTTGGTATTTAACGGAGGAACTACTGCCACTCAGCCTCTGTTCAAAGCACGTTAAGCCAGAAGAAAAAGAACGGTTGGCTTTAAGACTCTTTCAAATTTATCGACGTAATATGCAAGTTGAGTTGATGCTACAAAAACCACTATTTCCTGTAGTTTTTGAAGAAACAAAATTATACGATTTATTTGGTGAACGGTCAACAATACCCTTCAATAGATTACAATTCACGGTTGAAGATATCCAATTTTTAAGGTATTCTTGCTCGAAATGGCCCCAATATGAAAGTTACCCGCGACTTGAAAGAACTGTTTCGACATTGAAAGTGGTGAATGATGCCGCGGAGAGAGGCATTCGCTTGCTGGAGGAATACAAAGACATTCTTACCAAAGACGTAGGGCAGAGAAATTTAATAATGCTATGCGTAGAGGAGAGTCGGAAAAATTTGCCCAACTTCAAGAAATCAACCCTCTCAACATCATCAGCTGCTGGCATTTGAACTGGCCAATTACCCGTTCTTCTATTGTTACCGTTTGTTGGTTAATAAAAAGAATTTTATTCAAGCCTTTGTACAACAAACCTTTTCACCGAGTTAGCAGGCAATTTGATGAGTGATATGGAGCTAATCACCGTTAACAAGTACTCCGTTTGAATGACATATTAAGAAACAAATGCGAATAGAAAACGAATTTTCAGGCGTAAGTTGATACCTATAAGCTGATCGTTGGTTACTTTGCTCGTAGAACAGCAGTCAGCTGACGCTCTCTGAAGTTTCTGGACTAGCTTTTCATCGTTTACAAGCAATATTACTCTTTTTATAACTTTTGTATCCAACATTTGTGTAGGGAGAAAATGGTAATTTTTCGTAAAAAAATTCAAAATTTTAAAGTGTTTGCCCTCCGTAACTACTGAACCGAATAAGCTAAAATTTGGTATGTGGGGTTTTTATGACCAACCTAACAATTTGAGAGGGTAATACGAAGATTTTAAAAAAAAATTTTTTTTTGAACAACCCTACTGTACACACTCGCTGTATACTGGCAGTGAATTTTCCACAAAAGAATTTTTGCTTTTATTGCATATGCCAGCAGAACGGTTCATTTTGCACAGTTGTGCTTGACATGGCAGTTTCGCGTTGAGGACATGGAGGTTGTTGGAAGTTTCGATCTGCACCAACATCACCTCTTCGTGATTGACATAGTAGAACCCTTCATGAAAGGCATGCCAAATTCTTCCGCCAAGTGATGCAAAAAATGCCCTCTTGAAATTTTCATGTCATTAATTTCTTGAAATTTGTATGCCTTTTTATGCCATTGATTGTCTGACTCTATGTCAACGATCTCTTCATCCCCAACTTCAGATATACCTTCGGGTATATGTCACGCAGAGTAGACAAAAACTTTTCAACTGATCCTTCTTTTTGAGCCATTTACTAAGCTGTAGCCCACACAAGGAATAAATGCTACTGGCTAACCAAACTTATCAAGTTTATTTTTGACCTAAAACAACAAAACTATTATTGAAAAAACGTCATAAGCAAATGCATAACAAAAGGATTTGACAATTTGTGAAATTTTTACAATGGCTGTCAAATGACACCTTTCGTCGTGTAAGGTAAATTACGAAAATTAGGCCACGTTTTGTACTCCACACAAAAAATGACTACAGTACCACGTCAAGCTCATTAAAGGATTAAAAGTCACCAAAGGAATACTGGCATATGGTCAGTAATGCTGGTTTCCAAGATACCCGTCGCCAAGGAGGATTGCAAATCATTTGTTTGTAGGCCTATATGGTAAATACAAGTACTAGAAATCACCGTTACACAAGTCGGTTTGTTTATTAACGGTGAAAACATATTTTGCTGAAGTAAGATTTTATATTCCGAATACATCAGGTCAGATATCTCCTAAACATTTGGCTTTTTCACACATGAAACAGTATGGAGTAACTTGTCTAACTCATCGAAGAAATGCTTGCAGTCAATTTTAGGTGTCCATAAATAACTGCAAGAATAAATTTACTTTTACCAATCGTAACATCCAGCCACAGATTCTCACAAGCCTCGCATTCAAGTTGAAGGTTATGAAAAATATTGTTCAAAGTGAACAGAACTTAAGAGATAAATACCAACTCCACCAATTTTAGTACTCGTTTTTGCATCAACAAAAGTGTAAGCGGGCAAAGAAATGTTAACATTTTTTTTATAATTCTGTTAATTTTTTTATAGTTCTGTTAATTTTTGCTGAAGACCAATTAGTAGGCTACATCATTAACAGCGAATTATCCCGTCATAAATTTTAAATGGTAAGCTAGTCATAGTTTTGAATGAGATGTTTCTTGAATTTGGTTTTAAATAATTTTGACGAGGAATTTTGAATGTCATTCCAGATTTTCACTCCTTGATACTTTATGCATCTTTGAAGCCGATTGGTTGAGTAGCGGGATATGTATAGAAGCTTTTTTTTGGTTTGGGTTAATCTTGTGTTTCTGTGGGATATCTGGCTGGTAAGGGTAAAATAATTGGAGAGTGGGGATGGCAGTTTATTACTAAAATGGGCGTGGACAAGTTTGCGAATTTCAAGATTATAAAGATCGGGAAGTTTAAGAATCCTAAATTTCGAGTAGAAAGGAGAGGGGCTGTCTAATAAACGACCTCCACCTATCCGTTTCACCGCCTTGTTTTGGATTGTGATTAGTTTGTTAAGGTAAGATGTATAGGTAGAATCCCACACGGGCAAACCGTAAAGCAGTTGCGAGTGGATGAGGGAGTAATAAATTTTTAGTAATGCATTGGTGGGCATGTAGTGACGAAGTTTTGAAATTATACCTACGGTTCTAGAAGTTTTGTGTGCTATGGTTGAGATGTGGGTGTCGAATTTTAGACTCGAGTCAATTGTTACTCCTAAGTACTTGACATTGTTTCTTAGAGAAATAGGTGAGTTGTTTATTGAGATTTCAACAGCAGAAAATGATGTGTTAAGTTTTGGTGGAATAATTAATGCATGGGATTTTGAAGGGTTTACTGTCAGTAAATTGGCTCAGAACCAACCGGATATATTATCGAGATCATTATTGATTTAAGAAGGATGTCAAGTTTTTGTCTGAAAGAGCTAGACAGGTATCGTCGGCAAAGAGCCTTGGCGTGCAACTAACGGATGAGGGTAAGTCATTAATATACAGTAAGAATAGTAATGGTCCCAGGATTGATTCTTGCGGAAACCCAAAGCTGTTAGTTAATGAAGTAGAGGTTTTCTCATTGATATACACATATTGCTTTCTATTTAAGAATGAACGAATTAAATTATTTGCTTGGCCCCGGATACCGTAATGAGCGAGTTTAGAAAGAATATTATGGTTAACAGTATCGAAAGCTTTGGTTAGGTCAAGGAAAATCAAGCCTGTATACTTGTTACTATTGATATTATCAAATATGTTTGTTACCACATCAATAAGAGCATGATTGCTTGATACTTCGCTTCGAAATCCATATTGTGTGTTTTGTATGACCTTGTATTTATTTAGGAAGCTAATAAATCTATTGTAGATGATGGGTCAAAAATTTTAACCAAAATTTGGCTGAAATTATTCAAAAAGCACTAAATTAGCCATTAAAGCATGTAAATTTTCAAATTTTTTCCGGGGGAGCATGCCCCCGTAACTCCCCAGAGCCTTTCTTGTTTCTCAATCAGCTTCAAATTAGTTCTGCTAAAAACATATGCTTGAAAACATTGAGGAAATTATGTCTCCCCCAACCTCTTTAAAAATTCTTGCTACGTCACTGAGTGCTGTGTATCAACATTTTTCTAATGAAAGGAGTAAGTTTCGTAGCAAAGTTGCAGTAAAAGACTCCCAGGATTGTGATAATATCGTGACTCAATCATTCCTTCACACTTTTGTTCGCTATTTGCAAATTATTATCTTTAAGAAAACGCTTGCTAAAGTTTGACCAAGAGCTTTCAGCGTGTTGGAAAAAAGCTATGGTTTACGCAATTGGCTACCAACGCACTAGTTGTACTTTACTAGCAAAATTTTGATTTTTTTTTTGGAAGCGGATACCGTTTGCAAATATACCGCTTCCACATCCCTGGCTACTGCATTCTTTAAGATTAAGTAAAAAGAATGTAACAGCGATTGATTATATGTTGCTTTCGGTTGTCTGAAGTATTGGGGGTAGTCAGTTCAATGCAATATGGCAAGTTACTGACACAGCACATTATTCTTACTACAACCCATGTTTTTGTACAAAAATTATAATTAAATTGACCATTAAACAAATTATTCATCTCCCTCCGCATTTCTGGCAATTTGATCATGCTCAGACTAAAAATATTTTTAAGTGAGATACCATAGATCTGTACTTTGAAAAGGGGGGTCTGGTCCCCCTTATCCTCTCCCCTTAAAAATTAAGATATGGCTTTTGCATTTGTAGTACGAGACCACCCCAATTTTTAAGGGTGAGTTCTTGCACTTTAAAGGTCCTCTTATACGCCGGAATATAAGGTAAATAAATTCAAAATGTCACCTCAGCCCCGGCCAATTTTTATGACTCCCTCGGTCTGGGCAAAAAGTGGCATACTCGGCCTGGGTCAGGGTCGGGGTCCCGGTCGATCCCTGTATAGGATTCAACAAAAAAAATTATAAACCAAGTCAAACAACAGAAAGTAACACAAGCATTTTATCACACTCGGGCAAGTTCATTTGAGTAGAGTTTAACAACAAGTTACATCCTTGGGAAAGCATATCATTCACTACATTGACTACTTAAAGTTCGCATTTTTGATCGTTAATATAAGACGTATTCTGCGTTTTCGACTTTGCAGTACGTTTTCTGGCCGTTATTCCGAGCTTCTTTAAAACGGGGCAATAAAGCCTTACGTTGTTGTTGCGAGCTTATAGGAAGATGATCGGTTACGAAGACTAGACTGGAGTTGGGATTATTTTCTTGTTGTTGCTTGTTGAAAGTTTGCAACTTTTTAAGCTGACTACATATACGCGACTTGTCAAGCGTGTTAGAGTCAGCTTGACAATGATAGGCCGATTTACCTTTCCACCATTTCGGAACAAAGGCCATTGAGGAAGCCTTTGTATATCAATAATCTGAATGCTTTCTGGATCCAAATCTAAAGCCTTGCTGAAAAACCAGTTGCATTTGTCCAACGTTTGATTGTGAGTTTCCCATGAAGTGTCTGTCGCTTCTTCAAGCCCATTAACGAGAAAGTTAAGTCTCTTGTTATAGCTGTCTTGCATAATCGCAGCTTTTTCAGTTTTATCTTTGTATTCCTGCAATGCTAGTACTTGCTTACCAAGGTTTTCCATTCTGCTGTTCATGTCTTTTCAATTACTATCCATTCTTAGGTTGAAAGCATCTAGCTTATTTCCAACTCGATCAATTCTTTGATTTACTATTTTAACTGCATTCAATACTTCTTCAAGTTTGTTTAAAATGCACGTGGTATCTATTTGCAATGATCTGTCTAAAAGCGCCGATTTTTGTTAAAATTTATAAGATTACAAAACAACCAGCAACTCGGTACATGTAAACGTCCGCTCACCAACAACTCGTGCGAGGAATGCCTAGGTTGTGCTGTCTAGGTTCTTTTGCATTTGAAACATTGCGCTGCTGAAGCAAAAATGCCCCGGGCCAATTGCACAGTTATCCATTTTTTCTCCCTACAACTGCTACAAGACCCAAATCTTTTTTAAACAAAATCAATTTCATAATCAGTCCAGATCAGATCATCACAATCAAAACGTAAAGATAAAAGTAAACATTTCATTAACCACTTAAATGTCCATTTTCAGTATAATGCAACTTACTTAAAATAGGAAGAGCAATGCTGAAAACAAAAATAGCTATTGATCCCAGCAAATACATGATTGACGTTGCTGCAGCTATGATAAATGCAAAAACTAAAGCAGGGTAATCTCGTTTGATTTTCTGAACAGCATGTCTGAACAACAAAATATTACACAATGTAAGTGAAGCATAGTTGCCAATTCATCTGTTTAGGACATTCAACATACTCACGTAAAAGGTTAAAAAAAATGAGGGCTCAGTTGCTAAGTGCACGCCATCGGTGCAGGAGGTCTGGGGTTCCATTACCGGATCGGTCAAATCGATACAGTGTCACCAATGGCTCGCCACCGCTGCGACGTTTCTTCGGAGCTGTGTAGTCCAGGCACTAAGCCGCGGAGATGGGCCCCGCAACTCGTTACACGCTTTGGCGTAATACCGCGAGTATAATGAAGATTTCGTTTTTGGACCTTAGTAGATAACGGTAAACCATTAAGGGTAACTCTGAACTGCGTAAGGTGATAAATAAAAATATTAAAAAAAATTAGCTTTGTACGAAAAAAAAACACATGATAAAATGATTCGAAAATTATTAATATGCAATCTTACACTTAATTGTCAAAACATTTAATTTACATAACAAACCTGTTCTGAGAAGCAAAAATAATGGCAGCAAAAAATCCAGTCACCAAACATCCACCCAATAAAGTCTCTATAGGGCTAATGTACCTAAAAATAATGCTGTTGCTGATACCAGCCTTTTCTTGAAACTTGCGGTGAGACATTACAGCCAATAGTCCACTTCACCGCAATTGGTAGATTTTGTTCTAGATTTATGATGATACCACAGAGGTAAATTAAGCTAATAGTCAAGGGTTTGCGCTTACTCTGATAAATATTATTTGCTCAACCTTTTCAGTGTTGGTAGTGAGTATTTTATCATGAATCTCTTGCCCACAGTAGATCCTGATTGGCCAATTTACTCAAAACCAGTCATGCATGTAGAGGCAAGCCAACCAACAATCACACATATTGACGCAAGCCAATCAGGACCTCGCCACTAACGACAGAAGAGATACTGCCTTCATTATACAAAAACGAAGTGGCTAATCTTACAGACCCGTACAAATAAGGACTTTGTTTATTTTATCACTTCATCACGCTCTCTGGATCGAGGTTAGTGTGTCACGGTAATAGAATAAACCAAGCACAAATTTGTACGGGCCTATACAAATAGCCACTGCCTATAAAAAAAGGTAATAGATTAATACCAGTAGTTTAAAAAAAAGTTTATGCTGTCCGTTCACATTTGCACCAAAATGTGGGAAGAAGTACACACTGCACCCTGTGCACAGCATACCGTATGCAATTCGTAAGTTTCCAAAAAGAAATAACAGTGCAAACAAAAACTTGAGCAAAACGTTTAGGTATACGTTGTCAAATTACAGACAAAATGTACATCTCTGGATATAGCCACGTAACTCAAAACATGCAATACAGAAGTTCTGCCGTCATTTGGCAAAATCCATTAACTCCAAAATTTTTGAAATTTCGTTTTTTTGCGTTTTTGCAATCGTTGCTCCAATGTCCATCTTGCGCGCAAATATCAAGTTTGTACACCTAACCCATTTTGAGTTATCTATGGTGGCAAAACCCATTAACTCCACTTCTGTGCAAAAAGTTGTCAAAAATTTTAAAAATTATCTGGCAAAACCTGTTAACTCCACTTGTAATTGTTAATTTTGTTATTGCGTCATAAACAAAGTTTAATGCATTTCTCAAAAAATTTCGGCTCACGAGTGAAAAATTGTGCGTAACAATATGACTTAATAGCTAAATGGTGATGTAATAGCTAAATGGTAACGTAATATCTAATTGGGTTCAATGCAAATTTGGATAAAAATCGAACGCAAGATTCATACGCTGTTTATACATTCAGCGATTAAAATTATTAACATTAAACTTTATTATTAAACTTTTATGATCAAGCACTTTTATTAAACCAAAAATTAAAAAAATCTACAATCAGGAACATTCTTAAAAAACCTGACCACTAAAACTTGATTTTCTCAAAAAGTGCAAAAGTGGAGATAATGGGTTTTGCCAAATGACGGCAGAGTTATGCATACATCAGTGGAAATGATGTGACAATCAACAGGGTTAGGAAAAATCGATTGTAATCGATATTTGATGGCGATATTCTTTACTTTTTGTTTATCAAATGCACTGGAGCCTTCACTTTTTTGAATGAGATTCAAATATGGCCTTGTCTTTACATTTTTTTTTTGGCGCAATTTGATATTCCACATTCGATTCTTTTTTAGGTTACTTTATGATACTTTAGCAAATTTAAAATATTATAATCGCCGGTATGTCATTACCTTGTTTTTGCTGATAAATTTCTTTTTGTGTCAAAAAAAAAACAAAAAAAAAGATTTTTAAAAGCAAAGTTGCTTTGCATATACTATGTCCATTGTTTGTTTGTAAGTTACCGCATAAATGTGAAGACATTACAAAAAATGCTTGGCGTACACCGCTAAATGCTCAGTGTAATATCGATAACAATATTCTTTAACTTTTTTAAACTACCAACAAAATCGATTATTTCTTTACTTTTTGGTGAACTATTGAATATTGATTATTTCTTTACTTTTTTGGGTATCGATTCCCAACCCTGACAATTAATTAGGGCAATGTTTTGCATCCAGTAGTTGACATTGTTATACTATGATTCACTATCGCAACAGTCTCTACTGACAGGTAACCCTCCACCTTTCCAAAAAATTAAACTATGTAGATGTACCAAAATGCATTCAAGTACAGTTACTGCTACTAACTACAGAAGTCACATCATAGTCTATGACATATCAATGAACTCACATGACCAATAAAAATACAGATAATATTATCACAAAATAGTTGGTTTGATAATACAAAAGATTTTGCAAAATTCTATTATTCCAACGTTTTTCGTTTTCCAAATCAGGCATTCCAAATCTTGCACTGCCAACAATGAAGTCATCAAAGCTGCGAAATGGAGACATCTGCAGTTTTTCCCCATTCATAATGAATACTAACTTGCACGTCCTAGGGCCTAGACTACCTTATCAGCTTATCGGTTTATTTTTAAGTTTGTAACACCTGAACAGTTGTCGTAACCTGCCCATATGTCCAGTTTAGAATAGCCCACCAGTTTTCTGCATCATACTCTATTTTTGACGTCATAATTGAAAGAAGTAATTATTGCTTCAAAGATTTATTTGTGATGTAGAGTCTGAGGGCTTTTTGAACCACTTAAACTGGACACGTGGACAGGTATTGTAAGTAAAATGAACTGGTACCTGTAGGTTGTACATATACCAGTTAGGTATTCAGATACCCAATACCAGTTAGCAGTGGGAAACCTGGTAACGTACCAGTACTGGTTGATTGCCTTTTTTAGCTTAACTGAGTTTACCCAAGCGACCCAACCCAAGGCTGGACAAACTAAGGCCCGCAGGCCGCATGTGACCTGCAAGATGATTTTATGCAACCCGCAGGCCCTTCCAAAAATACTAACTTTGACCTTGAATCAAGCCGAAGACCTTTTCTTTCTTTTTTCTATAGCTCCGCTCTGAATGTTAATGAAACATAGGACATCAGAGAATGGGTCATTCCATGTGTAATCAACCAATTTTTTGAAGTTCTGTAACCGCTAGTCTTGAATATTTTTGGTTTTGACATACCAGTATCTTATCATACTAAGCTTTTTTACACGAATTCATTAAAAAAAAAGTTTCATTCCATCTCATCCACTTTTTGAGTTATGACCGTTCAAAAATTTTGACCACTAGATGGGGTTTAAGAAAAAATCCTTAGTCACGCTTGACGATTTTTGTTAATTTCTTTATTTCTACAGCTACAATGAAAAAAAAAATTCATATTAACCATCTTTGGGGTCAAGAAAGCTGTTTTTTGACACAAAAATGGGTTTAGAGTATACATAATAGGTGAAATTTAACTTTTTAATTTTCTATATAAAGGTTTGGTTCTCGGAGCCGTTACAAAATAAGCAAACCAGTTGTAAAAAATTTTTTTTGCAGATATACCGTACCGTATGTTGTGCAAGGTTCATGTTTGCCACAAACAAGGTTTGAGGGCATTGTTTTTTGTATTGTTTGAAACAAATACTCAGTGATGGAAATGGCTGGAGTGGATTTTGGCGAGATTTAAAAAAAAAAATGCTCATCAACGTCAGACCCCCTAACAGGTGCTTTGCTTTTGTGAGTTCGGAGTTTTGATTTTATGGAGATTCGTATTTTACAAAACTTAGTAGGTGGAGACTGGAGAATCAAAATAACTGTCTTCTAAGACTACTTCACTTACAAACCTTTTTTTGCTTGAAAACGGGGTGCCAGTGAAAACCTGCATGTGCCGAAAGCATAACTTTTCTGCATTAAAAATGTCTACATAGCTGCACTTTCGAAGCTAGTAAATGTTTTTATAGCTATGATTGACAATATGTACGACCACAGAACAGAACAGTGTTTATTTCGTTGCCAAATAGTACACACAAACTCATTGTTAGTCAAAACTCATATTTTACATGCACCAACAGGCAGTCACGAAGGGACCAGTGGTCTTCGAGTCAAGTGACAGCCCGCGGACAGCGACAATTACTTCGTCCAAACGACCAGAGCCCACAAGCCAAAAGCCTACAGCTCCGCCCATCACAGTTAAATTTTTGATGTCACAACATAACTGACAAAAGTGAATATGATATCAAAAAACCCAACCACAGCACCCACGGGCCCCCAGCTCACAACACCGAACACGTGGACAGAGCAAAGCAATCACTAAATCATAAAAATAAAGAGAAAGCAAAAAATTACTGCAAGAATTAATTATTGTTTTAGACACGGATTTGTTGTTGTAAGACTAAAATGTTAAAAGTAATGGATCAACACTCATCAATCATTCACTGTATATACTGATTGAGAAAAAATTGTTTGTAACTAAATTTGAATTTATTATAGGAGAGCTGTTTTAAGTCTAGTGGAACGTCATTCCAGATCTTTGCACTGATGTATTTTACGGATCTTTGGGTTTTAGTAGCAGAGAAACGAGGAAGAGAAATATTTTTACTGGAAGAATGGCGAGTAGAATGAGTGTGACGATCAGAGGGATGCGAAAAATAATGACGAAATCGACATGGTAATTTATTTTGAGAAAATTGGGGTATGAATTTAGCTACTTCTAGTTTATATAAATCTTCCAGTTTTAGAATTTGTAACTTGAAATAATGAGGCGTCACACTTTCTCTTAAAGACTTAGTGATAATTCTTAATGCTTTGTTTTGTAGTCTTTTTAGGGTATTTAAGTATGTTGGAAACGTAGACGCCCATATAGGTAAAACATACATTAATTGAGTGTGTATCAAGGAATAGTATAATAGGAGCAATATATTTGAAGGAAGATAGTAACTAAGTTTGCATATTATTCCAACTGAGCGTGATATTTTATTTTCTAGCAAGGCAATATGATCTTTAAAAGACAATTGGTCATCCACAAGTAATCCAAGATATTTAGCTGTATCAGAAATAGAGATTTGATCTGCATCAAGTGTTAGAGTGAGGTTAGGGCTAGATTTTCGAGAATAAGGAGAAATGTATAGAGCTAGAGTTTTTTGTGGGTCTAGCGTCAAGTTGTTTGAGCGCATCCAATGATTTACGTTACTGAGTTCATCATTCGCTAATTTTTTCATTTTAGGAAGTGTTGCATCACTGATTAATAGAGCTGTGTCATCAGTGAAGAGTCTAAGGAGCGAATGTAAACACTTTGGCAAGTCATTAATAAAAATCAAAAATAAAAGCGACCCCAAAATCGAACCTTGAGGCACACCATATTCTATTTTTTTAAGGTTAGAACTTGCATTTTCAATAGCGACAAATTGCAATCTATTATTCAAATAAGATTATAGTAAATCATTTGCTACGCCACGAATATCATAAAAATCTGACTTTTTAATTAGTTTTTTGTGACAAACTGAGTCGAAGGCTTTTTTGATGTCTAAAAACATTAAAGTGGAGAAATTTTTATTCTGAATATTGTCAAGGCAATCAATTAGTATATCTAAAATAAGGGGTGAAGAGTGGAATGATTATGGCGGAAGCCAAATTGATATGATATAAGAATATTGTTTTGTTCAAAAAAAGAAATCATTCTGTTGAGAATAATGCGTTCAAAAATTTTAGGTAAGGATGAGGGCAAAGAAATCGGGCGATAGTTTCCCGGTGAGTCAGCAGGTCCTGAACTATATACAGGAATTACTTTGGCTACTTTAAGTCTGTTCGGAAAAATACCAAATGAGATGCATTTGTTTATTATGTTGGCAAGTGGAAAAGCTACAATATCTGCAGCAGTTTAAAAAAAAATGGGAGTATGTCATCATAGCCACTAGCTTTGCTTAAACTGAGTTTGTTGATGGCGCATTTAATTTCATAAGGATCAGTGGGTTTGAGATATATGGGAGAGGGGGAAGGTGATTTTAAATATGAAAGGTATTTTTCGTCATCAACATTATTTTGTTTAGCGACTGAAGATTTTCCAACATTGGCAAAATGATAATTTAATTTTTCTGCTATTTCAGAGGGATTGGTAAAACATTTGCCATCAATGTTTATGATGTTGGGAGCTGACGTTGCAGATTTAGAAGATCAAATTGAGCGTAACACTTCCATTTATGCATTTTTTGTTTTCTTTTAATAGATTTTAAAATCCCTTTGGAGATCCAGGGTTTGCTCTGAAGTTTTTTTTGTTTTCTGGAGAGTTGTTTGAGTGGGGCATGCTTATCTATTGTTGTTTGAACCAAAGAATAAAATTGTTCGAATACAGAAATCACATTATTTTCATCTATAGACACTACAGTTTCTGAGAAGTTTTCTAGTGATTCATGGAGATCAGCGTTGAAATTATTAGAAAAATTTGCAAGTGACCTTTTAAATTTGGGCTGAGTCTTACATTTTGGGAAACAGTACACTGTAAATCAAATTGGGTAACGTAGACCCAAAAAACTTGGGTTATCATTTTGGGCTCGAAGGCTGAGAAACCCAATTTGCCAACTTGGGTAATAACGACCCAATTTACAAAGTTGGGTTTGTTAACCCAATATCCATAACCCAAATACAGTGGGTAACTTGACCCAAACTACAAACTTGGATCTTTAAACCTAATTGAAAATTTTGGGCTCGAAGGCTGAGAAACCCAATTTGTCAACTTGGGTAATAACGACCCAAATTTTCAATTTGGGTGTTTAACCTTAAATCTTGCAGATCAAGAAAATTGGGTAATTAATACCCAAGCTGAAAATTTGGGCGCTTTGTCCCAAATGCTTTTAGCTAAGGAAAAAAGCCCAATTTTCAGATTTGGGTTTTCCGATTAATATTTGTGAATGCGTTTTTGCTTAACTCGTAATCACAACAGTCGTCATAATCACTTAATAATGGAGGATTCACAAGAAATGCACAACAAAATATTGCAATAATGCTTTATATTGTCAAAAGAAATAGGTACAAATTAAATGTTCAACAAATAACAGCATTGATTATTTGAACATGTTTAGGTTCACATATGAAGCGATTATAAATAAAACTGATCCAAACGATGTAAATATTATGCGATTATGACCTCAATTTAAATGAGAATTGCAAGTAACCAATTCCTGCAAGCACAAATAGAAATCTGCCACAACCATATGCAAACCCAAGCATTTTTAACTCACAAATGTATGTAAAAAAATAAACAATCATAGATACGGAGCAGTTACAGTATGCTACTCAAAGAATAAAAAATGAAGTGCATACGCAGAGACAATACAAAATAATGCTTTTGCAAAGATACAAAATAATGAAGTATTATGATACATAAAATTAATTAATTTCAGTTATTATCAACAATTTACTGTGCACTTTAAGTGCAAACTATTGTGCGCTCACAAAAACAAGGTTAGCAGCAATCAAGTTTAACAAGATGTTAAAAGGCAATTACAGTAGCTCTCAACCATAACCAAGAGCTTGTGTCACGAAGGTTTCGACTATGCCTAATTATATTTACGTTATGTCAGTCAGATATTCCGCTGAAGCAAAATTATGTCAATAAGCAACCAACCACAGTCATGATGTTGCATAAAAACTAACCAAACAAAATAGGCTAAAAAAACATGACACCCATACGTTAGAATAGAACACAGGAAACAAAGACGGGCAAACAATGTTTAGTGCAAATGTTATACAATCGGTAAGCAGCAACACACTTCTTTGGAATAAATTCGACAAGTTATCAGTTCAAAGTTTTCCCCCTAAAACGTCTGTTTTCGCATATTATGCATCTGAGAAGTTTTTATTTTACCATTTGTCTCAATTGTTTTTTCCGTTCGCTTTCATTCAAGCCTTTTGTGCTATTCAGGACGCATTAGATAGCATCAACTGTCTGCAGAATTTAGTGTTTCGATGCACATTCTTCGCAGAATTCCCTAAAAAGATGGAGCAATTGTAAGCCCAAATATTGTATATAAATAATGAGCCAGAAAAGCGCATGATGAAAATGAAAATTTCCATCAGATTATATAAATTGCAGTATTTGAGAGAAACCGTTTAAACTTGGGCTTATGTCCAGCAGTGCTTTTGTTAAATTTCAACTATGAAAAACAGTTTGGAATGACTGGGTAAGAAAAAGCAAACTGGAGAGCCCGCGTATCTGCTTTGGTAGGCTTTCATTTAAGGTCAAATCTTCAGCAGTTCGAGTGATGGGGTGTCTTAGATATAGAACAAAAGAGACAATTCGGTTTTATTGTAGCGTGAAGCAATATGGTAATAACAAGACATATAGCGTTTCAAACCAAATTATTATTTACTCCTATCTACAGTGCGAACAGGTCTTTTGGAACTGAACAGTTTTATGCGTTGATGAAAACCTTTGCGCGTTATAGACAGGCAAGTAAACTAATGCCATAGAGTTTGTCTTAAATAACAGACAAGCAAACAAGGACTCTAGCGCTTTATAATTTATGCTTTCTTAGCGTTAAGCACATAAAAACCTTAGCATGGGCTACCATGGCAGTCTTTAGGTTGTTCACACCTTTGCATCCCAACTAAATAATTATCATTTATGTTTAACTGTACCAAACAATCAATTTCTGAAACTTCACAAAAACGTTTAGCAATAAACCACTTGCTTGGAGCAGGCTTGCTTATGTGGAATTACATTTTTAATTTCTTTACCCAATAAAAACCATTGGATAAAAACTGCTAATTGAGGTTTGATCATTTTTAGTAACAGGAACAACAGCTACAAAAAATTTAGCCAGTCTATAGCCTTTTCAAATTTTAAACATTATTTCAAATTTCCAATCAACAAAGTTCATTAACGCCACATTACTTGATTTAATAATAATTTTTTATCAAAGACACAGAAAACAACATGCAACAGCTCGACTAGCATCAAATTATGCTGACCTGTAATTGTCACAAAATAAGTTTGCTGATTTTCATGAAACAAAGAGGTTGATGCAAAAATAATCCACTGTGAATTATTTTATATGCATGTTGCCCATGTGTCATAACCACTGCTTTAACTTTACATAATAAAACTGAAAGAGTAGTATACTATCATAACAAGTTTCTAACACACAGCTGCAGGGAGCAATGCAGTGCATGTCAAGCCATATTTTTTGCACCAAGTTCTTTGATTTTACTGCTTATTGCATACGTAAAATCATGAAACCACTCACTACATAATCAAGTGTCACTTTCTATGAGTTGCATACCGGGCCTATTGGTTAAAGCGCCTTAGGTAGGCAAAAATTTATAAATAGCAGTATGAAGTAGAATAATCACAATGCACTTGATTGGTAACATACTCATATTCGTATTGATGTGCATGGCATATCGAGAAAAAGTTTGAACTGCTCTTCTGTCAATATTTTAAATATATGATGGCACATTTTTGACTGTTTCACAAAACAATTTAAATGTTTATCACTGCCACATGGATGCCTAACAAAACTGGGTATCATATACAATCAGTTATTAGTGTGAAGCATTACATAATGCCTTAGCATTTACAACACAACATGCATAATGTTTACTGTTTATCAGTCACTTACCTTGATTCGTTGCATGTCTGTTTTGGTTTCACACACAAAGGTAAATACATGTTATGATGAATTGATGATCAGAAACTTCAATGACAATTCGACACAGTAGTTGTACATACATCACATTAACAGCATGAAGCATCAGCTATATAACATGACTGCTAGGCCCATTCTCTAATTCTGAAATTTACTATGTTTTTACATCAATAAATGTACATTGCAAGCTATTTGATTGCTTATATATCCAGTCAACACTTTGGATAAGCAAGATCCATACCAGTATCAGTGTAATGGGTATTGTGGTACTTTAACATAAAATTGGGAAGTGGCAGCAGTGTCATTTCCAAATCGGTTTTCTCCACATGGAGGCTCATTTAGATTGACTCATTTTTCTCAGATCAACTCAGCTTCAGATTTCCCCAAAACTCTTATCAACTCCAACCTCTAATGGTCCAACTTGCAACTACTAATAGTGGGTTTACACGAACAAAAAAACGTCAATGGAGCAGAGCTGAGCTTTGTTTGTTCTTTGAAGCTTGCAATGAAGCTTGGCTCCACTTTGCTCAACTAGCAAAGCCAAGTTGCATGACATTAGGCCTATAAAATAAAAGCTCAGCTTCTCACCGTTTTGCACTATTTTTTTAGCTTATGTAAACCCAGCTTAACAACTCTAAATTTGAACTGTAGTCACTCCAATCTCCAGTTCTACCATTCCTCCGTACCTGTACTAGTGCACTCTGGGAGTTAAGAATCACTGAAAAGGGTCAGTACCAGTAGACCTTTAAATTTTTTTTGCCTTCTGATAAGCTTTTCCAAATTCAAATTATTTAAAAGTTCGTCAAAAAACAAGTTGTTTTAATTTTCTATCCCGCCATTAGCAGACCTAAAAGAAGCATGCGCAACCAGTAACTTACTGACATCTGACTAGGCAGCTAGGTCTTAAGTCTAGTAGCTAGTAATAAAAAGACCTGCGGACTACTAGTACTTGTGGTCTTCGCAGCATTTCCAAATCTGTAGATACTGCATACTATGATAGCTCACTTCAGCAAGTTGAACACATGAATCTGCAGATAACTTTAAAATCATTGTGTCTACATAGCCTACCTAAGTCGTTACCGGAACCTTTAGATTTTAAATTAGCTTTTTACTCCAGCGAGAAGCAGCAGCTTCAGTTCCGACGCATCATTTAATTCGAATTTCGATTATTTTGGCGCTCACTGATTGCGCTGATCACTAAACCGTAAAGTTTATTGAAGCGTAAAGTAAAATTTAATTAATTTCTGAAAAGTGCTATTTTATTAGAATAATGAATTACATCATGCACATTTAATTATTATTAAAGTCTGCCAGCAAAATTAATAAATTACGCTGACAAACGATGGTATACTGCAAGTTGAAAGCTTAGGTTGTTTGGTTTATGCGGTAGAGTGAAGGTTAGCCGCTTGCGCAACTGTCTATCATAATAATGTTGAACTTGAAATTAAAATGACTAGACACAGGTATGTAACTTAAAATTGCTATAGCATAAGTAGTGAGAAAAAAGACAACAATAGCTTATTAAATGACTTGTGAAATTGGGGTTGTCATCGGTTTTATTTCAAGTGGAAATATACTGCAAAATTTAACTAGGCCTATATCAATTTGGGGTAGATGACGCATTCTGTCTCATCAAGCAAAACAGCTACACAAATGCTAGTTTATAATGCTTAGCATTTACGTCTAAGCAAAATTTAAGCGCATGCGCGTGGTAAGGCCTTGAAAAGCAATAAATCGCAGACTACTATGGCTTCCGGCTTTCCGTTTTGCTAATGTAGCAACATTTACCAATGCCCGTAGATAAATGCTATAAAAATTTAAGATGGCTTGCCCAGCTCCAATATCTGCCAAACACGCAGATAAATCTCAGAAAATTTTTAGACGGCTCGATTATCCTACAGACCAAGTGATCAACTTAGATAAAGCATGTAAGGTTTTTGGTGGTTGGCCTTAGACCAGGGGCGCCAAAGTTTTCTCCAAGAGGAACAAATTTCATAAGGTAAAGTACCCGAAGGCTAATGATCTTTTGTGGTTCTATGTGTTTTGCTGCTCTTCGTAACAAAAATGGTTTCTGTTGCAATTATGACGTAATAATGGTTTAAACTTTTCTCGCCGGTTTTTGTCGTCTCAATCAGATAGTCTTGTCGCATTTACAGCGTAAAAAAGCAACCTCCAGTTAGATTGGACAGGCTATCTAACTTTACATGTGCTTGTAGGCCAAAAATAATACATTTAGCAGCAACAAGCGCGGGCCGTATGAAAACTCATCGAGTGCTATATGAAACAACTGGGTTTTGCACTCAATGTTTCCTAAACTAAGAATTGCTTAAAGTGCAACCCGTTTTTTGAGTTTAAAACCAATCTATTATCTAAAAATTTTCCCCAAAGATCTTAGTTTTAAAATTCACTTTCCCAAAATAAGTTATTTAACATTTTCCCAAAAATTTTTTTGGCTTTAAAAACAATATACACAATTTATTATTTCAGGAATTATTTCCCAAAAAAAATTAATGGGTTTAAAATCCATTGACCCAAAACAATAGTCATAACACTCACCCAAAAATTTAATTTGGGTTTGCTACCACATTACCCAAATTAATATTTGCAAACACGATTACCCAAAATTTATTTTTGGGTATAAAATTTTTAACCCAATTTACTTGGGTGATGTGCTTTGGGTCATGCAGAACCCAAAATCGACTTTGGGTTTTTGCTTATCATACCCAAAAAAATTGGGTTTTTGACCGTTTTTTTTGGGTAATGCATACATTTGCCCAAAATTGGGCAATGCGATTACCCAAAATTTTTTACAGTGTAACCATGACAGGATAGTAATCGGTTATAACATGATTTAACACAAAAGGGGAAATGCGTAATCGGTTTTCATTAGTCAGTATGTGATCAAGGGTAGAAGACGAAGTGTCTGTAACCCTAGTAGGTTTATTGATAAGAAAAGCAACGGAGTTGGAGTCGAGCATATTTAAATAATTAGTCACAATGTTATTACTTTGCGAAGAAGTGTTGATATTGATGTCGCCGAGAATAAAGTAATAGGATTTTGTATCGTTTAGCTCAGAAATGGAGTTATTGAGATAGTCAGAGAAATCCTTCATATTGCTAGTCGGGTGTCGATAAATCGTCCCTATAATGTAGTGGGTGGAGCTAACGGTAGATTTAATTCGAACCCATAAGTTTTCACATCCAAAAAATTCAGTTTGTAAAGTTATTTCTTCGTATTGTAGGGTATCAATGATATAAATTCCCACTCCCCCAGCATTTGAGGAAGAGTTAACGTGTAGAAAAATATAGCCTGAAATCGAGATATTAAGTAAAGGCTTGTCCTTGATTTTTGTTTCCCTAATACATATGACACAAGGCTTTGTTGGAAAGGTTGATAAGAAATGCTAGAGATTGTCAAAATTTTTTTGAAGAGATCGCATATTAAGGTGCAGTAAAATTAAAGAATCGTTGCAATTATTAGGAATAGAGTTGACATCAACGAATTTACAAGGGTTGATATTTTGAAACAAAAGAGAAAAAGTTTTTTCACTGAAATCAAATTTACTTTAAGGGTTGGTAGAAAAATTATCACAATCCGGAGCAGTCACCAGACGTGAAGACACACTGGTAATTTCAGCATCAGAAGCACAAGAACTCATGCTGAAAAAAAAAAAGACAACAACAACAACAAAATCAATATACACAATAAGGGACAACTACACTCTACCGAGAAAGAGATTAACGAAAGCTCGATGGCAGAAACGCATAAAGGCCGGTCATAAAAAATCATTTTGAATAGAAGCAAGTTGTGGGGCTTATCAAGAAATGATTGTATGTCAGAAAATGTAATAAATAAATGTGTGTTGGTTATATTTAGTAATCAAAAATTGAAGTTAAGAAGTTATTAAATATGGGAGTCAGTAAAATTTGAATTTGTTGTCTACGTTTTATGAGTTAATAAAGCACAATGAATTCATAATAATTATTGTCTCCAGTAAAATATTAAAAAAGCACAGATAATTACAATTTGAGAAAACAAGTATGTCAAATGCCAATTGTGCCGTGTCAGTTGCCACACCAGGCAAAGTTAAGTGTTTGTCAGTGCGAAGACGTCAAGGGCAATTTCAACTTATACACAAAAGCAATTTATAGCAACACAGAGGTACAATTACAAAATATAAACTCATTTGCTACCGGCAAAATACCAAAATCACGATGGGGCCAGGTAATAGAAGTAAAAATAATTGAACAATTTGCAATGAAAGAACCTTCATTTTCGGATACTATACAAAATCTTTGCAGCGCAGCAGCGCATTATTTGCAAGCGAATGGAAAATTACGAGTAGGCTACAATTATTTGATGCTGGCATTGTGAATAACCGAATTTAATAATAGACTACAAAATTAATATTCAGCATTGTTGCATCATAAAAGAACAAATGTCACAAGACTTAGCAAGTGGTGAACGGAGTCGTGTTGATTTAACATCGAAATGATGAAGAGATAACATTAATCTAAATTAATCGAAGAAAATACCATCACCCGTATTCAACAAGTGAACAATAGCGTAAGCACATGTTGTAAAGAAATTGTCTGCATGATGACTTTAGGTATCTATGCTTTAGGTACCGGTAGATCACGACTTAATTTAAATTTACTTTAACACCGTCAACAAAGAGACAGTAATCATCATTGAGAATATGCCATTTTGTTTTCTTCTTCAATTGCTTGGCTTCTTTAAGCTTCGGTAGAAGTTGCTTTCTTTGCTTAAGTAGCCGGGAGATGCTCGGTGATATAGACTTTGAAATCATTTTCTTGATTGGCATTGTAGCTTTTCAGGTGCTTTGCAGATGCAAAGACCAAACGTTTGTCAAAAATGGTGTTGACCTTGATAATTATTGGCCTAGTCGTTTTAACACCATTTTTAAAAATTGGTCGCTGAGGTAGTCGATGAATATCAATGATTTTGATGGAAGGATCCAGACAGAGGCCTTCAGCCATAAATTTATTGAATACGTTTAATGTCTCCTCATTTGTTTTTCCAAGCATTACTTGATTCAGAAATCCCATGAACTAGGATGTTTGATCTTTTGCTATAAGCCTCTTTAGATGCCTATTCCTTTGTTATAGTTTCTTCGGTTAGTTCTAATTTTTGTTCCAGATCTTGTATTTTACTTTGGAAGCGTCTATTTCACCGGAAATTCCGGTTACCGAAGTTCGAAAATCGTGGTTTGCGGAATCGAAAACATCCCCTAATGGTTCCCTTACTGTGAGAGTCGCACTACAGGAACCGAAAACGGTTACGCAACTACGATTTTTTTAACCTTCGGTAACCGTAATTTTCAGTGAAATAGACAGTTCGTTTAACTTTTAGCTGATTTAATTCATCGCTAGAAGCTTTATTATCAATATCCACTGTCAAAAAATCCTGCCTCTCGTTTGTTTTTTCTTCAAGTTGCATTATTTTCTGATCTATTCTGTCAAATTTAGCATTTATGTTATCTACTGCTTGGAGAAGCCTATCAATTTTAGATTCAAGAGACATTTTTTAGACTAGAGTAGCCACAACTGATTTGCATAAACTTGTTTTTGATGAGATTAGCTAGCCTTATTCACGCTTGAAAATCAGACACGTCCGCTCATCACAATCACAAGTTTCAAATGATACCGGGGGTCTGGGCAGTGGGGTCAGAGTCTCCAACCGGGGGTCTGAGCCCCCAACCGAGGGTCTGGGGTCAGAGCCCCCAAACACCAACGAATTTTTAGGGTTTTCACATACAAAAACACTCATTTTAGCAGACTTTTTTACGAAAAAAGGACAAACCGGTATCTGCAGTTCAGTTGCGAACACTCGTGGTATACTGGTACATAATACGAAATTGAATTAAACTATGATTATGGCAGCATTGATATAATAAGAACTACTTCGAAGTAGGCCTATATTACGATTTTGGACTTCGACAACCAAGTCTGCAAAGGCCTTTGACAGTCTACAGGGTTTTTATTGCTATTTTATTGCTGCGGATGCCTCCTTTTTTATTGCGGCGGACAGGGTTTTTATTGCTGCGGATGACTGCTTTGAGACCACTTAACAATTCTATCTGTGCATGAGAGATGTACAGGAGGCGGAGTCGGAGCAGGAGCCGGAGTTAAGCAAATTTTTTCGGAGCCGGATTGGACTCGGAGTTAAGTCTAACGTCAAAACTGGAGTAGGAGTTGGAGCCGGAGTAACCATTTTTTAAAGCTATTATTGCAATGTAAACTGAACATTGACAAAAGTTACGCTCGCTGTGAGGCATCGGTTCGTGCACAGTCTCTAAGTAATCTCAATAGCATGAAATTTAACATAGGCCTAAAGTTTGGATAATGTTGTGATTGTTAAGTTTGCAAAACTACTCCGAGTAACAGGAGTGAAAACAGGAGTTGGAGTTTTGATTTTTGGCGTAAACACTAAACAGGAGCAGGATTGGAGTAGGATTCTGTAATTTTGGAGCAGGATTGGAGTCGGAGTTTCAAAAAAGCGACTTCGGACTTCTCTGCTGTGCACGAGAAGCTAAATACGCGAAAAATCATTTTCAACAAAACCGCTACAGCGTTTTTGAGAGTCACGTGATGCGTGAAGAAAGTTTAAGTACAAAAATTTTACATTGTTATGACAACGGTGAAGTGGTGTAGGGGTTAGCACGACAGACTCCCACTCGCGAGGCAGAGGATCAATGCCGAGGCAGAGGATCAATGCCCTCCTAGGTTATGATTTTTAGTCAGCGCATTATGCTGAAGACTCTGTAGCGATTCTGTTGAAAATGATTTTTCGCGTATTTAGCTTCTCGTTATCTGTGCCAGAGGTGTCCGGAGTCTCATTTTTGAGACTCCGATTCCAATCCTACTCCAAAATTACAGAATTCTACTCCCATCCTGCTCCTGTTTAGTGTTTATGTCAAAAATCAAAACTCCAACTCTAGTTACTCGGAGTATTTTACAAACTTTACAATCACAATATCATTCAAACTTTAAGCCAATTAAATTTCATGCTCTCCAGAAAGAGATTCATGACCAGTTGAGCTAGCTCTAATATTTCTACATGCAAATTTGTAGTGACTACACTGCAGTATCCAGCACTTCAGGCGAAGGCACTCCCCTTGTATGATTAGATTATGTGTATCAATTATTTTATTTTTTTACCTCTACCGCCGTGCTATTGATCCGATCATCTTATACGACCGGCGAAGCAAGAGAAAATAAGTTCTTCTTGCTCATGTGGAATTGACGTAACAGGTGCTTTGTTTGTTGGGTCAACAGATAGTCTAAGGTTATCTAATATAATCAAAATTTTGTACAATTGGATTGGAATCCACGACTTTGGAATTTGTTGACGAGAAGAAAGAAGATTAAGGCAAGGATTAAAGAATTATCAACCTTCTACACAAGACTTGAACAAGACATAGGCCTAGCTGCGTATGTACTAGGTAGGTGATTCCCTACAAATTTCCTGTAACAGTGTGGTGTAACAAATCGAATGAATTAAAAATAATACCGGTCAGCAAAAATGCAGTATCGCACTAAAAGCACCTTAGTTGCTGCACCTTGCTATGTAGCATTGAAGCTTTAAAAAAACGCAGAGGAGACAATTTCAAAATACTGTAACACCACAATGAGCAATTTTAAGCAATGAAAAATAAAAGGCAGTTAAGCGTTTGAATGTAAAAAATCAATTTTTATCAAGCAACGGTGGGTTACTGGCAGAGATGGGCGCGATACTCAATTTTTGAGTTAATCGATATCGATACACGATACTTGAAAATAGAGTTAATACCTATACACGATACTTTAAAGAGGTGTTAAATCGATACCGATATCGATACTCGTATCGCCGATACAAATATCTTAATACAATATCAGGAAAACAAATCAATTAAAAAAAATTGGTTTACAAATATTAAAAAAACTGCTACAAGTTTGCAATCTGCAAACAATTGCAAAACCTAAAAATATCACTTATTTTTTTTTTTTTGTTGCATAGTTATCCTCCTATCATCACAAAGCGATTAATGCGCTATACGAGCTCGCTTAGGAGTTGCCAGCCATCTATCTACCACACCAAGATAAGGGAATCCCGCTAAGTGCCTTTTCCAATGGCACAAGTGAACTTGCCGGCTTGTTATCCACACTGTCCCTTTAATGCTGAGCGTCAAGCAGGGAAGCTGTGAACAGCACTTTTAAAGTCATTGGTTTGACCCGACTTGGAATCAAAACCCGAGTCTATAGCTCTCGAGGCGGACGCTCTTATTTCTCGGCCATTTGAGCTGTTAATTTATTTTATTTGTTTATTCATTTGCATCAGACACACACAAAAAAACGGTCTCAAACGTTGCCAAAACCACTTGGTCCAGGGAGAAATAAAATAAGGAACAAAAACGCCAAAAAAAAAACAAGCATATTATTTACAAAGAATCACAATCAAAAAAGGCAGACAGCTTCAAGCAACATACATAAGATTATTGTAATTGATAAAAAACTGAATCATAACAACACCTTGATGACATCACAGCTTGAATAAATTTGTTAACTGTACTGGAACGATGGCGAACAAATGAAAAAGTAGATTTGCGTATAATAGCATCAAATGTGTTAATGCCATGTTGTATTTGTAATGTTCGAGCACTGCAGCATCGTTTGGGACATGTTCAGTGTTCCCTCTAGAGCAGGGGTGACGAACCTATTTGCGGTCGCGGGCCACTTTGTTACTTACCAATAAGCAAGCGGGCCGCATAACTTTTTAGTCATAAACAGTGGCGTAGCGAGAAATTTTAAAAGGGGGAAGCCACAATTTCCATATTTCTTTAAAACGTTTTTTTTTTTCGGCAGAACAAATTTGAAAATGATTGAGAAACAAGAAAAGCTCTTGGAGGGTCCGGTGGCATGCTCTCTCGGAAAATTTTTGAAAATTTATATGCTGTAATGGCTATTTGTAGTGCTTTTTGAATAATTCTCAGGCAAATTTTGTTAAAATTTTTTGACCCTGATTCTGAGTGCTTTGCCAAATATGATGCATTTGGCGCGCACATTTTCGATTATGCGTGCTTAAGGTGTAAGGCTTATCGCTCTCGAAGAGGTTCGAAGTTATGGAAAAATTGTATGCATCAAAAACTATTTTCAAAATGACTGGTGGGAGGATGCATACCTCTCATTCTAACCCTTGGATTAGCCACTGGCCATAAGCTACAGAAACCATCAAAAGAGTCTGGCATGTTTCAGTCACTTGGCACCATTAGTTTTGTTCTATTTTTACTAAAAGGCAGAGTCAAAAAGGGGGAAGGATGGCACAATGGCCCCCCTCTGAATACGCTCCTGGTCATAAACATATCGGATATCGGTCCAATCTTTTTGAAATACTCTTTTTTCATCTACAATATTTCGTTTTTTCGCTGAAGACATCGCTGAAAACAAGCGGCTAATTAAATATTGATTCAAAAACAGAATAACAAATACCTTAAGAAAGCAGTAAAATTTGCATACGATAAATGGTACTGCCACCTCACCAATTTATTTCCGCGAACTCATAATTCCTACTACTGTAAGGCAAGCTAAGCTGTCACTCGAATAGTTACTCGTAAACTGGTGCACTATGCTGAAGCTGCAACGGACTCGAGTTATGTTATTATTATTTCATGACAATGGATGAACTGCTGAATCCTGAAACAGATGACTTGTATTGAGCGTTTATACTGTATAATTACTGTGTGATACGCGCTTGATTAAATCAGGGCTCAGCTTTTGGTATCGCATCGCAAAGATTAGACGGAAAAAAAATGTTTAAAAGTACTGGTCTCGCCAAAATGTTCGCGGGCCGCAGGAAATTCTTTCGCAGGCCGCATGCGGCCCGCGGGCCGCATGTTCGTCACCTCTGCTCTAGAGTGAGAAATTTGAGAAAAATGCGAAATTTTTGGGCAAATTTTACTGATTTTGAACCAGAAATTAATATTATAAAATGCAAAACTGAAAACTTATCGACAAACAAAAAACTTGAATATTTTACAGTAATGCAAGACTGTAGCTTGTATCTTGGAAAAGCAAGTTTAATGCAAAAAGTCTGTAAAAGGTGTCCTCAAAGTAGTGAAATCTTTGGGCAAAAATTTCAATGAATTTATCATTTGGGCAAATTCGCACTAGTCAAAATCCTAGAGGAAACACTGGACATGTTATAATCAGGGCTCCCAGCCAAAAATGGTGAAAAAGCGGGAAAGAACGAGTGGTCAGAAACTGGCAACAGGAGGGCTATGTCGGGGGTCTGGGGGCAAAGCCCCCAGCCGCCGGAAGCAAGGGGTGTGGGGGCAGAGCCCCCAGCCACTGAAAATTTTTGCATTTTTTACCTAAAAAAATTAATTTTTAGTGCGTTTAACTGTATAAATATACTGTAACAATGTCTTATGTATTATGCATTATACGAAATGCTCTGACATGTGACAATCACTTTCCAGTGGCGCACTCAGGATTTGTCAAGGGAGAGGGGCTGCAATCGGAGGTCTGGGGGCGAAGCCCCCAGCCGCCAACGAATATTTAAGGTTTTTACATAAAAAAAACTCATTTTAGCACATTTGTTTATCGAAAAAGGGTGTGCAGTGAGCGCAGTCACAATGGACAATGCAAAAATATTCTCGCAGCTTATGTCTAAAAGCAGAAGCTTGGCTAAAGTACGTGAAAGGAGGCTGCAACCAGTAGCGTATGCAGGGGGGGCTCCTAAGCGTGCGTTCCCCCTCAGGCCTTCTTCGATACATGTTACAAACCTGTGTTGCTCAGATACTGCTAGAAAAATCGTTCCTTCACGTGGAAAAACTTCTACGCGCCATAAGCGCATGCAGGGCAGGGGAGATGGTACCATGCCTCCCCTTTTTAGCCCTGTGATAGAAGGTGCTAAAACCTAACTTTCTGTCTATAATTTCACAAACTAATAATGATTGCAGCCTCCTTTCACTTATTTTAGCGAAGCCTCTGCTTTTAGACATAAGCTGCGAAAATATTTTTGCATTGTCAATAGTCACTGCACTCACTGCATGCCCTTTTTCAACAAAAAAGTGTACTAAAATGAGTGTTTTTTTTTTATGTGAAAACCTTAAAAATTCGTTGGAGTCTGGGGGCTTCGCCCCCAAACCCCCGGTTGTGTCCCCGTCCTTTGCCAAATCCTGGGTGCGCTCCCCCCCCTTAGAAAATTTCTGCGTACGCTACTGGCTGCAACTATTATTAGTTTGAGAAACTATTATTGGTTTGAGAAAATGCGACATTGCTGGGTAAACAGTCAACTGCAATATTAAGCTGCTATATGAATGGGAACCCAAGGTAAACTCTTCCATGCTAAGAGTGACAAAAAAGGGGAATCCATTGATACCCATTCGCAGAGTTGGCCTAAAGCAGGGGTGGCCAACCTTTCGATTCCAAGCTCTAATATTTTTCACCTTTAATTTAGATGCGCCACATCAAGCATCCATTTTTCTTCAGTTATTTAAAACTTTAAAACAAGAGCGTGCAAGCCGTGCAATATCGGTGAAGAGCAAAAAAAAGGGGTCTTCACTTCACGCCTTCAGACAGTGGCGCACCCAGGATTTGGCTAAACGGGGCCACAACCGGGGGTGTGGGGGTGAAACCCCCAGCCGCCAACGGATTTTTACGGTTTTCATATAAAAAAACACTTATTTTGGCCCACTTTTTTTATCGAAAAAGGGCGTGCAGTGAGTGCAGTCACTACGGACAATGCAAAAATATTTTCGCAGCTTATGTCTAAAAGCAGAAGCTCGACTAAAATAAGTGAAAGGAGGCTACAACCACTAGTAGTTTGAGAAATCATAGACTGAAAGTTAGGTTTTAGCACCTTATCACAGGGCTAAAGGGGGGGAGGGGCATGGCACCGTGGCTCCCCTGCGTGCCCCTATGCCCTCAGACGTCCTGTTTTCCACTGACAATGTCGGTGGAGAGCAAAAAATATAAAAGGTCTTCACGCCCTCAGATTTTCTGTTTTCTTCTGAAAAATAACGGTGGAGGGCAAAAAAAAAAAACAATGAGTAGAAGTGGCTTGTCATCAAAAAGGTGCAATGCGCCACTTTTAAGTAGCCAATGCGCCACGCATGGCGCATGCGCCACAGGTTGGCCACCCTTGGCCTAAAGCCTTGTTTAGACTACACGCAACGCCTTCGTATGTGTTTGCATCGCAGGCAGACGCTTGCGAATTGCGATGTCTGGTACAGTCAAACAAGCAACCCCCCCCCCTCGTCGGATCGCAAGTAATCCAAACGAAGCTTAATAATTCACCTCATGAGCTTCTTATTACTTTAAAAATTCGCCATTCGAGAGGACTGGGAACATTTTGCATTTGCGCAGGTGGGCATGAATCGCTAATTCGCTAATAGCGAAACTAACTTTTTCGATAGCGAGCTACTGTAATTCGATAAAATGCTTTTTTAATTTAGCGAACATCATTTAGTTCCGATGAAAAGTTAATTTGCGCTACGCTAAATGTCTAATTAGCTAGCGTCAGCTTTCGCTAGGTTCTTTACATTCGCTAAGAGCAATTTGTGCTTGCTGCAATATGAGTAACAATGTGCGCACCCCGTGTTAAGAATATTTTTTCTACGCATTTACAAGCTATTCGAACTTATTATTGCATTACACAAGTGCAATGCAGCCCACAAGTGTTGGATTCTTAAAATTGACGCATTTCAAGACGTACCTTTTACGTCGAAATCGTACCTATCATTCTTGGGAAGCTTTATTATAAGAAGTGACTACACAAAATCGCGTGCAGATATAGACTTGAACTATTAAAGTTAGCGAATAAGCGGACTACAGGCTTTTCGCTAAAATGGGTGCCCATTTATCGAATTGCCGTTAGCGAAGCTAACTATTTCAATAGCGGAATGGTGGTTAGCGAAGCTAAAGTTTTGAGTTAGCGTGCCCAAGTGTGTGCATTTGTAATTATCTATCTGCTAGAAACTCAATCGACTGATTTGTTGTTTAACACATGTCACGCTGCTTAGTCATACCTATGACTTGCTGCAAGCGAAAAGATGTAGCTTCTCATTCTGTTTCAACTCTTGCAAAGTTATTCTTCGGTTTGTTGAACAAAGCACATGAAATTTTTTCTTTAAAAGCAGTAGTATTTTAAACATTAGCCGATCTTCCTCCATGTTTGCAAAAAAATTGTAACTTTATTTTTCCGTAAGTGCACCTACCTACTGACTTAACAGTCTAGCAAGGTTAACCGCAATACCGAAGTACCACCGCTAAGACGGCAAATGCGGAACGGAAAAATTACCGTTTCCGCATTAGTGTTGAATGACGAAACATATTCAGCAAAAGACAACGTGATTATTGATTTGAAATTTCTATTCTTACAACATCACTATTACTCTCTGCTCCGATAATGATCGACTTTGTTATGATCGACATTCATTGAAACAAAAGGTTACAAACGCTAATTACAGAACTTGGTTTGAAAACACGCTTCTTTCTAGTTGTCTTTCACTGCAGAACTCTGACGTCACCCCCCCCCCCCCCCTAAAAAAAGTTTATTTTTGGAATAATATAAATCAGTCGATTTTTGGAATAATATGATTCCAAAAATGCCGATTCGAAGTGCAAATGCCGGCAATCCGGAACTCTGGGAGCCCTGTATAATTATTTCACAATTAACGTCAATCAGTGGCATTACGAAACAATTGCAAATAGGCTAGTGACAAGAGAAATTTGCGGACAGTACGTCTCTTTGAATCAATAAGGAAATTTAGCTTCATTTCACATTCTTCAGAAACCGCGAATGAACATGCAATCAACATCTGGTCAGATTGATCTTGCTCAAAAACAGTATCGATATATTTGTATTGCTGTATCGGCGATGCACAAAAACATGCTTAATCGATACCAATACGCGATGCTGTAGTGAAACACTTAATCGATAGCAATATCGATACAGAAGCATCGCGCGATATATATCGCCGATGCAAGTATCTCGATACTGCCCATCTCTGGCTACTGGGTACTGCAAAAGAATCACACTAAAAAGATACCATATGACTCACCTAAGCTGTATAGAGGTTTTATGAGTAAATGAAAAAAATTCAAATGCAGATTATGCACCAACTCTCACAGCAATTCCAATAAATTGCACAAAAAATAGATGTCATTCAATTCAATTAAGGCTATTTATTCCACCAAGTGGCAACATATAAACAAATTAATGTAGAATAGATGCACAAATCGGAAACAAATCGATTTTATTGAAACTCAGGTAGGCTACCGGTATATCTGTAGGCTATATTCAAATCTCTGCATGCTGGATTTTACACCTTGGACTAGGCTATACCGGTAGGAGTTTAAACTGAGCTGAAAAAAACTTTTCATTTGGCTAATCGAAACTCAAAATGCAGTTGTCAGGTTGTGTCCTCAAAATTTTCCATTAAATTTAATTTGTTATTATTATTATTAAAGGGCGGTGATGCCAGAGAAGACTGACCAGGTTCAATCCTCACTGGCACATTGTGTAGGCCATTATTTAGGCCCATTACAACTTTCACCGCTTTCTTGTTTATTCAATATTTCAATGTACTACTGGCCGTATTCAGCAAGTCTTCCGGCCTGCTGTAAGTACTTTGCCAGTAGGTTTATATTTAGTTTTTCGACCACCGACTTTATTGTGGTTTTTTCTTTACCAAAAACCTGCTTTCGTAGGGCTTGGTATTAAGTGCATTCTCCAACATGATGATTTGGAGTTTCTTCTTCCAGGTTACATTTTGGACATGTCGATGATGCGTCATATCCCATGGTGCACCTGTGTTTCTGTAAGTTGCAGTGACCTGTGAGCACCTGCAACACTTCATTTATTCTAGGTCTTTTGAGCCACAAAAGTCGTTGAGTTAACTGGGGCGAAGCCCATCCTACATTTTCTTTTGTTCTCAAGCAGTCCTGTCGTTCTCTCCAAGATGTTTTCCAACTATGACACTCCAATTCTTTATTGCAGCGCGACAACTAGCATATAGGATGGAAATAATAGGTTCAGGCCCCGAGCAGTTTAATGCTGATCCTGATTTAGCTAAGATACCCGCCTTCTCATTTCCTTGGATGTCGTTGCGGCCCGGCGTCCAGGCAATAGTGACGTCATTGTCTTTACCCAATATATTCAGGTTTTTGATGCACGTTAATACTGTGTTAGATTTCACAATATTATTTTGGATTGCCAGAATTGCTGCTTGGCTATCCACTGAAATTATAATTTTTTCATTTACAATTCTATTCGTGATCAGTTTCTTTGCTACTTCAGCTATAGCAAAGAATTCTGCCTGGAAGACAGTACTATATCTTCCCAGATGGAAAAAATTTTGAATTTACTTTGTTGCGCATTGTATTGAATTTGAAACAAATATTGAAATGAGCCGTAGACCTATCAAACTTCATGAATTTTCTTGCAAAACTTGTTACGTTACGTACTCTTACGTAGTTGGATATTCCGCTACACTAGGCTACTGCAAAAAATGCAATTATGCAACGCAGTGAAAGTTAAAAAAAATGCGTTTGAAAATTCTAAGGTGCGTATTGAAGTTTTACACAAAACTTTTGTCTTGTGCTGTTTCCTTCCACTGTTTTTAGTCTGCTTTTTAGGCAAACTTTTTAGTTTCTGGTAAATAAAGTTGACTAGACCAGAGCTTCCCAAACTGGGGGTCGCGACCCCGCGAGGGGTCGCGTAACAAACTTCAGGGGTCGCAGGAAGTACACATTTGTACAAATTTTCGGCAAAGTATTTGCGTATTCAGTGTTACGCAATTGCGTAGCATGCTGTTGTGATTTTTAAAACTTTTAAAACTGGTGCAATTGCGCAAACAGCATTCTTAACTTAGGCCTAGCTGTAGATTTTGGCCTATCTCTAAGCTAAATACGAAATGGTGAGGAAGCGGTTGAATCTTGTAGTTCTCTGTATAACTATGAACTGTTTTGTTTCGTCACTTTGGTATCAAGTGACAAAGCTGGATGTATCTTTTTGTTTCTTCGCTTCGGTTGGCGACGCCATGTAGAACTCTGCTGGCAAGAGGCTATAGTACCGGTAACTAAAAACTATTTAAACAATGGATAGCTGGTTAATCAATGGTTAGCATTAAAGCCGAATATCCATCATCATCGGCCTCGGCAGTAACCGCACTCCGGCCGTTTGTCTCGACGTGTCTGTGCGAGTCTGCATGTTCAACGTTGACGGCAAAACATCGTTTCTGCATGAGCAACATTGAAACCGCCGTGAGACCGGCATTAACAAATATTGAGCCGCGGCTGGATTAGGCTTGTAGGAGAAAGCAATTGCACCCATCACATTACATAAATGTGTTTGCTTTTTTTGTTTCTAATAAGCTATTTAAGCATAAACCAGTAGGCATTGTAGGCATCCACAGCTCAGATGGCCGAGAGGTAAGAACGTCTGCCTCTGAATCTGTGGACTTGGGTTTAATTCCGAGTCGGGTCAAACCAATGACTTTAAAATTGGTATTCACAGCTTCCCTGCTTGACGCTCAGCAATAAAGGGACAGTGTGAAGAACAAGCCGGCAAGTTTACTTGTTGTGTCGGTGGGACAGGCACTTAGCGGGATTACCCCATGTTGGTGTGGTAAACACATGACTGGCAACTCCTGAGCGAGCTCGTATAGCGCATTGATCGCTTTCTCGTGATAGGAGAATAAATATGCCACAAAAATAAAATAAATAAATAATTGAGTAGCGGTAACTTGTTTTTAGTTTTCGCCTTTCAATAATTATCACAAATGCATATTTCGCACTGTTTGTGATTTTTGCTGTAAAGGGTCGCGAAAAATTTTGGAAGATTAAAAGGGGTCGCGAGCGAAAAAGTTTGGGAAGTCCTGGACTAGACTACCATCGGTTTCTCTAATTATGGAATAGTATGGCATAGTACCCTGGTACTGTAGTATGATATGAAACAGAGATTCCATAAAGAACACTCTAATTATGGAATAGTATGGAATAATATGGAATAGTACGGCATAGTATGGAATAGTATTGAACAGTAGAGAGGCCTTGGTAACGTTACCTGAGAAATACGTTGTTTTGCCTGAGAAATACGTTGCACTGTTGCAGGGCTGGTAACGTTACCTGAGAAATACGTTGTTTTGTTGAGAAATACGTTGCAGGGCTGGTAACGTTACCTGAGAAATACGTTGTTTTCAGAGATGGGCATTTATCGCGATAATTTATCGGCGATAATTTTTTACCGATTATCGTTATCGCTCAAAATAGTTTTGATTTATCGATTACCGAGATCGCTTTTGCAATATATTTTGTTATCGCCACATAAACTTGTCAAACTTCGTCAGTGTTCCCTCTAGAGTGAGAAATTTGTGAAAAATGCGAAATTTTTGGGCAAATTTTACTAATTTTGAACCAGAAATTAATATTATAAAATGCGAAACTGAAAAATTTAGGGTCCTACTAAACACGGCAAAGAACGACAAGAACAACAAAAAACTGAAAACACTGCAAAGAACGACAACGGACTTTAAATTAATGACTAAACACCGCAAAGAACGACAAAGAGCCTGGAATCATAATCTTAAACATAACAAGGAACGACAAAGGACTTGGAATCATAGTCTCGAACATAACAAGGAACGACAACGGAATTTAAATTAGTTACTAAACACCGCAAAGAACGACAAAGGACTTGGAATCATAGTCTCGAACATAACAAGGAATGACAACGGAGTTTAAATTAATTACTAAACACCGCAAAGAACGACAAAGGACTTGTGAACATAACAAGGAACGACAAAGAACTTTAAATTAGTTACTAAACACCGCAAAGAACGACAAAGGACTTGGAATCATGATCTTGAACATAACTAGGAACGACAACGGAGTTTAAATTAATTACTAAACACCGCAAAGAACGACGAAGGACTTGGAATCATGATCTTGAACATAACTAGGAACGACAACGGAGTTTAAATTAGTTACTAAACACCGCAAAGAACGACAAAGAACTTGTGAACATAACAAAGAACGACAACGGAGTTTAAATTAATTACTAAACACCGCAAAGAACGACAGAGGACTTGGAATCATAGTCTCGAACATAACAAGGAACGACAAAGGACTTTAAATTAATGACTAAACACCGCAAAGAACGACAAAGGACTTGGAATCATAATCTTGAACATAACAAGGAACGACAAAGGACTTTAAATTAGTTACTAAACACCGCAAAGAACGACTAAGGACTTGGCATAATCTTGAACATAAGAAAGAACGACAAAGGAAATTATATTATACAGTATACTAAACACCTCAAACAACTTTTAAATCAAATATAGGCTAGTGATTGGGGTCAGGGTGGGGAGGTTGGGGTCGGGGGTTGGAGTGGGGTCGGAGGGGTTCGGGTCGGAGGGGTTCGGGTCGGAGGGGATGGAATTGGTTTCGGAGGGGTTCAAGTCAGGGGGTTGGGGAGGTCAGAGGAGTTAGGGGGGTTGGGGTCGAAGGGGTTGGGGGAGTTTGGGTTAAGGTTCGGGTTGGGACTGGGGTAACTTGTAGGGTTGGGGTCCGGGCATGGGGGTCGGGTCGATTGGGGGAATTGGGGTTAGCTAGGGAAATTGGGATCATGGGAGTGGGGTTGGGGTCAGAGGGTTGGGGGAGTTAGAGTCGGGGGGGTTGGGGTTAGGGAAGTTGGAATCGGGGGAGTTGGGGTCAAAGAAGTTGGAAACGTCATCAACCCCCTTGATCTCGACTTTTTCGACCCCAAGTCCCCCTCGACTCCAACTACCCTGATCCCAACTTCGCTAACCCCAATCCCCCGACTCTCCCAACCCCTCCTGACCCCACCCGCCATCCCCAACTTCCCCAACCCAACCCATCCGACCTCCCTGATCCCAATTACCTGACCCCTCGACCCAAACTCCTGCGATCCCAACTCCAACCGCTTTGACTCCAACCCCCCAACTCCTCTGACCACCTCGACCCCAACCCTTGATTTGAACCTCTCCGAACCCAACTCCATCCTTTCCGACCCCAACCCCTCGACCCTATTTAAACCCCTTCGACCCCACTCCAACTTTTTTCACCCCAATTCCCCCCCACCCCAACTTCCCTGATCCCAATTTACTCCCCTAACCCCAATCCCCCGACCCCAATTTCCCCACCCTCCCGACCCCAACTCCCCCACCCACCCCCCGAATCCCTGACCCCAACCTCCCGTACCCACCCCCCAACCCCAACTTTCCTAACCCCAACCCCATTGACCTCCTTGATTTCAACTCGAACCAAACTCCTCCGACCCCAACCCCCCAACTCCTTTGACCTCCCCGACTCCAACCCCCTGACTTGAAACCCTTCGAACCCAATTCCATCTCCTCCGACCCCAACCTCCCCACCCCAACCCCCTGACCTCAATCACTAGCCTAATTGATTTAAAAGTTCTTTGCGGTGTTTAGTAACTAATTTAAAATCCTTTGTCGTTCTTTGCGGTGTTTAGTAACTAATTTAAAGTCCTTTGTCGTTCCTTGTTATGTTCGAGATTATGATTATAAGTCCTTTGTCGTTCTTTGCGATGTTTAGTAACTAATTCCAAGTCCTTTGTCGTTCCTTGTTATGTGCGAGATTATGATTATAAGTCCTTTGTCGTTCTTTGCGATGTTTAGTAACTAATTTAAAGTCCTTTGTCGTTCCTTGTTATGTTCGAGACTATGATTCCAAGTCCTTTGTCGTTCTTTGCGGTGTTTAGTAATTAATTTAAACTCCGTTGTCGTTCCTTGTTATGTTCGAGATTATAATTCCAAGTTCTTTGTCGTTCTTTGCGGTGTTTAGTAACTAATTTAAGTTCGTTGTCGTTCCTAGTTATGTTCAAGATCATGATTACAAGTTCTTTGTCGTTCTTTGCGGTGTTTAGTGATTAATTCCAAGTCCTTTGTCGTTCCTTGTGATATTCACAAGTCCTTTGTCGTTCTTTGCTGTGTTTGGTAACTAATTTAAAGTTCTTTGTCGTTCCTTGTTATGTTCGGGATTATGATTATAAGTCCTTTGTCGTTCTTTGCTGTGTTTAGTAACTAATTCCAAGTCCTTTGTCGTTCCTTGTTATGTGCGAGATTATGATTATAAGTCCTTTGTCGTTCTTTGCGATGTTTAGTAACTAATTTAAAGTCCTTTGTCGTTCCTTGTTATGTTCGAGACTATGATTCCAAGTCCTTTGTCGTTCTTTGCGGTGTCTAGCAATTAATTTAAACTCCGTTGTCGTTCCTTATTATGTTCGAGATTATGATTCCAAGTCCTCTGTCGTTCTTTGCGGTGCTTATTTACTAATCAATCTTTGCAGTATCGCAGACTTGAGTATGATTTAATATTAACGTACAAGATCTGTTACGGTCTTATTGACATAAATTTTGACAATTTTTTCAAGTATTGCAGTAGTCCATATAAACTTAGACGTCATCGGCTGGCTTTACAATCTATTGGTAAACCCATACATAAAATTGTAACAAATTTTTTCTCTCATCGTGTTGTATCTTTATGGAATAGCTTACCTGAGTATGTTGTCACTGCGCCTTCATTACCGATATTCAAAAACTATCTGAAAAAATTCGACCTATGTAGTATAACGACGATAATGTATTAGCTTGCCATTGCGTATAGGATTAGTCTGTTTGGGTCTTTTAATACTGTGCTTAAAAGTTTTAATTTTCTTTGTCTTCAGGTGATGTGTTGCTTGTCTTTTTGTTTACATTGCTTGCGATTGTTTTTCTGTCTTCAGATGTTGTGTTGCTTGTCTTTTCGTTTACATTGTGTGCGATTGCTTATACTTAACTTTGTTTTGTGTCTTTAATGCCATGCTTTTAAGTTTTGATTTTTGTAAGTCTTCAGATGACGTGGTGCTTGTCTTTTCGTTTATTCATGCATTGCTGTTATGGTTTTCTTCAGCTTTTTCTTTATCTGCGCATGTTAGTGTGTTCAGATGTTGGTTTAAACACCATTGCGTCAGTTACTTACAATAAACAATAATTCAAAGTCCTTTGTCGTTCCTAGTTATGTTCGAGACTATGATTCCAAGTCCTTTGTTGTTCTTTGCGGTGTTTAGTAACTAATTTAAAGTCCTTTGTCGTTCCTTGTTATGTTCGAGATTATGATTGCAAGTCCTTCGTCGTTCTTTATGGTGTTTAGTAATTAATTTAAAGTTCTTTGTTGTTCCTTGTTATGTTCGAGACTATGATTCCAAGTCCTCTGTCGTTCTTTGCGGTGTTTAGTAATTAGTTTAAACTTCTTTGTCGTTCCTTGTTATGTTTAAAATTTTGATTCCAAGTCCTTTGTCATTCCTTGATATGTTCGAGATTATGATTCCAAGTCCTTTGTCGTTCCTTGTTATGTTCGAGATCGTGATTCCAAGTCGTTTGTCGTTCTTTGCGGTGTTAAGTAATTAATTTACAGTCCGTTGTCGTTCTTTGTCGTCCTTTGCAGTGTTTTCAGTTCTTTGTTGTTCTTTGCGGTGTTTAGTAGGACCGTGCAAAACTGAAAAACTTAAACAAAAAACTTAAATATTTTAATGCAAGACTGTAGCTTGTATCTTGGAAAAGCAAATTTAAAACAAAAAATTTGTAAAAGGGGTACTCAAAGTAGTGAAATCTTTGGGCAAAAATTTCAATGATTTTATCAATTGTGCAAATTCGCAGCAGTCAAAATCCTAGAGGGAACACTGAACTTCGTTATCGCCGAATAAACTTGTCAAACTTGCCAATAAATTATCGCGATAAACGATTCTGTATGCACACAGTGTTCAAATTTTGTGAGTTGGCGCTATGGAAAAAATACACTGTGTTCCTAAAGTGTCGGTTTCTCTAATTATGGAATAGTATGGCATAGTATGGAATAGTAAGTAAGGCCCTTTGGCATAGTAAGGCAGGACTGGCGATAGGATGTTTGGGGCACTAGAGTATAGGGGCCCATATATAGAGTTAAGTTTGGGGTGAATGGCCCTCAGGATAAATGTGCCTCAGGCCTAATTTAGGGCAAAAGGACCTCAGGACAGGACGGTTGAAGCAATAAATGGGCCCTAGGAATAGGATGTTAATTTTGGGCACTGGGGCATATTCTATACATAAATGGGGCTTTAGGACCAATTGGGCCTCAGGGCATTTGGGGTAATAGGGGATCTGGGTTTCTGGAACAAACAGGCCTTAGGACGGTTGGGACGAAAGGGCCGTTTGAAGCTTTGGGGCATATGGCCTACATGGGATTCAGCTCATTTGGAGTAGGCTACTATGCACATTTACTATATGCCATACTATTCCATACTATGCCATATACTATGCCATACTATGCCATACTATGCCATACTATTCCATAAATAGAGACACCCCTAAAGTGTAGTTACTGGTTAAAACATCTCTCTTTGTTCTGTTTAATGCCACGGTGGAGTCCGTGAACTGCTCTCTTTGTTTGAAAAATCTGGAAACACATTTTTGCAATGTGACTTGCAAAAAAAACTTCGTCAAACGCATGAAAAATACATCGCAACATTTATCGGAAAAATTTATCGGCGATAATTTATCGATTACCGATATCGCTTTAAAAAATTGAGATTTATCGATTATCGGTATCGCCAAAGGCTTTTTTGAAGTTATCGATTATCGTTATCGCTTTAATGCAGAAAGGTTTATCGTGCCTATCATTGGTTGTTTTGTCCTACAAATACGTTGCAGGTCTCGTTTGTCAAAATAATGACTAATTAAGGGGCGCTCTATTTCGGGGTATGACAATGACTGATGCAAAATGATATGTAGCACCCTCTAGTGGCCGAATATATCAAATTACTGTTTTTGGTGAGGAATAAAAAACATGCAAGTGTTTATGAATCCATATGGGCTCTATGATTTCATGTGGGGTACGACTATGCATAGGGGCACACGCACTACAATTCTAGCACCCCCTAGTAGCTGAAACCACTACTGTTTTGACATGGGTTGGGAGTGTAAAATAAATGGGCACTTAGCTATTTCGAGCAAATGGGTGCAATTATAAGGGCAACTGGTCACCGGGGCAAATGGGTATTTGGGGCACTTAATTGGGTAAACGAAAACTTTTGAGACTGATTAAGCTGATAGGTATTCGCACGGTGCCTTTTGTATTCGTTGTCAACCCTTAAGAGGCCATTGAAATTTTTGTCCCATTTCCTTTTATAGGGAGCTTTAGTTCAGCTGCTAATGCGTGGTCAATAAAATTTCCTGAAGCGCCAAAATCGATTAAAACACCAACGACTTTCTCCATTAATTTTGCCTTGACAGTCGCAGTTCGAAGACAATCAGGGGCGCCGGCCGCGATTGAAGCGAGAAATCATTCGTAGTCTGCTGCTTGCTTATCCGGTTCTTCCTGACTTGTTTTCGCTATGGCGCTAGAAGCTAGTTTATTTTGATGACAAGCTTTTAGATAGAAGTGTCCGCGCTTACCGCATCCATGACAAATTGCATATTTAGCTGGGCACTCAGATCTGTTAAAATGACACGGGCCTCCGCAAAAATAGCAACTGTTTCGTTTGCGCTATTTTGTAGTAGTTTTGTAGTACTTTTGTGACTGATGCTCCAGGTTGAGATCTTTCCGTCGCTAGCGCATGCCGACACGCACGATCAAGATTATCAGCTAGTTGATACGCTCTATCTAAGGTCAGCTCGGCATTTTCAAGTAAGCGTTGACGAATAAAAGCAGAAGATAAGCCATTTATAAACGAATCTCGAGTAAGTTGCTCTCTAAATTCTTGCGCGGTAACGTTGGTAAAGGTGCAATCTTTAGCTAAGGTTTTAAGAACTTGTAAGTATACTCATATGGATTTGTCCGGTCTTTGACGTCGGCTTACTAACAAGTGTCTAGCATAGGCCTACACATTGTTCTTAGTCTTTACAAAAGTTCGTCTTAATACTTCTACAACGTTTTCATAACTTTCTGAATCTTCCACGTACGGATACACATGTGGCGATAAGCAGAGGTGGGCATTCCGCAATTTGAAGCGCAAAGCGCTAGTTGCGCAACTTCCGCACGTGCGGAAGTTGCGCAGCGCTTTAACAAATTAATTTTAGCCATTGCGCAAGTTGCGCTGCGCTTCAAGGAAAATAAATCCTTCTTGCGCTTTATTGCGTTGCGAACTGAAAAAATATATAATAGTGTGCGCATTATTGCGTTGCGAACTGAAAAGAATCTGGTTGCTTGCGCTTTGTTGCGTTGCGCACTGTTGGAAGTTGAAATACTGCGTTGCGCTTTGTCGGATTAATTATAGCGCAATGTGCTGGAGTAAGCAGTTTTTGTAACTGTTTTTAATAGAATAGCAGTTTGTTTCGTGATGCGTACAATAGACCTAAAGGTCAATTTATTGTAGCAGAAATTTTCAGCTCATTAGAAATGTGGTACACTCAAATCTTTTGCTTTTTAAAATAATTGCAAGTGCTTAAAGAGATCATTGAGTGTTGAATAAATCGTATTTACTTGTTGTGGAGAACTTCGCCGCATATGCAAATTATGATTTACCGCGATGAGGTGCTTTTAACGGCACGCGACAATGCTACGTGGCGTAGTGGTTTGGAGCGTCGTTTTTACGACGACCATGATCGCAAGGTTGATGGTTCAACTCCCAACCTAGTCTCGTTGTTACGTCCTTAAATAAGATGCTTCACGTTGATTATCTCTGCTTGGTGAAATCTGACAAGCGGCAAATTAAATAAGTTAGAAGCAAAATTCAACCGGAAAACTAGGAAACAAAGGCAACTCCTAAGCGAGTTTGGATTCGTCCTAAGCAGCGCCTCCTTCGCTTTCTCGTGATAAGAGGATGAAGATGAAGAAAGCAATCATCAGCAACGCATCTTTTTTTGCTTCTTATTTAATTTTCCTGTTCATTGACCACGCAAAATCCTGTTACAGTTACTTGCATTAAAATCGTTGTAGACAACTGCGAGCTGTTAAAAGCACCTATAAAAATAACTCAAGAAAAAATTGCATTGCTTATACATCTACTCGTTGCGCTTTAATAAAAATTTTATTGCGAAAGTTGCGTTGCGCTTTTTCTTTTGTATAAACCTTATTGCGGAAGTTGCGTTGCGCTTCAATGCAAAAAAATTATTGATTGCGGAAGTTGCGTTGCGCTTTAATGCGAAAAAATAATTGATTGCGAAAGTTGCGTTGCGTTTCAGTCATTTTAAAAATTAGGTTGCGCTAGTTGCGTTGCGTTTCATGACTTAACAGAACTTTTGCGCTTTGTTGCGCTGCGCTTCAACCAATTTTTAAAAAAAGCCCACCTCTGGCGATAAGCAACTGATTATTATACGCTTCTTATTGATCTGAGGCGCATCGTCCCGTCGCGCTTCACTAAGAGCTTCAATAAAATCTTCAACGGTGCGAAGCCAGAATTTAAAAATTTTTTCAGAATTTTCTTCATTAGGGCTTATCGACAATTCTTTAGGTCGTAACAACTGCTTGTCCATGATGTTCAAAATGTTTAATAAATTGACAAAACCTTTGAGGAATTCGCAACTAAATTCAGGCTTTATTAAACATTTTATGCAACTAAGAAGTTCTGAAAATAAACACAAAATAACTTCACAGAACTGCGCTGCTTACTCGAACAGTTTGCATCAAGTCTGACACAGATTCGAACACAATCAACGCTTACAACAGTGCACTAATTTAGACATCTTGAGGCAGTTACAGGATGCCTGTAGTTGGTACTTGCAGTAATTATCAAAGTAAGATGACGCGGCTTTGCGAGACTGCAATTATGCCTCACAGGGATAAAAATGGAGGAGTAACAACAATAGCCTATATAATTGCCTGAAGAAGCAACAAATTTATACCAACTCACTGCGAAAACCGATTCGATTTTGTATGACATTCGATCCGGCACCAGTCCAACCTGTAAGCTCAGCTTCCATCCTGCCCAAATTCGGTTCTGCCAGTTCGGTCCATATCAGTGGTGTAGCGAAAAATTTTAAAAGGAGAGGCCATGAATTACAAAAGCCCTTAAAGTTTTAGTCTTCATTTTATGTTCCAGTCAATTAGCAACACTTGCAAGTCAAGAGGAGGAGCCGTGGCACATTGCTCCCCCACCCTAAAATATCTTCGCTTTTGGTACACACACCAATCTGACATTTGGTTGGCTTTATTGTTATGTATTATGACGTAGGCCTAGTGCCTTTTTCTCTTGCTGTAGGCTACACGTGCTGTGCTGTTTTGTTCTTTTTCGAGTTGTTGTTTTAACAATAAACTGCGAATTTCGTACATGACATCAGTAACGATAAGTTTTTGATTGTATCTTCTACAAGTTATTAGTAAGTAGGCCTACTGCAATTGCCAACCTTTTTATACAATCACAAATTTTTCTAAGCAGCAAAAAGCAATTCTTTCAAGCAGAAGAGTTTTGCTTTAAAATTGAAAGTACGCCACAACAAAGATACTGTATATTACGCTAGGTGGCAGTCTCAAGAAATTCAATGTGGATTAAAAACAGGGAGTCGAACCGAACCCAAACCGGAGTTTTATTAACCGGTTTTAAGCTATTTTTGTCGAACCTTAACCGAAACCGAACCGTATTTTTCAAAATCGCAAAGAGCGAACCGGAACTGAACCGAATAATTTGAGTGCTTAAGAACCGAACCGATTGAAAAAAAACGGTTCGCTCCGTGACGTTACACGCGACACTTTGAAACTGGTTTGAATTCAAAATAATAGTCACTTGTGTAAGTAATCTATGCGTGGTGAAAAAGCCTTTTATCGTTAATTGGCTTTTAGGGATGTGTCTCAAGGAAAGTCACTAGGACTCGCCGAGTAACGAGTATTCACGACATTACTCGGCCGAGTATCTATTCTGCGACGTCAAGATATGAACTCAAAATCAGGTGAAGAGCAAAAAAAGGTCTTCACGTCCGTAAAAGTCCTAATTTCGACTCAAAATCGGGTGCAGAGCAAAAAAAAGGTCAAAATGATAATGCTTTAATGCTCGGTCGAGTATCAATTAGTAGTCGGACTCGGCCGAGTAATGTCTTAATACTCGGCCGAGTAATGCCTTAATTAATAGTAATGCCTACTCGGCCGAGTAATGCCTTAATTAATAGCAATGCCTTAATACTCGGCCGAGTACTCGGACGCGACTCGGTACATCCCTACAGTCCTACTGGCCTTACTACAAGTTAAAATTATGCATTATATTGGCCTGTCAATGCAAAGAAAAATTGCGTTGTACGTTTCATTTTTGAAATTGTGTTACTAGAACTATAGGCTACCATTTTTTACTGTGAACCAGAACCGGAACTTTATAAACCGGTTTTGAAATATTTTTTGCTGGAGCGAACCCAAACCGAACCGTTTCAATGTATCTGAACCTTATCCGGACCTGAACCGAAATTTGAAACCGCTGTTGAACCAAAACCGAACCTGAACCGGAAAAATCAAACGGTTCGACTCCCTCCTCGACTTCAACACTGATTAAAAACCAACTATATGGTTGACCAAGCAGGACTTCTTCATTTTAAGAAGACTTGTTTAAGACGCCTAGCTGTTGCTCACCGTTCATAACAACTGACGCAAAACTACGCAGGCTTTTTAGACACATATATAAGTTATACACATCTTCATTTCCTGAGGGTGGCTCTTTTACAGTTGCTTCTGCTTTTGCGTCACAGAAAACCTAAACTGTAGATTAGCGGTACCTTTGCGTAGGTTCAGTATAATATTGGAATATCTCACGTATCATACGTCGCCTACTGTACGTCAATCGTTTTTTATTTAGTTTGCCAACAGCGTGAAAGGTGGTCCTGTGCAACACGGCCAACGTTAAGAATGGGCTACAACGTAATAAGCTTAATTGTAGGTATGCATTCGTTTGCGCTCCTGCCGTTGCAATAAGCCCAGTTTCTGCTGCGTCATAACGTGCTCTAACGCCGTACTGATTTTAAGATAACGCAGAAAATTTCCTTGCGACTAGAGGCTTGGTTTCTTAGTCAAGGTTGCGATTCGCAGGGCTTTCCCCTTATGGATTTTCGAATCTCGTAAGAGAAGGGTATCTGTGCAGGGTTTTTGCTTGTCCCTAGAATACAAAACTTAAATGATATATTTCCACAAAACAAACACACTATACTCTGGGGCTTTTAAAATAGACATATTTTGTACATGTAGGCCTACTGCAAAAAAAGTTGACTGATTTTGCAGCATTTTGAATCAGCTAAACGTCCGCAAGCGTACAGCGTTTGTTCATTAGTTAATTATCGAATCAGAAACTTTGTGAAAGAAATGAACAATAAACAATTAATGCCGGTCAAGGTCCAAAATACAACTACTAAATAAACCAACCGGCATTTTGGGTGATTACCGGTATTACAACTACTTTCGGGTTACACGAAATCAGCTTGCACAATTGCAGCAAGAGCATATTAACGATATGTTTAGCCTACTAATACGAACAGAAAGATAGGTAGGTAAACACGAAACGTCAGTAGACAAACAACACACCACGTACAGTAAAACTGTTCAAATAAACGAGAAGTTCTAATAAGCGCGTTTTCAATATTTCTTGCGCAATGCAGTTTCGTTTAAGCATATTCCGTTAGTTTCACTTTCCTCTTAGTAACAGAGTTATAACTCAAACAACCAAAAACCGGGAATCTCGTCTTTTATACCGGAAAAAATTGATTCAAAAATAACAGATGTTTCAATTCCAGATTTAACTTGAAACAAGCGGAACTTTATTGGGTCTAAATAATCAAGTGAATACAGTACTTTTAAAGCCTAATAAAAAAATCAATAATCTATATCGTTATACTTGAAAAACCGCACATACAGTTACACCTTATGGAAGACTGATTTGCTCTTCAGTGTAAATTATATGGCAACAATACGAGAAATTCAATGCAGGGTCTACTGTCCAGTAGCGTAGCAAGAGCGGAATGGGCTCTCCCCCTCCCTTTTCGAAGTATAAAGACCTTTTTTAGAGATCTTTCACTAAGCGCGAATAAAAACAGGCCTCTCATTGTCGAAATCCGACCCTGCTCCCTTCCCCGGCTGCACTTTTGCAACAGTCAGTACTCTTCTACCTTTTTGATATCCTACTGTAAAATAGAATCATATTACCAGTTTTCAAAATGTACGCAGTAGGCCTACTCGAATTGAGGGGGATGCGGGGGGTGTAATCCTCCGAAAAACAACACCATCCCCCGTAAAATATTGTAGCGTAAACCATTCCCCTATAAATAATGACCATCCCTCATTTGTGTCTGCGTGAAGAGCTTGCACCATCCCCCCATAAGTGTTTTTACAACTCAAGCACTGACTGAGCGAGACCTGATCTAAGAGTATTGAGTAAATTTTTGCCCATGGTCGCGCGATGGAGAAACTACAGAATGCAGATATGAAAAAATCACTAATTTGTTTAGCAAGTAAGCTTATAGAAGTTTTCGCGTAAACCCGGTTTCAAGAGATGTTGTAGACACAGCAGTCAGCGGGATGTAATCTATTATTTTTATCTGAGAGAAACCGGAAGCTAATGTGATTGCATAAAGCGCAACTGAAGCTGAATGAATGATATCCTTAGAAACCTTGGATACGCCTGTAGGTTAATTTATCGTTGAAATGAACAGTAATTTTCGTTACAGACTTGCGCTACCATTTTATTTATGGCAAACTTGAAAAAGCTAGCTGGCCAGAAACCCTGCGACAAAGCTTTCTTTTTTCATTGATACAAAATTGGAAGAATTAATTACCATTACAACTCAAACTGAAATAATATTGAGTTTTTGGTTTTTTGAAACAAGAAATGTATGCTGTGAGAGTGCTTTAATCTTTTGCAAGGGTTATGAAAAGCATAATTACATCAATAGATAACCTTACGAGAAACTATTTAATACGTTAAGATTTTCAGTACCGTTGTGTAGAATTCCAAAGTTCCAAATCAAAACTGGTTAAAACGCGTTAATAAAGTTTGCTTTGAATCAATCAAGTTAAGTCATCAAAGTCGTTGAATACACTGCAAATGTACCGCAGTAAAATTTTTCAAATCGCTTGTTCGATTTAACGAGAAAATTGTCTTTCACATAAATCTTGACGGAAAATCTTAATTGCTATTTCAAAAAAGGTGGGAAATACAATTCGCGGTTATAAATAAATTGTTTAGATTGGATTTCCCATTGCTAAGTTATTCATACAGTATGAATGAATAATTGAAAATGGTGAAGAAATGCTCAATTTTTCTTGGCTGAAATGTAAAATTATGTTCAGGTTGCTTACTTAATATTTTGGTTTCTTATAATTTCAATCACAAGATAGCGAAGTAAAACCTGCTTTAGGTCATTATGCAAGCAGGATACAGAAAAGATCTAAGACAGAAACCGGAAAATAGGTGATTGCACAGCCGCAACTGACATTGTTTGAAACAAAATCATGCGTTGGTGCAATCTTGCAAAACAATGAAAAGAATGACAGGTAACGTCATAATGTTTTGCAACTTCGTTGGTTTGTTTCAGCCATAACTATTGGTAGTTTTTTCTTTTTGACAATCATAACTATTGGCTTTAATCCTACGCACTATCCTTATAAAAATAGCAGCGTGTTCAGATTCGTTTTCACCCCGCTCCCAAGATTGGATTAAAAAAGCCATTCATACGACCCATGCTGCAATATGCACCTTTCGCTAAATATTTTCAAATCCTCGATAGATTTTCGCACCCTGAAACAAGCTCAGCAGCAGCTACTCACACAGCTTAGGGGTGCGGACACCTCCTGGGGGCTTTGCGCAATATGGTACTAAGTAAGGTTAAACCTCAGCAAAGGTGGAACCAACTTTTTGGTCTTTGGTAAAACGACTCCGATACAGTATTGAAAGCAGTTTTTTATTTTTGAAAAGCAAACGAGTTGATCAGAACATGCAATACCAGTCTTGACATCAACTTTGCGGTTTTTGTAAGAAAACTGTGCTGTTACCTTTTTATAGCAATACCGATTATAGTTTGTGATAATACAGCACTTCATTTTTGCTCAACTGTAAAAGAAATGAGAGAAATTAACCAAAAAAACTCTTGGTAAGTTTCAAATCTCAAATCACAACTTAGCCTACTTGAAAAAAATGTACGCTAAACATCAAGTAATTTCTTCGAAAAAAATTTTTTTCAAAAATCAACTTAAATTGTTAATTGAAGAACTTGTTGTTTTGTTTTTTACATTGATACCATTTGCTAAGTAGACCTGTTGAAGTTGCTACAATTTGCTTATAAAATAGTATTGTATTCAATTTTCGATTTCTTTTGGTTTCGGTTTAAAAATTTTGGTCTTTGATGAAGGATTTGTGGTCTTAAATTTCTTTGTTTATTTTATTGGAGTTGCTATAATTAAATGCGCTTTCAGAAAAATTTTTTCGATTTCTTTGCATCGAATATTCCCGAGAAATGAAACTGAAACGATGCCAAATATGTAGCGTATTTCAGGCTGACGTAAAGCAGTACGTCATCGGTGACATCTCGATGACATCACTTAAATGTCCCGCATAAAAAAAACTAATTTAATTACATTTTAGATACATGATGGCGATATCGAAAACCATTTTTACGCTATCAGGAAGTTAGAAAGTCCAGATAAAGGTGCTTGAATTCATAAATTTGATTGCGCGCAAGGTTATATCTTCAGTTCTCCACTGAACAATAAACAATATTGTTCGCTATCTTTATTGCAATTCGGTCGAGATTTAAAACTTCTTTTGTCTTCCGACATTTATAACCTTTCATCAAAAAACAACGGTAAAAACTTGCTCTGATCCGGCTAGTTTGCATAATCTTGCTTAAGGCAGAAACCGGAAACTTAGTAATGAATAAGACGCAACTAAATCAGAAGAGATCCTGTATGTAAAAAGATTCGTGCGTTGAGTGCATGAATCAGGCAGCCACAGCTTACATGCTCGCAATGAGTTGTAACCAGTTTCACAAAATGGGCCAACTCATACCCAATAGTAGTTGAAATTCGCAAATGAAACTTTACACATAAAATTTATTGTCCTAATCTCTACGAATTCATTAATTTCAATTTTGACGTAACCCTAATTGGAAAATGAAAGCCGACACCCAAACATTATCCTACCGAGTCTACCGGTGACTTTAAATTTCATCAAAACTGAGCGGTGGTAAGCAGGCACCAGTCAAAACAATGTGTGCCTTGGAACAAAAACAAGGTAGAATAATGTCGAATTTTTGGTTCAAGAAAGTAAAACTTTTTCAAAATATTTTGATGGATTTTTTTGATTTGGGTTTCCTGTTTCGTTATTATTGTGTTGGTCGGTAAAAAAATCAAATCTTTATTGTACTCGTGGCATAACGCCGAAGCGTGAAAAGAGTGGCTGGGCCCTTGTCCTCGGCTTTGCGCCTGGACTACACAGCTGCGAAGAAACGACGCAGCGGTGGCGAGCTGTTGGCGACACTGTGCCGATTTAACCTACCCGGGCACCAGAACCCCAGGTCTCTCTCACCGATAATACCGTCTTAGCAACTGATTAAATTTTTGTTATCAAACAAACTTACACAGTTCATTTTTTTTTTGCTTTTTACGTCGTAGTAAAAACCCTATTGAAGATACGGAGCAGAATGATAGGCCTAGTTGAAATTCAATGCTTAACAAATGTTGAAACCATGAGTCAAGCTGATCACGTCACTTTCACATCATTAGTCTCTTCTTTTGTTCAGCAGTTTCCTATGTACTGATTTTGTGCTTTAGATTACACAGTAGTTGCATTTTGTTATATTTCCATCAAAAATTCCCTTTAGCGTGCGCAGAAATTTGTTGAGGAGGGATGGGCGAAGTAAAGGAGGTTTACCACACAAAGGCTTGATATTTCTAGGCGAATCTAAGCTATTTCATCGTGTACCAAAGAAGACCTGAGGATGCAACTAGCGTATGGAAGCCCCTCTTTAGTGTGCGCCCCCCGCAAAGCATCTCATTTTTGGAATGTCGAACCTAACGCTTTTTAAATATGCGATACATTATTGCTGAACTCGCTCTTGCGTTTAAAATAGAAATTCATAAAAACCTAGAACAATATTTCAGCTGTATAAGAAAAAGAGCTGCAAAAATAACTGATGTTTTAACAGGACAGAGCAGAAAAAGCTGCAATGAAATCTTTCCTTCAAATGCACGTTTTTGCAAAGAACTCATCCGGTTTAATTTTGAAAGAACAATTTCACTCTAATTACAGTACGTAAAAATTTAAAACTGTTTCTCCTCCAAAAGCAGTCCATTACATGAAAGACAAAAATTCCACAAAAAGATATAATCGTGATTAAAAGTCGTCATATCGTAAAATCATGATTTGAAATTGAAAGCTGCAGGCTCCAAGTTCATACTATACAAGGTACAAAAATAACTCCAAAAAGATTCTTTACCGAAGACAGTCTATGTTCACGAGCCTTAAATTTATTTATTGAAAAACTTAACAGTACGCGATAGAGATACTGCAAATAAATATCGTGGAGATAACTGTAAACGGAAAACATTGCAGCTTTTGTTTTGAGGAGACATGACACTGATATCAGCCACATCCTTCAAGGTCGCATACCCATGAATTTTCTTAAAGAGAAATAAAAAATATATGCCTATTTTGAGGTTTTGTACCTATAAAATACCGAAGTATCAACAATTTGAAAGAGATGATCGCGCAAGCGTAAAACGGACCGTTGGAGTTGGTAAAAAAATATAACCAAATTAATTGAATTATATCTTGCAATAATCGATAAGATTATTGAGCATTTTGCTTGGTAATGCAAGTGAACTTGGCATTTCCTGCTAAGGTACCAACGTAATAAATAACGAAAAACTGAAAAGGTGGCTTCAGTCTCCTATTCCTCCCACTGGATCCGCCGGAACCCTTTTTCTCCATCCAATTACAGTAGAGATTTCTCGCACCACTACATTGTAATAACCACAGAAAAATTGACGTTCTCTGCAAGTTGGCAAAAATCTACAAAACAAGCAATGGTGTCATTTAATTTTATTCACAAAACTTGGTTTCATTTTTGTCGCTTGCTTTAAATTAAACTTAATGTTCAAACTTTTTGACAAAGATAGTAAAAATTTGTATCTTGGAGGCGATAGATTTTATTGGATCAAAAATTTGCTATTTGCCCACATACAAAATCTTTTAATCAAAATTTTGTTTGGCGAATTGTTGTAAATGAGAAAAGCTGTAGGAATTTCCAAAAAAATTTATACCTAGCGTTGTCAAGTTCAGTGTCCTTTCCGTGAAATCAGCCGTGATGCTTATCAAATTTTCTATTGCTCCAGGCTACAGTATAAACTTGATTACAAATTTTGCTCTGAAATTTCAATCAAAGCCAATCACGTTTTACCAACCAAAACTATGCTTGGAGACTTATTTTTAGACAGCTACATCTGAAAATCATGAAGAAATTTTTCTTGCTGTGCGCAGGGAAATATACGCCGATTTGATAATAGGCATTGTGTACCGGCATCGGTAATAATAATAATAATAATAATAACACGTTTGCATAGCGCCCTTTCCTGATGGAAATGCAGATCACAAGCGCTTAACAAAAACAACAAAAACCACGAAGCGGAAAACAGTAGGATAAAATACAGTAGATAAAAAATATGAAGTTTGCAAATGGTAATATCTGCTATTATCTATTGAAAACTTAATACGGTTTCAGAAAGTCCAAACAAAAATAGTATGATAAACATTAAACAATGCCGTAGACTGAGAATCGTCAAAGTGTACTGTGAGCTTGGGCTATAACAATTCCCTCTCATTAATAGCATAGGTTTGCCATTCCCAGCAAAAAAAAAACAAGCAACGTTAATTTACCGATAAAAACAGCCCTGAAAAATTATTTTCCCAAAAAAACAAGGGGCAAAAGCTGTGGCTATTTACCGATAATTAACCGTAGAAAACTACAGCAATCAAAGCAAAGCCGTTTGGCTACCTGAACGTAAAGTATTGGACCAAGTTATGCAATTCTAGCGACTTTCTACTATTTTAACTATTGAGTTTATATAATATCAAGAAAACCCAGTTGCTCTGCCTCTTCCGCATTTGTTCTAACAGAACCAATTGACCACGGTATGGCACACTACCTTATTATAGTTACGCCATAATGGAGCTTGATGTCATTGTAATATCCCCATGTCAAGGCATGAGCTCTTTATTTGTTTTGCCCAAAGTTTGAGACTCAGTTATTGTAAAAATGAGCGAAAACACATATGAATAGGGTAATTCCGGGAGGTATGGCTATCAAGGGGAGGTGGCCATCAGCCGCTATTTTCTTACTAAAAAACTAGCAAATTTCGACAAGAATTTCAGACATGTTGCTGCACCATGTGCTGATTTGAAACTGACAATGCCAATCTTGCGACGCAAGTATAAAGCTAAGAAAACAGCGGCTAATGGCCATCTCTCCCGGAATTACCCTATATTGCACGGGTAACAAATTAATCTTGCGATATTGATTGAGTACATCACGACACACCACCAAGATATTACCAACAGTAGCGTGATCCTCCCTTTTGTGACGTCACAAAAAAGTGGAGGAGTTACCGGGATTTCCTGGTTGAAAAAAAGGAAACCGGGAATGTTTATATCTCGTTGTTCTGTAGACACTCATATACTGCATCATATTTCCTATTACGCATACGTGCTGCGCAAGTTTTATACACAAAGTTTCCCACCCACACCTTTATCTTACAGTAGTTGCTTAAGTTACGCCTTTACGTATTAACGTTAAGTGCAATACGCTTTCTGGGCGGTGATGTGTAGGATTTACGACGTCATTCTAGTAAGCATTTTCATTCACAAAAAGTACTCTAATTTAGTAGTTTCCTTGGTTACTAAAGTGTGTACGGCCTACTAGACAATACGAAACTGTCTCGTAATATTACGTCATGTATTTCTTAAGTTGAGATAGGAACAAAGTAATTGAGAGTCATAATTCAAAACTAAATTCACTTGCTAGTAGCACTTAATCGGTAGGCCTAATGCTTAATTGCGTTATGCGTGTACACAAAAATAGGCTGTTTTCTTGTGGTAGTCCTTTCGTAATTTTGGTCCAAAATTACCACACCAGTGTGCTTGCATTTATTTTTCATTCTAGCTCTAGATCAAGCGTTTTTCACTAACCGGTAATATATTTACAGGTGTGAATGCTAAATTTGAAATTATTTCAATTAGTTCATTTTGGATTGATCGTACCTGCAGCACATTGAATAGGCTATTATTGTTTCTAGTGAAGTACGAACGAGTAGCTCTAACATTTCTGGTAAACTACATTTCGTTACAACGGAAAAGGAACAGCATCCAAAAGGCAATCGTCCTCCATAATATTTGTAATCATGTTAACAATGTTGCGTTAAAAACTCATACCTTCATCAGCATAAATCTACAGAGACACTTATCCTTGTACTGCTTATTGTAGCCTAATATCTTCGTAATTTTACCCTGATGACGGTATCAGTTTTTGCCAAAACCTTTGCAAATGATTACAAATATACTGGCTATAATCCTATTATTGAAGTTGAGTTTAAAAACCCATTTTAATGTTCCTAGTTCTCGAGTTTTGCTCTTGAGTGTCGCAGCATCGAGTTTTGCGCACGTAAAAAAAAGCAATTTTTCAAAAACTGCAAATTTTTAATATAAAATTGGCAAGCTTTTAATTTAGAAAAAACACACTCTCTCCTACCGCAGTGCGACAATTTACCTACCCAACTGGCTGCAAATTCAAACAATTTTTGATTTGAAAATCATCCAATTTATCGAGCTAAGGTAATTCAGTTTGCAGCGACAATTTTTCACTTTAAGACCAAGATAATTTTGCTTTTAAAATGAAGCAGAGACGATTTGACTTGTATCGTCGTGACTTCCAGCGTCGTTAGAATGATGTAAAGTCCTAAAATCTTTTGCAATATCACAGCTGCAGTGTACATTGATAGTTTCTAGCTAAAATTATTAATAGAACCTCGAAAGTTAAATAGTTTATTCAATTGCCTCCTAGATTTTTCAGCAAACGTCAATAGCGTCGATTGCAGCGATACGGTCTTACGTAGCACGTAGGCCTACGCATACGTTCGCGTTGCGTTACCACTTCGCTTCATGACGCACAAAGAAAAAAAAAAGGGTCTGGCTCGCGTATGTATATATACAGTGCGGCAATATTCTATCACAGTCCAAAGAAACTAAAGCTAGTAAGCGAATGAGAAAACGCGAAAAAGTAAAAATGAGTTTAAGAAAAGAAAACAGCCAACCTAATAGCCACCAAGATTTTGCAGAAGAGACAAATGCAGTTGACCTCAATTTCTCAGATGTATTTTCTGCTATTGAAATACCAGCAGGACAAAAAAATGACAAAAGTTTGGATATGGCATCAGCAAGCGCTACAGCATCCGATCAGAAAGCGAATACTCCGGTAAGTACAATCTTAAACGATTTTGATTGTACTAGTGCAGGAGTCGGCAACCCACGGCTCCAGAGCCACATGCGGCTCTTTGAACCCCCAGTTGTGGCTCTTTTCGGAGGTAAACAAAGACCTTTTTTTAGGAATCATTTCCGGAATAACTAAAGTTTTTGGACCTGACGGTAGTTTTTCGGTTCCCGCTGGGTTTCGTATTGTAACAAACGGACTAATGTGGCTCTTTAAGTGCAAAAAATTGCCAACCCTTGTACTAGTGACATCTACAGAGTACAGATGCTACATTTTGCCATTTTCTGTAAACAAATCGTCGCAAAATTTAAGCGTTGTCATAGTTAGAAATGTTATAACGGTAATTTTCCATGTTTTTTTAAAAACTCAGCATTAAAAGTAAAACTCGCTCAAGTTTAAAATTCTGTTACGAGCCTGAGTAGTCAAAGAAACTAGCAAGCTCAGGTGGTGTAATTACAGTATTTTATCTACTTTACAACAAAGCGCAATACAATTTCCTTTTTAATGTTGTTATTCTCAGAAATATCACTGTAAATTTTTAAACCCTAGGGTGGTCAAATGGAGAGTTGAGCCTGAACGAAAGTTAAAAAATTAACACTAAAGGAAAACTTGGATTCGTCATATTATTTAGTCAAGAACTGCTGGCAGTTATTATCGTTTTGTACTACATGGTTGAAACAATGGTTATTACTATCTGCTGTCTTCTATACATAATCGTCATTTTGCATTAAATGTTTTATTTATGGTTTGTATAAGTTGTTTTAATATCTTTTTATGCATTGAAATCATGATTGACAATTTTTTTCCAATAATAACTGATCTTGATGTTAAATCTATTGGCTTGTGTACCCTAAGCTTATACAAATATAAGTTGTTTTAATATCTTTTTATGCATTGAAATCATGATTGACGATTTTTTTTCCAATACTAACCGATCAAGTGGATGTTAAATTTATTGGCTTGTGTACCCTAAGCTTATACAAATATAATACGTTGAACAAGGCTTAGGCCTATACATGACTTTAATATTCATGGTATCTTAGTTTTACTAGAGCATGACTTATAGTAGTCACAGCATGATAATTTTCTACGGTACAAGGAGGCACAAACTCAAGGTACCAAAAAATTATTGCGTTATTGTATTACAAATACAAAAACGCCAAAATTTTTATGCTTTTGATTGTCGTTAAGTCTCTAAAACATGGAGCTGCTACCATGAAATTGTAACATTAAATTATTTTATTTTGATATATACGTAGCATCAACCGTCATCACCAATAGATAAGATTGTGACGCAATTGCGGAGAATTTTTGAATTTTAACTCTAATTTTCCACCCTAGATATACGGTGTGGTGATACGCGCTATATCACGTAGACTGCTTTATTAATCTGACATAGTTAAAATTTTTAATATATTTAGGTTACTTTTAAGCAAAAAGTTTTAGAAAAAGGATGTTTTAGCAAATATCATAAACATTGTTTCGAAATTTTCCAGTATTTTAGCAACAGGAACATCAGTAAAATGAAATATTTGACTTTTTAGGTAATAATCCCTTTATCTTTTATATAAATACTGTACTTCAGTACCTTATTTCGAAAAGCACCTTGCGGAAATTATACATTAGAAAAAAATTAAAAAATTTTGTACTGGTTAATTCATGTGTTAAATCCCCATCGTACTTGCCTAAAAATAGAAATAACTAGACCAGAAACAAAGCATTTGAATTGTTTCACGTTGCCTTTAACCAGACTAGAAATCTCATTGGTAAAAGTTTTGTTCGGTAATACATGTAATAAAACATTGCTGTTTCATTTTCCGGTCAAGAAATTCCATTTATTCACAAAAATTTCATTTTTTTGCATTTGCACAGTTTTGGACTCACGTAATTGTGCTTTAACAACGAATGTTCAGGCCAAAAGTCACTAATCACAGTGTCGGGCAATCTCATCAGACAAAGCAGTAGTGCAACTAGCGATAGTCCTATGACGTCATATCAATGCATCTCTTGCGAAAAACAAAGCGTTTCGTCTGTGACGCAGTACGTGCTTTGTTACGTTCTTCCGTTGTGCTGATGCATCTGTTTTTAGTTTCATCCAGTTCTAATCAATGAGTCGACAAAAACAAAAGATTTTTTCAAATACTCTTTTACGTCAGTAACGCGTATACGATTGCATTACCCCTTGGTCAAAACGAGCGCATATTTTTTAAAATACCATCTGACGTCTTATTGATGACTCCATTTGATATTCAAAAATTTTATAAAACTTGCGATTATTACTACAACAAAACGCGTTTGAAACTTTTTGATTCATTTGTGTCTTCGCAACCAATTATCACCAGGACAAGGCCTAAAAATATTTGAACCATAGCAAAAAGATCCAGAAAAAAGAAACACAATGAAATAAACATCATAGAATTGACTGACTTTAAAAAAACATTTTTGAATTTTTGAAATTCAAAGAAATTAATTTTTGACTTGGTATGTCCATGTCATTGCGGGGGTTTAACAGCAATTCATACCAACCAGCAACTTCGGGTCATTTATCAGTCGATAACTGTGGGATATTAACTGTAGAAAACCCTGCTTAGCTGTTGTTATCCTGAAAATTTTTTTATTGTTTCTGCTGTGGTGCCAGGTTATTTACTGTAACTCTCATCATTCAACTATAAAATTGTTGTTGCAGACTCTAAAGCCACTTGTACAACACTGTGGACCTGATTGCATGATGAGCCAAAAAATTGTCGATAAATTACTGTCTCGGATGATGAGACTTGAAAATGAGAGATCAGAGGTAAGTTTAGACGTCATAATTTGGTTTACTGAAAAGAATTTTGAACGATTGAAGCAATCATGTTGTTGCATACGCATTCACACAGGCCCATTACAACTAAACAGCATGGCTCGAGATTTTTTGAAAATTTGTCTCTTCGATTATATGTGGAAAGCTTAAATGGTCTTTTGCTATAGACCTGTATTGAGATAATTAGGTTTGGCTCTACATGCTGACAGTTTAATTAAAAATAGAAAAACCAAAGCAGCTTGAACAATGAAAATGTGGAATTCGTTATGTGTTAATATGCTTTGGGATAGTTTTACTTCTTCCAGTTTGGAATGGGTAAAGTTCTAATACGACCGAATTTATAATTCAATTTTTCAATGTTTCTAGTTATTAGCTGCAAACCGATCGTGGGCTGTGCAATATGACATGATGAAAGAACGTTACCTGGAACAAATCGAAAGTTTAAAGAAAGAAGTCACAAGCTTGAAAAGAGAAAAAGAAGAGAAATTGCAGGAGAATAAAAAAGAAACACAGGAGAAGAGATCAAACTCCTCCAACATTCAAGATCAACTCAGCGCATTGGCACATCAGGTACATTTCCTTTTTATGTTTACCCTTTCATTACAATCTGAGGCCAAGCCATAGCAACAGATGCTTAATTTTCAAAAATAGTTAAACAACAATATCTATAGGCTTTTTGAAACAGCTTTTTCGCAAACCTTTGTTTGTATGAGAATATGCCTACGTAAATATTATTGAAAAGATGCAAAGATTAATGATCATTAATTACAATAATCTCAGTTTCGATTCCAAGGATGTAAAATTCTAAAAATACATATTTGGTTTTTGCTGGAAAAACCTGGGTTCATATTGAAAACTAGAAACTACTGTTGTTTTAGCAGTAATTATCTCGTAAGGTAATTTTTACACTTTCTGCTATCAGAAAGTGTGGTAGCCAATGACAACGGAAGACTGTTAAATTAAAAACAAAGTTTAAAAAATTAGAAAAGTCTAAATTTGATCAAACTTTAAAATCAAATGGCTAAAGTCGATTCTTTACTACTCATATAGTTCGTAGAAAATTATCGTTCTGTGTGAACACAGAAATCAATCTTTATGAAATTGATGACCCTTAGGGCAACATAAAGTCACTAGCTTAAATAGCTTGGCCGAGTTCAGAATAATTGCTCTATTTTGAATGTAATGTAGGTTATAACATGTTGATAGCCGACCCAAGTCTCGTCCAGTGACATAACAAATTCATGTTTCATAATCTTTGGATCCAAATAAGTGCATTAGTGTCATGATAGGTTGGAAATATTTAACTTTTGTAAATGCGATTCACGTTCGTTTATTGCGGATATTACGTGGCCCATTTTATGAGGAAGTTATTTTAAGACTTGCTTTTACCAAGTAGCTGTAGCAACACGTTTTATGCACAGTAAGAACATAGAATCCCTTCCTAGAAACTTGATTATGAGCCATATGGGCAATTAGCAAGAATAGAAACCCGATTTGAATTTATGTAAAATACTACCAAAAAATGATGTAAACTTCTAAAAGTGAGCTACAAAATTTTCTCGATAAACCCGTTATCATTGCTTGATTTTCACAATGCATTAAAATTAATCCCTCTTTTTAGTTTCGTAGCAGAACGCCAATTTCTTTTATGAGAATAAATTGATTTAAAGTTGTTCTGTTTCAGGCTGAAGTTTACAAAGAAGATTTTTTGGAAGAACGCAAAGCAAGAGCTCGGGCCCATTCCAAACTGGAAGAAGTAAAATCCGAATTGAGGCGGGAAAAAAAATCACGTGCTAGACTGGTTGCTATGTTACAACAGCAAACACCGCCCCTAAGTTGCGAAAAAACAACTCCAGCAGTTGTGGGATAAACTGAATTGTTGTAGATGGTGTTCAATTGTATTATTTGTTATCGAATATTCGGAAATATTAGGCAATTTATTTATCAGCAGTTGCACTTTCCTTACTCAGTATGAAACGTTTAACTATCAAGATTACGGTATTGCGATAATATGACAATCTTTTGTTTTGTATAAGATACATTTTTTATTTTTGCAGTCATAAAATAAAAATCAATAAAAAGTCGTGTAACTACATTGAATTTCTTGTGCCTCAACATTTTATTTTATATTTTTGTATTTTATATATCATCATTTAATTAGTTGACTTTGTAAACAATTTCTGAACAAAACCCGACTAATTATAATTTCTAGTTACTAAGCACAATGCATAATTACACATTTTGAGTCTAGTTTTGCTTAAACTGCTTGTAAATCACATAGTAATAACATTTTTGATTAGATATTTTCGACATTTTGGCAAAAGCGAAACTTGCATGTTTTAAAATAACAATGAAAACCGCCTAAGCAATTTTTTTCTTACCATATTTAGAAAAACATTTTGAATAACTCGCATGGACCTAATAATAGCATTGAAGCCAGAAATCTTTGTGTTCAATCATTACGTAATTTTTAAACGATAACAAAAATATTGTTGCATGTTTATTCATATTATCACATCACTGTGTGCAGATGAGTGCTATTGTTTTACTTTATTTTTATATTTGATGAAAAACAGTGTTGCCTTTTTTTTGCAGAAATTTTAAACACAATAAAAATATTTAATCCAACTTGAATCAGACTTTAATCCACATGTGTCAAAGCACAAATACCCTCAGATTTATTTCTCTCAGACCGTAAAAGTTGTATTGTTTCCACGTAGACGAGTTGTTATATGTTAGTATGCTTATAATTTTTTAACCCTTTAATTCTGTTGGTCTACGTTCCACGTTCGAGTTTGCTATGAAGGGGGAGGTAGAAGAAGTTTTCTAGGCGAAGATTTCGTCCCTTTCTGTGCAATATTATTAAATAGCCGCCGTCCCTACCAACAGTTCTCAAAGTTTTCATGTCTTCAAAATGAGAAAATCGTTTGGTCAAGTAAAAGTCTCCTCTTTCCCCCAACAAACAAAGTTGCTGCTGTGTCATTAAGAGTTTGTAAGCAAAATAGAGAAAACTGACTCATATTTTTGGTCAAGCATAAAGAAATGGTGTTTTAGTTTTTGCGTGTAGAAGGACTGACGCAGAGCTGGATGTCTCGAGACGTGTTTCGAGACTCATTTTTGAGTGTCTCGGTCTCGCTATGCCAATGCCTCGTCTCGGTTTCGGACCTTGAAAATCTCGGAAAATGGTCATGTCTCGATCGAGACATGAAAAAATTTTGGATTTGAAACAGCATTCAGGTCTTTCATGCGGAAGCAGCAATGATGCTTACCCGATGCATTCAACGTAAAACGTTGTGCGTGATTTCGCACTTTACAAAAACATTTGGCCACATTTTGTTTAGACCATTTTGCTTTGTTGTTCAGGCCTGCAGAATTGCAGGCTTTTGCTTTCTTTTTGTGAGCAGCATATATGAAAACTGGTCTATTTCGACCACTAAGCACATGCATTCGATGGTAACCTACTCTAGACCAGGGATGTCCAATCTTTTAATTTATTAGGGACCCATTGCAAAATTAAGTATTTAACTGGGCCGCAAAGCGACCAGAATTCCAATCTTCCATATTATAGTTCTAAGAAAAAACAAATTAACCATTGATAGGTAGGCCTTGTACTGAGCTGCATTTTGCTGAAAATGCATCTTCTTTTACAACAAGGAAAATTTAAAAATCCATTAACATAATTAATTAATGTAATAATTAATCCAATAATGTTAATTTAGTTTAAACTTTTAACAATAAGGCCTTCACTCAAAGACATAACGACCGCTAGCCACGTCTAAAAAATTAATATATATTTTTTATGGGCAAACGGTGTGTCAAATCAAAAAATTTTCAGGAGAGTAACGTGTCATATGTCATAAAATTAAGGTTTAGACCTACCCCCATTCCCGTAAAAAATCTTGAATCTTCCCCTTGCAGTAGAGTAATATGGACTAGACATTACCATATCTTAACAAAAAGCAAATACAGCTCCGCACGTGTCATGTTGATTGAAATACAGCGCAATTTCCATTCCAAACTACTCGATTTGCAATGACGTCATTAATAATTTCCTGTGTTCAACGGGTTTTTTAAAATATGAAATATGCGAAAATTTTCTCGACAGAATTTTTGTTTGACTTTACTTTACTTTAAATTTTTCTAAGGCCTTTGGCTATCGATTTCTTGTGTCTCAGAGCGCGAAAAATAAAACCAGAACATGACTTGTACACAATGACGTCATTTATGGTCCAAAAACCAGTTTTAACTAAATAGTGGAAAATTTTTAAGCAGCAACTCACAAAGACCGTTTCTTATTAAACTACTCAAGAAACACTTGTTTCAGTTTTTCAAACGTTTGGGCTTTTTTGTGACGTGTTTATAACACAACAAACCCAAAACGCGAAGATTTGGTTGATTTAAATCAGAACCGTATTCCTAGTCGAAAGTTGTTTGACTAAACACCACTATCAATATCAAGCAAAACCACCAACTGTGTGTTTGAAAAGCTAACAAACTGGCAGAAAGCGTCCGAAATGATTTCAGAATGAAACAGCCATTAGCATTGGCGTGTCCAGGGACTGGCTCAAGGTACCCTAATTTTTATTATACATAATATAAGACAGTCAATCACCAGAATTTAAAATATCATAAAACCCCCCAACAGGCTGTTTCGCCACCAAGGGTCTTTAGGGAGAGAACTAAAATTATAAAATCTTATTTAAATAGAATGATTGTTTTACGTTAATGCTCTGGCACTTGCTGTCGAGCTCCCTGCTTGGCACAACGGTCAAACCACGTAGGCCTAGTATCATTCCTACAGATTTATATTTGCAGACGCACAAAACTAAAAAACAGCATTTTTGATGTTTACCCCACATAAAAAATTCCGCACCTACTTAGCCTTACTTTTTTTCATAAAAACCTGAAGACTGTCTGTCCAGAGCTGGAACTAGGACCGAACCTACCGAGACCGAGACGAGACATCATAGCTTCGAGACCGAAACGAGACTTTAAAGTTACGAGACAGAGGCTTCATAAGCCAAAACTTAGAAAATACAAAAGCGATAGTAATACACTGGAGTATGGGCTCTACTAAGCCAAGTTATTGAAATAACTTTATAGCAAAATGACATTAGCAAAAACAATACTAGCAAATGAAGCCGTCGCGGTTATGAACAGATGTAGCCTATTATAAATGTGCTATTGATCATATCCTTTTAACGATTACAATTAATGATTTAACGAGTTCACCATAATAACAACGAAACAGCTTATTATCACGGAAGGTTTAAGTCCTTGTAACTTGCTAGGCAAGCAATACCTCTCACAGACGATTACACGGCCCAATACTCTTTTTTAATCTAACGAAAAAAATGTCAAGAAAACTTTAAACAAAAAGCCATTGGTAGGCTATGTTGGTCTAGACCAGGATGTTGGCATTGCAGCCCACTATCCTCTGTTAAAACAATTTTTTAGCAAGTTTATCAAGTATTGAGCACGAGAGTGTTCATGAAATTTAATCAAAATACTTTATATTTAATAAATAATAAATTAATTAGCATAAACATTTTACAGCCATTGTGACACCATGCATTTTTGAAAATCTATGTGATTAATAACTTTCTCATTAAAAGAGCTAGCTCAAATCTGGAAGCACTTCCCACGACGGTAACCAGATTTAATCCCGGCTAGGCAATTTAACCCCGCCTAACTAGGCAAAATTTACCCCCGGTTGAGAACCCCTGGTCTAAACAAAAATCAGTTACAGGTTACTATTTTGCAGTTCTGTGCATCTACAAATTGTGGAATTACCATCAATTTATACGATTACTGAAAATCATACAAATTGGTTGAAAGTTCTATTTAAAAAAAACAAGTGTGATTTGTGCTGACTTTAAGGGCTTTCGTTTCAAATTGTGGCTAAATCATGTGGCCACGTGGGAAGAGACTTTGTATGTCACTGTATATCACCGTACATCCTCACGACTATAAGGCTTTGAATCATCCGATTGGAATTAAGAGAAATGAGTAAGGGCTTGTTTCTTTTCTAGTACTGCGCTTTTCTAGAAATCACCGTTAAATCTTTTGTCTGATTCACTAATTCGCTTTTGTGATAATAATTTCGCATGAATAGACACTTGCTACGTTTCAAGGGTGTTTCCCGATGCTACGTAAGCCGACAGCGGGAAAGTCCCAGCAAGCGGCTTAGCTCGACGAATTACTAGTTTCATTAACTTTAAGGTGTGGTAAGTGCAACTACCACCGACATTCCTGATATTTACTTTAATAAGAGAAATGTCTCTCCATCTGAAATTTCTGGAAAATTTCCCAGGAAACAAAGTATTAGTATTCTTAGGAAGAATATTGCTTAACACTTTTAATAATAACTCAGCAGTAAGATCAAGGCAGGCTCACAGTTTAATATTTTGTAAATTCGATAATGAACATGGTAAAATATAGACCATAAAAAGTGACTACTTAAAGCTACATACTTTCATCGGTAGGCCTGATGGCCAAGCATAGGCTACGTTAAATTTCTCATAAGCGAAGAATCTGTCAGCAACGCAATTCGAAGCAGCTGTAAAGACTGGTGTCTTTAGTCAGCTTTTTATAATGCATTGGTAAGCTACACAATATAACAGCACACTGATAACTATTCTAAAATTTAAAAAAATTGAAATGGATTACATATTTTTGTTATACATACTGTTTTGGTTACATTTGATTGTGTAGCAGAAAAACGGTTATTTTTACAAGATGGCATCCTTGGAACATGACGGTGTAACAAGTAAAAAGATATCGGTAGCGCAGAATTTTAATACCGGATTAACAACATCGGAAAGATCTTTAAAATTTGGATTCAAAGATGTTACCGATGCTGTTTAAATCGATGTTAGGACAATGTCACATTATCTAGCTGAAGATAAAGTTAACCCGAACAATGTCATTTACATAATAAAGTTTCATGGTTGCTTTGTTTTTAGATTAATAATACGACATTTAATAGTAGGCAAATTAATTGCATTTATATTGAATATTGTTTAGTCATAATTGCTTGTCATCCATAAGCACCTTCCATAAATGAACATTTCACAGCTCTTCCAATGGTTTAGTGCAATATGCCAGCACATAAATGCAAAGTACAGTAATAGTGTAATGAGTAATTAATTGGCTTGTTGGAAGCAAACAGTGTTACTCATTTTATTAGTTTGAATTGTTCTGACGTCGAAAACTTTGGCGAATCTACAAGAGTGGTAGGAACGATTGCTCCCCAATCCCTACCCTCTGTAAAGTCAACTGATAAATACTGCAAGTGCTGCTTGCGTAGCATTGCGAGTTGAGACGACAAGCCTTTTAACTACGTTAGTTTCCAATTTTGTATCCACCCCAGATCAAACATCATCGCTTGAGCTTATAAGGCCGCATTTAGGAGGAATATGGAAGATCAAACCCTCCCAAAATATGGGCTTCCCTTCTTTTAGACCAGGAGTATGCAACAGGCGGCCCGCGGGCCACTATCCGGCCGTCAAGCCATTTAGTGTGGCCCTCGTCAACACTTTAATCTTTCTCCAGACTGACGGTTTAGAGTGCATCTTTTTCGTATAGCTTAGAAACAGTAATTTGATTACAATAGTATAGTACGTGAAGAAAGTAGGTATCGATGTACCGTTGCGATGCCGATGTTCAACATCGGAAAAACCGATGTATCGGCTCACCGATGCATCGGCATCGGTGATTGGGTACATGACAATTTGACACGCACGATTTGACACGAGCAACTTGACGCGAAGACGACTTGACGCGAGGACGATCTGACGCGAAACATGTGAAGTGAAGTAGGGGTCGGCAGCTTGGAAAACGGTGGGAGTCGGGATTGGTGTCATGATCTGGGACCCCAACCCCCCGACCTCAACTTTTCCGAACCCAACTTCCCCAACCCCCCGACCCCAACCCGCCGACGCCAACCCCCCGACGCCAACTCCCCCGACCCCAACTCTCCCGACCCCAACCCTCCCCCGACTCCAACTTTTCCGACCCCAACACCCCGACCTCCACCTTTTTCTAACCCGACGACCCCATTACACACGTTTCGGGTCAAATCGTGTTCGCGTCAAGTCGCTCGCGTGAAGTTTGTTCGCGTTTGTTCTTGTTCCGTCGGTAATTTGCCGATGCATTGGCCGATGTCAATATTGCACATGAAATCTCGAGCACACGACCGCGCACATTAAACGTTTTTCACAAAGTCGGACTTGTCCTTTGATCTGCAATAAATAAATATTGAACTCCCTTTGCGCTGATACAAAGTTTCAATTCTCAAACGATGATTTAATCAACAGAATAACATTTATCAAACGCTTTTTTTAAAGTTTGTTGTAATTTCTTGCTTTTCTTTTTTAATGTTAATCAAATGATTGTTTAACATACTCTAGATCTAACTCATACTTCGCCGGGTCGGTTTACATATGTGTCAAGAGCGATGTAGTTGCGTTCGAATCTTAATGTTGTAGCTGCAAAGCTATTACTAGTTCTAAATGATCACCTGATAAAATGAATGGTAGTGCGTTTACCTACCAGTTTAAACAAGTTTAAGCAAGAAAATTGGCTTGGTGTTATGGCCTACTCTAGTAGGCCATGGTTGGTGCTGCTGCTCAAAAGCACCGGTACAGTTGCTACAAGGTCGACCAAATTTTCTTGCTTAAACTGGTAGGTAAATGCACTACCATCCATTTTATCAGGTGATCATTCTTTCGGGAGATAACCTTGGGTCTTCCAGACCTGTGCAGTGTGCAAGTCCTGAATACTTCCAAAATTTCGAAATTTGAAAATTGTTTGATGGATTACGGTTTTGCTAAATTTTAGTTTTTTGAAATTTGCTTTTCTGAGTACCCCTCTTTATTCAAAGCAACACTTTTTGCCCTTTCCGCAGCTGATAATCCCCTCTATTTGCCGGAACTGATAACCCCTCCATTTGCCCATATTTCCAGCAATAAAATTTGAGTAAAACTGAATATTTTTTGCTTCCAAAACCAGAAATGCGCAAAAAATCTTATCATTTAGGCTTCACAAGTATCATTTAATATTCATGGAACATAAAAGGCTAATGCGACATAACATTAGCGCGAGTTTTATTATTTTTCAACAAAATTTCAACTTTTATCTATGTGGTCTTAAGCTTTTGCACTCGACTGCACAACTAATTACTGTTCATGGAAATACTAATTTTTTCGTGGGGTCCAGCTCTATTTCTAAAGCTGGTTATAGAGTCCGTCGACAAAAAATATTGCACAAAAATGCACACCTCTGTTTTAGATCGATCATTCCAGCGGCTACGACACAGCCAGCAGTGAACACATTAAGAGCTCGAACTCCCACCAAAATAATGTTTTTTCTGGATACGCACCTGCTCAAGATAGTTTGTAGGTAGTTGTGCCTACAAGGCAACCTAAAACTACAAAATTTATCATGCTAGCAATAATGGGAACCGGCCGTTAGCTCAGTCGCTAAGCGCACGCTATCGGTGCGGGAGGTCTGGGGTTCGATTCCCGGGCCGGTCAAATCGACACAGTGTCGCCAACGACTCGCCACCGCTGCGACGCTTCTTCGGAGCTGTGTTGCCCAGGCGCTAAGCCGCGGAGATGGGCCCCGCCACTCGTTGCACGCTTCGGCGTAATACAGCGAGTATAATGAAGATTTGATTTTGATTTGAGCAATAATGGGTGTTTTTTTAGCTCATTTGTAATCAGTTTTTTTAAGTTTTTTATGGCAATTGTTTTGGCAAGAAATTTTAATTTCTATTAAATGTTATTACGAAAACCCTAAGGTGTAAATTCTAGACAATCAAAAATACAAATAAATTTCAGACCATTTTATTACAAATTGGTAACTTGGGAAATTTTGCTGAGAAATTACTGTAGTCGGTAGATAATTTCAACATAAATATTTTCAATCTTAAAACATGAACAGTTGAAATAATACCGTTCTCATACTAGTTTTGCGATGCTAGTGAGCGGATGTGCCTAGACAAATAGCAGCAAGGTTTTTGCTATTCACGACGAGATTGTACCTTCGAGGCAAAACTACAACACAGAAGTGGAATTTCAGAACAGCTTTGAAACAGCTCTGAATTATTATCAGTTCGCAAAGATTTGGAGAATTTCTAGTTACAAAAGATGACTTCTGATATTAACGATAAAGTCAGTGAAATACTTTCTTCTATTACGGCATTAACTAATGAAGTAGTAAGTTTGAATTTAAACTTAGAAGCAAAAGTAGACAAACTTGTCTCAAAACTAGATAAATTTGATAAACGTCTGAATGAAGTAGAAGAACCGTGTAAAAGTAAACCCGAACAGCTTGATGATAACCTACATGAGAAAAAAGATAATTGCGAACTTGAAGAACTTCGTGCGGCAGTTCAGAAATTGAAAAAAAGTAAACAAGAACATGATAAGATGGAAGTTATGAAAGAATCATATGACAAACGATTCAACGTATTAATTCATGGGTTACCCGAAGACCCACAGAATGCATGGGAAACCCCACTTCAAACTCTTGCACACATTCACAAATTTATGAGAGAAGCACTGTTGATTACTGATCCTACAATGATAACCTTGACGGATTACCATCGCTTACCTCAACGACCAATTTACAAGGAAAAGTTACGAGTAGATAGACCTATCATCATCAAGCTTACAAATGCTGCCGATAAACGACGTATTTTTGCCAATCTGAAATACTCGAAGACTTTCAACGAAACTAGACGTGAGCAAAATCAGAGGCCAGCCTATGTTACAGAACACTTGCCAAAACAATTTCAAGATGAACGTAAACTTCTGCTTCCGTTTTTCAATGAAGCCAGAAAAGGTAAACAAAAAACAATGTGGAAACCGGTTGACGGTTATTACGCGCTTTACATTGACGGCAATAAAGTAGAACTTCCCAGTGTAGATTAAGCATTTTCTGTTGTAAAATCCGACTTTTGGTGTTGCAAACTTGTGCTCAGTCAATATTTAAGTATTTACGCTTTCATAATTAATTAAACTTCTGGGTAGAATTGAGACCAAGAATTATGCTTAGTTGGGTATGTAATAGTTTTGTTTTAGTTTTTTACATTGTTAAGCTGTAAACTACAGACGAAATGCCTCACTCAATTCAAATGAATTTTCAAACCGATAGCAACACCTTGCTGTGTCTGTGCACGTGCACTTCTGTTCATTATGCCTGTCAGCGACATGGCCTAGCGGTACCGCGCACAGGTGACAGATCCTACGTGACGGGTTCGATTCACGGCTGGAGCCGACCGCATTTGACACATGTAACGGGTGGCAGCTGACTCGAAGAGCGCAAGCTCATTTCGCAGCCTCCCTCAATTACTGTTGAATTTTCCGTTCAATATAATTTGAAAATAAAAAAAAAAGAAAAAAAATGCCAGCTTGTATTTGCGAAGTCAAGCAGCCACTTCTGATGATCAAGTAATTATTGACCAAAATATATTTTCTGATGAGCTATTTCGATCTTTTCAATCTAACATCAAGCTAATTGAAACCTACTATCTCAGCGACAAATTGTTTTCCTTCGATAATGTAAACACTTCTTCAATTATCCATATTAATATTTCGTCCCTTCAATTACATTTTGAAGAGCTTAAAGATTTCCTTGATTGTCTGCAGTACCCACCTTCCTTAATCACTCTTTCTGAAACCCGCATTAAAACCGAACCTACTCTCAACATAGATACAGTATTCCAGGCTATACCTTCATTCATTTTCCTTCTCCTACTTTAGCTGGTGGTGTTAGTGTATATTTCTCCAACCTTTTAAAGTTTTGCCAAGTGGATAGTTTGCGCCTAAAAGTTGACGGATGTGAAAATCTTTGGTTCGATGTGCAATTTCCTGGCCAACACAACAAATTCATATTTTCCGTCACCCTTGGAATAATTTAACAACGGCCTTTATTGAATCTTTGGATGAATCCTTATAAAAAGTAAATCGTAAAGGTGACCAGGTTGTTATTATGGGCGATATCAACATTGATTTAAATCCGAATAACAATTATGCTTCTCGATCAGATTATCTGCACATGCTTGATAGTAATGCATTTTCAAATTTAATTACAAAACCAACACGTGTCACTGAGAACTCCCAAACAATAATTGACCATCTTCTCACTAACGATAATGAGTCACTCATAAACCCAGGGGTTCTTCATTATAAATTAGCGGATCATTTCTCGATCTTTTGTTTGATATCTCTACCAAAAAATAATTCATACCAATCAACAGCCACAAATATTTTTAGAAATATTAAATCGATTGATGTTGACAATTTTTGTGATGATTTGGAGTCATCTTTAACGCCTCTTACCTACGACTTAATTTATTCTCCCTTAACTCCACAATCGCTGAATGACAACTTCAATCGTTTAATTAAGACAATCTCGGACGTGATAGAGACTCATGCTCCATTACAAACTGCATCTAGAAGGCAAAAGCGTCTGCAAAAACGACCTTGGATAACAAAAGGAATTCATATCTCCATTAAAAACAAGCAAAAATTATACAAAACATTTTTTCTGGGGGGTAGCGATTTCGAAAAACCCTTTAATAAAATTTATGCAAATAAATTAACTAGAGTAAAAAATCTATCAAAGAAGTTGTATTATGGTTCTGCCATTGCTGATTGAAATTCTAATCCTAGAAAATTATGGAAATTTATTAAAACAGTAATTCCTTCCAAGAGTTCAACAAGCTCGAACCCCACTGAGTTAAATGTTGATGATCGGACTGTTGAAAATGCATGAATTGCACTTACATTTAAAATCATTTTGTCGAAATTGGTCGCTCTATTGCACAAAGTATCAGACATTCTAGCGAAGTCAACTTCAAAATGTTTTTGAAAAAAACTGTATCGCAAACGAATGTTCTTGACCCGCCTCAACCAATAGAAATCTTCAATGTCATAAGTTCCTTAAATCCCCACAAAGCTACTGGTTACGACAACATTTCATCCTATTACTTACTAATTGGAAACAAAGTCTTAACCCCTGTGCTGTCTTTATTTTTTGAATGTGTATTTGAACTTGGTGTATTTCCCCCAATCCTTTAAACAGCTAAGGTCATTCCTATTCATAAATCCGGTAACAAAAAACTAGTTAGTAATTATCGTCCAATTTCTCTCCTACCTTCACTATCTAAAGTTCTTGAAAAACTGATCAAACATCGATTGGTAATTTTTTTTAACAAACACAATATATTATATGACTACCAATATGGATTTAGGAAAAAGCATAGTGTTATTCATGCATTGTTAGATGTTACTACCCTCACTTATGATGCAATGCAAAACAATTCTTATACAGCCTTACTTTTGATGGACCTACGTAAAGCGTTTGATACTGTGTCTCATCATATTTTATTGCATAAATTATACCATTACGGTGTACGAGGTCCAGCTCATTCCTTAACTGAGAGTTATCTCACATCGCGAAAGCAATTTGTTTGTATTAACAACCAACAATCTTGTACCAAGTCTATAAATATTGGTGTCCCTCAAGAGTCCATTTTAGTTCCTCTTCTCTTTCTGATATATATCAATGACCGTATTAACGCTGTATCCTCTTGCCCTCGTCTCTTTGCTGATGACACCTGCCTAGTTGTAAGCAACCCATGTCTAATTGAACTTGAAAAAAACTGTAATACTGAAATGCAAAACCTCCTTCACTGGTGCAGCGCAAATGCTTTAGAAATTAATCCTAATAAATTTGCAATAGTAACCCTTCTTCCAAAATTAAGATCTCCCTTTCCAGTGTTAAATATATATTATAACAACGCATTGACAGAAATGTGCGCTTCCTCAAAATACCTCGGTATAAACCTAGACACTAAACTCGATTTTAAATCTCACATTGCAAATATCGAAACCAAAATTTCTAGATCAGTTGGTATTTTAAGTAAACTTCGCTTTCTATTTTCTTCCTCCACTCTTCTCCTCTTATATTTCACACTCATACACACTCACCTATTCTACGGCATTCCACTCTGGGGTTGCACCTTCGGCTCTTACTTAAAAAAGCTACAGTCTTTGCAAAATAAAGCTATTCGAATTATCTCAAATACCAGCCGTCGATCTTCCATCACTAAACAATACCACAATCTAGGGGTTCTCAAAATTATTGACCTATATACGTACGAAGTCGCGAAGCTTATGCACCAACACACTATGCAAAAATTCCCTCATTGTTTCACCTTTTTTTTACTAACATTTCGGACATTCATGCAAAAAATACCAGATCGAATTCCAAAAACAACTTCTACCTCCCTAAGTATTCTACAACACGCTGCCAAAAATCAATAAGGTTTCAAGGGCCAAAAATATGAAACTCGTTGTCTCCTGAAATAAGAAATCAACCGTATTCTAAATTTAAAAATAACCTTAAAAAACATCTTCTGGAAAAATATATTTAGGTAGTAATGAAAACATTTACGTTGTATTTTATGCCTCCTTTAATTTTAATGAAATGTTGCTTTTAGCAACTTTCAATCTCGGGTGGCTGCTTGACTAGAAGACCTTAAACGGTCACTTCGCGGTCGCCTTTCGAGTTTACTTCTCTTGTTTTCTTCCTTGTTTATTATGTGCTTGATTGTTTTTTACGTTCGAAAAAATAAATGTTACTACTACTACTACCAACAAAATGTACGGAAATGTTATGTAATCGTATTTATCAAGACAAGTGCAGCAAAATGCTCGCAAAATCAAATAAAATGTTACAAGCTTTGCGGAGTAACTTGAATAGCAGGAAAAGACTGTAGAACTTTGAAGTAAACTTTTTTATTACAACCGAAATGGTACGTATGTGCAACATAATATACAGGGTGATCCGAAAGTATCTCCCTATTCTAAAATAAAAATGGTTTGTTTTTGAAGTGTAATTTCTTCATTTATTAAACATGAGAAAAAAGTGCATTGGATGGACTTCCATTTAAAATTCAATATCTTTTTATTTGTTTATTTAAATGTGGTTGAATTGTTTAAAAAGTATTGTTCATCACAATTAGTATGTTAATTTACAAAACATGATTTAACTTTATTTCAAATTTAAGTTAAAATTATTAAAATATAGAAACAAGAGCATAGATGTAATTGCCGCAGATCGAGTAACTTACACGCAAAAACTGAGAAAGTTGTCAGTAAATTTGAATAAGTCATAGTTATTTTAGAATAGGGAGTTACTTTCGGATCACCCTGTAGTTGTAAAAATACATTTTTTCGCTTGAAGAGTCCTAAATATATATCTGAACCACAAACATCATGAAAAGTAGAAAGCATACGATAACGAAATCATCAGGTTGTAAACTAAAAACAACCAAAGCTCATTAAACAACACGCTAAAAGAGAATTATGTCCCTCTAACGTCATATATCGACAAAAATATAAATATTTAAATTCCGTTAGTTTGATTCAGATTTTTTAAGGGCTTACGTAATTTCCAATTATTTCGTATTGAAGCTCATTCTTTCTTTCAAATTAATCCTACCACAAAACAACCAAGTCTGGTCAAGAATCGAAGAGATGAAAAATAGTACCAGTAATTAATTTAATGTGTTAAGTTAGAGCTAGATAAGGTGACGATAGAACCAAGAAAAATATATTCCGTAGAACCATTCCGAAATCATTTCGGTCGAGCCCTATCGTTCTCCTAGCGCTCTCCTCACAAATGCTCTTGCCAATCAGATCGCTGGAGAGCAGAGTAAGAGCAAAGTGGAAATTTTCTATGCAACCATTCCGAAATCTACGTCTCGGCATTCCTGCTTTACAGGTGTAGCGTCCATGATAATTCTTAAACTTTTTTTTACTTGTACTAGTGTCATAAGTAAGGAGGGGGGGGGGATAAATGAAAAGTTTTAGATATCGCTTATAAACCCCACTTAAAATATGCTATCCTATGACAGACTGATGATACAAAAAATATTTTTGATCATCTATGTTGCTAACCCCATTGTACATACCCCTTGAAGTTTGCGAGTTACCCCAAATAGCAAAATTAGCATACCTTGCTTACTGTATTACTAAAATACGAGATGCCACCATTCTTTTTTAATAATTTTTTGTCAGGAAGATGATTATGCCTCTTGATAGGTTATTTTATGTGAAACAGTTTTTAACATTTTTTTTTTTTTTTCTAAAGCTGCTGGAGAACTCAGTATCATGCAATTTGAACATCTGTCGATCAAATATAGCAAAAAAATGAACTTCAGATTAAAAAGAAATATTGCTGCCATACGAAACAATTGTGTAATCACCAGACTTCACAGAAAGCAGTGCATGCAGCAGAGGAACAATTACAACTCACGCGAAGGCTTTAGTTAACTTCACTAAAGTCAATATCAATGCAAGCCACGTATATATTATAATAAATGTTAATTCTGCAGTGCAAACAAAGAGTCAACCAATGCTTTTCAGACGAGTTAGATCCTCATTACGACTTTGGTCAGTTAACAGCTTTTGCTTTAACATCAGCTTTAACAAGACGGAATTCTCCGAGAATTCTCCGAGATTCTCCGAAATTCCAAAATAAAGCACCAGTCTTGTTAAAGCTGACGCCGAAACTCATTTCAAATCTTAATGTAATTGTCGTGGTAGAAACCTTGCTATAATCTTAACTCTGATTGCTCAGCTAAATTGAAGCTTTTGAGCTTTGACATTCGATGAAGACGCACTGTCAAGACCAGGGTTGGAAATATCGATTAATCGATAATCGATTTCGATATTCTTTACTTTTTTGTCATCGAATGTAAAAACTCTTTACTTCTTTTTTTCATCATCGATTGGGGCTTTCCCCTATTTTTTTGCATGGTAAATCGATATTAATTAATCGATATTTATTTTCTGAATAAGTTCTTACAAAAGTTTTTATTTTTTTGTGATTTTACTACCTTATCCGGTTTTTCTGGTGTTTGCAGGTAAAATTTTGGTACATATTTTACTTAACTTCCGCATAAGAACAGTTAGCGAGCGGAAAATTCCGTATGCACTGTCATTTTTTATTCCATTCCAAAATAAAGCACCAGAAAACATTAGTTTAACGTTTGATCACTTGGTATCGCTTTGTAGAAAGCAGGGCAGGGCCAGGCCGTCCAATGCAGTTGTGAGGCTAAAAAAAAATGACAGCAGGCTTTCTGTAAGCTACGTTGGTTTATAGATGACACCTGTGACAAGATGTCAATGAACAATGAAGTAGAGTGCTGGACTGGATAGCTGGTTACTGAAAAAAGCATCAAAAAGCAATAACGCTTTATCAGGCCTTCTGGTATTCCTGTTTTAAACTGCCCATCATAATATGCTGTGCAAATCGATACTTTTCTCTGACTCAGTTAACACCGACATTATCCACTTTGCCTAACTTGAAGCTCCCCCAATAGCATCAAAATATGTTGACGCTGTCGTTGTTAACTGAGTCAGAGAAAAGTATCGATTTGCCGTTATTGATTGATGGATATTCTCTACTTTTTATTTTTGTTATCGAATGTAGGAATTCTTTATTTTTTTGTGAGGCATCGAATGTCGAATTATTCTTTACTTTTTCATTATCGATTTCCAACCCCGGTCAAGACTTTGGTTGCTTGTATTTTTCAGTTCGTAATTAATACACCCATAGGGCGTAGCCAGGGGGTGGCCACGGGGGCCATGGCCCCCGCAATCCATCCTACACAAAAACAAGAACCTCGGTAAAATACTTGCCAGGGCGACTCCAAGGGGTCCTAGCCCCCCAATCGACATGCTAGCCCCCCAATCAATGAGCTCATTATTTTCAAGAGAGCGGTTTTTGTGATTAATTTTAAACTTTGTCCCCCCCTCTGATAAACGCTTGGCCCCCCTAAGTCGATTGCTCTGCCTCCGGCTCTGTACTTGCCAATGCGTGATTGCTTTTTAATGAGTTTTTGCATTGCTCAATGCGCATGACACTGATATGTGTCAAAGTTTTTTGCCGATATACTGCGTATGACAAAGCAATTTTTTCCATTATAACATGCATGACATTCATCTTTGTCATGTTTCAGCTTTGTTTTAAAACAAAAATAAGTGTTGTTTTTATTAAAGTTATTTCATAATTAGAAATTGAAGACTGTGTATACTTCAATAACAAATATCAAGAAATTCGAGCTCTTTAATCCTAATTATCTATTTCCCATCAAATTGGCATTACTCCTTTTAAAAACAAATTACATTCATTTATAATTGGCCACTTTGCGATGCTGCAGAACTACTAACAAATTAACAATACTAAAAAAGTAATTGCTGGAAATAGTAAGTGGTTAGGGTTAGACTTATTACCAGCAGGGCAAATTGGGGTACGAGAATGGGTAATGGAATAGAAGTTGGGTTCCTAGTACAACAGAAGACTTGATGCAACTTTCTTGGTAAAGATACTGAAAGAACTAAGTTCAGTGAAGCAATAGATTAGATGTACCAGTACTGGTAAAGTTTTACTAAGTACCGGTAAAGAGTCGAAATTTTGGGATTGGCTTTGTGGTCTGTAACCTACCGATACTAGTCTACCGCAGATTGTAAATACAAAGATTTTAGAGGCCATCCAAATATTGATATGTTGCTATATTTCAGTATGGGGCGCCGTTTGGAAATAAATTGTTGGTTTTGTAAACCATGTTTTTTGAGCTCATTTAGACCATAGTTTGTCCGATATATATATATCGGAAACATCCTACGTATATATCGGACAAATTGTATTCTGAGTCGAACCGAAATGCACGCGCAAAATAAGTCTGACAAAATCGTTTTTGGTCAAACGACGCGCCACGCACCGTTTGGAAAAAAACAAATTTTTTACCCATGCTTTTTGAGCTTATTTAGAATAATTTGTCGGATATATATATCGGAAATATTTGACTTTTATATCGGACAAACTGTACGCTAAGTCTGACCAAAAAACACATGCAAAATAAGTCTGACAAAATCGTTTTTGGTCAAACGACGCGCCACGCACCGTTTGAAAAAAAAAACAAATTTTTTACCCATGCTTTTTGAGCTTATTTAAACCATAATTTATCGGATATATATATCGAAAATATTTGACTTTTATATCGGACAAACTGTACGCTAAGTCGGACCACAAAACACATGCAAAATAAGTCGGACAAAATTGTTCTTGGTCAAACGGCGTGCCACACACCGTTGGGAAAAATACAATTTTGTGACCCGTGCTTTTTGAGCTTATTCAGACCATAATTTGTCCGAGGTATATATTGGAAATATCCGACTTCTATATCGAACAAATTGTACTCTAAGTCGGACCAAAAACACACGCAAAATAAGTCGGATATTTTCAACTCGTATATACAGTATGAAAAATTTGCCATTTGGAAAAAAAAACTTCACGCTTTGTGAACCATGGTTTTTGAGCTTATTTAGTCCAAATTTTGTTCGATATGTATGGGGCGCCGTTTGAAAAAAAAATGTATGTTTTGTGAACTATGCTTTTTGAGTCCAAATAAGCTCAAAAAACATGGTTCACAAAACGCATAGTTTTCCAAACGGCAGATTTCTCTGATATATATGTCGGAAATATCCGACTTATTTTGCGTGTGTTTTTTGGTCCGACTTAGAGTACAGCATTTCCGACATATAAATCGGATATTTTCGATATATATCTCGGACAAAATATAGTCTAAATAGGCTCAAAAAACATGGGTCGCAAAATCGTTTTTTTCCAAACGACGTTGTGCCGCGCCGTTTGACCAAAAACGATTTTGTCAGACTTATTTTGCGCGTGTATTTTGTTTCGACTCAAAATACAATTTGTCCGATGTATAAACAGGATATCTGCGATATATATATCGGACAAACTATGGTCTAAATAAGCTCAAAAAACATGGTTCACAAAGCGAATAGTTTATTTCCAAACGGCGCCCCATATTTCAGATTGACTCCCACTGAGCAGTTTTTGTGCTTCATGTAGTCTACTAAGCACCTGAAATTAAAAATTAAAATATTATTGACGTCATTGATGACGTAATCATGACGTATGTTGATGCTAACATACTTTTGATAAACTTGCGTCAATTATAACAATTTAGTAAATCATACACAGATAGCCTGCAGTAGTGGTATCAGTAAAATGAATTAGCATTAAAAACAAACGCAAAAATTTCAAAAGTAATGTTACGCACTAGGCGAAACAAATGCAAAATTGAATATTGAATTACACGCTTAACTGGTTAATAAGTAGGCTTACAAAGGAGAAATACAATACAACTTTGCTTTTTGCGTTGGCCAGAGTTATGATGGCGCAGCCGCAATGGCTAGCGAACGGTCAGGCGTCATAAATGTTCAAAACGAATCTCTATTGGCATATTGTTTTCACCATTAACTTTCTATTATGTAGACTGGAAACTCAGAGCGAGAGAAAAAGGTGTGTATAATAGAAGAAACAAACTTTGCTCCCAGGTGGAGCCTTTTTTCTCGCACGCTCGATCTGTTCTGTATACTTAATTCGCTAGTGCTGAATAAGCTTTATAAAACAATAAGTTACACAGCATAATGTACAAAAATAACAATTAAAATTTAACTGATAATGTTAGTATTTCTGATGATTGGTGTGTGGGAAAGGAGTGGCAGAGTTGCAAACAGATAAATGTTATTTAGTTGATCAAAAAATATAAAGTTAATTTTTGTTTCATTTAAAAGCAAAAAAAATTTAAGCAGGCTAAAGGCAACGTTACATTTACGTTTAAAAATTCTAAGAATTTTGCTGAAACGTTGGTTTGAAAGTGAAAATATGCTTTAGCTTATTTATTGTATCATACCCTTGGTAGGGGTTTTTAAGAAAACTTTAACTGCACTGTAAATACAAAAGGTTTCGATTTCTTTTGCGAATTTAAGCATGTATGGAATTTTTTTAAAAAAACTTGCTTGAAATATTTCATGTTGTGGTGAACTGTATGAATTATGTAATCTAAAACGTCACTGATGACTTTTTTGCATATTTGGTGACACATATCCGAAGAGATTTTACAAACCTGTTCATTTATCACAAAATTCCGTAAAGTATAAGCCTTGGCAAACTGTTTAATTTAGATACGGTACAGTTTTTCTTTATAAAAAAATTTATTTCTTGATTAAAAAGCTTACTTTTAGAAATAATGTGCGGACTGGAGATTAAGTTAGGCCTACTGCCAATAGGATTGTACAATTTTAAAATCAAGCATTTCATAAAACTCTATCGTAGTGTTGAAAACAGTGCTACAAATGGGGACGACTTTGTTCCTTCTTAAATATGCCTAAAGAAAAATTGACTAGGACTATGTGTACTCGTGGATTGACGTACTTTAGACGGTCACGATCGCATGAGGTTTTTTTGAACTGTATAGCGCCTTGACGCTTTCTCGTGATTGGAGGATAAGTATGCAAATAAATAAATAGATAAAAAACCTAACTTACAGATTTTCAACATATTGCGTGGACTAATTTGCTTACACGATATGCTTAGCAATTTAACGATATGCTTAGCACTGCGATTGCGAATGCTATCACGCAGATCTGGCGCCAGAGCAGTCGACTTAGGGGGCCTAAAGTTTGAATTTAAGCACAAAAGCCGCTGTCTTCAAAAGAGTAAGCTTGTTAATTGGAGGGGGCAAGTATGTCTTTGGCCATGGCCCTGCTATCACGAATTTACAGTATAAATAAATTTTGTAGCTATCATGAATTTACAGTATAAATTATTTTTTATTGTCGATACAAAAAATCAGTGGTAACATTGTCGTTGTGAGTATAGAGCAAATTTAGACTTGCGAGAAATTTCTGTCATATTCAAGCTTTTTAATAAAGTTCATTTCTTGCTTTGGTAACACTATCAAGCCATTGCAAAAATCATAATGTCCAAAAAAGCAACAACAAAGTTTGAGGAGATTAAATGATTATTGAACCAATAGTTTTCTGATCATTGCTGTGGCGTAAATTATATGCTCAGGGCCGTATTTAGACAATGAGAGACCCAAGGCTATTTCCATTTTTTTCACTAGAAATCGGTGAAAAGCAAGAAAAGGTCTTTATGCCCGCAGATGTGGTGTTTTCACGGAAAATATCGGTGAAGACCATAAAAAGGTCTTCGTTGTTCGTGATAAGGCCCCTCATTTTCTCCGAGACCTCCCATTGTCTACGAGGCCCTAGGCTTCAGCTTGCTTAGCCTATGCCTAAATCTAGCCCTGCATATGCTCCTGTCCGCTATACCTCATCTGCTGTGCCAACAACGATCGAGAGCCTATAAATATTTATATATTATAAGCGGAGATGATTAATCGTATTACAATGATAATGACTACTTCAGAAATAGTAATATCGTAGGCGCTAAAAGTTTTGTACACCATATGCAATTGAATGGACGCATTATGTTTTCATTTTCGTGCAAAATTTGGTTTATAATAACACCGCTTGCTTTATTGCGCAACGAACTTTTGATAAAAACAAAGCAGCAGGGACTGGCGATATATTCTTGAATTTCCGAATTTTGCGATTTAAATCCATTAAATTAAATTGCGATTTAAATTGCGATTTAAAATACTGTTGAAATCAATACCACTGAAAAGAAAAGGAAAACGGTGCAGTTTCAAGAAAATTGCGAAGGTGCGACGGGCAACTCACAATTTGCATGCATACGCACTTAATATCTTTCAAAACCGTCATATTGCGCGCTGTTTAGGCTAATAATTTTACTTTTTTAAGAAGTGTGTGGGGGTTTTTAAACGCAAAATTTTTAAATAGAGTTTCATAACTTTGATATTACGATATTATTTTATGTACCATTCCGGCTGCCTATTTGCAATCGCTCACAGAAGGCTACAGCTGCATAGCTTTTATCGTGCGAGATCGGCCAGACATCGCTGTCGACCCAGAACAACTGAAGCGTGAAAGAAAAAAGGCATAATTCTAAGTTTCCAGTCTATGTAATACAAAGTCTATGGCTTTCACTGTCCTATTATGCATTGCTTAAATTTGAGCGCTTCAGCAGCTGTAAAAGTTTCAGCAATACAAAATGCTGAAAACGTTGCACGAAAAGTGGTTAAATTTAAGACCAGTGCAAAGAAAACAGCGTTTGTTGAAGTCAGTTAGTTAGTTGGATATTTATCCTCCTATCACGAAAAAGCAATGAATGCGCTATGAAAGCAATGAATGCACGAGCTCGCGTAGGAGTTGCCAGCCATCTGTTTACCACACCAAGATGGGGGAATCCCGCTAAGTGCCTTTCCCAACGGCACAACAAGAAAAACTTGCCGGCTTGTTCTCCACATTGTCCCTTTAATGCTGAGCGTCAAGCAGGAAAGCTGTGAATACCAATTTTAAAGTGATTGGTTTGACCCGACTCGGAATCAAACCCGAGTCTACAGCTCAAGAGACAGACGCTCCATACCACTTGGCCATCTGAGCTGTTAAAATCAAAGGAGATGTCTCTATAGTTAAAAAGAAACAAAACTCCTGCATCAAAGGAGATGTCTCTACAGTTAAAGAGAAACAAAACGTTATCTTGTCAGTTTATATGAAACTTGGTTTGTAGAACCCCATGTATCGATACCGGTGAAGCACTCAAAAATACGGGTAAAAAATTTCAATAAAGTTTGCCCGAAAACTGTTCAAAATGCACCAAAATGGCCATTTCAGTAAGTGAATTTTCAAAAAATTCCCGAGGGAGCATGCCCCTCGACCCTCCAAAGCCTTTTTTTTCGTTTTTCATCTTGCTTCAACTTAACTTTGTCGGAAAAAACTACGCTTGAAAAAATGCCAAAATTTGGCTGCCCTTTCTTAAAAAAATTTTGATTAGGCCTACGCCTCAGACATGAAACATTTTCGAAGGGCTTATTTACGCCCTTTTCCGCGTCTAGATGTCTACCGTTTTTGCATTTACAGTAGTAAGCATTCAACCTAATTCAAAATTGCACCCCCCACCAAAATTTTCTGGATCCACTTCTGGCATGAAGTAAGTACGCATACATCGAAAATGTGCGAACAAAATGCGTCATATTTGGTGAAGGACTCCGAATGAAAATTAAAAAGTTTGATCAAAAGTTGTTCAAAAAGCGCTAAAAAGGCCGTTACACTAAGTAAAATTTAAAAAATTTTGCAGAGAGTGTAAGCCCCCGGACCCTCTAGGGCCGTTTTTTTCCTCAATTTGTTTCAAATTTACTCCGCCGAAAAAACATACGCTTATAAAAGATGTTACAATTTGGTGCCTTCCCTAAAAAAACTTTGAATACGCCTATGACATGAAACATTAACGCAGTGTTGCCAGATTGGACTAAAAGTCGCAAATTGGGCTACTTTTAAAGCGTTCTTGCGCCTAAATTTTAATAATTGCGACTTGCGACTTTTTTGGCTACTTTTTGTAAGCAGCTTGCTATTTTTTTTTTTTTGTTTTGGGCTAATTTTGATTCCAGAGTTGATTGCTTTTTTCAATATCTTTTCTTTGTAGACAGTAGAATCTTTTCTTTGGTTTTTCGAAAACAAGATAAAAGATAGACTTTTGCGTAACAATACAATCAGATAAAATTGTTGGTTATTATTTTTTAGGATGCTCAATAGTGTGACGTCATCAGAAGATTATATTTTAAATGGGACAGCTTATTATTAGTGCAGTTATAGTTAAAATTTTTGGGAATTAAGCTGTTGCCAAATGAAAGAATGCCATAACGTTACATAGGTAGCGACATAGTGGTACCAGTACTGTATAATAATCCTCTAAACTAAGACATGCAAAGGTGTAGACAGTGATGGGCACAATAAACCTTTCTGTACTAAAGCGACAACGATTATCGATAATTTCAAAAAAGCTCTGGGCGATACCGATAATCGATTAATCTCAATTTCTTAAAGCGATATTGCTAATCGATAATTTATCGCCGATAAATTTTTCCGATAAATGTTGCGGTAATTTTTTGATGTGTTTGACGAAGTTTTTTTTTTTTAAATAAAATTGCAAAAATGTTTTTCCAGGTTTTTCAAGAAAATGAAGCAGTTCACGGACTTTGCCGTGGAATCAAACAAAACAAAGAGAGATTTTGTTAAATTGCAACAAGACTTTACGAACACCGTGGATTTTTCCAAAGCGCCAACTCACTAACTTTACACTGTGTGCATGAACAACCGTTTATCGCGATAATTTATCGGCGATAACAAAATATATAGCCAAGGCAATATCGGTCATCGATAAATCTAAACTATTTTGAGCGATAACGATAATTGGTAAAAAATTATTGCCGATAACTATCGCCGATAAAATCTCGATAAATGCCCATCTTTGGGTGTGGAAAAAATACCATTTCCTGAATCCGTAACGTTACCCCTAATCCCAAAGTGAACACTATGTTATTGCGATTGTACATACTGGCACTTTACCACTGTGGAATTTGACTGGTACTGGTACATTACCGCTTTGTATTCTTTCGACCAATGTGCACATGTAGTAGATGATACATTTCAAATTTGCACTGATTGTGAATGTCTTCGGCTCTTCGCTTCCTTACAGTTAAATCAATCAGCCCATAAGCAATAAAGATTGATATAACTGACTTCTCTTTTTGTTTCAGATATATTTGTAAGTGGAGCACGTGTGCTGAAATTATTTCGTTAAAAAATCATTTGGGCTACTTTTTATGGCAATTTGCTACTTTTCTGTGGATTTGGGCTATAAACTACTAAAAAAATATGTCATTTTTTATTTTATTTAGTTGCATATTTATCCTCCTATCACGAGAAAGCAATCAATGCGCTATACGAGCTCGCTTAGGAGTTGCCGGCCATCTGTCTACCACACCAAGATGGGGGGAATCCCGCTAAGTGCCTTTCCCAACGGCACAACAAGTAAACTTGCCGGCTTGTTATCCACACTGTCCCTTCAATGCTGAACGTCAAGCAGGGAAGCTGTGAACAGCACTTTTAAAGTGATTGGTTTGACCCGACTCGGAATCAAACCCGAGTCTACAACTCAAGAGACAGACGCTCCATACCACTCGGCCATCTGAGCTGTCAACCCTGCATTGACGCCCTATTACGGGTCTAAGCGTCTGACGTCTTTGTATCTTGCTAACACTCAAACTAATTCAAATCTGCATCCCCCCACCAAAATTTTCTGGATCCGTTCCTGCTGTTGAGTAAGATTTTTTAGACTTTAGCCCCCTACCCCAAATGAAAATTCTGGTTACGCTTATGATACACTCTACTTGACTTTCGGCAGCCATATCGTTTATATAGGAGCATTTTCACGAAGGCCTAGATTCAAATTGACAAATAACTTTTGTCGAGCTGGATCAAAATTTCCATTCTTCTGCCAGTTTTGGAAGTGCAGTATTATCTTGAAAGATTTTCATCAACTCCATTTTTTGACAACAGTAATTTCGCCGAAGTCGGGCTACAAATTGACCTTAATTCACAAATTCGAAAGCTGGTTTTGAAACACTGTTATCCAGAAGTTTTTCAACTTCAGTATTAGAGAGATTATCACCAGTAACGCTTTTGCATAAAAAGTATTAACTTATGGTATGATGGGTTGTTCTTGTATTTCAAAGCAAGTAAAGGTTGAACCACATGGATGCCGAAGACAGAGTAAGCGAGCAGGAGTGTGACCAAACAATCTACAGTATATATTGAAAAGTACACAATACACATTCAAGATTGTTTGTAACATGCTCATATTTATACATAACACCTAAAGTATTCAGAGTGGTAAACGCCACATGTACAAGCATAGGCAAATCTATGTTTTAAAATTCTCTTTTCTTTATTGCACTGCTTCATCTTTCTTATAGGATCAATACGAGTGGCAAATTCTTCAAAATAATTCTAAGGCTTATGATGAAAGTCCTTGCTGATAAAATTGCATCCTGATGCCTAGAAATTCTTTTGTAACAGTGCCACTTGTTTTTTCTATTTATTTATTTCAATTTTATCCGCCTATCGCGAGAAAGTGACTATACGAGCTCGCTTAGTGAGTGCCAGCCATCTGTATTCCACAGCAAGATGGGGCAGTCTCGTTAAGTGCCTTTCCCAATGGCACAACAAGCAAACTTTCTGACTTACTCCACCCATAAGCGTTAGTGATTTGTTTGTCAAGCATCAACACTGAACGAGTGGAACAAAGCGCTTCACCTGGTGCATGATCTGTGCCAACTACCAAGTCATTGTTATCCCTTTTGTGCCTATAGTGCTGTGTGGTCCAACTTAATTATATTGCGGGCCATAAAAACCTGTTTACTTATCGCGCGGGCCAATGTTAGATGTTGCTACTTGCTGGTAAATCAACATAATTGTTAGTTACAACGAAAATCTAAAATTCGTTATTCGTTTACTTTTAACTCCAGCGAGCGTCGCTTTGTCGCAGTGCCCTTTTTCTGATTTATTGTTGTTTAGTTTGTTGTGAATGTTCTCTGGCAAGTCCAAATAAAATGCATGTACTATTGACGTTAATTCGGCATTTTGCGAAGAAGATCAAATTTATTGAGTAAAAATCAAATCTTCACGAAACTCGTCGTTTTTAGCGTTTAACGAGTTAGCGGGGCCCATCTACGCGGCCATGCAACACAGCTTCTTTCGAATAAATGGCGCAGCGGTGGTGAGCCGTTGGCAACGCTGTGTCCGCTTTGACTTGAACCAAGATTTGAACTCAAAACTTCCACTCCAGAGTCCAGAGGCGCAAACATTAACAACTTAGTCATCTGGAGTAGATAAGCTTACTTTACATAAAATATAACCAATTAACCGCACCAAATAGATGTGACTCTCTTTTTTCAGTAAGGTTAAACGGTAAAAGCGATCGTGAAAGACTGCGTCCAAGAGTTTTAAGCAAGCGTATGGGAGTCGAGTGTTTTATCATTTTGCCTGTTGGTCCCGGCTCGACCTCCGAACTACCAACGTGGACCTACCTTTAGGTTCCTACAATTGCTACAAATTAAAACGTAATCCGTTGCAATTTGTTGTGAAGCAAAGCGGTACAGACTGTTCAGAAATAAATTTAAAAAACACAAACGGAAACGCAGTAGAAAACTTCAAAAACAAAGATGAAGTAAATATTTTCAGGCCTAAATGTGTAAATCACCGTAACTCATTGCAGGCCAAGAAAATTACTTCGCTGGCCAAAATTGGCCCGCGGGCCTGCAGTTGGACCACCCTGGCCTAGTGTCTACAAAAAGGGACATATTTGAAATTGCATTTACTCAGCCTTCTTTGCTTTGTTTTAAGTAAATTTTGCTTCAGAGTACCATAAAAGCAATATTGAAAACGAAAAAAACGTGTATGGCAACTCTGTCTGCCTTTTTCGCGAAAAGAGAATGGCTTCGAGTTCAAGAATTACGTCTCAGTGAGTAGCTAGTCTAATTTAAAATTTTTTAATTGCAAAGGATTGATTTTTCAAAACTGTTTGTTATAAATATATAATTTCATTCTGTTTGTTGTAGTAGAGAACTAATATTTTGACAATAAGTGCATAAAAGTTACTTAGTAGGTGAAATGACGTATGTCCCCAAAAGTACACTATGGGCTCTGATGGAAAATTTGTCAATAAATTTTGATAACTCAAAGTACTGGTACCAAAGTCGCATACTGCTTTATTTACTGCAGTTTCAGTATTTTTTCTGTAAAATTGATTATATCTTGATTGACAGCAATAAAGTATGCAAATTTCGCAAAAAAACTGGGTGCTGCTAAAACCTGGAGGAGCACAAGAACCGCCCCTCGCAAGAGCACAAGGACCGCTAGAGGCACAAGTGAGTTATTACAAGGGGTTAGGGCCCCTCCCAAGAGCACCAGGACCGCTAGGGGCGAAAATGAGTTATTACTAGGGGTTAGGGTTACTTTTGTTTTACTGGAAGTTAGTGTTGGGCTCCTCGCGCAAAATAGTAGCAGGTCTCTTTCAAACACACCAAAAACAGTTAGCACAAAGACAATAACAAGCATAACAACATCTTCTTGGCAGTTTGCCAGCAGGGTTAAAAAAAAGTAATCTTTCCTTTTCGTTAGGGCATTTTTGATAGAAATAAAAGTGCTCCAAGGCGTTTTTCTAAATAGATCATAAACTACACCTCTAATATCACGTTGCAATACAATACACAAACGTATCAACGTACAATCACTCCATGACTGGTTAGGGGTCGAAATTCACAAATACAGTTATTAATGTCCTAACACTATCTTCTATCACGAAAAAGTTACTGAAGAAAACAAGACTACACTGCAGATGCTATTGTGTCACCACAATCACAAACACCTCTTTTTAAATAATAAATTCCAAGGATTTTACTTCATTAAGCTATAATCAGATATGGCATAATGATTAGCTGTTGTTGAGTGAAGCCAAGGAGATAAGCCTAAAAGGCTTAGTTATGCATACTATTAAGTCGGTACCCTATACTGCCAGGCTATCCGCATAAAATTGTACGATAGCAATTGATTTTTGCATTTAGTTACTTAATTCTTAAACTTTCACCTTAAAAAATTTGGATTCCGATCTTATTATGGCTACACATTCATTAGCACACAGCATTTAAAAAGATGCAATAGAACTTTTGCTTTTGATATATTCATATTAAAGTATAATTGTGTATATTTGGTCCAATCTACACTTGAAACGTCTCATTATTTCGCCGGAAGAACATTTTCCTGAAATGCATCTCTTGTGTTTAGATTTCCAGCGGGAGCATAACGGCCAACAACAAATGTCCCTCCTGATGAAGATCTAGCTGCGGCCCCGCCAAATTCAGTTGTAGATTTCCAAACAACCTGAGTAAAGTGTCCTAAAAACATAAAAAAATCAAAACATTGAATTGTGAAATTCTGAAAATTCTTCACCAAAAAAAAGGTAACCGTGTCAACTCACCCGTCCCACTTCGAAAACCAGGATTATTATAGTCGTAATCTTTTTCTTCATCATACCATAGTTTAGCAGCTTCTTGAGCAGTAAGGTCCCCGGAAGCCCATCCCAAGTTTTCTCCTGCTCCATTTCTATCTTGACTATGTGCCAGCTTTCCAGTTTTGGCCAGGTGATTTGCCCACCTATGAACAATAAGAGAGTAATAAACATGGAAACGATGATTTTTGAAGGCACTTATAGTATAATTTTTACAAAACCGTATCTACAAGTTATTCGATCAGCGGAAAATGATCATCAGCAATCAGGGGAATTTAACCTGTAACAACATCAAATCAAAAATCAAAAATCAAATCGTCATTATACTCGCCGTATTACGCCGAAGCGTGTAACGAGTTGCGGGGCCCATCTCCGCGGCTTAGCGCCTGGGCTACACAGTTTCGAAGAAGCGTCGCAACGGTGGCGAGTCGTTGGCGACACTGTGCCGATTTGACCGGCCCGGGAATCGAACCCCAGACCTCCCGCACCGATAGCGTGCGCTTTGCAACTGAGCTAACGGCCGGTCTCCCTGTAACAACATCCACTATAAAAATATTATTAGGGGGAACGAGGGAAGGAAACAAAGCATTTGACCAAGCAGTCTCATAAGGCCATTGCATAGCCCAGGAGCATATTTAGGGGGGCATTGTGCCATGCCCCCCCCCCCTTTCGATTCGGCCTTTTAGTAAAAAAGAACAAAACTAATGGTGCCAAGTGATTGAAATATGCTAGACTTTTTTGGTGGTTTCTGTAGCTTATGACCAGGGCGGACCCAGGGGGGTAGGATGAAAGGTATGCATTGATGTATACAGTTTTTTCGAAATTTCGAGCCCCTTCAATTGCAATAAGCCTTACGCCTTAAGCACGCGTAATCGAAAATGTGCGAACAAAATGCATCATATTTGGCGAAGTACTCAGAAGTAGGGCCGAAAAATTTAAACAAAATTTGCCTAAAAATTATTCAAAAAGCACTAAAATAGCCGATACAGCATGTAAATTTTCAAAAATTTTCCGGGGGGGGCATGCCCCCGGACCCCCCGAATACTTTTCTTGTTTTTCAATCAGCTTCAACTTTGTTCGGCCGACAAAAATACATACGCTTGAAAAACATGTGGAAATTATGGCCCCCTTTATTTAAAATTTCTTGCTACGCCACTGGCATAGCCTACTAAGATCAAGACGTACCTTGAAAAAATACATGAAACAAGCCAGCAATATAGTAAAAATACTTGCATAATACAACACAGGTAAATGGATGCAAACACTAATACACTTTATGTTTTCACCCTCACAAGGACAGTGAGTGATTGAAAGAGGTTTTAGGCAAAATAATCCAAATTTGTTAATTTGTAAGTTATGGTTTCAATTGTAGCTGTCAATAAAAGCTGTTTTAAGCTATGCTTACTTTTGAGCGTCTGATACAAGCTTTTTGCTGAGAGTCATCCGGGGAACTCCATGTCTAGCTCGGTATTGATTCTGAGCATTTAAAAGATCTTGAGCAAAATTGCCAGTTTCTGCGGTAGTAACTGTGGTAGTTTCAACCTCCGACGCTAAAAGTGGTAAAATAAAATTATGACACGCATCATGTGACCGAAAAATACTGCATCCAAATTCGTTCATCGGAGTACCTATAAACGGCCAACGCCAAAAATTGGTGCTTCAAGCACAACGAAAAAGCGATGCTTGCGTTGACATGTTAGTTGGCTCTGAAGCTGGTGTTAATTCGATTAAGTAACTCACGTTTTGTTTCAGTTTTTCTTCTTTTATTAAAAAAGTTTCCCATTTGAAGAAAAAAAAATCAGCTCGGTGTTTTGTAAATCAAAACTAACTTAATCTGTAGTAAACGTTTACCTCATGTAATGTCCAATAATCTCATTCAATGTTAAACTGTTAAAACACCACGATTTTCGAAAATGCTTGAACTTGCAGTCTATGATTTGATGAGTTAGTTGATTCTGCTGCAGACACCTTATAACAGGGATGGCCAACCAGCGGCTCGCCAGCCGCATGCGGCTCCTTGACCAGTTTCATGCGTCTCTTTTGCACATGTTTTCTTTCTTCTATTAAATCTATCAGCAGCCTATAGTTCTGAAATCATGCTGCGTTTGGCAATGCGTAAGGTACACTATCACGTAATAATCACCTTGTTGAGAGAATTAGGAGGTGGTGTGCAATGAGTGGGCGGCCCATCTCCGCGGCCTTGCGTCTGGGCAACACAGCTTCGAAGTCCGAAAAAACATCGCAGCGGTGGCGATACTGTGTCTGCTTTGACCGGCCCAGGCAACAAACCCCAGACCTCCCACACCGATAGTGATGTCGTTACCACTGAGCAAACTGGCCGGTATGCTATTAATCAAGCTAAGCAAAAATATGATGTGTATCAACAAGAGGTATGGTATTGTTAATGCGATCATTATCCATTGGGCTTGATATGGCTCTTTGCTGAAACACAGAAAGAAATGTGGCTCTTAGCATCTCACTAGTTGGCCACCCCTGCCTTATAAGCTTAGATGAATCGTAGGCTACAAGTTGTTTTTGCGATTTCCCAAAACAAGTCCATTAATCAGCTTTTGCAACAGTTACTAACAACCAGAAAAACGAAATGATGAACGTTAAAAACATGCAAACAGGAAATGAGGAGTTAAAAGGCAGATAGGCATGGTTGCATTCAAAATTTTAACTTACTCTAGCGATGCTGGAGTTACGTTAAACCGGAAGGCAGGGGCAAAAATATTGTGCACATACGTCAGCATTTTGACCGACAATTATCGCGATGGCGTTATGAGATAAATATAATCATTACAATAAACTTACGTGTTCTTCTTCTGCCAAAACAGCAGTTGCCCATTTTTGAAACTGAATCTAAAAACCTGGATTTCCAACCTCACTACACAATAAGCGTTATTGACTGACACGCCCTACAATACATAATGAATCTCAGGGATTTGAAAAATAAAACAGCGTTGCTAAAGGACTGCATTGATTTTGCAAAAGCAAAACTTCAATCATAGGCCTAACTTCGAAAAAACTTACTAAACTTTCGATTTCAGAGACGATATCTCACAATTTAATGGCTTAAAATACTACCAGCAACAGGAAGCTCTGACGGACGTTAAAGCTTACGCGGGGAATACAGCAAATTCACGTAGACTTACGACGTTGACATCGGCACTAGAAATAGGTCAATTTCAAAACATGCGCCCCAGTGGTTCCGGCCAATTCTCGGAGTTATTTTTTGTGGTAAAACTTTTACCAACATTAGCCAATGCCTGCTTACAAAGGACGAATCTTCTACTCTTTCCTAATTTAATAGTTCAACTTGATATCTTGACTTTTTAGTAACCTGCAGAACAGGAAATTGACATCGCTTAACATTTTATAAGTATTACGTCAACCTCTCAAAAGCTCCTTATAAAAGGCTTGGATGTTCGAAAATCTCGATCAATCTTTTTTTAACGTGAATATCAAAAACCAATGCTAATACACTTTATTTAGTAGCAAGTTTAAAGAATAAGGGTGACACCTTGTTACAAGACAGTTTTGAATTTTGTCAATGCAAACTATTCGTAACTCGATGATCTCCAACGCTCCCGTACCGCATCAAATCAAACGCTGAATCAACTGAAACCAGTGTACACAAACGCATTGCAACAACTTGCAAATACTGTAATATAAAAGCTATCACCACAGACATGTAGATTGTCTGCTCCAATTTCTCCAAGAAAAAATAATGTCAAACATTTACCACTGTCCGCAAGTCACTTCTAGGCTCAATCAAGACACTACAATGTTTTTGAGTCTATTCTATGTTACAAATCAAACGCTAATTAATATTACAGCAGCTGTGATATCAATGCTGACTATCGCACGTTTTGATTGTGAGTTGCGACAACGAATGAGTGGCAGAAGCCATTGACATCAAAGTTAGCACGTCACACTCGCATCGAATTTCACATGACGTAACTACGCGATTTCCTTATAAGTCTTAATGAAAAGCAAAATTACTGTAATGAAGTGATATAACCAAAATCCATCACGTTTTGCTCAGCTAACCAAAGGCCAATTTCAAATTTTGACGATCGTGCTCTTTGTTCCTTATTTCAACTTTCTATTAGCTTTTGCAACGCTTCACTGCACTGCAGTGACAACATTACCAGTCCATTATACCAACTTTGCGCGCGATAAATTGACTCTTGTAAATTCCTACAGCATAAAATTAACCACAAGTACATTAAGCTACCTACGATCACAAAATATTAAATCGGCCTGCTCTATCTACTCATTTAATGCCATTGTTGGCTTATGCTTCCTTAAAGGCAGACCAAAGCAAAAATTACTGTAGATGTACCGATCGAGACGTTACGCTTGGAAGAAGCCCTAAAAGTACTGCCTATATCTCAAGTACAGTCATTAGCAAAAGTTTAAGACCAGTTATCAGAAATTATGTATTTTTGCTGTCTATCCTCTCCAGAATACAAATTACTGCCACTGCTGGTATATTTTGCTCGTAAATTTAGTATAACACATTGTGAATGCTCAAATTACAAATTGTAAAACAGTAACACGCAATTTTAGTACTTTGTGTGTCCTCCTTTGTTCTTTATCACCGCCTGGATTCGTTTTGGCATACTGCATATCAGTTTCTCACAATAGTCTCGTGAAATTTCTTTGACCCATACCTCTTTTATAGCATGGTTTAATGCTCCAGCACTTGAAGGTTGTTTTTCTGCAACCTTGTTTTTGAGTATTTCCCAAAGATTCTCGATTGGGTTTAAATCTGGGCTGTTTCCAGGCCAGCCCAGTGTTGCCACATTTTTTTCTGAAAGGAATTGTTTCACAATCTTCGAGCGATGACACGGAGCACCGTCGTGCATGAAAACTGTGCACTGATGAATATTCATATGCATTTCAAGTTTTTCTTTTAGCAAATCCACATACCTGGAACCGTTCATTGTACTTCCTGGGGGCAAAAAATACAATCCAGCAGTACCAGACCTGGAAAATGCCCCCCAGACCATTTGACTCGGTGGGTGTTTCATTGTTGAAACTGTGTATCTTTCCTCAAACCTTTTACCCACAGGCCTTCTAACGTTCTTTTTTCTCACCACAAACTGCTGTAGAGTACACTCATCGGAAAACATGATCTTAGACCAGTCTTCAGATGTCCATGCTGCATGTTCTTTTGCAAATGCCAGACGCTTTGATTTCATAAGAGGAGTGAGCCTGGGTTTGCGAGCTGGCTTATATGATTTAAGACCAAAGTTAAACCTCAAACGCCGAGAAACTGTGGTGATGTGAACGTCTGTCCCTTTCCCAAGCAGCGCAGCACGAATTTTCTTCAAAGAACTTGTTGGGGAACGTACAGCAATTCGCTTTATTGTCAGATCATCTCTAGGGGATGTTTTTTTGGGTCTCCCACTTCTCTTCAAGTCTTTGTAACTCCCGTAATTATTGAAATTTTTAAGGGCTGTGTGCACAGCAGTCTTGCTGCACTGCATCTTCGCACTGATTTCTCGTTCAGAGTAGCCTTCTTCACTTAAAACCACAATTTGGGCTCTTTTAGTCTCGGAAAGAGAAGATTTTTTGCCCATTTTCAAGAACTGAAACAGCAGCTAGTACACAACTGATTACGCTGTAAAACCAATCGAAATGAAGTAAAATAGGTTCTTCGTGAAAACAACCCATGTGTTGGTGATGGACAGATGGCTGATGCAATTTCATTAGGATATTGCGTCATATAAAACTGCACAATGCGATAATAATGATAAAATCTACAAATACCTTAAATCTGAAAGACTGGTCTTAAACTTTTGCTAATGACTGTAAAGCTGATTTTTTGTTACTGCAGTGAAAAATTTCAAATGTTGCTTCACTTCTGATTTACGACTGCAATATTTTCAATCGCAGCATCTGCTTAGCCCGCTTGCCGAGAGCAAGTTTGCAATTAATTGTATTAATCAAGCGGTTAATTCGCGACATGCTTCGTTACGTCATGATTACGTAGCAAGAAATGTATCCTACGTTAACAAAAACACTGACAAAAATATAAACATACCAAGCAAGCAATCATGCAATTTAAGTAAATCGTAAAAGTAAATATGTGCTAACGGAAGTATTATTATTTTTCTCTAAAAGCTTCCACACCGAACTTGAATTCTAATTTCAGCGCAAGCTGAAACTTCAAAATTTTGTAATTGATCTGGTTCGGGTTTTTTTGTAGGACTAAAGTCAACTTCGTTCTTGATTTTGGTCACGCTTGTATAGCTTCGTAAAATGTCATGAGCGACCAAATACAAGGTGTGAATACTGATGTTCTTTCTGTCAGCACTTGCTAGAGCAGCCAATTGCAACAGTTATATTTTCGAAAAAACAGCTTTTGCTGTATGACTGGAAATTGAAAGCTTTATGCGTCGGACTTAATCTTATTCAGTTAATTTCAGATTACTGACTCGATTTTAATTTCTTTTACATTTTTCTGGCTTTCAAATAAAAATTATTTGGTTATTTTCTGTATAGTCTGTCCAGCTTTTACCTCAGTCTTTTTTAGTGATTTTGATCGAAAGTTTTTGATATTTTTTGTTTTTCAATTTTAGCTTTCATCGTATAGGCCTATTTAATACTGCTTTAACGGCAAAATTTTTTGCTCTTGGCTAAATAACTTTTGCTCAAAACATAGTGAATCAGAAAGAATAAATTAGACCTATTCAAGACCCTTAACAACTTAGAAATTGATTATAACCTGCCTTGGGGCAGCTGACAACAAATTTTTCCCAATCTTGATAAAGATTTTATTCTTTTTATGATTTTTTAAAACGGATTGGTCAAGTTTCATCACAGACCGCGGCACATCAATACAACACAAATGACTTGTCAATTTTTGTGGTTTTCCAAATATGCTAAATCAAGGGTGGGAAGCTTGCATGGCAGTAGCGGCTAGGTTAGTTGCGTAATATATTGAGCGGGCCAAAGTATCATTAAATTTTCAAATCAACGTAAAATACGCACAGTTGCAACGCAAATTTATCAAATACCTTATAGCACAATTATGTTTTAGAGCAAAATCAAAAAATAATTTAATTGGTGTGTTTTACGACACAAATATAGCAAATATAGTTGAATGCGTTTTAGTTGGACGTTTTCGATATATACTATGTTGAACGCTCAACTAGTTCTAACGTGGGCCAGTGCCAGGTTCCCCGCCCCTGAGCTAACACTTAAATCAAGGCGTTCCACCCGAGGCCAGAGGGCCGCTTGTGGCCCGCCAAAGCTTTCTAAGAGGCCCGTTAAGCCTCTACATTGGTTGGTTAATTTGTCCTTACGCGCTGACACGATGTTGTGAGTTACAGATACGAGTGCTATAGACTAACCAGTAAGTGGTAAGGTGTCCCACTGTCCCATCCATGACACAGAAAGTATAGCACGTGCATTATTGAACAGTACTCGTGCAGCACGCACACTGACAGTATTGTTTCTATTGTTTATCTTAATTAAACTTGCACTTATTATGTCCTCATAATCAAACATGCTGTCACTCGTAAGTCATTACGCGTTCGTATTTGTGCTCGCAGCAGTCTTTGCACCAGCCCTATTCTGCTTTCATTTTAAGTTTAGCATTGAGTATGGCAAGCAAACATGGGTGCAAATCCAGGGGAGATGTATCCCCCAATAATCCGGCAGCATCCCCCAAATATTTTCATGGAAGGGGGTTGGGGTCGGGAGGATCACGTCAATGAGAGAGTGATTTAGGCTACCTACCTTCGTCAAAAGTGTTGAAAAATCTTGCAAAGAAATTACCATGCTCTTCAGAAATTTTAGTTCAATTTATGACGTAAAACCCGAAGCATTTCGCTAGATTTATTTTATAAAATTTACACGGCTGTCCTTTTCTGGATTGCCCAATCACCTGACTGTGTCGAGAGTTTAGGCTCAATTTGATTGCACGAAATAACTGGGTTGGTGGCCAATTGCCTGCCAGAGATTTTAAATGTTCTGGTAAGGAATTTAAAGAACTTTCTTTGTGAAGTTGTGCTGATGCAAATGTGTATTCAAATTACATTGCCTACCGATTGACATTTCAGAAAGGGAGCTAAATACTTTTAAAGTTTTTGTGCGAATTTGGTTAAAATTACAATAAATATTTTGGCCTAGAACGTTTTTAGTTTTTACAGCGTTGAAATCTTTTTTAAATATTTTTAAACTATGGAGAAATTGCTAACGTTTTTAAAAAAATGTGCCATCATCCATAAGACAAAACCCAAAGTGGGTCTATGTAAACTTTTCTCAGACAACGGAATGAAGCAGTAGTGTAGTCAGGGGGGAAAGGACACTGAAGCGCTGCCCCGTCCCCTCCTTCATTTTTTGCTCTCGTGTCTGGAATGAAAGTGGCAGCAGAACATTTTCAAAAACAGTATCAACGTCACGAGGAGTTTTAAGGTAAGGTAGAAGACCTCCAAGGTTATCTGTTTAACTTTAAACGTTATATGCAGGTGTTCCAGTTAGCCATTGCAGTTTCAGAGCTGAAAGTTCACTTAATTTTAAGTCTCAAGGCACACACCTTATCTTGCATGTTCTCTTTAAGCCATTTACATCCTCCTGTAAGATTGATATCAAACAACATGAATGTCAATAATTCAATCAATACTGAGGAATTTACCTCAAGGGCAAATAGTCAATTAATTTTATACACATATTTTACTTGAAACGGTCCTACAAAAATAAACTGCAGTGAAAATGCTTACATCATCGTGTGCCTACGCTCGTTTAAAACGTAGTGCAGCGTTGCAAAGCTAAAACTGCGTTTACCGGTACGCGACAGGCGACAACGCCACAATTTTTTATCACACCTTGTTCGTTTTATTTTATTGTTTAGCGATCACGCAAAAACCTTCTACATTTACTTACATTATAATTTTTGTTGCGTTGCCGCATGTCGCACGTCGCCTGTCACGTTTCGGTAAACGCACCTTAATTGTGTGCTCAAAATAATCTTGTAAGCATAGCATTTTGAATTGACGACGTGTAAGCCTACAGTACTTATTCCCCATGCCCACATAATAAATATTTCACAATTAAGAAAATATTTGTTTGGTATTCAATTCAATCGAAAATATTCTATATTGGTAACATGATGTAGGCCCCTGATGGTTGATTGAGGGGGAGGACAATGAAGGGCCTCAAGCTTACCCCTAAACTTTTAATTATAAATGTTCATACATTGATGCTTTGATAGTATCTTCTGGCAGATGCATACAACGCCAAAATAAGCAATTTTTGATTTTTAGCCCACTTCAAACATTTTCTAGATCGGCCTGATTTCGAAGGTCGTATCAATCGCTTAGTCCAGTTTTTAAGATATTTTTGTGCGTTTCTTACAACTAGCCTGCAATTGCGTATGTCAAAGCAAATACACCCAATTCTGCATTGCCATTTCAATATATTTATCTTTTAACAGATCTGTTTCGTCGATTCAGACAGAATCAAAGATTCAATGAAAACTTGTAGAAAAAGAATCGAAAACGATGATTTTCAATTAGCCTGCATTTTTACTGATTTCTTTAATTCTGATATTGTAGTGTCTTTCATTTTATTTTCGTCTTTCAATTGTTGAATGCGTTCAGCTAAGTCTCTGCAATAAAAACAAATTAACTTAATTATTCATTAGTCTACAACTGCTACTATTCTCCCTATTATAATTTGGGGAAGATAATATAATCATCTTGCGGTAAACTTCTGATAGGTCCCAAAGCTGCCAAAACCACAATCCTTCCAGTTTATTAGCTTTAGCGTAAAATAGTTAATGCTTAGGTTGTCTATGCGCTGGTTTGAGCCTCGCTCACAGTAGCGGATACGTTTTGAAAATATTTTGTTCTTAAAGTAGACAAGTCTTATTGCAAAAACAAGAAAAAAAAAGGAAAAATATTAGACCAAATGCTGAATTTTAAAACAACTTACAAGACTTTTTCAGTTTGTTCTTTCTGCATTGACTTCAGCGTGGACATAGCCGAAAGACGTTCCGTCATCAATCGACTACGATCATCGTCGTTGGTTTTGACCTGATAATATATCTTCAGCTTAAAATGAAGGAAAAAAGAAAACTAACAAAACTTCTGCATACGTGAGGTCCTGGTTGTGTGATATCATCTTGTATGTAGAAATTGTTTGGGGTCCGAGGCCTCATTGGTGATGGTATCGGACGAGACATCGCTGGGTGTGACGTCATTGGTTGTGACGTCGTAGGACGGGAGTATTCGCGACTTGTGCCAGGCCTTTCTACTCTGAAACAAACGGTGAAACAAAGTGAGACACGCCATTGTTTTTTTATTATATTACAATAATACACTGCCATGTACTTCAACCCTAGCGAAGGTTTTTTACAGTAGCTATATTTGAAAGGTGTAGGGCAAACCCTATTTCATAAATACCAGCGCCAGACTTGGATGGGTGTGCAATAGCCTTTACGAAACATTGTGGTCCGAGTCCTAAAGAACAAAAGATCAAATTTTGGATGAAACTTACATTGGAGTTGCCGCTCTTTCTTGTGCTCTGGCGCTCGAAAATATGTTAAGTTTTCTATCGTTGAGAGCTTGCACCATTTCCTCCAATATTTCAAGCTCCATTCTGGTTTCTGAAAATTCTCAATGATTGTCAACCAGTTTTTTAATTTTAGTTGCAATGAACCAAATATTGAAAATTTGGGTTACGGGAATGATTAGGGGTAAATCCAGAGGGGGAGATCGGGGTGATCACCCACCCAATACATCAATAACGTACACAGCAGAAGAGAAGATGTAAATTCTGCTTGCGTAATACTATGAGTTGAGACATCTAATACCCATGCATTAACATTACGTGTTGTAAAACCACGAAAGTACAGTGAATCCGTCCCGAAAACAGAAATTCTAAATTCGCCCCAGGGACTGGGAGTGATTGATATCTTTTGCCCTCTCTCTGTTTTTTTTATGTTATATTTTAGTGTTGTTCTCACCGTTTACATCGTGCTCACACATTTCGATTTTTCTTTTCTGGTCAATATTCTTCTCCCTTAATTCTGAGTTTAATCCGCTTAACGAATTCTTTTCCGCTTCCGTGTTTCGAAGCAAATCGTCACGGACACGGATTTCTTCAAGCAACTCCGACACATGACGATTTAACTTACCAATCTGGAAAGACAGTGAAGCAATTTTTGTGAAAGTATAAATTGATAATATCAAATCAATTTCATCCAACCTGTATTTCTAATTCTGCACATCGGTTCCGACATTTTGATTCAGCGTCAAGTTCATCGTTAAGTTCTACAATATGACGATTCAACTTTCCAATCTAAAAGAGACTAATTTTGCAGCCAGACAAAGACTAATTCTGCATTTTGCAGCTAAGCTAGGGCGAACTAACAAGAGTTTAGACTTAGAACCACTATACCGGTATCTGCTCTACAGCAGGCAATATAGATGACAAAGAAGATGAAAAAGAGACTATCGGGAGTAGATTAACGAAATCGAGACCCGGGCTTTCTTTCTCTTGTTCTTTCATGATTTTTAAAAAACAGAGAAAACTTAGACTTCTGAAATGCTCATGCCGTCCGTCTTCACTATGGGGTGCCGTTATTAAATGGTCATTTTAACAGTGGCGTAGGAGCATACGTTGCCGCACCTGGCTTTCGTTGAAAATGCCGCCCTAAGTAGGTCACATCAAATTATGAACAAAAATAAATACAAATAACGAGCTGCGTCACAGAAGTTCTATATTGCTTGGGAAAGAAGCCTCTCTGTCTCAGCGTTAAGGCTAAAAATAACATACGAAAATGGTGAACAAATGTATTAATTAGACAAATAAAAATCAATAGCCGCCTCAAAACTGAACTTTTCGAGCTTTCGCCGCAGCAAAATCAGCGATGATATCGTCAATATCAAGTTTTTGAACGTAGTCTCTTTCTATAGAAAGAATTGATAAAGCTGATAGCCGATCATCACTCATGGTAGAACGTAAATACGACTTTATCATTTTTAGTTTTGAGAAACTCCTCTCACAGTTTGCAATTGAAACGTCAATGGTTATATAAAGTTTCAGACACAAGCATAAATATGGTGCCGAATCAAGCAGGCATGATTTTGCTAACCAGTGCAACAGATTAAACGTTGTTGCATTACGATCAAACGTGGTTTTACTGCTTCGCACCAGCCTCTTAAATCTGTCAATTTCCACAGCTAACTCCGAAAAGTCCACCTTGTCGTCATAAGTGCTTTTAAAAGCGTTGGTGAAACCTTTGTGACTTTCGCTTTGCAGCAGCGCGTGAGGGTTCAAAAATCCAAACATTTCATTCAATTGGTGTATGCGGGTAAACCTAGCTTCTGCTTCAAGTTTAAATCTGTCCAAAGCTAGAAACATGCATCTTCTTACTTCCTCAACAACACTAAGACCAGCATCTTCTGTATGCGTGTTCGTCTGGCATCCTCTTTTTTCTGCAAACTCTCCGATCTTCAACCGGAATTTGTAGCTTCGTGCATTTTTTAATCGCTGCATCTACAGAACCTTTAACCAGATTATCACGCTCTTCCACTAAAAAGTGGACAAACGCTTTCATCTTGTTAGAACATTGCACAAACAACAATCCTTTTTGCTGCAAGTAAGTTTGAGTATTGTGCGATTCTCGCAGGATTGCTTCCCTAAAACATAACAAGGAAAAGAAAGAAAAATTTTGGATCGCTTCTAGGATGCTATAAGCGTCACCTCGCGTATTAAGATTTTCGTTTGGATTACATAGTTCCTCTAGAGCATCCATTATTCCATCAAAACCTGCATGAAGGGCTTTTACAGCAGCGTGGTGAGCGCTCCATCGCGTATCAATCACTCGCTTCAGCGAGATTGGCGCTTGCTTTAGAAGGACTTCCCATCTATGAGGCAGCAAAAAAGCATACAGTCTTTCTAATACAGCAAAAAAACTGTCGCTCAATGGCGACGATCCGACGGCATAAACACCTGCAAGATTCAGTGAGTGATTTCCACACGGTACGAATAGTGCTTTTGGATTTATGTTTTTGATTTTTTGCTGAACTCCAGCATAAATTCTTGACATCGTAGATGCGTTGTCGTAGCCTTGTCCCCTACATATCATCACATCTAAGTTGTTTAGTTCAAGTTCATGTAGAATAGATTGAAAATTTCAGCAGCCGTTTTTCCGCTCAACGGAAAGAAATTCAAAACCGATTCCTTCACTTGGACAATACTGTTTTTGATTGTTACGTATCTGACAATAAGAGTCATTTGATCAGTATGTGATATGTCCGGAGTACTTGTCGCACATAATCGCAAAATATTTAGCTTCGCGCACATCTTGAAGAATGATGTTTTTGACCTTGTTACTGAGAAGCAAAGCAAGCCCGTTTTGAATAGTGGGAGAAAGATAAGTAGTGGTCATCTTCTTAGAAATGCAAATGTCAGAAAGATGTTTGCTGAGTACGGGACTATATTTTGCCAGAAGCTTCACAGTCTCCACAAAATTCCCTTGGTTGCTGGATTCAAAAGCTTCACAGTGTCCTCGCAAAGGAAGATTTTGCTTACTTAGAAATAATATGACATCAACGACGTTTTCTAAAATGGCTTTCCACTTCTTTCGCTCTTCATCAATATGTTTCTGCATGCTATTGTCAATTGTTCGTTGCAATTGCAGTCTCATTGCAAGCTCTTTCAATTTTTCTATGCATTCTTTGTGGATTTTGGAATTCTCATGCTCAATTACGCGTGGATTTAAGTGCCAAAAATTATTAAAACATTTTGTGACAAATAGAGCATTTCCAGTAAAGTGGAACAACTTACAACAAAAGCAATGCAATCCAGATTCCTTTTTCGAATATAACAACCATCTTCTCAAAATTCTGTCACCGTTTTTGAGTATTTTGTAAAACCATTCTTTGGAAACACTTCTTCGCTCAAGCTTAGTGCTATCTCCAATTTTAATTGCTCTGTGGCTGGAAGCAAATGGGCCTTCCTTGTTTTGATACTTTTCTGGTCCTGCTTTGACTAGCTCAACTCTCAATTGGTGATACATAATTTCAGGCCAAGAAACCACATCATTGGGCAAATTGTTCACTACTGCAACTACTTCGTCATTATTTTCACCTTCGTCTCCAACTGGCACAGCATAATTGATTGCATTGGTAATACTTTGGGTAGACCCTGTTTCTTGTGTTATTGCTGATAAGCTGATCTCTTCAGTATCCTTGTGGAACTCAACGTTATTTTCTGGGTTTTCATTTGAATCGTTCTCTGGTATTGTTAAAGAACCATTAGAACTAGAAGAGGTTACAAACTTTAGCATAGCTCCCTCATGCTTTTTTAATTCTGCTTCTTTTGCTTTCTTCTTCTTTCTAAAGAAAGCTCCACTCTCTTTGACACGTTTTCGATTCTATTAACACCTGTATAAATTGAAAATCAACTGCAGTTAATTTATGCGAGAGTATTAGCAGGATACATGCCTCATGATCACACGGGGGAGTTGAGGAGCTCATTATTTATGAGGGTTTACAATGCCGCCACAAATAACCGCGAACTGAGTCCGCCGTTCAGTTTGCCCGTTTAATTTTTTTGAAGTTTTGACAAAATTAAAAAAAATATATACGATATCGGTACATTTGAAATTTTCTAAAAAAAGTTTATGATGCGATGCCTCGGGGCTTCCTTGTGCTGAGGCCCCGGTGCATTGCACCGCCGGTAGTTACGGCCCTGATGGCCTGATCTCAGCTCTATTGCACTCGAGGATCTCAGCTCTACTGCGCTCGAGATCTGCAAGAAACTACTGCTGAGATAAAGAGGATGAATTTTGGTCATAACAACAGATTTATGACGTAATAAACATTACTATGGATCGACAACAGACGGAGTACAGCTATCCAACACAAAGCAAGAAGCAACTCGAGCTTTTCAGCTTTTGTTCTATCATTAAGTTTATTAAGTTGTGCAATTTTCCTCTGTGTAGATCATTTATGTTTGTTTTACTTTTTTTTTGCTTGCTATGTGCATTGTGCACTGCGTAGACTCATTTTGCCGCCCCCTTGCAGCCTGCCGCCCCTGGCGCAGAGCCAGAAGCGCCAAGTGGCTGCTACGCCACTGCATTTTCAACAAATGTTTAAAAATAAATAAACAAAAATAAATATACAAAAGCAAATATACAAAATTTCTCGTTTTGTTTTATGAATAGCCTATACAATGATCTACGTATTGTACATATAATAAATACTCACTTTATTATAAACGCTTAAAAATAAATAAACAAAAAAATAAATAGTCAAAAATAAACAAACAAAAAATTTTGATTATTTATTTTTGACTATTTATCTCACGCCCCTAAAATCAATCATGGTAAATGCTAACTGGAGAAAATGACTATAGGCAATTTTTTTCTCCAATCAGCATTCCCCATAACTGATTTTATGAATGTGAAATAAGTAGTCAAAAACAAATAGTCAAAATTTTTTGTATATTGATCTTTGACTATTCATTTTGAAGAGTTTATTTTAAAGTGAGTATTTATGAACTATGAAGTGAGTATTATAAATAAACAAATTTTTTTGTTAATCTGTTTTTGAATATTTATTTTTGTTTCGGCTATTTATCTTAAAAACATTTGTTAAAAATGATAATTCATTTAAATAAACAGAAAATCGTTTCACACAAATTTGAGTTAACAAACGGCGCTCCATACTTCATACTCTTAAGATGATCTGAACTCAGTAAGTGCATTGCGCATCCATAAAAAGATGTTTATCGGCCTTCAAATACCGGTATTAAAAGTTAAAAAAATATCCCGGTAATTTTGTAGTGCCGGAATCCTCACTCAAGTTTATGACAATCGAAGAAAATACAGCATTTGTCGGGTTTGCTATACAGAACAGGTTTGGGGATACTTGTTTCCCAATAAATCTAATTTCAAATCTGTAGATCAAATAAACGTAGCATTAAAATGCAAAAACGGTACAGGCTTGGTCAGAAATGCCGAATACGTGTCTGCACTATGAAAAGCAACGATTCCAGCTATAACTTCTCCAGAAGCAGATCGTTTTTGCATAATAGGCACAACCCAAACCTGCAATTCCAGCTCTGCACATCTGGTTTTACATTTTTCTTCAGCATCTAGTTCATCAGTTAATTGATCAATCATTTTTTTCTGCTCTCTTGTAGTCAATTTTAATGAAGATAGTTCACGAGACACATCGTTCAGTTCTCTGTCTTTGCAAGTTAAGAGTTCTTTGAGACTTTGTTCTGATCGATAATGCTTTCTGTAAAAAAAAATTAAATCTTCATTACTCGCGGTATTACGTCGAAGCGTGGAACGAGTGGCGGAGACTATCTCCGCGGCTCAGGGTCGGCGCAACACAGCTCCGAAGAATCGTCGCAGCGGTGACAAACCGTTGGCGATACTGCGGATTTGACCGGCCTGGAAATTGAAGCCCATACCTTCCGAACCAATAGCGTGTGCCTAACGACTGAGCTGACTGGCCGTTTGCTTTTTATGAAATGAAATAAATTTCGAGGCAAGTCGGTTCAAAATTGCTGGATCTTGACATAACTTAGTGCAAACTTTATAGGCTTCTGCCAGCAATTGCAAGTTACTAATTGGATAATGGGAAAGGCGTGCTGTCGTGTAATAGCCTGTTAGTTTGGAACAACAAAGTTTGACTTAATAAGATAATTCCGAAACCAACAAAAAAAGCAAATTTTCACTACTCATGACAGTTCAGATGATCAAGCGGTAATAAGAGCGTCCTCCTCTGGAACTGTAGACTGGGGTTTGATACCGAGTCGGGTCAAACCAATGACTTTAAAATTGGTATTCACAGCTTTCCTGCTTGACGCTTAGTGTTCAAGAGACAGTGTGGAGAACAAGCCCCGGCAAGTTTACTTGTTGTGCCGTTGGGAAAAGCACTAAGCAGGATTCCCCCATCTTGGTGTGGTAGGCAGATGGCAGACAATCCCTAAGCGAGCTCGTTATAGCGCTTGATCGATTTCTCGTGATAGGAGGATAAATATGCAACTTAAACCAAAAATGCAAAACAGAGAAATTAATAAAAGAAAACTCTAATAATATCAACAAGTAGTCTAAGCAACGTCACGACTGTGATAAGGCATTAAAACAGTGTAAGCAACAAGGTGGAATTATAACAGGGCCGGATCTACCAATAGCTTACTCAGGCTGAAGCCTATAGAGCCTTGGGAAAAAAGGGGGCCTCGTCACGACCAACCAAGACCTTTTTTTTGGAAATCGACGATCAAAACCTTTACATACGTAAAGACGAGTCTGATCATTGTTCATTGGGGCCGCGTTGATCAAACAGCCAAGAAGGCCTCTTACTTTTTTTTCTAGACCCACTTATGCTTGGAGGGTCGCGACTCGCGAGGGCAGCTGCTCGAGTTGCTTTCTCTAGGCAACTTGATCCTCCGCGAAAAAGGATAGATGCTCTGCTGGGATGCCAAGGCAAGACCAACTGAGATCTTCTACGTAATCTCGCCATCGAGTTCTGGGAAGGCCTCTACAGGCCTTCGACCAATCGGTACTGAACAGAGCGGTTTTTTGGCAGTGGTGTAAAAAGTATTTTGAAATTTCGGTTCTCTCGAAACGCTTGTATTAGTCAGTGATGTTAGTCCTATAGGCTTGCTTACGCTTGCCGTAGCATTAAACTTGTTTACTTCTTGCCATGATGTCATATGTGACGTTTGCACACAGAAGCATATGCTCAAAAGTATGGCCATCTAACTTTCATAAGTGGGTGTCCATCTGTCCCAAAGCTTAAGGAGAGATGGCCACCCACGTGATTACACGATAAATAGCTTTCAGAAGGTACCTGCTTTATGATTGTAAGTTCTCTAATCCGAAGACTGTGGAGTGAAAACACGCCCACAAAAACATTACTGCTTGCTATCTACATCCTACTGAAAATTTTCGCCTTACCTTAAAAATTATTTTGGCTATATTTCACAAAATTTAGCAAATTTCGACAGCAATTTCAAACATGTTGCTGCACTATGTGCTGATTTGAAACTGACGAAGTCAATCTTGCGTAGCATATAAAACTAAGAAAATAACGGCTGATGGCCGTCTCCCCTCGATGGCCATCTCTCCCGAAATTACCCTATGAATAAATAAGCATTAACTCAGAAGCGGAAACCTGCTTATTTCTGTTAACGCTTCAATTTTAGCAAACGGTACAGTTGGGAGTTTGTTAGCAATTTTATTGCAAACAATACAACCAAGGTACAGCTAAAAATACTTGGGCGGACGTTCTTTTAGCGTTGACAATGGCACCAGATGTGAGCCGAAACGTCTGCCCAAGCATTTTTAGCTGTATCTTGGCTGTATTGTTTGTGACAAAACTACAATTTTAGCATTGTAATTTGCTTTTTTCCATAACTAAGGTTGACAGAGAAATACGATAGTTTTACTGCTAGGCCTACAAGTTCGCGGAATGAATATATTATTGTGAACATATGAAGCATTTGCCATTTTCTGTAACTTGCGGTCATGCGGTTACGGCCGAGCAGTAATTACAGACAACAGTGACATTGCATGCGATACAACTTTGCCTCGCAAGATTTTAGGTGCAACCAGCGGTATCAAGTGAAACTGGTACCTCAAGGACTACTTAGTACTTAAAAAAAAATACCCAAGTAGTGTTATTTTATACTACAAGTACTTAAGTAAACGTAAAAGTAGCCAAAAAGAAACTACTCAAAAAAGTACTCGTTACCGAAAAAAACTACTCAAGTAAAAGTATTTCGTAATTTTACACCACTGTTTTTTGGTTATTTTTTTCTGGGACATTCGTGTCACATGTCCACACCCATGTAACTGCGATCTTTCTAGTCGGAGAAGCAGTGATTCGATGTTTGGAGATTCACAAACATCTTCACTGTTAACCTTGTCCAACAAGGTCAAACCGTTAATTGTTCGCAAGAATCTCATTTCGTATGCTTGAACTCGAAATCTCTTTTTCTCATTCATAATTCAACACTCATGGCCATAAGTCAGAATAGGAACATAGACCGATCTGAAAATGGATAGCTTTGCCTTTATGCAAAGCTTTCGTTTCAGCAAAGATCGGTGGAGCTGGCGCATTAGTGCGTTGTCTAAATCCGGACCTAAGTAAAGTAAACTTAAAACACAACGCGTTATAGCTGCAAGTCACGGTTAATTTTTGAGTTTTGCAAAGTCAAAGCATATTCTATCGTACCTGATTTCATCATCCGCTCTTTGCTTAAAATCTTTCCAGTCATACAAGAGGTTATCAATTCGTTTTGTTGCTTCGCCTCGAATATATTTTGCGCGGTCTGAAAGCAAACAGGAACGGCCGCTAGATGCTGCTGGAGGGAAATAATCCGCATTGCCATAACGTCTGAAAAACGGATATCGACCAACTTTACAATACAACTCGGCATACCGCAGCAGAAGTGGATCCGTTTTTTTTTTAACAAGGTATTGAAAACGAAATCTGCTCATTGGCATGCGGTATCTTGCATTCTTGTGCGCTTATGAGTAGGAAAATACCAATACCAATTTTAGACCTAATCAAACATTTGAATATTGAGGTTGAGCCTCTCGCCCTCTCAGACCAGGTAATACCGAGTCGTTAGCTATCAACAGACAACGCAGATCATTTCCCAGTGAACGATAACTTAACAGCAATTTATGCATTTCTATTCAGCTCTTGTTACTGCAATTCAAATTCTGAATTCCCTGTATAAAGGCACATTAAAAATTTTTGTTGACTTTATCAGCAATTTCTAAAGTTATTAGGCTACCTGCTGGATGTTGCTTTTGGCGAACCAATGGAGGAATCCAGCATATTCAGTTTTCGGTTTAAGGTGCCTGGTGCGTTTCCCCTGTAGTTGAAGCTCTCTGATTTCAAATCTTGTAATGTTTCTCTTAATCTTTTGTTAGTTTGTTTCAGCTCAGAGAGCATGTTCAAATTTTCACGTATTTGCTTACATTGGTATGTTTTTACCAACCCCAATGCTTTGCAAAAATTACATTTTCGTTTAACAACCTTCACCTCTTGGGCTTATGGTTAGAGATGACAATAGTTGCATCATAGGATTATTATGAGCCAACAAAGCAGCTAAGCCACAAATTGTATTAATAAACAGTCTGGACCTACTCGTTCTGCAAAGCCGAGAGTAAGCTGAAGGTATTCTCATGCTCTAGACTTGGAAAGTTTGCTTATTTGTAGCTTATTACTATTGTTGTTTTTCAAAAAAACACCGGTCGGATGGCGCAATGGTTAAATTTAAACTACATGTCGTTTGCGGCTAGAGAGGTTCTAGATTCGTTTTCGGGGCCGGTCAAACCTGACGCAGTGTCGCCAACGGCTCGCCACCGCTACGTTTCTTCCGAAGCAGTTGTGTTGCCCAGGCGCTAAGCTGCTAAGGTAGGCCACGCCACTCGTTGCATGCTTCGGCGCAAGGTGCGAGTGTGATGAATATTTGATATGACAACCGCATACCATCAAGTCTCATATACGTTCAACCTAGCGGTGGAATCAACTCGCAGAAACACTTTTTCCGCATGTTTTTAGTAAATAGCCAGAAATAGTTCTGCGGTTATGTACTAAGCCAAGCCAGCGCTACAAAAAAAGGTCGCGAAAAGGTGCAACGTGTAGTGAAAGTAAGAGGCCTACGGTGCAAAATGCTTCCAGGCCACTTACTTTCACAGAACGTCGCAATTTTTCGCTACTTGCACGCGAAAAGCACAATCTTGATTCCAATCAATCACCCACCTTGAATGTTTATTTAATATCAGGGCTGCGAACTCGATCATTTTGCCGAACAAGAAAAAATATTTTTTCTGAACTCGAATAAAACTGTTCGAGTTCATTAGAAATACATTTAAATTGTTGAAAAGAAATAAAAGATATATCACTACGAAATATAGTTTGTTGTTAAAGTAGTCACAATGCGTGTAAATTGAAGTTAAGATTTTACGAAAAGCCAAGTTCTATGTCGTTTATTTGTTCATGCCATTGCGACCTATACAGTCCAGAACTGCGAACTTGAATTCGGTCGTTTTTGCAGAACTCGAAAAATAAAATTCTTAGAACTCAAACTTGAACTCAGACTTGCAAATATCTCTTGAACTCGATTAAAAATCGATCGAGTTCTCAAACCTGTTTAATATTTTTATTATTTCTCTGAAATGCAGCCAATTTTAAATCGGAGCGTGCAAAGTCAGCCATTAAAGCCTACCCTTCAATTTTGAGCAGCATTTACTAACATTAGTTAACGAAACTAACTATTGTCTGAACGAGTTAAGCCTAGAAAGACTTGTCAAAACTCGCTAAATTTGAATCCGAACACCTAAACAATCTGACCAACCCCCTTTTCATTTTGTTTTGAGCCATATGACTGCATTTTTTTTATTTTATATCAGAAAAGTAGCCAACAGGCATCATGGAAGATGACCTATAGTTGAGCATCAATGCCGCGAAACCAGCTGCGGAGACAATGCATCCATCTCCATATTTTTTGTTTTTGGCAAGCCACATAATTGCAGCTTAGGTTTTTACGTTAGTGAAATAAGCGCATCATGGAAGATGACCTAGTTGCACATCAAACCCACGAAGCCAGCTCCGTAGCCATAGGTGGCGGAACCGGGGGGCCCTGGCCCCCCCACTTTTTTTCAGGGGGGGCCCTAATTTACGCGTTTATTTCTACAAAGTTGCCTCTGCATGAATGTATTCGAAACTTAATAGGCCTACCATCGAAATTAAAACCCAGGAAAGAGCTTAAATCCAGAGATGTCTTCTTTAAAATTTTGTTTGTGCGGTGGGGTAACAGAAACTAAAAGCAAGAACCGTGGGTCTGAAGCCCACATACTTTGGACATGTCACATGTGGACAGGCTAAATATGGGTTGTTGGCTTAGGGCCGGATTTTTGTATAGGCTAAGCAGGCTGAAATCTAGGGCCGCGTAGAAAAATGGGGAGCCTCATCACGAACAATCAAGATCTTTTTTTGTTCTCTTCACCGATACTTTCACGGGAAAACAGAACATCTGAGTACGTGCATACCTTTTTCTTTGCTCTTCACTATACCGATATTTTCTGTGAAAAAAGGACATCTGAGAACGTGAAGAAGAAGAAGAACAATTTATTTGTTGCTAAAACACATACAGAATATGTACATAATAACATAGAATCAGAATTATTTATATTAACCAACAGGCAGCTGCGAAGGGACCACTGGTCTTCAAGTCAAGCAGCGACCATCAATTAGGACACACATGTTGGCAGAACTTATAAATAAAAAAAAAAAAATATATATATATATATATATATATATATATATATAATAAAATAAAATTAGTAATCATAATAATATAAATACCAGTAAAAATAAGGTTCCGTTATATTGTACGTATATGTGTATTGTAGTAGCCAATAGGGGAGTCAAATAATAAAACGAAAAGTGAGAAAAAAAAATGTAAATTAATTCAGATTATACTTGTGTAAAAGAAGTTCTTTAAAACACAGTTTAAACTTGGAAAAAGATAGTTTTTTGATGTCATGTGGAATGCTGTTCCATATTTTAGTACCAGTAAATTTAATGGAGTGCTGGGCGCGAGTTGTCATAAAGCGAGGTAAGAATATGGTGTCTTCATGAACGTTTCGGCGAGTACAATAATTTGAAACATTTGAGGAATCATTAAAATAATCGTTGAATACATTAGCAAGTTTATTGTAATTTGATACATTAACTTCGCAATTTCAAAAGTGTAAAGATCTTCGAGCTTTAAAATTTGATACTGGTGATATTGAGGTGTAATTTTTTTTCTAACTGATGTCTTTGAAATTATTCTCAGAGCTTTATTTTGTAAACGAATTAGTTTACCTAAATATGAACTATAAGTTGAAGCCCATACAGGTAGAGCGTAAAGTAAATGAGTATGTACAAGTGAATAATATAGATTAATTAGGTTATTCCTTGGAAGATAATAACTTAATTTTGCAATGATGCCAATAGAGCGAGCAATTTTGCGCTCAAAGAGATCAATATGTTTCCTAAAAGAAAGCTGATCATCAATTATGACTCCCAAGTATCTAGCCGATTCAGAGAATTTAACAGTTTGGTTATCAAAGGTAAGCTTGTTTTGGTTTGGTTATCAAAAATTTAACAGTTTGGTTAAACAAGAAGACCTTGTTTTGCTCTTCCTATCAGTGTGATCAAATAACCTAGGGCCTATCCTTGTCTAAATCCGGTCCACAGGAGCGCATTTAGGGACAATACTAATGGTGCCAAGTGACTAAAATATGCCAGATTCTTTTGGTGGTTTCCCTAGCTTATGGCCAGGGGCGAATCCAGAAGGGTAGGATAAGGGATAGGCATCCTCCCACTCAGCCATTTTCAAAAAATGTTTTTGATGCATACAATTTTTCTATGATTTCGAACCTCTTCGATAGCTATAAGTCTTACGCCTTAAGCACGTATAATTAAAAATGTGTGAACAAAATGCATCATATTTGGCGAAGCACCCAGAATTAGGGTAAAAAAATTTAAACAAAATTTGCCTGAAAATTATTCAAAATGTACTAAAATAACCACTACAACCGGCCGTTAGCTCAGTTGCTAAGCGCACGCTATCGGTGCGGGAGGTCTGGGGTTCGATTCCCGGGCCGGTCAAATCGACACAGTGTCGCCAACGACTCGCCACCGTTGCGACGTTCTTCGGAGCTGTGTTGCCCAGGCGCTAAGCCGCGGAGATGGGCCCCGCAACTCGTTACACGCTTCGGCGTAATACGGCGAGTATAATGAAGATTTGATTTGATAACCACTACAGCATGTAAATTTTCAAAAATTTCCCGGGGGAGCTGCCCCCGGACTCCCCTAGTACTTTCCTGGTTTCTTAATCAGCTTCAAATTAGTTCTGCCGAAAACAATACGCTGGAAAAAATGTGGAAATTATGCCCCCCCCTTTTAAAATTTCTCGCTACGCCACTGCCATCCTTGGTTGTAGATGAAGAAAATCTGGTTATTGGTTTTGGGCCCCCCACTTTAGAAATGCTTCCGCCATCGCTGTCCGTAGCCCAATGCACCAACCACTCAGCCAACTCCATGTGCGCACATCTTATTGCAGCAAAATCCGTCAATATATACCAAACAACGCAATTACTTCGAAAACAGATAAAACTTTTAGAAGCTTTTCGAAGGCAGAAAATATTATCCTACTCTATAATGATGCTACGCGTAAAACCTAAAATTAACTACGTACTGATATAATACATTGAGTTTCGAACCCATGTTTTTACATCATTTACTGTGTTGTACATGTAACTGCGAAGTTTCTTGTTAATGCTTCCGGCCCAAATGTATTTCTAAATTAGTTTGTTATTGTGAATTGTGCTCTGTTTCTCTGTGTTAGTTTGAAGTGTTCGGTTTGGTGTAAGTAGGTTACGAGCGTAAGTTTAAGAACCTTAGTAAGTCGTATTATGTTTTATATTTAGATTCCTTTATAATTATGTACTGTTCTTAAGTTAGATTAAGCTTGAATAAAGTGTATGATCATCACAATTAATCTAACTTAAAAACATAAAGAGAAATGGCAGCGTCATGGCGAGAAATGTTGAAACCAGCAAGATTCGATGCACAGCCCGATTCCCCAAAAGCAGCAAAGCAGCTGAAGCATTGGCTGAAAGTTTTCACAGGTTTTCTAGAGCGCTATGAAGAACATAACCGAGATGGGGAAAATGCAGCACAAGAACCGGATCAAAATCAGCGTTTGCAAGTCTTATTCACGTTCGTTAGCTCAGATGTTTACGAATACATTGAAGACTGCGATACGTATGATGCTGCCATAGCAAAGCTCAAGAGTATCTACATTAAATCACCTAATGTGATTTTTGCTAGACATCAATTAGCTACGAGAAAACAACGAGAAGGCGAAACCTTACGAGAATATTTTCAATCACTTCATCTGTTGAGTAAAGAATGCGGTTTACGAAATGTCACGGCAGATGAATACCGAAATGAGTTGGTTCGTGACGCTTTTATTAATGGGATTTCATCTCATACTATTCGTCAACGACTGTTAGAAAATGCTGAACTAACCGTGGATCAAGCATATGACATCGCTTGTTCTTTATGGACAGCTCAAGAACATTCTGAAGCTTACCTGTGCAGAAGAAACGTAACTGCGAGCGCTGCACCTTCGCTGAGCAAAGAATCCGAACAAGAATCAGATAACGATCAAGTCCTGGGATCATCAACACGCAGTAAGACTTGCTTCTTTTGTGGTTTGTCTTTCCATAGTCGAGACCGATGTCCAGCTAGAGAATCAGAATGTTATTCCTGTGGAAAAATTGGACATTTTGCCAAAGTTTGCCGTTCCAAGTCATCTACCATACGTCGTGCAAAGCCTCGTTCAGTAAATGTTAAAGAAACCGCTAGTAGTTGTTCGAACTCTTGCCCTGGTTTGTGTACTATATCTGCTGCATGTCCTGCAAGTTTGCTTCCAGCATCGTTGCCTGTCTCAATCAGTGGAACCAGCTTAACTGCTCTAGTTGATTCAGGAAGTTCGGAAAGTTATATCAACTCTAATGTTTGTACAAAATTGAACATGGAAGTCTATCCTACGTCACAGCAGGTGCAAATGGCGGCCACAACCATGAAAGTCAAATCCGATGGGTTCTGTTTAGTCGACTTAGTCCATAACGGGATGAAATATCCCTCTACGAGGCTTAACGTGTTCCAGGATTTGTGCAGTGATATCATTTTGGGGCTAGATTTCCAAAGTCAGCATCAACGGTTGATATTCAATTTTAACGGCGACTCTCCAGATTTGATCGTCTCAAGGAACTCGAACTGTTCCTTGACCGCAGCAGACACAAATGAAGTGTTTTTGTTTGCATATTTGTCCCCAGATGTGAAACCAATAGCTACTAGATCCCGTCGCTACAGCCAGGAAGATCGACGCTTCATCCAAGAGAACATCGATAAACTTCTTTCTGAGGAAATTATTCGACCGAGCTCATCGCCCTGGAGGGCCCAGGTAGTTGTTATTAGCGATGAATTTAACCGACACAAGAAACGCTTATGTGTGGATTACTCTCAAACGATTAATATTTATACAGAATTAGATGCATATCCATTGCCTAGAATTGACGATATGATAAATGAACTTGCAAAATACAGCGTTTTTTCAACTTTTGACCTTCGAAGTGCATACCATCAAATCAAAATAGTTGAATCTGAACGAAAATATACTGCTTTTGAGGCAAATGGCAAATTGTATGAGTTTAATCGCATTCCATTCGGTGTGAAAAATGGAGTTGCTGTATTTCAGCGAGTCATTTCGCGTTTTATTGAAAACGAAAATTTAAACGATACGTTTCCTTATTTAGACAATGTAACAGTTGCTGGAAGAACTCAAGAGGAACATGATTTAAATGTGAAAGCTTTTCTTGAAGCAATTTCTCGCAACAATTTTACACTAAATGAATCGAAAACCATTAGTTCTGTTCCTGAAATTCAAATTTTGGGTTATGTTGTTGGTAACGGACTTATTAGACCTGATCCGGAACGATTACGTCCTTTACAAGATTTTCCGCCCCCAACAACTTTTAAATTACTTCAACGTGTTCTGGGAATGTTTGCCTACTACGCAAAGTGGATTGATTGCTTTGCTGATAAAATTCGACCATTAGCCGACGTAAAGAGTTTTCCGCTCAGTAAGGAGGCATTACAAGCTTTCCAGCGTCTGAAAAGTGAGCTTGAACATACTGCCTTAAAATCAGTTGATGAAAGTAAGCCTTTTGTTGTTGAATGCGACGCTTCTGATGTTGCCGTATCAGCTACTCTTAACCAAGGCGGAAGACCTGTGGCATTCATGTCACGAACCTTGCAAGGAGGAGAACGGCGCTACCCTGCGATCGAAAAAGAAGCAACAGCAATCATAGAAGCAATAAGAAAGTGGTCACATTTTTTGTCGAGAAGAACGTTTACTCTAGTCACAGATCAACGTTCAGTAGCATTTATGCTTGATAGTAGACGTCGTTCGAAAATCAAAAACAATAAAGTTCAACAGTGGAGGTTGGAGCTGGCATCTTACTCTTATGAAATCAAATATAGACCAGGAAAACAAAATGTTGGACCAGACACCTTGTCAAGAGCTTTCTGTTCGTCTCTCTCTGCTTCATCTTCCCTGGAAGATATTCACCGACAACTTTGCCATCCGGGAGTAACACGAATGCTACATTTTGTGCGCACAAAGAACTTGCCATTCTCTACAACTGAAGTTAAAAGAGTTGTGTCTAATTGTAAAACATGTGCTGAAGTGAAACCTCAATACTATCGTCCTGACATGAAAGTTTTGGTGAAAGCTATACAACCTATGGAACGCCTAAGTATGGATTTTAAAGGACCTGTACAATCTAAAAGTGGTAACAATTATTTGCTGATAATAGTAGATGAATTTTCACGTTTTCCGTTTGCTTTCCCTTGTAAAAGTATGACGTCATCAACTGTGATACAATGTTTAGAGAAGCTTTTTACTCTGTGCGGAACCCCAAATTTTATCCATACTGATAATGGAGCTGCATTCATTTCGCGTGATTTCAAGCAGTACTTATTGCACAGAGGCATTGCATCCAGCAAGTCTAGCATTTACCATCCTTCAGGTAACGGACAAGCCGAAAGGACTGTGGGAACTGTTTGGAAGTCCATTCAATTGGCGTTAAAAAACGACGCATTACCGCAATCGAATTATGAAGCCGTTTTAGATAATGTTTTGCATTCGATGCGATCTCTTTTGTGTGTTGCTACTAATACGACCCCACACGAGCGATTTTTTAACTTTCAACGACGTTCTTGCTCGGGTACATCTCTTCCTACGTGGTTGACTAATAGTGACAAAGTTTTTGTACGACGTTTTGTCAGAAATAGTAAAAGTGAACCTCTTGTTGACGAAGTAGAAGTCGTTAATGTGAATCCGACATATGCTGATGTGCGTTACCCGAGTGGCCGTGAAGCTACTGTGTCAATTCGTGATCTTGCGCCTATTCCTCAACTTGTAAATAATGATACCTTTAATGTGTCGCAACAGAATGATGCACCCTGTGATTTTTCTCGTTCTAGTGATGAACCTGAAAGTAATGTGAGTTTTGATGGCCGTAGTGATTCTTCTTTCGAATCTCATGAAAATGTAAATCAGAACGTCAACAGCCCTGAATGTTCTGTGAGACGTTCCGCTCGTAGTAACAAAGGTGTTCCTCCTATGCGCTATGGCGTAAAATTATTAAATCTTGTTTGCCAGGAGGGGTGAATGATATAATACATTGAGTTTCGAACCCATGTTTTTACATCATTTACTGTGTTGTACATGTAACTGCGAAGTTTCTTGTTAATGCTTCCGGCCCAAATGTATTTCTAAATTAGTTTGTTATTGTGAATTGTGCTCTGTTTCTCTGTGTTAGTTTGAAGTGTTCGGTTTGGTGTAAGTAGGTTACGAGCGTAAGTTTAAGAACCTTAGTAAGTCGTATTATGTTTTATATTTAGATTCCTTTATAATTATGTACTGTTCTTAAGTTAGATTAAGCTTGAATAAAGTGTATGATCATCACACGTACCATCCAATCAATGCAGTGAGATTTAATTGATGCAACTGCAAAAAAAGCAAAGCAAATTCATGAACTGACGCGGACGGTAACAAAAAATTGAACCAAGCACAAAATTTGAACGTCAAGGAGCAGAGAGCTAAATTGAACAGACTCTGAACATAGCACTACAGAAGAAAAAAGTCACTAAATAGGACCTTGATAAGAAACAACTATGTGGAATACTTCAACGTTTTAGCACATGATCAAGCAACAAAAATGAACTGAATCATTCGCCACACTCCAACCTCCATGTCACTTATGACAAAGACGTCATAATCAAACAAACATCAACAAAGTGACGTCATTGATTCGAGATTTCGTATGCAATGTGCAATATCAGGCAAATTAAGGCATTCCTAACCAGGACCACAAAACAAAATCGCGCCATTGTTGTTTTACATTTCCATCGGAAATTGGTGCCCATCATCCCTTCGAGGATCTGTAAAATATAATATAGTATATATGGATTAAATTAGACTAAGAACGGACTAAGGCCGCAGCCAGCGGAAGAATTTAAGGAATACCAAAGCACAATAGCTCAAAAACTTCAAAAATATGATCTGTTGAGTGATGGGGTAACGACGTTGAGCAATACTATAGATTAGTCTTCACCAAAAACAGAGGGCAATGCCTCGGTGTACTCTCCTCTCACTCCGGCTACGCCACTGTGGCTAATGCTGCTGCTTTAAGACTATCGACCAGTTAAAGTTTAAACTTTATTTTTGTTGGTAATATGCTAATGTCGTGAATGCAACATAACTTTGCCTGGTCTCAGCATCGTAAGAGCAGAACTTTTTAATTTATTTGTAGCAACTCATTTTGAGTGGCGCAATAACATGTAGAAAACAGTTTCTACAAAGCTTTGAAGGACGCTAAGATACACCCGTGGCCTATGGGGTCGCAAACGATGCTTTTGTTATAAGGAGTAAGCAGAACCTTACAGTACAACATAAATTTAGTGCCGTAGAGCGAGACAGCGCTGTTTCTGGCTATTAGCCTTCATCAGCCGCCCTCAGGTAAGAAACATTCATCTTCCAGGACGAATGATTCTTAAAGAATTTAACCTTTGTGGCACGCATATTATTCATAAATTTAGTGAGCGCACCAGACAAAAACAGGTCTACTAGAAAAACTTCAGATTAACTTGTGTAACCATTGAAATAACTGATCATTTCTCTTTAGCCAAAACTTACATAAAAAGGAACTAACGTAAAAAGTGAAAAAGCTAACGTATCAGGGCTTTGTGTACAAGACCATTGCACCATTTTTTACACTGAAGCTGAGTTTACAAAAGTCTGATGCAATCATGCGTAGTAAGAAGGCATAACATTGCAACACGCACCGCGTATCAATTACGTAAACCAAACAATCGCGATCTATTCATACACTGTGACGTCAAGAAGGAACAAACTAAGCTTTACAGTTTCGATACTATTAAGTCGATACAAATAACTTTGTTTTTAACACCTTGCAAGCACAAATAGAACAAATTGTCAACTTGTTCTACCTATGCAAAATCTCAAGCTACGACAATGAAAACATACCTGCACGTAGACAAGTGCATAAATAGGACCAATTTAAACTCGCTAACCGTGGGGTTATCAACCAGTAGTCTAATACGCTACAATCATTTTAGGTGCGCCAGAGGATTAATTCGTCAAGTATGAAATTTTGATGTAAGCGATCACACGACTCTTTTACGATAAACCACTTCAAAAATAATAAAGTCGTAAACGGTCATGCTTGACCACCAGCAGGCCTTTCAGGAAGTTGTAAGTGTCCAAACGCTAAAGTAATTTTATATCAACGAAAAAAATAATCTTGGAACATGGCCCATATCAGCAAAGTTGTGCTCTGCTTCCAAGAAGCAAATCGTTATGGTAAGTCATAGCCTGCCAATTAACACTAGATTTTTATAACAGCCAGGCTATGTTCATGTTTGAGGAACATAATCTGTGGTCATGATAATAGCCATAACATAACCTTGAAAACCACATAAATTTAATACTCTGATTATGACCCGATAAGGCAACTAAGCGTTTCACAACCTCACCGATGCTGGATAATAAACACCTTGGCGAAGCTAAGGAATTCGTCGTGACGTCAGCATTATTGTCAATGCGTTTACTTCGTAAACTCAGCAATTTATGTGAGTGCTGACATTACAGTATATCATATATAGAAAAAAATTTGAATCAGCAAAATCCACCAACTTTTAACATACAAGCACTGGCGCCGACTTGCGGGGAGATGGGGAGGTTTAACCTCTCCACAGCTTGCAGCATGGTGAGAAACCTCCCCGTAAAAATCTCTCCCATTTATATGTTAAAGAATGATACCTTGTTCATAAAATATTAAAATCTAAAATCCATGTTTGTGTTACTTAAAATTAACCTGATATTTGAAGAAATATTTTACATTCTTACTTGCGCATCAACACCAGAAAGCGTACCGTTCAAACACGTACTGTGGTACTAAGGCAAGAAAACTACAACTCAGAAGACTAAGCAAACGCATCTTAGCGCGGGCAGTTTAATTTACGTGATGGTGCGTGCACACGTGTATAAACGCATTCGCACATCATCAAACACATCGGTTTCAGCATCCCGCTCAAGCAGCGATGCTAAGATGCAATAGCACTGCAGATAATATGCGAATTGTTAAATGCGAAGAAACACTCGCACAAAAACTGTTCCGCAATACTGAGCGGTAATAGCAATTCCAAAAACACAAAATAATAATGAGGAATTTTGTTAACCGCAAAATATCAAATATGCTCAGCAGGGGCGTATGCAAAAATTTTCAAGGGGAGGGGGGCGTGAAGGAATTTTTACACGTCAAGGTACAATCTTTTTTTGTAGAATCCAAGCCAGACATGGGCAAACTACAGCCCGCGTGCCAAGTCCGGCCCGCCGGTCCTTTTATTCTGGCCTGCCCTCACTTATACAAACTTAAATTCTCACCGTGAATTTAGCGGAAGACCTTTTTTCCCTTAGAGATCATGGCTGGCAGTGATTTTCAAAAAATAAGCTTCAACGGTGCAAAATTGGAATAAAAAACGAGGTGAAAACCTCTTTTTTTATTCCAATTTAACCTCTTTTTTTGGAGATCACATTCGTACGTGGACCGTGATCTCAAAAAAAAAAGGTCTTCACCTTGTTTTCCAATCAGCGTGCGGCCCGCGGCTTCAACAGTTTTTCCAAATCTGCCCTTCATGTGAAACAATTGCCCACCCCTGATCTAAGCGATAAGGGCTTTTGGCGTGTATCGGAGTAAGCCAAAGGGAAAGGCTTGAGCATTAAAGACGAGCCCCCCTGCATGCGTCTAATGCTGAGCGTAGTAACTTGCCATTTCAGTGTGTCATCTTTAAAATTTTTTCATAATTTTGTTTGCGTTAATTTGTCGTGAGCAAGCCCGAAACGCGTTGCCATCGCAAAAACCAAAAGTTTGAAAAATGATCTGCATAGCACAACGGTTTTTTAAACAGTGATTTGATTTGAGCGTGAGAAATATCACAATACAATGAAAATAGGCAAATCAAGTGAAACGTATCAATTGAAGACAAGAAAGCTAAAACATCAACAGCTGATTCCGATTCCTTCCCCTAAAATTTGGAATGTAAGACCATGAAAACACGCGTTTATGTGGAGGTAGCAGAACAGATCGAAGAACAGGAAATGCTAGGTTTAATGACTTTTTTTACCATTGTGAGCAAAAAACATTTCGTTAATTTAGGCTAGACTGGAAGTGTGCAAGCGGCGAATTACTCCTTTGTATCGTGAGTCAACGAAACACACCTCATTAAAAAAAACGCTGATTGAATGCAAAGTGCTACGCAGGATAAAAGACTTGTCGGTACTCGCACTCAACGCCTTTGCAAGCTAAAGTTTAATAATGCGTCTCGAAATCTACGCATTCTTCAGGGTAAGCAGCACAGTAACGCGTATTTTTCGTGATTTTGGTTACTTCGCTTGTGCTCGCACAAAACCTCCCCATGTTTTAAGAGTAAGTCGGCGCCAATGCATACAAGGCAAATCTTGAACACCTCAAATAAATATTAAACAACCGGCCGCAAAGGTAAGCAAATATAATCCGTAGCTATCATGAACAAAGAGATAGGTTTGTTTTCAACAAACATGCGCTTGTTCATCACTATTATCACTGCCGCAAAACCTGAATGCTGCAAAAAGACATTTGCAAGGGTGGTATATGATGCGCATAACACTTAAGCATGCATAATTGCATATACTTGTATCAGACCTAAATATTTTTGACCTTCACAAATGTAGTGAGCAAATCATCATTAGAATTCTTTAGCCTACAAACTAAGGAACAATTCAAGATTTTTCACAGCAAAAAGTAACAAAAAGGTGCACAATTCACTCAAAACAAGTGGCCTGATCAACTCAAAATTCAGAAGTGGGCACTCAGACAAACGTGTTTGCTTACTATAAATACTGAGGTTTTTCGTCGCTAGACAGATCAGCATTATTCTTGCATTTTCGCGTATAGCTTGATGTGGCAATAATTTTATCTGCTTGGTTACTGTTTTCACTGTGAGCTCGAAATAATTTTTCCAGCGAATCACACAAGTTAAGAGGAAGAGGTCCGGAAGCATCAGCATTGCGTCGACCACGATAAATAGCAAGTCCAGGAGGTATAGGCGTACGGTGACCGTTTGACGATTGTTCAGGAAAAATGGATTCTTGCAGATTTCCATTCAAAGCAGCTTGACGAATCTTTTTTTGACGCCACAAGAACAAGGGGCTAGAGGGACTTGGCTTTCTTATCGCTGGCAATTCGTGGGATGAAAAGCTGTCCATTCTTTCATCATCGTCATTACAGCAGCTATATGAATGTCTACCAGAAGGCTCTTTCATTGGAGACAGAGGAGAGAAAGGTGAAAACGAATACGGCAATTCGACCAAGATCGGAGTACTACAACGATCCAGGCACTTGTTGCCAAGAGGAACAACATTGATAGAGCGGCAAGCTTTTTGATACAAAGAAACGCTTTGCCGAATAAAGTCACGGTGTCTGTATTGCTGTAACGGACTCAAGCAAGATACATTGGCACATAAATTGTTCACAAAATTCACGGGGTTTAGATAAGGAGCTTCCAACAAACCTTGATAACCATCTGATAATACGATTCCACAAGCAAAAAACAAAAAATACGTTAAAGCGTTTCAATCAAAGAAAATGAACACCAAACACAACAAAATATTTATTTGAACTCTTTATCAATAAGAAAGCATGATCAACTTACAAAGTTTACAAAAAGTTGCCTTGAAAATGCTAAAAAAAAGGATCTTAAAACTAAACTACATTAAAAGGATCTTAAAAAATAACAAACGAATTGTTAAAGAAAACTATATACCGGTATCAAACCTATTTTGGAGTTCAATAAGTTAAACGTGCTTTCATATTTATCATGCATTGCCGGTATTTAAATGAGTTCAATAAATTAAACAAGCCTTTATTTTTACCTTGCATTGCCGGTATTCAAATGCAGTGCATTATATCAAAAAAACGAAACCAAAAAACAAATACGGTTTTGATTCCCATTAAAAAGATAAAATGAAATTTTTTAATATATATAATACTACTGCAATTACAACAATGCCAAATCTATTGTCAAATCAATTCTTCATGTCCCATTACCTCCGTTTTCCTTCCCCATTGCACCTTCTTCAATAATTTTGCGATTGCTCTGTAATTTTTCAGGACTAGTAACTCCTGGGATGTCAGGAAGGTTTGATGGTGGTGTGTTGGACAGAGGAGAAGCTCGACACTTCAAGAGAAAGTTGCGATCATATATGATGCGAGTTCCTGAAAACAACATTTCATTGCACTTGGAACTAATTAGAGCTCCACTTTTAACACATATCAAGCCAAAACGCAATCAATACTACACAGCAAAGTCAAGACTATTTGCTTTCTAAATTAACTGAAAAAGCACTGAAAGCAGCCTAATAAGCTCAAGAACCAAGACATTGAACACTTTAATACTATACAAGCACAGCTATACAGGTCAATTGGTCATAACTGAGATTTAAAATTAAAACGTATGACTATTAACATACACACAAAAACATAAGAGTGTACCGTATTTGATTTATAAACATAATTTGCATCATACAAACTGAGCTAGCCAGGTCATACAAAAAGTACCAACCTCCTGGTGTAGTAGAAAACAAAGTGCCACCGGGAGTTGTCCCATAGTCATGAGGTAGCTCGGAAAAGTTATTAATCTAAAATAATAATACAAAATAAATAACCTTAAAGGCTGTTTCGTATGACTGCACTCATCAAAGGCTCTTATTCAAATAAATCTTAAATATGTTATATTATAATAATAAAATATTAAAAAAAAAACGCTGACAAGCTCCAATAAAGACAAACAAGCAAATATCTCAACACTAAAAAAAGTAAAAGTAATTCTTTGCTCATCTAATGCCTGTACTGCTCCACTAGCAGCAAACAAACTAATGTCAAGTTACTACTTTTCACACTTTTATATAAATTTCAAAAAAGTAAGGCCTGTAGCATCTAGTCTGTATAATACTTTACCTACCATTTAGTAATTAGCATACTGATAGCAAAAGCAATGCATTTTTCACGCCAAATGTTTATTTAGCAGGCAACTCGTAAGTGATGCTGAGTAGTTGCTCTATGTTGACAATTTAATAGGAATAGTAATTTAAGTATGGTTTAGAATGACACAAAAGCTTTTATTTCTAATGCTTTTATCTCATTCTGACTAAGCTGCCCACTGCCCGTGCCATAGTCCTGAAAATGATCAAAATGCTCATTTCCAGAAAAGCTGTTGAAACAAAACAGCATTTTTATTTATGGAATTGTATCTAATCATTACACTGGCAACACAAATTGAAAAAAGCATTTATATTAACTAACATTACAGAGTATTGTATATAACAAAGTACTAATATGGGAAATCTTACTTGGATTCGTCGAATAGGGATTCCTTGAGGTGTAGATTGACTCATTTTCAAATTAAAAAAAAAACGAAGTTGTTTATACCTGTACTGATTAATGAACAACCAAAGTTTAACTAAAAATAAATAAATGAATACAAGTCAAACTACTCCATTAAACCACCAATATATATAAAAATAGACTAACAGAAAACAGCAACTTTTTATCAATACCATTAGATTATTAAAGCTTTGTAAGCAGTTCACGTGTGGGTTAAATAATAATAATAAGGCACAGGTATTTACCAGTCCCCTAAAATTAAAGCACTTTGATATATAGTCATCTGACCAAGGGACACGTGCACCATCCTAGTCATAACCTGTGTAACGACCATCCCAGTAGCCAAACCATTATTTTGGTTTTTATGTTATCTGTGTTATCACATTACGTTAATTTTGAGACCAGGCAATGTTTCGTTCTAATTATCATTTCTTATTCCATTTTCAATAATCAACGCTAATCAACTGAGACTCTTTGTCGTTTACTGCACTTCCTATAATTTAATTGCCGTTGGTCAATCACGTGATCATGTTTATTTCGCATTGTGGTTTTTTGGTTGCTGAGGTATTTCATTTTTATTTCTGATTCTTACCGTCAAAGAAAGGTGGTAAATAAAAAAGTTGGAAACAAACTGCGTGGGTAAATAAAGTAATTGCGAGACTAGGGCTACGACCAAGAAAGAAAAATAGAAAGGATAAGCGACAACGTTGCACCTGTAACAGATAGCATAATGCTTACCGGTACGTGCATTGTTAAGCATCACAAGCCAGGGTTGTTTAGAACAGTGGTTTTCAACCTGGGGTCTGCAGACCCCCAAGTGGTCTGCGAATGATTTTAAGGGGGCCGCAAGGGCTGAAGGGCCCATAAGGGATCCGTAGTACTGATGTTCATCAATTAACGTATGTTAAAAATAATCTTTTTGTGAATGATATAAGAATAGACCTTTTCTCACCAATAATTTCAGTAGAAAACAGAACATCTGAGGACGCGAAGACAGTGATGCACCCAGGGGGGTCGACCCCCCCCCCTTTTGAAACTGATCTCTTGTTGTTAAAGTGAAGTGTCCAAATTGTGGAAGTGCAGTACGTGCTGTTATTTCAAAACAGTTGTGACAATATTTGCCCCACATCATACTGAAGCCAAATCGGCTGGTTGGTGTCAGGGCTGCAAACTCAAACTTGAAAAAAATTCATGCATTTTAGCTTGGGGGGGCTCATCACAAACGGTTCGATAAGACGTTTAGTTTAGTTGGAAGAGCGAAGGCCCGTTAGGGCCGAGCCTCTCGAGGAGGGTCTGGGGGGGTTTTCCCCCAGGAAATTTTTTGAAAAATAGTCAATTTTGTGCATTCTGGCGCATATCTGACGAGATTTTTGGTCAAAATGAAAGTAAATTATTGAGAAAAACTTGGGTAAGTTTAGTATCAAAAATACCGAAATAAACATTCCGTGAAATTTTAGTGTTGCAAACGGATATGTTGGTGGACTAGTAAGTAATGTCAATTTTGGTCCGTCGAGGTCCAATGTCCTTGCTGGAGTGAGTATTACTCAGTATTTTTAATAGCTTTTGCATTAGTATTGTTGAGAGTTTGGTATTTCGCACCTCAGCTTCAAACAATCAGTGTTTCAGTACGAGTCTCGTTTTGATTTTTTACCATCTGAATCAATTTTCTCAAGCGCAGCATTTTTAAAAACACAAAACCATTGCCACATTGGGAACTGGACATGGAAAATTACACTATTTCAAAATTCTGAATTCACATGGGAAAAATTTCCAGTTTGCGATGAAATTGCCACTTTTCCTTTTCTTATGCCCACATTAATCGCAGCTACTACTGCTACTGCTTGTCTACTTCAATCAAACTTTTTTTGAAACCCAAATTCTGCACTACCCAGAGACTAGGCCCGCAACCTGGAAAAATCGGTTATTAGTATGTTTATATATTTCCTTCTCTTCTCGCTCCCACTAGACAATTTAAAAGCATTTTCTACTTGTTGCAGGCCTGCCAGAGACTATTTAGCTAGGGCAATGTCAACACTATCGACAAATCTACTGTAATGTTAAGACCAGGACTTCAAAACTCGTACACGCAATTGTGACGTAACCTGAGCGCATTCATAAGATAAAAATGATTCATTCATTAAAACAGAAGCAATATGGTAGCAGCATAGCCGCTATCTCTCCAAAGCCCGTATCCCACTGAGCTGCAACTGTTTTGCGAATGCCATTAAAGTGAGTATTCCCCTGAACCACGACTGTTCTGAATGAGACGCTAAACAGTTGCAGTGGGGGGGGTTGTTCAAAATAGGGTTACGTGGTTTTGTGAGATATACTGGTGCTAAAATAAAAAAGTTTTTAAAAGCTTGGGGGGGATGCCCATCCAAGCCCCCTCGCAAACTACGGGCCTGCTACCAACAGACTAATGATACCGGTAAACTGCAGTAGAAGTGGCAACCAGATGCCCGATACGGTAGGTCATCCGCTGTAGGCTAATCTGTTAATGCTAAAATTATAAGTGGCCCACAGCCAGGTACCAGTACTTTAGTACTTATCGGTATGAGCAGAGATGGGCATTTATTGCGATAATTTATTGGCAATAGTTAGTTATCAATTATCGTTATCAGCAGTACCGTTAACCTTAAAAGTGAAAGTCTGAAAAATGGAAAGAATTATTGCTGGTACCTGAGCACTCTAATATACCGGCTACCAGTACCATTACAACATTAAAATTTCCAAATAAATAGCTTTAGGCCTAGCACAAGTCCATGCCCTAGACTACGTTATGGCATTTGTTAGGCTACCGTAGTTTTCACCAAACCTATTTCAGTAATACCAGTACTCTATGCTTGCACAGTTGCAGGCTACATTGGTAACATTGCAAGGTGCACTTTTTTAAAGAATGACTGGATTCTAAACCGTTGGCAGGCTTGTAAGCCTGTAAGTTCTGTAAAGTTTTAGCTGTTTAAAACACAACATGTGGCAATGTGACCTGTGCATCTGTCTTGTCTGCACATTGCAGCAGTGCAGTGTAGCTGGTAGGCCTAATCTGTAATGGCATAATTTGCTGTTCGCTGGTTCAGTGCTAGTTTCGACTTTGCAATTTCCATTCTTCAAATTTTTTCTTCACTTCAATTTCAAGATGCGGCACCAAGCATAAATTTTTTACCTTTAACCCCGTTATGTAAATAAAGCCTGATCCTTGCTGAAAACAACAACAACAACACCTCCCGCTCGTGGCTTTGCTAATTTGCTTCGTTGAATAGCAAATGCAATGCACCCAATCAAATCACGCAATATAGGAGAAACATTAAAGCTAGCCAAGCGAATCATCATTTCAAAAAAATGAAATTAGAGTGTGTAAATGTAAATTCAGAGATAAAATACCGTAAAACGGGGTGAATAGGAACACGGGGGTGAATAGAAACAAATTTTCAAACTGGAATATTTTACATATTTTCATAATTTTGTTTTTGTGTTTTTGCTGACTTTTGTTGTATTTCGAATAGGCATTATTATGGGGAGTATATTTGTGGAGGCGTTTACTCCAAACTCTTGTAAATTTTTTATTCAGCTTTGATTTTTTCGAGAGGCCATTTTTAGTGTATTTTGAAGTAGTTGAAAACTTTCATTCCTTTACGATGCTGATTCGAGTTTGAGAACTGAGTCACTGCTCTAGACCTCCATCATAGTAAGTAGTTTCCGAGTAACGATAATATCAGTGATAATCTTATCGATTTTTCCAGCTATAAAATATTTTTTCTTTTCACAATTTTTTTTTGACATTTCGGGGTGAATAGGAACGGGCCAAAAAGCATGACTAGAATCTACAAACCTGACCCCTGAAGAAACACCTACAAGAAATATACTGCGGAAGCAATTAATAAAGCATTGGCGGACCAACAACAAGAAATGTACTTTCGCTGTACTCAAAAAATCAGGGAATCCCTATTGCAGTGTTTTGTCGAAGGGCGAAAAAACCCAATATGAAAAGTCAAGGACCAACTGCCTTTAAATCAAGAGATTGAGAAATACACGGCAAAAGGAGTAGCTGCGTGTGATTACGTAGCTTTTGCATTTGAAGAGGAAATTTTTCCCGGCCAAATTGTATCTGTGCAGAAAAATGGATGCTTGAAAAGTGGCTCTCATGGGATGTGGTCTAAACACGAAGACATCCTTCTCTATCCGTTCGAGGATGTTCCCCCAAATAAAATCGAGTTCAGGCACTGAAGATGCGCCCTTTTTCCGGGGTTGTGGAGCTGCAATTTCACGTTTACATTTCAACTTTGATTTTGTTCTCAAGAATGATAATAAAACTTCGTTTGATTACAGTTTTGTGGTTATTTACTGCTCTACTACGCCCATTTGCGGTTAATTTGTATTAGTTTAACGCCACAAAACATAATTATGCTTCTATCTGCAACATTAGCGGGGTTTACTGGGAACAAGCATTCAAAAACAATAGGTGTTCCTATTCACCCCAAAGTGCGGGATGAATAGGAACATCAATCTTTTGGTTCTAACTTTCAAACATGATTGAATTACAGCAATTCTTTTATTTGCACTTTTAGCCATTGTTCATACGCACATTTTGACACCTTGTTTGCCAAAATCGCCTAAGTACTATTGAAGTTGTGATCAAATAACCCTCCAAATCGTTCCTATTCACCCCGTTTTACGGTACTGCATCAGCAGCTAGAGCAGGGGTGGGGGAACCTGCGGCCCGCTTAAGTTTTGAAAGTGGCCCGCATCAGAACTTTGTTCAGTGTACAACACAACGGTAGGATAGAAAACATCGATTAAAAACTGCATTACATTCAACTGCATGCTATACTTGCGACATAAAATCCGAGCCAAAGTCTCTGATTTACGATAAAAGCCAAAGGTGGGCATTCCGCAATTTGAAGCGCAAAGCGCAAGTTGCACGACTCCCACACGTGCGGAAGTTGCGCAGCGCTTTAACAAAGTATTTTTAGTTATTGCGCAACTTGCGCTGCGCTTCAAGGGAAATAAATTCTGCTTGCACTTTTTTGCGTTGCGAACTGAAAAAATATATTAATAGTGTGCGCATTATTGCGCTGCGAACTGAAAAGAATTTGGTTGCTTGCGCTTTATTGCGTTGCGCACTGTTGAAAGTTGAAATACTGCGTTGCGCTTTGTCGGATTAATTAAAGCGCAACGTGCTGGAGTAAGCAGTTTTCTTCAACCGTTTTTAAGAGAATAGCAGTCTATTTCTTGAAGCGTACCATATAGGTCAATCCATTGTAGCAGAAATTTTCAGCCAATCAGAAATGTGGTACACTCATGGGCGGCGGAACCGGGAGGGGGGGACGGGGGGACCCCCCCTCCTGAAGGGACGCGTCCCCCCCACAAGATTTTCAGGAGAGACGCTTTTTAGGTGAAAAAACGCTATACTTTAATCCGTATCGTAAAATGTATAGCTAGTGGCGGCTTTAATTCAAAATGTTTAAACTTAACTGCCGTTTTGTGTAATCATCATTCATTCATTCATTTTCATTCATTCAATTATTGACGTACCAGTGGCAAGTCAGTACAAAATTTCAACAATGCCAAAAAAATGAATATAGCATAAAAGTTGACACAAAGGCACGCTAGGAGACCATAAAAGAGCAGAAGCTCACCGAGTCATGGCCACCCATTGTTATTCAATCGCATTTTTCTGACTCTCGTAAATTAAAATAAAAAATAAAATAAAACAACAAACAAAACGAACGGCAAGGAAAACCTAAGCTTACTAACAATAATGATAATAATAAATAATAATGGTGATAATAATAATAATAATCCTACGGCTAAAGTAATACAATGTTTTGTTGAGTAGGTATGATAATCGCACAAGAAAAGTTTAAATAAACCAGACGGGTGACCAGGGATAAAATAAATGAGTCCTATTTGTTTCAGTGCTAGTACTTCAAAAGTAAGTGATCTTTCATAAATCGCTTGAATTTGTAAAATGGGAAATTCTTCCATTCTGGTGACAAACTGTTCCAAATTTGAACGCCTTTAAATTGTATTGCGTTCTTTGCTGCGTTACTGTTAATTGAACTCAAATAGAGGTTGTTGTTGCTTGTGCTTCTAGTGTTGTAATTGTGAATTGACGCTGTTGGGGTGAAATAAAAATTACACAAATTTGGTAACTTGTTGTGCTGATGTTGGTGCATAAATTTGGAAACTTCTAGCTCATACATATCTTTAATATTTAGTATTTTTAATTGCTTGTATAGGGAATTATTAGTAATGCGCTCATTTGTTTTAACGTTGGAAATAATTCTTACGATTTTATTTTGTAAAACTTGTAAGGGGTGAAGAACAGTGTTGTTTGTGGAACCCCACGTTAATATACCATACAGTAAATGGGAGCGTACAAAACTATTGTATAACATGAGTAGGGTATTCTGGCGAACATAATGACGAAGATAGCAAAACAGTTCGCAGATTTGAGATACCTTCTTGCAAAGATGCTTTATGTGGTCATTCCATTTTAAATTATCATTGACAAGAATACCCAAGTATTTAGCTACACTTGTTTTATTAACACTGATCTGCTTGTGCATATTCAGATCAAAGTTGTGTAAAAATTTTTTTCGAGGAGTAAACAGCATGAAGTTGGTTTTGTCATGGTTTAGTGTTATAGTTTGTTTGAGGACAGCCAATTTTTATTTTTTTTACTTCTGCCTTAGCAGTTTTGTTCAAGTTTTGTAAATCCCTGTCACTCTTAATCAAGACAGTATCGTCAGCAAACAATCGAACATTGAATTCAGATATTTTAGGTAGATCGTTGACATACAGCGAAAAGAGATTAGGTCCTAAAATAGAACCTTGAGGGACACCGCACTTCACTTCTAGTTTGTTAGAAGTAGAGTCATTCACGTATACATATTGAAATCTTCGGGTTAAATAACTTTGAAATAGATCTAAGACATTACCCCTGATACCATACTACCTAGTTTATATAATAGTAGCTTATGATCTACGGTATCGAATGCCTTTTTTAGATCTAGCAACAATACGCAAGTATATCTGCTGCACATGGGCGTCCGCAGAAAAAAATGCAGGGGGGGGCAAAAACATTCTCGAGATGGCCATCTTAGTGAAAGCTATAGTCAGGTAAGTGTCAGTGATAGGGTGGCCAACTGACCATACGTCCGGCATCGGCCGATGCCGTACGTGCAGAACTCTTCTTTCATGTTATTGTACATTATGCGGACATAAATCAATCTATGTGCCACTAGGCTTGACGGTCTGTTGAAACAACTTTCTTTTTGCATTGTTTTCTTAGGTCTTGTTATATGTGGTTGGTTTGATGCTTACATTTCAAAGCAATCAAATCTTCACTAGCGCTATTACGCCAAAGTGTGTAACGAGTGGCGGGGCCCGTCTTCGAGGAAACGTCATTACGGTGGTGAGCCGTTAGCGATACTGTGTCCGATTTGACCAATCCGAGAATCGAACCCCAGACTTCCCGCACCGATAGCGATGTTCTGATCTAAAATGTTAAAATAAAAAGTAGTTTGAGCTCTGAAAATCAAACTTATAGCTACGGCCTATAAATCAGTGCTGCTCAATTTTTTTATTGCAATGTACCGGCAGCGCAGTTTCTGCCATCAAGGCGTACCAGTAGCATATCAGCAACAAGTCCAAATTTGTTTTACAAGATACGATACTCGGTATATAGGCAAAAACCATAATTTTTCTACACAAGATGCAATAAAAAGTAACATTGGACATGCTGCTGTTGCCGCGTGAAGTTGCTAGTATACGTACGTCCACATGACGGATTGGTATCGGCTGATTGGTGTAGCAGTAACGATATTGCTTTCAAAGTCAGAGATCTGGGGTTCGACATCCGACTTGTCAAATCGAATACAGTGCTGTTCATGGCCACCGCCAATGGCTCGCCACGTTTCTTCGGAGTTCGAAGCTAAGTTGCTCACGCGTTAAGTTACGGAGATGGTCTTCGCCACTCGTTGCACGCAGCTTCTGGGTAATACCACGAGGATAACCAAGATTTGTGGTTGACGATCAATAAAAAAGACGCACAAAAACTTTTAACCGAATTCTTCATCTTATGCGAAGTGTGCGCCTGCTTATCTTCCACCAGTCTATCAGATTGTGGTTTGACTGAAGAGTAGCATTTGACACAAAGACACTTTTCTAGTCTTTGCGTCATGACAAAAGATAAATCGCCATGTCTGTTGACCTGAACAGAATGCGATAGTATCATTACTCATTAGTATGTACTATTGCATACGGCCTTGAAAGACAAGAAAGTAACCTAAACGAATGGAATCATGCAGAGAACAAAAAATGAATTAAGTATCAAGCAATAACTCGTACTGATCAACGTAAAATGATGCTCGGGACCTGTACCAATATTTTCTACCGTGCTTTGCACTGGCCTTGGTAACAGCATACCTAAACGTAAAACTTGTTTCAATGATGTGTGAAATAATCTCTCTCTCTCTCTCTCTCTGTGTGAAGGGAGGAGTTTCCACTCATTGAACGGCCGGACTAATTTAGACAGCAGCATTTAGACAACTAGACAAACTCTTTTATGCTTAGGTGGGCAACCTGCGGCCCGCCAAAGCATGTGCTAATAGCCAATTGGTTCCGAAACCTGTTTTTTTGCGATCAAGTTCAAACCCAATCAGCACACTGCTTTGAATGCTATTTTCCAGGCTGAAGATCTTGTTTTTCTAGTCATCTTTTATTTCAGAGACCTCTTTTTCACGCGACAGACCCTTTTTTAGTATTACTCCTGCCAAGAAGTGTTTTTTTTTCTAAAAACTGCGGCCCGCTGGAAGCCTATATTTATAATTTGTGGCCCAGTATCACTAGAAAGTTGCCCACCCCTGCTTTAATTAAACAGATTATTGCGAAATATTTTGTTATTTTATTCGTTTTGTAGTAAACTCATCTGTATTTTTCAACTTTTTGTGTAGTTTCTTAACTTGCAATTTTCATGCGTATTTTTTCAATTTTTTTGGTTTTTCAGGGGGGGGCAAGTGCCCCCTCTTGCCCCCCCCCTGCGGACGCCCATGCTGCTGCAGTCTATATTATTACTAATTTGAGAGAAAATATCAGTTATAGCATGAGTTGTAGAATGTAATTTGCGAAAGCCCAATTGTTCGTCAACTAAAATCTTTTGCTCTTCCAAAAACTTGTTTAATCGTTTAGATATTAAAATTTCAAATATTTTGCTGATTGGTGATAGCAAGGATATCGGTCTATAATTATTGGGAGAGCAATGATCATCACCTTTATAAATTGGGATAACTTTTGCTAATTTGAGGGCGCAAGGAAAAAATCCAATTTGTACACAGGCATTAAACAACTCGCAAAGAAAGACTTAGATGCATTCGTTAGCGTCTTTGTAAAATTGAACAGGGATACCTTCAGGACCTTCTGCTTTTTTTGAATTTAGATTATGGATTTCCCGATAAACTTCCATGGGCACTATAGGTAGGAAGAAGAAGGAGTTCACGCTACATGATATATTACCGATCGAGGACATAGACTGATTGTTTAGTTTGGCACTCAAATTGGGTCCTTTTTATTCACAAAGTAATCGTTTAATATATTGCTGATTTCATCTTTATTTTTAGTCATTTGTTTATCATGTTTAAGCATCAAAGCGCACAATTCCTTTTATGTTGTCATAAACGATTACTTTTTACTCCCATGCTGTGTTTCTGTTCTCTGCTTGATTCGAGTAAACTGTTGAAAAAGAAGCAGAGCGTTAAGTTGAAGGATAGCTAACCTAACCGCCAAAAGCTGATTAAATGTTTAACTAATGAAAATAATTCAGTCAATTTATGGGGCAAATTTGCTTAGTTGGTCACCAGGGCCGGCGCCAAGGGGGGCCTGGTCCCCCCAATCGACATGCTTGCCCCGCCCATTTAACAAGCTTACTCTATGGAAGACAGCGGCTTTTGTGCTTAATTTCAAATATTGGCCCCCCTGATAAACGCTTGGCCCCCCTAAGTCGACTGCTCTGGCGCCGGCTCTGCAGGTCACTAATCTACGTCGAATAATGGACGATTGTACATAAACAATTGACTTTTCATCTTGATAACTTGTTTATGATGATACAGTTGTCTATTTCGCCGGTCGTATCGTTAAAAAATGACCATTTCAAGTTTAAAAGTACGGTAGATTGGCATCATGGAGTAGGAACTACTAACTAGCCAGTTTAAGTTAGAGATGATGTATTCAAAAATCGTTTTAGTCAATACGCCCTTTTAATAAAAAAAGCAGTTCCTGCTGAGCTGGTTAGCAATGGGGTATAGATTACAAAATTTTCTATAAGCCTCGTCGCGTTCTTTCGCTAGAATTTTTTTATGTTACGAGTTTGCGACTGAGGTTTCTTTTTCGCAGACATTATGAATAGATTTGTTATTAGAAAGAGGAAAAGTTATGGAGTAGTGGTAACAACCGGTAAAAACTGCGAAGATATAGAACCTGAAGAGTCAAGATCAGTGTCTGCTTCTCAGACTGAGAAATCTGATTGTGTTGAAGATCAAGTAAGGGTGTGTGGAGGTGATGCTAGAGATGATCGAGCGGGTTCTAGCTCCTCATCAGAAATTGCAGATTCTAATCGTATAAGAGGATTAAATATTGAAAAAGAGAAACCATATCACCCTAACGCGTCTAGCCTACCGAAACAATATTCACCGGGAAGAACGCTAGCTTTTGAAGACAGCTAATTTAGTGCTTTCCTTGGTTGCATTGGGACGTGGAAAAAGATAAATTGCTTTGTTTCTACTGCAGTATCTTTTATGACGAAAAAACATCGCATCTTGGCAAAAAAAAATCGAAACTTCTTTCACCAAAAACGGTTTTAGCAACTGGAAAAAAGGCGTCCAAAAGTTCAAAATACACCAAAGTTTTTGCATGCAAATGCGGTAGATGCGTTTTTGAAGAGGCAAGATGAGAACACTTGCATAATATCACACCTTAATAAGAACGTTGAGAAAAATCAAACTTCTGCCAGAGAATGTTTGGAAATAATTATCTCAACGATCAAGTATCTTGTTCGTCAAGGTATTGCTCTTCGCGGCAAGGATGAGAAGAGTGGAAATTTTATTGAACTTCTGCGCTGACGAGCTGAGTGCAACGATAATTTGAAATCGTGGTTAGCAAAATTTGATGGAGAAAAAACACGACAGCGACTATATTTAAGTCATGATATCCAAAATGAAATAATTTCCGACATATCGCGGGAAATTTCTCTTCAACTGAAATTTGAAATACGTCAAAGCAAGTATTTTTGTTTTATTTGCGACGGTACACAAGACATGGCAGGGCTGGAGCAAGAATGCGTGTCAATCCGATATGTTGACGAAGATTTGGTGCCACATGAATCATTTGTCGGGCTATACAGCACCACGGAAACCACCGGCCAGAGTATAGCCAATATGTTAAAAGACGTTTGCATTAGGTTCGGATTATCCGTGGAATATTTGCGAGGGCAGGCTTATGACGGTGCTAGTAATATGAGTGACGCCTACGACGGAGCACAAGCAATATTATTGAAGGAACAACCGTTAGCTCACTATACCCATTGCATTTCGCACTGTACGAACTTAGTTGTTGGGTCCATCAGCTCTTTGCCTGGTATGCGAGATGTTCTATCAAATTTGAATGAATCACGCAAATTGGCAAGCAACACCATTAAATTTCGGAATATACTAAATGGTTCCAATGAGATGTCTAATCTGAAGAAGCTTCGTCCCTTATGCCCTACAAGATGGACTATTCGCTGTAGTGCTATAGAAAACCTTCTCGCTAACTTATCCGCTATCCTCGCTGCACTGCGACAGTTTGTTTCACAATCTACGATATCTACGGAACAAAGATCTAAAGCGTCGGGAATTGTGTTGCACTTTTCTAAGGGGGAAAGTTATTTGCTACTAAAAGTTGCTTACAAAGTGTTCTTCATGCTGAAAAAGTTAGCGGTGGTCTCGCAAGGCCGAAGTGCTAACCATGATGGTGTGCAAGAGTGTGTCCAAAGTACTGCCGAAGGAATAAAGGAAGCATGCAACAACTTTCCTCAACTTCATAAAGAAGTAGATGAATTTATTGATTCGTGTAAAGACCTTAGTGAAATCGCAATGCCGCGGCTGCAGAAAAAAAGGCATCGGAGTTTTGGACAAACTGAACACAATTTAGGAAAGTCTACTTTTGAGTATTTTTCGCGTCAATGTTATGAAATTTTTGATACAGCTGCAGTTAAACAGCAGAGTCGTTTCGATGCTTCTAAACCTGGTTTAAAAGCATGCTGTGGCTTATTCAATAGCCGTTTTGGCTCTGTCGAGGATAAAATCAAACAATATCCGGAAATCAATTCCGACGAGCTAAAAATGGAATTGTTGGTTTTTACCAAAAGGTGGAAATCGTCTAATTTTAACGAATACTTGGAGATATTACGGAAATCACCTGAAGAGGTGAAAACTTTTTTCCCCATTATTTTGGGGGTTGTTAAACTTTTGTTGCTGAAGCCAGTGTCGTCGGCTGAATGCGAACGAAGTTTTAGCTGCTTACGGCGCCTGAAAACGTGGCTGCGATCGACAATGACTCAGAAGCGACTGAATGGATTGGTTCTCGCCCATGTGCATCAAGCTTTGATTGACAAGATTGATTTATCTAAGGTCGCTGACAATTTTGTACGAAAAAACGATTCACGTGTTGCAATCTTGGGAAAGCCGAGCAGCAGCTAGATTGAAACCTCTCAACCATATGCAAAACTTTTTTGTGCTTAGTGTTGTTTGTATTTGTTTGTTTGTTTGTTTTTTTGTTTTTTTTCTTTCAGGTGTCGTGGCCTTGCGTGCGCTATCTTTTTCTCTCTTGTCTTTTTTCTTCTTTTCGCATGTTTAAACGGTTCTTTCCGTGGTGTCGCGTCTTACTTTTCTTAAAAAAGTAAATTTCTGGAAATTTCCATCCTTCAGACGCTGTCATTTCGTTCTATATTTATTCGCTATTTCAAGAATATAAACATTGATTGATTGATAAACAAACTGCCAGAGTACTTACAGGTTGCTAAAATTTTGTGGAAAACTTTTTCGATAGTGTATTCTCATTTTTGTACCATTCGTCAGTAAATTAACGTCATAGGCCTATTCATTCTGCTTTTTCAAAATTTTTGTTGAAGATCTCGACAGACCCTTTCACAAGAACCCAGGCCTTACAGTAGGCTGCTTCACTGCTGCATATACACAAATTTTGAAAATTGCTGGATCCGCCTTTAATGCTGTCCCCCTCCGGTAAAATTTCGTTCCGCCGCCCCTGGGTACACTAAAGTCTTTTGCTTTTAAAATTGCAAGTGCTTAAAGAGATCATTGAGTGCTGAAGAAATCGTATTTGTTTGTTGTTGTGCTGAACTTCACCGCATATGCAAATTATGATTTACCGCGATGAGGTGCTTTTACCGCGATGAGGTGCACGCGACAAGGCAGCAACACGTCTTTTTTCGCTCCTTACAGTATATGCTTGTTTTACCGCCCGATCTTGATTACGGGCCCGTTTGAATAGCCGCTCGTGTCAACAGAACCTAAAAATAGACAAGAGGGCCCGCGCATAAATACCCGCCCGATGTAAGAGCTGATAACAAGATAGATAACAGATAGCATTGATTACTAACAGAAAGCAGACTTTCCTGCCAAATGCGAAAAACTGATAGTATAAAAGGCTACTATTTGTCTACCAATCATTCGCCTAAAGGTAATACTTTCATTCGCCTAATAGTAATACTAAAGGTAATTTGAGACGCAATACTTTGGATTTTTACAGCAAAGTTTAAAAACCAATACCGGAAATAAATGTGACCCGTTGAAAATATTATGCAATCGAATGAATCGGTGCGTTTTTTTTTTATTATTATTGGCATATTTATCCTCCTATCACGAGAAAGAGATCAAAGCGCTATACGAGCTCGCTTAGGAGTTGCCGGCCATCTGTCCACCGCACTAAGATGGGAGAATTCCGTTAAGTGCCTTTCCCAACGGCACAACAAGTAAACTTGCCGGCTTGTTCTCCACACTGTCTCTTAAATGCTGAGCGTCAAGCAGGGAAGCTGTGAATACCAATTTTAAAGTCATTGGTTTGACCCGACTCGTAATCGAACCCCTAGTCTACCGATTCAAAAGCAGCTGACGCTCTATACCACTCGGCCATCTGATCGATATATTTATCGGTTCGCTGTGCTTTGCCGGTTCCTCACCACCGAGCTAGAAAAATTAGGGGCGTAGCCAGAAATTATTTTAGGAAAGGCCAAAAATTAAACAGTATAGGCCTAACTGACCAAGTGTACTTGTATTTGTATTTAGTTGCATCATACCTGTAAGTTGCATATTTATCCTCCTATCACGAGAAAGCGATCAAAGCGCTATAACGAGCTCGCTTAGGAGTTGCGGCCTCCTGTCTACCCATAGGTCAACCACACCAAAATGGGGTAATCCCGCCAAGTGCCTTACTCAAAAGCGCGCAAAACAATTAGGTACCGTACCGGTAATACAACATATAATTTCTTTAGCTTTAGGAGCAGATCCAGAAAATTGTGATGGGGGAATGCAGTTTTGAATCACGTTGAATGTTCACTAAATGCAAAGACGATAAACGTTTAGACCCGGGAAAAAAGCGTAAATGTCTCATGTCAGGGCGCATTCAGAATCATTTTAGGAGGGATCGAGGGGCATCACACTTTGACATTTTTAAGTGTAGGCCTATGGTAGCCTACTTTTTTTCGGCATAGTTAATTGTAAGCAACTTGAGGAACAAAAATGGCTCCAAGGGCATACTTCCTTGGAAATTTTTGAAAATTTCCACACTGTGTTGCAAAAGGTCAAACCGAACCCGAACCGTAGAATTATAAACCGGTTTTACGCTATTTGTTTCGAACCTTAACCGAACCCGAACCGTTTTTTCAAAATCGCAAAGAGAGAACCGGAACTGAACCGAATAATTTAAGTACTTGCGAACCTTAACTGAACCGATCGAAAAAGCGGCTCGCTCCGTGAGGTCACACGCGTCACTTTGAAGGCGGCTTATATTCATAGAAATACAGTACCTACTTGCGCAGCACTACAAGCAGTACAATCGCCCGTCAATGTGAAGATACAATATGTTTCTTTATCAAAGTACAAGCCGCCGGTTTTAGAGCATAGTAACAATTTAATTATCTCGAAATTGGCTTTACTACAAGTATTTTATGCATTACATTGGCCTGTCAACGCGAAGAAAGATTGCTTTGCACGTTTCATTGTTTAAATTGTGTACTAGAATTAGGCTTATACCATTTTTTACTGCGAACCTGAACCGGAACTTTATAAACCGGTTTTGAAATATTTTTTACAGGAACGAACCCAAGTCGGAGCGTTTAAATTTATCTGAACCTTAACCGGAACTGAACCGAAATTTAAAACCGCTATTGAACCAAACCGAACCTGAGCCGGAAAAATGAAACGGCTTGACTTCCTGCTGTGATGGCCATTTAGGTGCTCTATGAGCAATTTTTAGGTCAAGTTTTGTTTAAATTTTTAGCCCTTAACTCTTATAGTCATTCATCAAATAGAATGCGTATTGTTCGCACATTTTTGATTCATGCGTGCTCAAGAAGTAAGGATATTGTTATCAAAAAGGTTGAAAATTATGGAAAAATTGTAGGCCTATTCATCAAAATCCTTAATTTTGTTGTCGAAAATGGCTAGTAGGGGAAGGGGGGGTGCATTACGCACATTCCTTCCTTTGAACCGCTCTGCTTAGCTTGCGAATTTTTAAGGTGAAGCAAAGTGCGATTTTCATATAATTTTTGAGGTAGGCTTACAAAGTTGATGGAGAAATTACTTTTCCACAAGGCCAACATCTTCAGGAGATTAGGCTACGTACAGCTCTTAAAAAAAAAAGGGGGGGGGAATGTAAAAATGCATTTATGAAACTGCACGAGCGTTGAAGGCACGATCAGGATCATTCTGGGAACCCGGAGACATATCCTTCCGGAAAATTTTTGCGAAATTACAGCCTGCATTTTTGATTTTAGAGCCTTTCAAAGAACCTTTTAAAAATGTTTAATTTACGCTTTTCAATATTATTTCTGACTACTACTCGTAGGCTACCTACCAGTAAGACAATTTTTATGTGTGCTGAAGTCATAATTACCAAACCAAAGGGAATCAAATAAATCGATCGCACAATATGCGATAGTCCTGTTTGCTCTTTCCGGCTCGGATTTATCGGAAGGAGTGGCAAATAAAATCTGCTTGACTATGGAAGGTGGAAAATGAGTTTGTAAAATGTAGAAGACCTTTCGGCTTACTAATTCCTAATGTTAGTGGAACAGAGTATAGACTATTTAAACATACCGGTATGTTGAAAATTTAAGGGGGGGGGGGGCATGGCCCCGGCGCCCCCTACCCCACCTGGTTACGCTACTGGATGGAGCAGTAGCCAAATATTTTTCATCAGGGATGTCAAAAACGTCAGATTTTCAAAAGGTTTTGATGCAAATTGTCGCTATAAAAAAAAAAATAGCTAGCTCTTTTGTTGCGATACATTACCGTAGTTGAAATGGTTGAAACTCATTTATCCTGTTCATAGGTGGGCAGTACCGCGGTACCAAAATACCGCGGCACTAATTTTTGCTGTACCGCGGCACCAATTTTTGCTGTACCGCGGTACTTTGGTACCGCGGTACTTTTTTAGTACCGGTACCGGTATCGTCGGTACTTTGGAAAAAAGTACCGGTACGGCAGTACCGGTACGGCAGTACCGGTACCGGTACGGCAGTACCGGTACTTTTGTTTCTCAATTTTTAAACGGTACTCGGTGCTTTTGTGTCCAATTTATTCATTAGAATTCTTTAAAAGGAAAATGCACAGGAACAAAGAAAAAAAGTAAAAGTTTAGGCCGCAGGGAGATGGCGAGTAGATCTTTCGGTCATCTAGTCAGCAGCCACTTAGAAGGGACAAAAGCCCATGGCTTTCTGCATCATAATCAAATTTGTAATGTCATAAGTAAGTGAACAACGTAATTATGACGTCAAAAATTTGTTTGTCATGCAGAAAGCTTGTGGGTCTTCGGCCCACTTAAAATAAACATGTGAACAGGGTAATTAACCACTATATTAACAATGAGACCAACCACTCTCATTAACTTAAGGGTATAGTTTTTGTGTGCAAGATGGCTCCGCCCGTATAAATAAGCTAAAATTAATGTCTTGAAACATACGACGTTTTATCAAAAATCTTAAAAAACTTGCAATTAATAAGGATGCAATTTTTGGAATAAGCCTAAATCATTTTGTTACAAAACCACTCTGCAACACTCATATTGATAAAATTTAAGTTGCCAGAAAAGCTATCCGGCCTTCACCGCTCCGACGCTGTCTTTCTTGAAAAACGTAAAGAAATTGCTTTATCGCTTGAACTACAACCCAGCAATGCTGGTTACGGCAAATAATAACTGCAGATCAATAAAATCGTCCAACAAGCTCGCAAATCAAAAAAGAGTAGAGAGTAATGTTTTTAGTGCTGGTATCCGTGTCCACACGTGACTCGTTTACATCACAAGTGGGCACAGCTAACGTAAAAATTAGCTTCGCTAACAGCTAGTCCGATAATCAAAAAGATTAGCTTCGCTAGGCTAATCCGATAACAAGATTTTTTTGTTAGCGGAAGCTAACGCTAGTCCGCTAATCTGCAATTTGTTACAAGATTATAATTTGAGACAAAAACAACAAAAAATCAACTTTGTAACTTGTAGCAATCATTTTAATATCGCGTTTTTCAGTTGATTAGCCGAATCTAAACAATGTCGTATCAATGCAAGTTTCAAAAGTATATTTAATAGCACGGTACATTGTCAATGTTTTGGGCACATGCTGAAAGAAATTACAGCATTAAAATAAACGCGGCAGTGAATACAGCACTGTACTGTATATTAAACACATTGCCGAAATAAGTAAAGCAGGGAAATAAGCACAGTGGGCCTACTAAAATAAGCGTGGGTCTGACCATGTCTGACTATCGCGCCTTTGCGAAATGTAAGGTTGATAGACCGGCAGCTGAGAGGGGTTAGCGTACCTTTTCTACGTACCAATAACCGCAAGTATATTGCGACCAACTACCAGGGCTAGGCAGCCGCTACTTAAATAGTAGCGCCGCTGTCGCTGCCGCTATTTGACGAAAAAAGCAGCGGCTCTGCCGCTACCGATACTGGAATTAAAAAAGTAGCGGCGCTTCCGCTGCCGCTACTGCACGCGAGAACAGCGGGCGCTGCCGCTATTCTCGCGTGCCGCTGCTTTAAAATTATGAAACTGCGAAAGTTTTCAAAAAAACTAAAAATTTTCGATTTAAGTGAATTTTAGCTAAGAGCTACACAACAAACTCGGTATGAGTTTGCCATCAAATTAAGAAGATTAAACTTTATGTATGAATGAAAGTATTTTGCAACAATTTAACTGTTGTATAAGTTGCTATTTTATTGCTTTTTTTACCGTTTTTTTAACACTGTTTATGTCGAGCCCGAGTAGCCATAAAAAGCTAGAGTCGCCACTGGAAGCAATTACCTGTTTTACCCTCCTGACTACACCTTGTTTGTGACGTAACGAAAACTAGCTCACTTTAATCAGTTAACCTTCCTATGGCCCAAAAATGAAGTCGACTAAAATTTTTTGGTAAATTTTTAACCACGAATTGACAGCTTGAGTTTTTGTGAAACCTTTTCGCTCCTAAATGAAGCGCAAAGAATTAAGCAAAAGTGTGAATGAAATATCTGGATTGTTTTTTTCGTTAAGGCATTATAATAGCTGTGATGTCACTAAAACTTACGTCATCACGATGTGACGTCACTGAACCCCCCATTGAAAAATTCTGCGTACGCCACTGGTAGCTCAAACCTAAACCGTAGAACAGAAGAAGAATAGGTCTACTACACCACTCGATATTCCCCGTATCAAAAAACATAATACAAAAAAAATGAATTAAAGAAGTAAGAGGTAAACACACGAACAATAACTGAAGATAAAAATAATGCGAAACTTACGAATCGATAGTTTTAAGCACTCAACCAATCAATCAGCCAGATGGCTTTCTATTATTTAGTTCAACTTAAAGCACTATGCTTGTGAAGCATCTGTTGCCAACCTGACATTCCAAAAATGTGAAGCCAAAGATGGAATCGGGCCGTGTTGGTTCAGCCCGAACCCGACCCGAACCCGAAGAAGTAAGCCCGAACCCGACCCGAACCCGAGGCCTCATAAGGAAGCCCGATTCGGCCCGACAGTAGTTTTTCAGGTTCATTAAGTAGGCTATGCTACATAATTGAATGGTAATGTGCTGCAAAGCAGTTTTATTGTTTAGAAAAAAACAAAACAAAAACAATAATAAATCAATGATTGATTTATTTATTGATAAGCAGAATTCAGTAGTTCTATTGCCTCCACAGTTTCTGGATATAGCAATGTCCGCCTTGCTGTTATGGTCAGTCCGCAGGAGGAAAAGTCGCGTTCCGACTGAGCGCTAGAGCACTTATTAGCAATGCATAACGCAGTGTCTTTTGTTAATGATCTTAGTGCAGAAGAGCTTCTAATTATTACTAAATCTGTAGTACACTACCAGCTAGTCACTTCGGCCGTTCGGCGCACAAAAATCTAGTTTTGAGAAATATCCTAATGTAAAAAAATTATTAGCTAGTTTGCCCTCGATTGAGCCCGATTTCTCTTATGAAAGTTAGGCCCGAACCCGGCCCAAACCGGACCCGACCCGAACCCGACCCGAAAAACCTGACCCGACTTCTATCTCTGTGTGAAGCAACAACAAAACATGTGAAGCTTGGCCGCAGCCACATCGCAATGTCAAGGGGATCAATTAATTTTCAGAGGTGAGAGGCAAAAATTGACAAACCTTTTTTGCTAATTACAGTTTCTAGCATTTCTTCAAGTAGGCTTCTCAACTGTCCATGGCAAACATGCATCAAGATGTGAAAGACTTCAGGTGCAACTACCATGCCTTATTTATTCTCAAAATATCATTTGTGGGCTATTCACTGCATGTATTAACGTATAGGCTATCGCTTTGTTGTTGCAACTTTTTTCTGGTCATGGCTATTGTAAATGTGTTAATCCGTACATGTTTTGTCGGTCGGTAAATAAAATCAAACTTCTAGTACACGACCTATGCTAGCCATTCAATGATAACAGAAATAAAACAAAGGTTTTGTGGGATAGCTAGTGAAAATATGTTCTCCGTAAAAAGCTTGAACCCCACTCGGCTGACGGCAGTTTTATGACCAGGACCGGCGCAACCGTCCCCCGAGCCCTCCGACCGGGGGGCCCCGCGTTTCTGGGGTCCCACTCCGGTTCTTGGGGACCCACTTTCTTCACTTGAAGCCCTTTTTTTGGTCTTCAATTCTGCGTGGAGACAAAAAGTATTCTTTTGGGCACAAAAACTTTTGCCTGTGGGACCTCGCGTTGAGTTCCAGAAGAGAGGATGAGGGCTACGATGAGCTGAATATATTTTCATACCCTGTCATAAGCAGTGATGGGCTCGATAAACCTTTCTGTACTAAAGCGATAACGATAATCGATAACTTCAAAACAGCCCTGGGCGATACCGATAATCGATAAATCTCAATTTCTTCAAGCGATATCGGTAATCGATAAATTATCGATAAATATCGATAAATTTTTCCGATACATGTTGTGGTAAATTTTCAATGTGTTTGACAAAGTTTTTTTTTTGTATGTCGAATTGCAAAAATGTTTTTCTAGATTTTTCAAGAAAAGAGAGCAGTTCACGGACTCTGCCGTGAAATTAAACAAAACAAAGAAATAATTTTTTAAAATTACAACAAATCTTAACGGACAGCGCGTGTTTTTTTCCACAGCGCCAACTCACAAACTTTGAAGTTTAAACACTGCGTGCATAAAAAATCGTTTATCGCTATAATTTATCGGCAATAACAAAATATATAACAAAAGCGATAACGGTAATCGATAGATCAAAATTATTTTCAGCGATAACGATGATCGATAATAAATTATCGCCGATAACTATCACCGGTAAATTATCGCGATAAATGCCCATCTCTGGTCATAAGCTACATGAGCTTGTTAAAACTGGGGGCCAGGCAAAAATCTGGGGGCCATGGCCCCCTCTGCCCCTCCTTAAAATCGCCACTGTCCAGCGGTCTCTCAAAAGTCAAAATCTGCTTCTACTACAGTATTAGGGAGAAATGCGCCAACGCTAGTTACCGTATCGTTTATTCCGGCGCGAAAAAATAACAAAATAAAGCAAACCGGATCAAGTGAAAAAAATTGAACGATAAAAAACGCCGCAGAGCCAGTGAGAAGCCCAGGATTGACTTTTGATCGGAAGTTCGCAAGCGAACTATTGATCCAGAGACTCAGCTAAAAAAATCAAAATAAAACACACGGTAGAAGATACGTAAAAACTCGAAAAGAAAACATGTAAGGGGAGAAAGCTATGATTGGTATTAAGAAACCCAACGTACATACGGGTGAGAGGTAACGGCATAAAAATTTTAGAAGTTACAAAATTTAATAACGATTAAAAAAGTGTTGTTTTAGCGTTCTCTTAAATTGTGCTAGTCTTTTTTCTGTTTAATTTCCTGTGGCAATTCGTTCCATGCTGATTTAACTCCAAAGTGCTTAATAAACTGCTTGTAAACCTTGTTTTTATTTAAATGATTTGTTCATAATTATCGATTGACGTTTAGTTCTGTTCCACATCGGGAAACTTAATTTCACTATTTAGCCGAAATAAGTAGCCATGTTTTCCGTTTTAATGCGACTGCTTTTTTATCATCTTTTGTCTCGGATGCTGGTAATTTTGCTATGGCCTAATGTTAATTAATTTATATTGTTTAGGAAATTACCGTAATGCTTTTAGTGAATCCTAATTGAATCCTTACTGAATCCTATCGGAATCCTGTTTGAATATTGTAGAATGCTGAATTTGAACTTGTAGGCTACGGTATCCGGGTATAGCGAGCTATTCCGTGTAGGATAGTTTTGAGGGTACGATAGTTCCTTGAGTGGCTAATAAACTTCGTGTTTGGATTCTCTTTGTTTGTCTTATTCAAGTAGTCTCAGGCAGTCTTGTTAGTGTTGGTAGAAAAGACTGCTTCACTGCTGCATGCAGATAGTTTTCTTGAAAATGGGAGGGTGAAGGTTGTTAGATTGCCTGGTTTGGCGAGAATGAGCATCTGAGTTTCGTTGCAAAAATTATTGAAGCATTCCGGTAGCATTTGATGAAGAAATTTATATATTAGGCTACAAGTTTATACTTATCTTTGACTGTTAAGAGGGCAAGATTTTTGTAGATACCATGGATATTTTTTAAGGGTGACGGTAAAAAATCAATCTAAGAATTTTGCTGTAAAGACCTTAAAGTTTAGAGGTTAGAGCAGAATTGCTGTTACATCATGCACTGTAGTAATACAGTAATTTAAGTGGGTTGTTGCGAAAGCATGAAGTATTGATAATAGGCAGCCAGTGTTTAAGTAGCCACGTGCTTTGTAAATAATAGTCTACCCAAACATATGGGCCAACGAAATTTGTTACGAACCGAATCAAAATGGCATTTCCAGCCAGGATTATGAGATAGGTTAACGCCCAGAAATCGAAAGTTGTTTACCTCCAAGATCGGAATGTTATTGATACTTTGTACTTGATTAGGGTTTCGATCCAATCAATGTGGCTGTGGGGTAAGTATCATAAATTTAGTTTTGGCGATGTTTAGGATTAATTTACAAACGAGAAGATTGTTATAGTCAATTCACGGTTAACTTAACCGCAAGGTTTACCACCGGTTAAATGATTTTGCTATGCACCAACAACGCTAACCGTAGGTTAAACCTGTCGAATCATTTAACTAAAAAGTTAACCCACGGTGATAGCTGGGTAAACTCCTGGTTAAGTCGAATTGAATGTGAAAAAGTGCGTTGTTTTTAGCGTTAGACTGCGGGCTATACGTGTAATTTTATTTTGAAGTAAAAATAAAACGAATAACTATGTTGCTTTTTAAATTTCCGTTGTGTAGATTCGTTTTTGATGTGGGTTCTCAAATTTAGGCTCAGGTAGGCCTTGTCTGTACCGCATTGTGGTATAAATCTTATCTCTAGCCTACCATTACCAGCTTACAGACTACCGTTAAGTTTTAACTAAAATGGCATTTACTTCAAACTGGCGATTTGGTAGGTTAGTAATCAACTGTTCTGTAGTAGATATAGCCTCCATGTCCGAAGTAGCGTCTGAAGCAGTCTTTTCCTCCAACACTAACAAGACTGAGACTATTTGAAATAAAGTGAACAAAGTGAATCTACAGTAGCACGAAGTTTATCAGCCACTCAAGGAACTAGCGCACCTCTAAAACTACACAAAATAGCACGCTATACCGCAGCCTGCAAGTTCAAAATTCAGGGTATTTAATTTTGTGGAGAAAACACTATAATATTCATTTATAAAAGCAAGTTTTCGACTTTATATCGATTATTTTCGAACGTAGAATAGTTGGACGTGCGATGGCTTCGATATAATCCATCAAAAGGCTTTTCAAGATATGAAAATTACAACATATCTAAAAATGATATTTGTGATGTAATTCCAAAATTAAACTGCTAAAAAAAGATTAACTTTGTTTTTGTTTTGCAATTGTGGTCTTTTCACACATTTAAAACCAAATAACGTTACAGTCTTCGTTTAAAAGTTGAAATCATGTTGAATTTTGACGCAGCATTAGTCTGAGGCGGAAGATAAGAAGTTACAAAAAATTATTAGTCAGGAATACATAATTGTTATGCTTGTGAAAAACCAAATCGTGATCAGAAAACGTAAAATGCGCCAGTTTATAGACGTCTGTTTCCAAATCCGGTCAAAGTGTGAAAGACTATTTTGTCGTTTTTTTCTTAGGTGACGCCTTGTGTGTGCATTCTGTGTAACGTGCTAAACTATCATTTCCTCTGCTCAGTTTTTAGAAATGTTATTATTATCTGATGTTACTAATTTTTTCACGGTTTTTTGCTCCCGGCATGATTCGCTTGCGTAAATTTTTTTGACCGAATGATCTATGGTTTCTAATGTTAGAAAAAGATAAAATCACCCCGATGATGTTAATAATTTAAATTGCATTGGATTACCCTTTACGTCAAAAAAGTTGCTTCAAATGCAACATCATCAAATAGAATTACGATCGTTAAATGTATAAATGCTTCAGACATATTTCGTTTCCATAACACAAATTCTAAATCAGCGTATTCTGATTTTTTGTTAGTACTTTTTAATAACCCTCTAAAATGAAACAAAACATTACATTAAATTGGCTTTATAGTGTGTTACTAGCTTTGGTACCAATAAAATTAGTTAATTTGTTTCTCCTGCGTTATCATAATACTGCATTGATAACTGAATGTGATTTTCAAATATTCTAACAGTTTTTAGCGGAATTCGAAGGGACTCCTACTGTGAAAAACCTGCGTTACCCAAGAAGGAACGCTAAAACTGCATTCTGATTACACTTCCTTTGCTCGTCGTGCTGTATAGCAGTCCCCTTACCAGTCTTTAAGAGTGCCCCAGAGGCAGAGATAGGCATGATCTTGATGCCAAAGATCACATATTTTATGTGATCTTGAAGAACTGCTTATCTCTGCCCAGGGCTGAGGCCAGATTAAAGGTTTGATGGACCTGGGGCTATACGGTCATTGGAAGCTAAATTTCAACCCCTTCAAGCCACAATAATTCTTTACCATAAAATAATAAACAATGTACACAAACAAGTTTTTCTTAAACACGTTGAGTGCCAAAAATATCGTGTTGGTTTATAGCCTTAAAACAGAGGCAAAGCAGTGTTGATTATATCATCGGTGTCTGTTACAGCAGGGGTTCTCAAAATATTTGAGGTGCGTAGCCTTTTGCCCAATTTGATTTTTTGCGCGGAGTCCTAGTAACGCACTTTGTTGGGGCGATATCTTACAGCTGGCGCAAAAGGACTTGAGACCTATGGCAAATTTTGCATTCTTAGATATGCTATAAAGCCCAAGCTTATGACTTTTTTTTATGCAATTGTAATTCATTAATAACAATAGGTCAGTGTGGAAATGGTAGAACAAGTATAATATTGGGGTAACGTCTAGTATTAGCCCGCAGATGCGGTTAGGGTTAGGTTTGGTTAGGATTAGGTTTGGTTAGGGTTAAATTTAGTTAGGGTGCGGTTCAGTTATAATCCTAACCCTAAACTCTAATCGAACCTTATCCTAACCAAACCTAACCCTCAGCGAACCTGGGGGCAGATACTAGACGTTACCCTAATATTGTACTATAGAGCGGGACAGCGCTGTTTCGGGTTATCAGCCTTCATCAGCCGCACTCAGGTAAAAGATACACTCATCCTTCAAAATACTTGACCTTGCCAAGACACTCTTACGGATATATGGAAGCTGTTGTGACTTCCCATTCAATAAAACAACGTCGTCATTCCAGGCCTGCTGAATGTAAAGTTAACACTGGTACAAGCAAACACGGGCTGAAGACCGCCTGTAGCTACAGTACTAAATTTTTCTTCAAAAGGTGAATACAGACCTGACATATTTGGAAATTCAATAAGTTTAAATATTAAACTTTCAAATGTGTCAGGCCTTTTTGGCGTACCCTATACAATAGAGGTTACCAAACTGGAGTCATGTACCCCCAGGGTGTACATTTTGACTTTTCAAGAGGTACATTAGGTTATATTTGTAGCGGAAAAAACAGCACTCATTGGACGTGAAGACCTTTTTTTTGGTCTTCACCGATTTTGGAGTACACCAGCGAATTCATTAATTGTCCAAGGTTACCAATGAACAAAAAGTTTGGGAAACCATGCTATACAAGCTACCCTTTACAAGGTAAATCATATTAAGGCAGTATATTTGACACTTGACAAACATGCTAGTAAGGTGGAGTCAAATTTTATTAATCGCGGTAACGCTTTTTCGGACAATTGCAAAATTAGCCGAGTCAGTAAACGAATAGCTCGCGGAGCCGAAGCCCCTAGGTTTCTCTCGCGAAGCCCTGGGGCTCCGTACGGAGCACTTTGAGAACCTATGTGTTACAGTGTATTTTCAGAGTTTTGTTTTCAATGCAAGAAGAAGCTAAATGATTCAACTTCTTCTGCTCCATTGGTAAACGGAGCTATTGGTTTCGACATTCAGACCCCTTGTTATCACAACAATTAGCTACAGCTTAGATGGCCGAGTGGTGAGAGCGTGCGCCTCGGGAGCTGTAGACTTGGGTTTGATTCCGAGTCGGGTCAAACCAATGACTTTAAAATTGGTATTCACGCTTCCCTGCTTGACGCTCAGCATTAAAGGGACAGTGTGGAGAACAAGCCGGCAAGGTCACTTGTTGTGCCGTTGGGAAAGGCACTTAGCGAGATTCCCCCATCTTGGTGTGGTAGACAGATGGCTGGCAACTTCTTAAGCGAGCTGGTATAGCTCAAATGCAACAAAATTTAAGAATAGATGAAACAGCGTATATGAAGTTAAGGACTGCAATGTACAGTCAGCCTGGGTCTTATTTAAAGAACTATTTCAAAAGGGCAAACGAAAGTTTCGACTCGGTTTATTCCAAAGTGATTTGAAAGAAGAATACATTGGAAGAGTTAATTTGATGCATAAAGAGGAACAAAAATATTTGCAAAGGCGATCCGGAAGCATACTCACTCACCCGAAAAATTTTTGCCAAATTTGGCTACGCACCGCAATTGTGATTTTTAATGCATTCTGATCAAATTTTATGGCCATCCTTGATTAAATTTTTTTAACCCTAATTTTGATTCCTGGCTTAAATAGGATGCGTATTGTGTTGCCACATGATTTTCGATTAATGTGTAGGAACTAGGGCATGATCTTCAAGAAAAGAGTTAGAGTTTTTGGAAAAAATATTATTTGCAGTCTAGTCCGACTTATTCGCTTTCCCTAGGCCCCAGTGTCCCCACGGATACGCCACGACGGTATTCAGTAAAAACTGCTTGAAGGTTGTTACAGTTGTAAAATGAAACCCAAAAGTTTAGGGAAGTAAACCACCCTTTTCTATGTCCTTGGCTATAAAATAGCTCGTAAGCTAAAGTTGCAGACCCTTGCAGACCACGCACGAGCCCGGCCCTAACTAAAAGTTCGAAAATTTAAGAAGCGCTGAATTACGCAATATTGAAAACAAGTGTAACATTAACGTTACGAGAAGACAAACGACGCTGGTGCAGTAGAAAATTATCTGCTCACAACGCTTTTACTTATGAGAGCGGTTGGTATGTAGCCTAATAGATTGCAATCGTTAAAATTCTAAGCAGTCTGGAGATCCATAATTATGATGCCGTATATTGTAGTTTCACTCGGCATTTAGCACCTTTTTTCCAAGTACATAAAAACGCTAATAACTAAGCTTAGCTTAAATAATTTAGCCTAAATGAATTAGGCTAGGTTTCCTCATAAAATGTTATTGAAAATCGTTACAGGTGTGTGCGATTCCGTCTGCGATCTACCAAATATAGAGGCAAAGCTGAGATTTCTGTTAAACTCATCCAGCAATAAAACTAAGAAGTTTTTATTGCAGTGCAGTGTAGGTTTAAAAAGCACTTTTGATCGATTGCTGGTGATGAGAATAAAATAACCAAAAAGAACTTACTAACCAGAAGAGAATGAAAGTGAGAGCCTTGAGGCAATGCAATCAGCAGCTGTAAATCAAAACATCGTACTGTCAGTGCATAGTCCCTACATTCAGTGACTTCTTGTTAGTGGGCGACGTAATTTAGTAAGCTTTAATGTACATTTTCTTCGTGACCTACAAATCAGCTTTATTGCGGCCTGGTCGTGTTGCATGTTATGTCATTAGGAGAATAGTTACGCAATAGGTGTAAAAGCAGCTGAGTTTAAAAGGGTGCTTGTGATTGGTGCATGCTTACTTAACGTCATAAGATTTAAATCGCATTTATGTACCTGGTATATAACTGAGAAAAACTTACAGACATGGCCATAGAAAGAGAAATATCTCCGAAGCAAAGCGCAAAAATAATCAAGTAACGTCCAAAGTTGACTTATGCTGAGAAAAAAATGTATGAGAGCCACGTTAATTTCTTATCGCAATTGACTGGTATCATGGTGGTCTTATTTTTACGAGACTGATAGGAGAAAAGCAGAGTAATTAATCAATGATGAGCAACTACACTTAATAAGAGTAGTTTAAAAGCTTAAACGTAGTTGTTTTTTGTTTTTTTTTTTCGTTGTCGTTTTTTGCCGCTCTTGTTACGCTATAGGCCTGTCAAGATTTCAGATAGTTCTTATACTTGCAGACGTTGCAGTGGTAGAAATAAAATAATTTACTTATTATTTTGCGAATATCGTCAAGCAACCACAAAAACCAGTAAGTTGCAAGTTTAAACACATCAACCCAGACAATTAGAAAAAAAAAAGACAAATTAGTTGATTAGCGAATAAACTCATTAGGCTGCGTTGGCACATGGCAAATTTTGAGACAACGAGTAAAAACTTGAGGCAAAATCACGTCGTGAAACTAGGCTTTAAATTTGGTTTTTGTGATCTTTTGTCCTATTCACTGATCAATACTGTCATGTTTAGACACAAAAAATAACGCAAGAGGTTTCACGGCAAAGTGTGAAGCCCCTGGCCGTCAAGTTCGCAAAGGCATGCACTTTAGAGCTAATTTTTTGATAATATTTACTGCTTGGACTCGAGCATATGCATTTGTTGTAGAGTGATCGTTTGGGATTCGGAATGGAAAATAAATCCCCCTTTTTGCCTTTGCCAAAACAAACTCGCAGGGCTCTCCAAAAAAATCTGTTGTGGCAAAATTGAAGCATTTTACCCAGAGAGAGATCCAGAGTGGACGATTTCGGCGAATATCCCCTCAGCCCTGTCCCCAAAAAAGTTTATACCAAGAGGGATTTCCAACTTTTATGTAAGCCTGTTAGCGCATGCAACAAAGTATATCACCTTTCCCAATCAGAGTAAATATCCCCCTCCTTCAATCAGAATCTTGAGCACGCCACGGTGCGATCTAACCGCACATGGTTTTGTCAAATGCCTTTTACAGAGTTTACTTTAACCGAAATAAATGTGAATTTGATTATCAAATAACGCATGATGTTCAGGTTTTTGCCAATGATAAGAACTTCGGTGTGTAAGAGTAAGACTTATTTCGCTCATCAATGGCATTCATTACTGTTCTATTCACCGAACATGTACTGATTTTGTGAGATCAACTCGTTAGATAAATAAGCAGTCTAAATTACCCGAAACCAGACTACTAGAAAGTTGACGCGAACCCCATGCATTATGATATCATATTCATAGAATAATGGCTAATCAATTTGTTCAAGTCACAGAATATTCGGTTGAACATCATTATTCGTGAAACTGTTAAATGTCAATTGGTCAGATACAATTCTGTATGTGAGTATAATTTTATAATAAGTTACAGCTTAACACTTTAATGTGTTACGATAATATCAACAGTTGGACGTTACTATATAACAAGAATACAACGATGCTCGTGTACAATAGCGAATTGATTTCATTGGTAAAAATACTCGAAAAAATTGAAGAGGCAGTAAGAATGGCTACGAAAACCAGTCAAGTCTTTAAAAGACTCATGTGATTTTGAAAAAATTGCGCTTTATTAAAAGTATGAAATCATGCAGGTTTTATCAGCTGATATGTTTGTAATAGATATTGCTTCATAAATTTTTAGTACGATTTTGTTTTTAATTCAGTGTTGATCTCGCGTTAGTTCAACCCTAAACAAGTCAGTTCTGCTTAAATTTATGAACAATTTGGAAGCCTATGCTAAAGACAGGTTTCTAAGCAAAGTAAGCTTAAAATGGCTTTTTTATTGTTGCAGAATTATGTTACGTTGTTAATACAGCTTTTTGTTTCTATATTTAATTGCCTAATTTTTTGTACAGCAAGCTGTATAAACCAGCTTTATAATTGCATTAAATTCAAATATGTTTAAAAATATATTTTTAAGTTTTGCTGTATTTGTAGCACTGACTCCTATTCTTCAAGGAAATGGTAAGTAGTGAAGTGTTCTATACCTACATATATCTAATTACTGCCCTCTTGACGTATTGCTGACATGATGATCTCTGGGTAGTAATTTAGCCTTTCACAACTCTTATTTGAGTTATTACATTTTACTATAGTAGGCCTAACTAACTGTAATTAGTGTACTTATGTAATTTTACAATAGACCGATTGCAGATTGGAGCAATTTATAATCTTTAATTCGCTGTTATGTAATACCTCTTTTCTTGGCGTAATAATTTATATAATGCTGATTTTCACTCCCCAGAAAAAATTTAGAGCATTTTATTGACGCTAAAACTGACCCTCTTTAAGAATGGAACTAACAACGTTTTGTTACACTGCTTTAAGCCTCCTACAAATTCATAAGTAATAAAATTCGAAAGTAAAATAATAACGACTATGGGCTCTTAATCTGAGTGTATAAACCTTAAATGGGTCCGGAAGGTGGTTCAAAGGTACGTAAATCCCAATTTAACTACTTACGAATAAATACTTGCAGGAAAAATACGTCGTTTTGGCCCCCGTATTGTGATTTATCCAAAGCTATTCGTGTAAATTTTTAAAAATATTTTTGGGGTCCGCTCCGCAGGCGTAGAAAAGTTAAAAAATACTGATTGTATAACTTATCATCTTTTATCTTACAGCTTGTTCTGTATATAAAACAGGAATGGACGCCAGAAGAAAAAAGCGTCAAATCGTGCAGAGCAATCTGCAAGACATCATCGACACAGAACAACTTAGAGAGTACTTTACAGCTTGCCTAACTACTTTGGTAAGTGGTTGATGCAGTATTTAAAGGTATCTCTGTTACCGCATCTGAATGCCCCTGAAACCACTTCAGTAGGCTGAGGTTTCCTTTCTTTTAACCCTAACAAAAAGATAAACTGAATAAGTTTTTAGAAAAAGTACAGTACGCATATAGCTAGCCCAGTAGACCAATTTATCTATGTATACAGTAGAAAAACCAAGTAGGTTAATATTTTCTTGTAGAAATACAGTTGCAAATTACACACCTTTGATAACATTCGAAAATGTAAATTTTGCAGTTAAACATTTCGACAGGTTATGTGCGTGCAATATTTTGCGTCACTTATTTTTTACGCACGTCATTATGCTGTAGCTAAGTTTGTTTGCGTTACGTAATGCTTTAAACAACAACAAACAACAACATTCAAAAGGTATACTGACACGCCCCGCATAGCATTCAATTTTATATCATAAAAGCTAAGATTAGTAATTCACTAAATCTTTAGCCTTCTCTTTTTAAAGAAAAAACATTAGTTATTTTGATGACCTAATTTTAAGCTTGATTCATTAGGACCTAATTGCAGCAATTCTAAAAATAGAAAAAGCATTTACAGAAAATCGATGGTACTGTAATCTTCCGTTTTCTACTTTAAGAAAATGCCATGATTCACTTCCGCGTAATTTTTCCACATTTTTCAGAAATAGCCTAATCACAAAACCGTAATGGAAGTGAGGTATAATGTAGACATTAGTCTCTGGATTTAATAGTGTTTTCAAAACTGTGTCATCATGAGTCTTTAAAACTCGCTTAAGAGTTTTGTTCAATCATTATTTTTCCAGGAACCAGAGACTTCGCAGGATTGGCTTACTAACGTCGATTACTCTGTCTTGGATACAATTTGGTTTGAAGATAATGCACTTCTTAATTGCGGGTGCGTCATGTATGCATTTACTATTTTGTTAATTGTATTTTTAAAGCTAATTACAAGAATCATTAACCGACACCTGACAATGCGTCAACCAGAGCCGTAACTTTCGAAGGTGCGGGCGGACAAATTACTGCACACGGGCCCCAGAGCAAAAACAACGCACGTTAGGAATGGAAAACTTTTTTTTAAAAAACGTCTCTTGGAGACTTCTGTTTTGATTGTTTCGGGCTCATCGTGAAAGGCATAAAGATTTTGTTTCGGGCCCCTTACTTGTTGTTTGCTCCCAAGTTCCATCAGACATAGTTATGGCCCTGGCGACAATAATTGCATTGTTAGTAAATGCAGCACGCTTGCGCGTGGTCGGTGAACAAAAAAATAAACAAACACGGTGCAAAAAGATATCGCTTACCGCTTGTCGCGCATCGGTGAGCGCACCTTAGAGCTAGAGTGGACCTACAGTACATCAATCAAACCAATTTTCTGGACCCGCTTATCCTTATGGGGTCGCGGGGGCAGCAGCTCGAGTTGGAGCCTCCACACATCTCGATCTTCTGCAACAAAGGATAGATGTTCTGCTGGGATGCCAAGGCGAGACCAACTAAGATCTTCTACGTAATCTCGCCATCGCGTTCTGGGACGGCCTCTAGGCCTTCGACCAATCGGTGATGAACAGAGCAGTTTTTTGGCTGTTCTTTCCTGGGACATTCGTGTCACATGTCCATACCAACGCAGTTGCGATCTTTCCAGTCGGAGAAGCAGCGATTCGGTGTTTAGAGATTCACGAATATCTGTACTTTTAACCTTGTCCAACAAGGTCAAACCGCTAATTCTTCGCAAGAATCCCATTTCGGCTGCTTGAACTCGAGACCTCACTTTCTCATTCATGATCCAACACTCATGGCCATAAGTCAGAATAGGAACATAGACCGATCTGAAAATGGATAGCTTTGCGTTGGTGCAAAGCTCCCGTTTCAGTACCACAGATCGGTGGAGCTGGCGCATTACTGCACTTGATTTTCCGATGCGGATATCCAATTCGCTATTTTGTCTGCCATCACTTGTGAATGAGACGCCTAGGTACTTAAATTTCTCTGACTGTTTTAGTGGTACTCCATCAATTTGGAGAAAGCACTGCTTTGGTTGTCTGGACAGGCACATGGTTTCTTTTTTTGTTGAACTGATTTTCATTCCGGCAACAGAGCATGCCTCCGAAAACCTGTCAAGAGCTTGCTGGAGACCATTTTGGGTAGAGTCGAGTAGCACAAGATCATCTGCAAATAACAGACGTTGTACAGTGCATTCACCGATCTTTACTCCGCCACAAGACTCACTTTTCTTAACTATTCTATCCATATAAATAAGGAACAGAATAGGTGAAAGAGAGCAGCCTTGCCGTAGTCCCACACTTACTCTGAAAGGTTTCGTCGTTGCACTGTTAACACGAACATAGACCTCGGAATGCACGTACAGCGACTTAATGGCATTTAGTAACTGGCCATCAATGCCATACTGCAACAGCACCGCCCAAAGCTTGTCTCTAGGAATGCGATCATATGCTTTTTCAAGATCAACAAAACATGCATTGACCTCTTTTGCATATTCCCACGACTTCTCAAAGATTTGCTGCAAGGCAAAGATCTGATCCATTGTGCTTCGGCCAGGACGAAATCCACACTGAGCATCTGTTAGTTTAGGCTCGACTATTTTACGGCATTTCTTTTCAAGGCATTTGGCATAGACCTTACCCGGGACACTGATGAGAGATATGCCCCTATAATTGGTGCATTTTCTCTTGTCTCCTTTTTTTGTGGATAGGTATTATCACACTAGTTTGCCATTGCTTTGCTGCTTGCCCAGTACTATATGCCACCTTACAGACACGAGTCAGCCAACGAACACCATATATGTTCATTGCTTTTAACATTTCAGGTCTGATATCATCTTCACCAGGTGCTTTTCCAGTTTTCAATGATTTGATTACTGCATTCACATCTGCTTCGGTTATCTGAATATCTTCCCCAACCTGTTCCTTGTGAATTTGTAACTGTGTAGCATCAACTGGGTTTAAAAGATCACTAAAGTAGTCTCTCCACCGATTCAAAATAGCATCTTGATCTTTCAGAGTCACACCATTTGAATCTTCGATAAAGAGAGCGGCTCGAGATCTTTTTCCACGCAAAGGGCGAATGGTCTGCCAGAATACTTTGTTTGCCGTTTTGAAATCATCGTCTAACCTTTCTCCAAATTCCTTCCAGGCCCTTTCCTTAGACAGTTTAACTTTTGTGGCTGCCGCCTTACGTGCTTCAGAGTACGGTACTGCGAACGAAGTTCAAGTGATGACTTATTTGCAAGCCAGGCCTTATAGGCCACTTTTTTCGCACGAATGGCTTCTTTAACTTCTTGGTTCCACCAAGGAGTTCTTTTCTCGCTACTCTTCGTCCCTTTAACACGCTTACGTCCACAACAAATAGTAGCGGACGTAATGACTGCTGTTCAAAACAAACACCACTCAGTTTCAATGTCTTCAGTAGAGGTCGGAAGTTCTTTGAACTTAGATGGAATGTTGTCTGCATATCCAGTTCGTACCTCTTTGTCAGCCAATGATTCCCATTTGATTCGATAAGTTTCTCGTGGTCGAAAAGTCTTTCGTTTTTTCAAGGGTTTCAAAGCTTTCAAAGTGCAGACAACTAGGTGGTGATCAGTTGACAACTCAGCTCCTCTTTTAACACGAACATCAGACGCGGTAAAAAATAAGTCCGCCGAAAGGATACAAAAATCAATCAGGGAACGTTGTCCCGAAGAGTCTCTGTACCAGGTGTACTTATGAATTCTTTTGTGCTGAAAAAATGTGTTCATTATGCAAAGCCCATTGGTGGCACAAAACTGCAATAAACACCTTCCGTTCTTGTTAATGTCAGGGTCACCATGTTGCCCAATAACACCTTTCCAGGTTGCATTGTCGATGCCCACATGTGCATTGAAATCGCCCAAAAGGACAAGGGATTCTGATGAAGTTGCTTTTCCCAATGCAACCTCAACTTCCTCCAGAAAGGTTTCGTACTGTGATTCTATGTTATGTGCGTACACCTGCAAGATACACAGAGATCGCTCCTGCAGCCTTAGCTTTAGAAGACAAACCCTTCCTCCCAGTGGTACCCAGTCAACGACACATTCAGCTATGTTGGGGCTCACAAGTAAGCCAACACCAGCTTGAGCAGACATTGCTGCATTAACACCTGAGTAGAAAATTTTCCACCCACCGTTCAACTCGACAGTTCCAGAACCCCGGCGCTTTGTTGATGAAATTCCCACAACATCAAGGCGATACTGTTGGGCTTCGCAAACAAGCTCCTGCTCTTTTCCTGTCAGTGACGAAACGTTCCAGTTCCCGATAGCTAGATCCGGCAGTTTGGTCCAACTCGAGTACGTTTTCTGTGCGCTGCCCCGATTTGCCTCCCCAAACTCTTGGCGACTGCGTTGGTGGGTTTTATGGTGACGGTCAGCTTGTGGGAGAGACTGTAGCTTATTTTTCGAACGAGTCCTTCTGCCTAAAACTCGAACGCGGACTCTTTTATCTTGCGCGCCGTCCGATGCAGCATGAATATTGTTATTACAACTTTCCATCTAGCTACAGCATTGGATTGCTACTTGGTCTGTTTCTCTCCTTCGACCTTACCGCCATGGGTGACCCTGATGGAAGTGATTAAACACTACCGACGGCATTGCTCTAAAGATCATTGAAAACTCAAACCTCCCCACCACGTTAAGGTGGCAATCCATGGGAGAGGACCTACAGTACATCAATTAGATAATTGCGTTGATTCCGACGCCCATTGTGTTGTAGCCTACTGTATACGCTGTTTCTTTCTGAAGAAGATTTTTGTACGCTTAGAGTTAGCAAACATTTTTCCGTTTTGCGTTATTGCTTACTCATTTGTGACATGCAGCTTCGGCCTTGAAAGTGTGGAGTGTTGGAAAACTAATTTGATGGCCTACATCAGAAAATATTCAGCAATTTTTGGAAGTGTTGAAGATTGCATTGACTTTTATGCTACGGACTATTCTCAAGATCCGCCGGATAGTAAGTATCAGTTAGATTATTATAAAGTGGTAAAATAATTTCGTTCTTAAAGCTTTCGTCCGACCAGAAATTTTTCGAGCGTCTGAGGAGAATTTTAGATAAGTGTCAGCCGAAAAGCTCGAGAATCAAGTATGTTAAACACTACAAGTCTATAAATATTTCACTACAACAACAGCAAACAACTACATGACTTATAAGTGACTTAAATTATTTTTAGATTTAAAGTGTTTGTGCAAAAGTGAAGTATTCCGTTTACGAATATGCCCAAACTGTGGGTAAACACTATGGGAAAGACATGTCGTCGACCTCACAATAAATTTTAAAGCACACAGTGGGTTCACAACATAAGGAAAAGCAATAAACTTTTTTGATTGGACAACTTAAAGTTTCGGCTATAAGAAAAGTCTCGTCAGCCTTGTACGCTCAGCCAATCCAGGCTGGATTCATTCTAGACTGTAAAGACTCCAAGCTGGTTACATTGCTTATCCAAAGCATCTCAACTTCATTTCTATAAAAAAAGGATAAGGATAAGAAACGATCTTAGGATAAGAAAAGAAATGAAGTTGAGATACATAGGATAAGCAATGTAACAAAAAGTCCTTACAGAATGAAGTGAGTTTAGGCTAGATTGGCAGTGCGTAGCGTGACTGACGAGACAAAACTTGTTTATTTTTTACTCAGCGGTGAATACAAATGCGTCAGTTTTTGAAAAACGCAAATATTAAAAATAATCTTTGTAAATCAAATTTTGTTTCTTAGCATCGCGATTTCCAATCAATCTTGGACGCGAGGGAGCAAGAAGAGATGGAGGAAGAAAAAAACGACAAACGACTAGTTCCGAAACACGTGAACAGTATTCATCTTGTATCGAAGAAGAAACAGCGGACGCACCTGTGCTGAACGATCTAAGAGCAGAACTAAACTACTCGAGCCTCTCAGAATTTATCGAAACCTACACTGTAAATGGGTGAGAACATAGTTATTATCAAGGGCGTTAGCCAAAAAGATTGCAGGAGAAGGCTAGGGGCGTGTCCAGCGAAAAACCTAGGGGGTGGAAAATTACAAAGGGCCGCGTATTGCAAAGATTGTGGCATTTTACAGGAATGTTTAAACACACTTCAAGTTGGGTTTTGCTAAGAAAGGGGTATCATTGCCCCCTCTGGCTATTACACCACTGGGTTAGGTGGCCAACTGGCCAATCATGATTTTCATGAGAAGATAGTATAACTGAGTTTTACTCAATGGGCTATGTACCAGTGCACTTGTATAAAAGTATAAGGCACGCATAAATTTCTATTTGAGGCCAAGGCTTTCCTCGACCCTTTTGCTCTCGCGCCCATGTAATGATTGTTGCGCTACAGCAGTAGGCTACACGCCTTTATGATCTAAAGTAAAATGGGAGTACTAATAACGACTGGAAAATCACACCCACATAGGTCTTCAACATGACATTGCATTAATCGTGGATACGTAGTTTTTTGCATCTGCGTTCAAGTCTCATCAGTGTACCCATCAACGTTTGATCACCGAATAAATATTGTGTATTCAGAGTAAATGGAAATCTAATCGGCAATTCTTTAGAACATCAACCTGCTTCGGGCTTGCTACTCAATCCAGAATGACGTTATCACAAGAAACGTGGCCTCGACGCTTCGTTGCTCTCACTAGGTTTGATTCTCCTCTCCGTGTGCCGTTGCAACAATGTGGAGAGACTTTTTTTTCTACAGGTGGGAATCCACTTAAAAATTTAAGATACACGAGTTGCTATTTCGATTTCGAAAATGGGTTATTTCGAAAAGAGATCAAAACGTTTCAATACGTTGCATTATTTTTGCCATCAAGAAATCGAGTTTTTCTATGCTAGTGGTATTACGCCGGACTGCGCAACCAGCGCCAGGGTCCATATCCGCGGCTCAGCGACTGCACAGCACATTTTCAAAGAAATGTGGCAGTTATAGTAAATCAAAAAGTGATTGAAACTTGAAGTTTTAATGTATTCTGTTATTTCATCTGTAATTTTGGTTTTAGTTTTTCCTGATCTGCCAAGAGGAAACTGGGGTCAATGGAGCCAGTGGTCATCTTGTTCGTCAAGATGTGGATCTGGGAATCGCTCAAGAGGAAGACTGTGTTTTCTTCAAAGTGATGAGAGCTCCACGTTAACTGACCTAAGCGACTGTGATTGCAACGGAACAGCAATGTCATGTGCTCGGCAGCAAGAATCGTGCAACACACTTCAATGTAAGTTTTTGATTGATTCACTCTATTGCGCACTTCTACTAAAGTAACTTTTTCAGTTGAAAACTTACTGTAAATGAGGTATGATTGTAAATTGGAAAAGATTTATCAAATTGCCATTGCTGTAGTATTTTTATCTTCACATTATTTTAAAAGTTTTGCCGAAACAAAATCTTTTCCGGTATAAATTAATTATTATAGGATGAGCCTGGCTTATTGTTTTCATAGCAAGCTGCACAGAATGTCCGAGTACATGCAGCGTCTGCGTCTGGAGCGGCAGACTAGAACTCTATTTCGAGTCAAAACTTGGTATACGCAGCTTCCTGCTTGGCGTGCAGCATTAAAGGATCAGTGTGAAGAACAAGTCGGCAAGTTTACTTGAGCCGTTGCTAAAAGCACGTAACACGTTTTCCTATGTAGAGCAATAAGCAGGGCAACGAGAACTCCTAATACTTGAGCTCCCAACAGCGCGTAGACGCTTACTTGTGATAGATGGAATAAACAGCGTCACTGCTAATGACAAAAAATATTATATTTTTACCTTCATTTTGAGATGCTCTAAATTGCACGATATTTATTAGTAACTTAATCGACGATTTAATGCTAAAAATACTTAAATATTCGTGACTTGCAGATTAATGACGTCATTAAAATCGTCTTGTAGTTTTATATTCTATAAACACTTATAGTTTTGCATATTACTAATATAAAGTAATGATACAATACAGTTTACAAGTTTGACCAAAATACTGGCTCGCATAGTCCACGTTGCATAACGTCAACTCGTATTAAGGTGTTATAACAAGTATTCGTAAACTATCGACGGCACAGTTTTGCGAAATAAGTCTATAACTACAGCAATTGAGTGATGTATCAACTTTAGGTTAATAGGTTAGTCACCAGTTCAAAAAGGCCAGATTTTTGGTAGACTGTTCTAAAACATGTCTATACTGTAATGCTTTGATATCATACAGTTATTGGCTTTGTGCTGAAGCGTGCAGCGTTATAAAAGAGCCAACTAGTTCAGACCCGACCCAAAAAAGGCTGCCCAATTTATAGCTTTGGTGGGCAGTAACCTTTTAAAAACCTTTTTTCGGGTTTGCTATGGATTATGTAGCCCGACGACGTAATAAACTTAGTACGTCATTAATTGTATTGATGCGTTGCTCTTAAGGCTAGAAAGCTCGTAGGTTGCATTATAAGGATCAACGAGTATCTATTTTAAGCTGTTTTTTTATTGATTGTTGATCGAATCTAATAAGCGAATGACTTACCGTAGGCTGGCGCTCTTCAATCTTTTTAACCGCTGCTGCGAGGAACGCCTAATGTACTTTCGCGTTTGTTACGAAACCCCACTAACAAAAATTAAGAAGTCATGATTTGTTTGTAGGCCTAAGGAGATCATTTACTTCGTTATTTCAAAGTAGTGAGACACTTCAACGAACAAGCAGTTATTAGGAAAACTACACAGTCAGAAATTGAATGACTCTGTTGCTTTTGCATTTATATTCTTTCGTTTCATATACGAAAATATGTTGGTTTGCTTCATTTGACTTGACTAAACAATTGACCAGGTTTTGACCAGCACGGTGACGTAACCACACGAGTGGATACGTACCACAAAAGTTAAATTCTTTAAGATATATTTATCTGAAGGGATGAGTGATCCTGGCAAGAACATTCGTTCTGGAAGGTAAATGTATCTTACCTGAGAGCGGCTGATGAGGGCTAATAGCCCGAAGCAGCGCTGTCCCGCTCTGCGGTACGTTTGACTGGAGTGATTTGCACTGTTGGCGATGAAGAGCTGATATTAGCCTCCGACCCAACGAGAGGAAGTCGTCATGACTTCCCGCCAGTAGGCCAGGAAGGATATTGCTTTTTTAGTTTTTGACTAAAGGCTAATAATTTGGTTAAACCAGCCAACCAGGGGTGAGCAAACTTTTCACACGTAGGGCCACACTGGAAAAAAATTTTGAAGTCGAGGGCGGCATGTCCAATTTTCCGCCTAAAATCAAGTGAAGAGCGAAAAAAAGGTCATCACGTCCGCACATGTCCTTTATTCCACGCAATATCAGTATGGAAAAAATTAAGGTCTTCGGCTTGTTTTAAGGTAGCCTATGAGTTTTTATTTCTGTTAGTGTCAGTGGGCCGCATAAAATGGACTCGCGGGCCGCAGGCCGTAGTTTGCCCAGCCCTGGGTAAGACAATCTTTTTACACGTACGCTATTATTAGACACTGTTTTTACGTGTACACTATTCTCATAAACTCTCAACAGAAGCTCCGGTAGTCTACTCCTACTTTAACAGCAAGCTGCAGCGTGTGATCGGCTACATGGCATACCTGTGATGCAAAAACAGCAACATTCTAGTTAATGGCATGACAATGAACTATAAGTGACGCAACAAATATCACAATCACTTGTTTAACAGTATGAATGCGGCACGGTGATGCAAAAAATTCATAATTACGCATCAGTATCCTGAAGCACGAAATCTATTCTTTTAAAAATAATGGACCATCGCGGAACCCCCACGGAACCCTTAAAACTCACGGAACCCGCTTCATGTTCTGCGCAATCCTTGTTGAAGAGCGCTGCCGTAGGCCTTTGTTGTCTAACCAGCTCGCCTAGCATGTCTGCCGTTAGATGTTGGAGATAAAAATGCGAAATAACTGTTTTGCAAGGTTAGCAGGTGCCGTACTAGGTGTAGCATCTGTCACTTTAGCGCCTGAAAGGTTATTTTGTTGCGCTTGTCAGCAGCGCAAAATTCTTCCAGTAGCCTATCAAAATTTCATTTCGTCTGTTTTAGGTTGCGACCCTTGGTTTTGGAACTTTTGCTGGTGGTACGTAGCATCAACAAGTTTCAAGCGCGCAAAGCAATTAATATAAAGTCGTTTACGGTCGTCATGAAATTTTGCATTAAAAATAAAGAAAAACCCTCATACAGCAGCGTAACACGCAATTATTTCCCATCTAAAAAAGAGTTACAACTCTTACGCGAAACTCACGACACGTTTCCGAAATGATGTTGCGTATTTACAACTGAGATACACATCGAACCGATTCTATGATTTGTCATTGATGAAACTTTCAAGTGCTGTTAAGGGCCTACCGTGTGCAATGTTTGGTTTACCTAATATCTGCTGGTAGCTACAAAGTTAGTACGATTGAAAACTGAAAAAAGCATAGATGGGCAAGTTAATGTAAAACGTTAGCTTCGTTAACCACCACTTCGCTAACACAGTAAGTTATGCACCTCCGTTATCGTAAATTCGTTAAATTCAGCTCCAATTAACGGAAGTTAATTAGATTCGTTAAATCGTTAATTTTGACTTAAAAAGCATTTCTTTTTACAAAAAAAGCTTGAAATGCGGTATTTTAACATCAATATTTGCATTAGCATTTGAGAAATTTTTCTTCTCACAAGCAATATGTTTTGTTGTTTTTATCTCGCTTTTTGACCTCATTGGTCGTACTTTGCTAGTTTGTCGATGTCAAACTTAACCAACAACAAAAGAAATAAGCGTTTACAAAAATTTGACGAAAGTTATCAAGCACTAATGAAAGTTAATTTAGTCCGTTAATTTCAAAAAAAAAATTTATCGAGTTAATTAGTTAATGAAAAAGTTAGCTTCGTTTTTAACGAATTAACGATTAACGAAATTGTGCCCACCTCTGGAAAAAACAGTTTTAAAGCCGTATGAGTCATCTTAATAAGTGACTTGAAACCTAAGAAGCTAAAGCGACTTTTCATATTCGTAAATTGACGAGACTCAAATTTATGGCTCCATGTTTGCCAATTGTTGAGCCAGATTTTTTGCAGGTGAACCGACTCCTTATTACTGGTCAGACTGGATCGTTTTGAGTGAATGTTCAGCTACTTGCGGTGAAGGATTTCATATAGAAATTAGGAACTGCTTTAGCAATTCCAGAAGGGTAAGAGTCAATAACCTACCTCACTTGAATCAACTGGACTAGTTTGCCTCCACAGCAGCAAAAAATGTTTTTATCCTTTCCCAATCCTAGGTTCATCATCTCCCTTGTTTAATGTAACTTGACCGTGTAATCTTCTTTCTTTGAAAGTAACCCAAATCTCTAATTTGACTGTAAATTTTATTGATGATTTAAAAAAATTTCACGTAGCGCTAACAAAAAAATAGTTCGTGTTTTTTAGCTGCAATCTGATTTTTTGTGCTTCAATTGGTAATGCAAAACTATAATAGCACAATACAGTGACAGAATATTGAGTTATCAGAATATCCGGACGTTTCCGGCTGTTCAGTTAGTCAATATATCTGCTTAGATGAATATTGAATGTAATTTATATATTATAAAGCGGGACAGCGCAGTTTTACTGGAGTGCTTTGCACTGTTGGTGATGGAGTGCTGATATAGCTTCCGACCCGACAAGAGGAAATCGTCATAACTTCCCGTCCGGTAGGCCAGGAAGAACATTGCTTTTTAGTTTTTGTTCATTATATGCCTACATTTGGTTACCAATCGCTGAAACTTCACATCAAATTTTTTCTGCACTAAGCAATGGTATTTTTTGCAGGTATCGTTTCGTCTCTGCGAAGGCGAGCATGCCAGATTACGATCGTGCTCATATCCACCTTGTCCTCCTTCAAGAAAGTTTTTATACGAGCCCTGGTCTTCATGGGGTCCATGCAGTGTCAGTTGCACGACTTTAGAAAATCGAGGAGTTCAAACGAGATTGAGGTTTGCAGGATCAATTTTTCATTTTCAAAAACCTTTGCATCTCGGCTAAAAATATTTTTCGCTTCTGACCAGGGTTTCTTAGCCAGGGGTGCGAGAAATGTTCTTAAGGGGTGCAGGAATGCGGAATCATTGAAGTTGATTAGACCGGCTTTTTTATAGTGCATCTAAAGACATGTAGACTTTTTTTTGGCTCTTCACCAATATTTTCACAGGATTTTAAGACGTGTAGACCTTATTTTTGCTCTTCAATGATATTTTCACGGAAATACAAGACATTTGAAGACGTGTAGACCTTTTTTGAAGATTTAGCTATCTTTGATTTTTTAAAACTTGTTATATTGTAAAAGAGGTGCGAGAATTGGTTGGTGATTTAAAAAGAGATGCAGTAAGTAAAAAGGTTAAGAACCATTGCTTTAGATGCTTTAAACCAGGGGTTCCCAAACTGGGGTACATGTAACCCCAGGGGTACATTTCGACTTTTCAGGGGGCACATTAGATTAAGTGTAAGGATATTCTTTTCATAACTTCTAATCTGCCTTAAAATATTTTTTACTACCTTATGTTCATAATTTGAAGACCTGAGTTTAAGAACTTCTTGGCAAGTCACATTTTTACCCCAGTAGAAGCTTTAACTACAACTACAGCAGCTACCGAGTTTACTTTCGCAGTTCATCGCAGATGTTGTTGCGATAAGGCGTGTTTTTAGAGTGATGACTCAAAGAATAGAAAAGCGTACACGTGTGATAACTTTTATTTATTACATTTGAAACTGCAGTGGATAGGATTTTTACACTACTGTTACAGTACTGATAGTAATTGCAAAAAAAAATGAATAGAAAGCCTATGGAGTGAACTGAAAAAAAAAAGGAACTGAGACTGCATGAGTTTCGGGTGTAGCCTAATGATTAGGCTTGCTATATAGCTGCTATAGAAAATAAATTGTGCATCAGAGCAAATTGAGCATAGCAGCTAAAAATATGAAAAAATTTTGGGGATACCGCAGCGAATCTAGATGAACAGAAAGTTTGAGAAACCGGCTTTAAACCAATATAGGGTTATCATAAAACACATTCTCATTTTTTGCGAAAAATAAAATGCGAAAAATAAAACTCTTTCGCTTCTTTATCATCTTCATCACTACTGCACAAGGGGAAGAAAAATGTTTCGTGGGATTAAACGCAGTCCCCCCCCCCAAAAAAAAAAAAACGCCTTGCATTGATTCACATAATGGTTGCGGTAGATCTCTTAAAGTTGTTTTTGAATTTCAGATGTCCGAGAGGTTTTGATCGATGCACAGTCGGTGACACAGACCAAAGACCCTGTCCTGAGCAAGTGTGTTAGCTTTCTTCTGCAAAGATTTAAATGAATGAACAGCAAAGGCGAAGAATTACTACTGTGACACAGCACTAATGCGGCTTGACTACCATCGTGTGTTTTGCGATTTCCTTTGTGGCTACTACACTTAGGTTTGTTTTTTGTTATTTTCTATGCGATTTTCGTTTTCTGAATAAAAATTCAGACTTAGGCGTGTAAAGTCACCAATAAATTGCTACATGACTTCCTGGTAGATAATTACTTTGTGCGCCTTGGCCATGCGGGAAAATTTGACTGGAGTGATGTTACGTATCACAAAGGTTAAATTTCTTTGTGCATATATACGGAAGGGTGTTTGGCTGATGAAAGTCAAGCCTTCTGAAGAATTGCACATAATACCTGTCCCGCTTTATGGTGTTTAATATATACGTCGAGCAGTGCAGTATGATATCACTGGTATACTTTATGTTCCGCTCCCAAATTTTGAAAAAATGTTTCGTAGAATATTGCGTTCAATTGTTGACTTTGATTAATAACTTTCTGTGTCTGTTAAATTCTGGTTTCTTGGTAGGAATTTGCAATAATTTTTTAAATTTTATGTTTAGTCTGATTAAATAATTTTTCAATGTTATTTGTGCTTGTTTTTTTCTGAGTTTATTTTTCATTTTTTTTGCTTACAATGTTTTCTGTTAGTGTAATAATTGCTACCCTAATTTTTGATCATGTTTTTGATCCCAGAAAATAAAATTTGCTTTGCAAGAAATTAATTGATTTTGTTGTACGAGGCAGAGGAGGAGGTTCTCAAAAATGATTGCCGCATTATAGTCCATAGTTTAATGATAGCCTCCAGAAGGGGCAATTCCTCCCTACCCAAAGTATTTTTAGTACCACGCAGTGTTAACGTAGAGGCTTATGCATCTCTCCTCACCCAAGAGGAAGCAACAGGGAGCAATTTATTGCCACCAACAAAGACCTTTTTTAGATACTGACCGTTGAAGACCCCTATTTTATTTCAAGAAATTGACTGGTTAAAAGTGCCGTTTTGCCCCTTTACAAAAATGTTACATTGGTTACGCCAGTGGCTTTCAGATTGACTGCATTGTGACTAGCAATATCTTGCATAGTGTGAAGTGCTTTAGGGTGTTTTTTCTGAACACGTCACAAAACAAGTTTTGGCAATCTCATTTTTAATAGCCTAACATTATGCCGCATATTCTTTACTTTGTCAAAAAAAAAAAAGGTTATTGAATAAAACATTTAATACATAAAATCATTAGGTTTCACAACGTTTTTTTTTTTTTTTTTTTCTTTAATAAGGTATCAGATAACAGCACAAAAACAAATAGTTTTGCAAGGACGCACAAATGAAGCAGCTTTTTAAAAAATGCAATTTCTCTTATTTGTTTTATAAACATCATTGCTAAAAATGTCATTGCTAAAACAAAATCGACAAAACTTTTTTTTTAAAGCGCTTTCGGTAAACTTAAGTATAGAATAAAAAATAACCTATACCGCCCACGTGCGATCATCCTTGCAATCGTGCACGCAATCAGTGTTTTTCAAGGTTTGGCTTGAGGAACGAGCAATTTTTAAATTTCCAAATAAAACTGCAATCAACAACTGTTTCAACGGAAATTTGAAAATTTTAAGAGACCGCTGGACCATTTTGAGAGACCATTTTGATTCCTCAAAACGCCTTAAAAAACACTGATCACAATTACAGAAACAATAAATGCAGTTACTATAAAGTAGTTTATCAGTAATTCAATATTTAAAGATTCTCATAAAGTCATGATTAATTTGTTTAAATTTTTATTGCTGCTTTAATACAGTCGGTGATAAACTCTAAATAACTAATTGATAGAAAGCACAACATGAGATTTTGTTTTAAAGTTTTAACATTTTTACATTTTTGAAATATGCAATAATTTAATTTGCGCAAGCATACCAGTAATAAACAAGCACGATGCAGTTTTTAAAACCTTTCGCAGCACTTTTGCAGTTTTTTCAGTGACAATTAAGATTACACAAAAAGCATTCACAGCACATTTCTTTTCTTTTTAAAACAAATTAAATAAAGGTTATTGAATAAAACATTATTGAATAAAAACAAAGAATAAAAGTTATTGAATAAAACATTTAATAAATAAAACGATTAGGTTTCAGAATGTTTTTTTTTCTACTATAAAGCATTGGATAACAGCACAAACAATTAGTTTTGCAAGGACGCCCAATTGAAGCAGCTTTTTATAAAATTCACTTTCTCTTATTTGTTTTCTAAGCATCATAGCTAAAAATGTCATTGCTAAAACGAAATTGACAAAACTTTTTTTAAATCGCTTTCGGAATTTTTTTAACCTTTTTTTTTGTTTGTTTTGCGATAATAAAACGAGTACAATAAATACACACTATCAGTTTAACTCTGTTATCAAATAACTCCTTCAATGTAGTTGACCTCATTTTCGAAAGTGTAACTCCAATTCATTTTTTTTAGCTGTTACATTTTCAGATTGCTTCATTGAATTAAGCAGACTAAAATACTGAGCCAGATTAGGTCTTGATTTAGAATATTTGCATCGATAAATTATAAACGTGCGTATAAAAGTAATCCATTAACAAACTCAAATACATTCAACCAACTCGTCTTTTTTTTTATTATTAAATCGCTTTCGACAAACTTAAGTATAAAATAACCTTTACCGCCCACGTGCGGTCATCCTTGCAATCGTGCACGCAATCAGTGTTTTTAAAGGTTTGGCTTGAGGAACCATTAAGCAATTTTGAAAGCCCGCCAGTTTTTAAATTGGTAAATGAAACTGCAGCTAACAAACGTTTCAACAAAACGTAGCAGATTTTGAGAGATCGCCGGACAATTTTGAGAGACCATTTCAGTTTCTCAAACCGCCTCACAAAAACACTGTTCACAACATTACAGAAACAATAAATACAATTACTACTGCATAAAGTAGTTTATTAGTAAATCAAGCTTGAATTCAGAGTAATGATTCCCTTAAAGTAATGGTTAATTTGTTTAAATTTTTATTGCTACTTTAATAGAGTGGTTAACTCTAAATAATTAATTGATAGAAAACACAACATGACATTTTGTTGTAAAGTTTAAGCATTTATATATTTTTTTGCATTTTTAAAATATCTATTGATTTAATTTACACAATACATACCGGTAATAAACAAGCACGATACAGTTTTTTAAACGTTTTGTATAACTTTTGCAGTTGACAATTACGATAACGCAAAAAATATTCACAAAACATTTTACGTCTTTTTAAAAAAATTGGCATTAATTATTATACTGTACATTTAAAAAAAATGTATATCTTATACACAGTAGTATGAAAATGAAACAAAAGTACAGTATTTTTTTACATTTTGTAGCACTTTTTAAAATATTTTTGGCAATAAATTTTTGATACCACTAGATAAAATGTAACAGTGTTTTTTTTAAACAAAATTTGGAGGCATTTTACGATTTTTTTTATACAGGAAAGACAGTGTAAATACAGATATTTACAGAATAATATGACATGAGTTTTCCGACAAAAATAGATTGCAAATAAATGTGTAATCATAATAGGGTACTAATAGAATATTATACAGTACAAAAACGTATCATACACAGTGATTTTCAAAATTAAATTGCACCGAATTTGCATGAAGCTACATTACTCCGAACTTTAGTCAATATTTGCAACTAAAGGCGAATGCTAGTCCCCGTTGAAAGAAGCACTGCTCTGAGCAAGCAACAGCATGTCCTGCTTTCTCAAACACATCCACTTCGTATTGTATTCGAACACATTCAACTGCATGTTTCTGTTGAATTGGTTTTCCTAAATCTTCAATGAGCAGTTTTTCCCATCATTTTTATGATGATTCAGTCATTGAATTTTAGTCCAAACAGATACTGACAGTTTTGGATTCATCCGCGGATAGAAACAAGTTTTTCGAAGAACGTTTCGCTGCAACGTACAATTGCAAGTGTGACACAAATTGCATCAGCACTTTACTGTTGCTCTGGTGTTGCAAGCGGTAATTGAACAGCCTTGAGTCAGTGCGATTGACCGAAAGACTTGGTGGCACTCCTTGTTTTAACACCAGACGATTATCTTCAGATCTTTGAAGGAAAAGCCATTGGCCGTCGACTTGTTTTCCGAACATGAATTGAAAGGTTTCGGGGAGTTCCCAACTGGTCCAGCCTTGCCATGACATAAAAGATCCAAATCGAACTTTCGCGTTGTTTCTCAGTCGTCGAGGAGCCAGTTCTAATCCAGTAGAACAATCTCGGACATGAGTGGTCTTGATTTTCCAGATTGGTGCACTTTCAACCTTGAAGACAATAACCAAGAAAACCAGGAAAAAAGAAAGTACTTTTAACATGTTTGGAACCATTTCAGTTCTTATTCTTCGACAGAAAACAGCTCTTCTGCTACCGTAATAGTTGTGTAGCAACTTTGGGCAAACCTAAAACAATCACCGCAAATTGTATGGTTTTTAGGGTCAGTTCAAAACGTAGTATTTGATTTGGCGATTTTTAGGACAAAAATTGCCATCAAAATTTTTAAAACATGATTTATGCATCAAAAGGTGTTTGTATTGGTTCTTCGAGAAAAACTCTTCGATCATAACTTTGTGCCTATATAACCACGGGAGTGTTTGGGTGGTATATCGACGCCCATTACCTTTTTTGTGGCAGATTTACTGTCATTTCCAGATTCAGTATAAGTCTAGCGGTAATGGAAGCCTGTTTGCATCTTGTTGAGAAGACGACTGGTCAATAGTGAAAAATGCACCGGTCATAGTAGAGTCTCTCTCCATGACAAGATGCAAATCTTCATGAAACACAAATTAAGGTAATAATTTTGAGCGCATTCTAACGTAAAAATTAAGTAAACTGTAAATGCCTTTGTTATGATTTAAGATACATTATTTGATTATTTCAAGTGCTGCTTTGAATTTTATAGTTACCTACTTACTTCTATCTACGGAATAAGTTAGCTTTTGGTAAATTGCTTGCGGTGTTGTCTTAGCAAACAGGACTCAAGAATGTTTTCCGAAAAGTTTCTCTGCGTCGTAATCTTTTTGTAGCACCAATGTAATCTACAAAAATAATAAGTATCAACGTGATTTAGGTAATCGATTTCTGCAATGTTGCAGCAGTTACAGTAAATCTTTAGTGCCTAGTGTCTACAAAAGGGGACAAATTTGAAATTGCATATACGCATTTGAAATGAAATTGCATATACGCATATACACAACTTGCATATCTTGCTTTGTTTTAAACAAATTTTGTTTCCGAGGACCATAAAAGCAATATTGAAAACAAAAAAAAGTGTGTGGCAACTCTGTCTGCCTTTTTCGTGAAAAAAGAATGGCGTCGAGTTCAAGGATTACTTCTCAGTGAATGGCTATAGTTTAGGCTCATCTAAAATTTTTTACTGCGAATGATTGATTTTTTGCAACTTTTTATTAAAAAAATTTATTTTCTTCCTTTTTGTTGTAGTAGCGAATTAATATTATGACCATAAGTGCATAAAAGTTACTTAGTAGGTGAAATGACATATGCCCTCAAAAATGAAACTATGGGTTCTTATTGTGGTAAATGTTGTCAATAAATTTCGATAACCTAAAGTACTGGTGCCAAACTCGAACGTTGCTTTGTTTACTGCTGTTTCAGTGTTTTTTCTGTATATATCTTGAATTCTAGATTGACAGCAATAAAATGTGTAAATTTCGCAAAAAATCTTGGCGAAAATTGAAATGAGTTTTCATATTTTCCTTGCCGCAAACGACCAATGTCCTCAAATGAGGACACATTTTCATTCCCAGAATTATAAGATTTATGATAATGGAAACTATAGGCGCAAAAGCTGCTATTTGATAGTCAAATGACAACTTGACCGCATTATTTTCATTTTGAAAGGGGTGCAACATGCGGTTATTTCAAATGCTGTTTTGAATTTTATAGTTACCTACTTACTTCTATCAACGGAACAACCAAGCAAGTTGGCTTTTGGTAAATTTCTTGCGGTGTTGTCTTAGCAAATAGGATTCAGGAATGTTTTCCAAAAAGCTTCTCTGGGTCGGAATCTTTTGTAGCACCAATGTAATCTAAAAAAAAAATAGTTAGTATCAGCGTGATTTAGATAATTGATTTCTGCTACTGTATGTTACAGTAGTTAACGCAACGGTGTTTCAACGTGTTTAGCGAAGTAGTACATATAGACTCACAGGCCTCATTTAGCCGGTAGATGACTCTAAGTGGTTTCAGACTTGTAAAATATTTACAGAAAATACAGCACAAAACTTATAGTCCCACACCAAGTTACTCCATCAGAAATGTCCTTTCAGGTATAATGTAGGCCTAACTACTTGTCTATAGCGCATGACACTTGCTTATACTCCTTCGGTTTGCACTGATACAGTATGTTTAAGATAACGTTGGTGTACACTTGCATAGCAATTACTGCCCGCTGGTGTAAACTAAGCCTTATATTCTCCGCCTTTAGGCCTTGCATTCATAGTTTTTTTTTTTTCTTTTGTGAACATGAATAAAGACAGCTAAGATGGCCGAGTGGTAAGAGCGTCCGCCTCGGGAGCAGCTGTAGATGTGGGTTTGATGCTGGGTCAAACCAGTCACTTTAAAATTGGTATTCACAGCGTCCTTGCTTGACGCTCAGCATTAAAGGGGCAATGTGGAGAACAAGCCAGTAAGTTCACTTGTTTTGCCGTTGGGAAAGGCGTTTAACGGGATTCCCCCGTTTTGGTGTGGTGGACAGATGGCTGGCAACTCCTAAGCGAGCTTGTATAGCGCATTGATCATTGGGAAAGGCATTTAACGGGATTTCCCCGTCTTGGTGTGGTAGACAGATGGCTGGCAACTCCTAAGCAGGCTGGAGAACGTGCAGTTTTTGTTTTTACAAATGTTATTTCTTTGAACTGTCGCCAATTTTTTCAACTTTATTTTTCTGTCACAAAGAGCAAAAAGTGAAAAGCATGTACAGCAACTGCGCATCCATCAGCAAGAAATCTGACATTAGCGTATATCTATGCAGCGTAAAGCTTGTTAAAACTATAAGTGTCTCAAAATGGTGTAGGCATAAAAAGAATTCGCGAATATCCAAACCATAAAATTTAGGGAAACACATACGAAATTTTGCCAGTTTTTGAGTAATCTGATGATGACCAAGTTAAATAAATTTGCTTTCATATTAAAGCAAAGCTATTACGGTCCTAAGAACTTGTCAGATCACTGGCCTATTGCGCACATCTAATCTAACATTAGCAAAAATCTTTGATACATCTTACCCTTGCCGATAACCAGCATACTCACTCCACAAGCGTGTTCATATAGCTAGTGTATAGTAAATCAGTTGGCACACTTTTGAAAGCAGTAGTCGTTTGAAAAAACAGCTTGCTACCGCCATACGCAAGCGCTCGGCAAAAAGCCTGCCAAAAGCAGATAACGGAAGCATAGTCTTAATACAGTAGGTAGGTTCCACAGTTACCTTACGTTCGAGATCAGTAAGAGCTCCTGCAAAATCGTTAAATGAATGAATACCAGTCAACAAATAAATAACTGAAGTTATTTTCTAATTAAGTTATATTGAGCAGAAAAGTCAATATTGAGGGGGACTGCGAAGTGAGCTTGCACTTTGAGTCAGCAACCATCCGGTATATACGTCAAAGGCGATCGGCTCTAGCCGTGAATGGAACTCGTCACGTGGGGTCTGCAACCTGCGCAAGGTATTACTGTGCTGCATCGCTGACATGGTAACATTAGAAATTTATAAGTGACGGTCTTCAGCGACCGATTTAGCCGAAAAGATTGAAAATTTAAGCTATATAGTACGCGGATATATTTGTATTTTGTTGCTTATTTATTCTTCTATCGCGAGAAAGCGATCAATGCGCTATGCGAGCTCGCTTAGGAGTTGCCAGCCATCTGCCTACCACACCAAGACGGGAGAATCCCGTTATATGCCATTCCCATCGGCACAACAAGTGAACTTGCCGGATTGTTCTCGACACTGTCCCTTTAATGCTGAGCGTCAAGCAGAGAAGCTGTAAACTCCAAACACTAATTTTAAAGTCATTGGTTTGACCCGACTCGTAACCAAGCTCAAGTCTGCAGCTCCCGAGGCGGACGCTCTCTGGTCTTACCACTCGGCCATCTAAGCTGTCACTGCAATTCTTTGCAGTATTTCGGAGGCACGTTGGCCTACTGGTACCTTTTTGTTCCAGCAAATATTCTTGTGTGATAGGATAAGACGTACGGGCACGATTAAAAGTTGCTTGTTTCAGAATCGTCTTCTAAAAAAACATAGGCCAATTTATTCATACTTCATATATAGCATAACACATTTACGGTACAGTGCGAGACGTAATAGGTGTCATTCGAGAATTTTTACTCTTTTTTTCAGATTTTTGCAATGAGCTGTCATTTGAGAATGACCTACACAATATGCAGAGATGGGTATTAATCGCGATATTATCGGCGATAGTTATTGGCGAAAATTTGTTACCGATTATCGTTATCGCTCAAAACATTCTTGATTTATCAATTACCGATGTCGCTATTGCAATACATGCTATTATGGCGATAAACAATTTTTATGCCTACAGTGTTCAAACTTCAGAGTTGGTGAGTTGGCACTATGGGAAAAAGGCACAGTGCCCGTTAAGTCTTGTACAATTTCAAAAAAATCTCTTTGTTTTGTTTAATGCCTCGGCAGAGTCCGTAAACTACTCTGTTTTCTGGAAAAATCTACAAAAACAATTTTTGCAATTTGACTTACAAAAAAACTTCGTCAAACACATTGAAAATTTACCGCAACATTTTTTGGAAAAATTTATCGGCGATAATTTATTGATTACCGATATCGCTTGAAAAAATTGAGATTTATCGATTATCGGTATCGACCAGGGCTTTTTTGAAGTTATCGATTATCGGTATCGCTGTAGTACAGAAAGGTTTATCGTGCCCATCACTGACAATATGTGCTCATCCGCTGTTCGGTACCTTCACCTTTTTACTGTACAATTACCAAGTGTGAAAATTGAGCCTGCATTACGTATGTCATAAAAAGCTTTGCGAAAAGTACGGCCAGAGTGATTTTTTTAATGGTAATGGGGAGTCAAAATCTAGTAGAGACAGTCGCTTTATAAACTTGTCGACGTGGTTATTTGATCGGCTTCATTACAAGTTTTACGTTTTTTCAAATTTTAGAGAAATTGGCGTTTGAAATTATTGGAGTGACGTAAAAAGATTCATTGCGCTTGATTATACGTACAAAGTTAGGTGATCTGAATATAACGAGCATGGTATGTTCTAGCAAGCCATGCGTTACCGTCATATTATTTCTTATTTTTAACAAATGGATACAACAGTTACCAATACGAGCCAACAATCTTTCCCCGAGCAAAAAAAAATGATTTGAGTCAGATTCCCCGTCGGTGCTTCAGCAGAGTTTATCTGCTATAAATGGACCGGGGCATTTCCCTGATTTTTAATGGAACTTTCTTCTAGAAAATAGTCAGATTGCCGAAAGATCGCGTCATCTTCGGCGCTTAGCAAGGAAAAAACACTTAAGTAGTACAGTTTTTAGCTCGATTTTCGTTGGGCTTTGGTCACGTAGAAGTTACAAAGCATGGTAGCAATCGATGAAGCGCCATTGAGTTCGCAATAGCAATAGTCGAAACCATTTTTTGTTCTTTTTCAGGATTTACTTTTTATTGCTACCATGCTTACAAGTTTTGGTATAAAATTCATCAACGCCAAGAGTTAAAATTTTACTTATTCTTACTCTTGATGCTTTCCCAGAACAGCGGAGACATCAAAAATGATTTAGATTTGGAAATAGATTTACTAGCCTTCGTTTAAACAAATTAACTGACCATTTTTAACGCTGTTGTATGACGCGCCAAGTTAAAAAAAGTTATTTAAATTTTTTACCCATATTTGGGACAGATTTGTCTGTTAAAGTTGTGAATTAGTTCACGGTTGAAATATTTTTTGATTTGGCGCGCTAGTGTGCTCAATTAAAAAAATGTAGAATTTTTTCAGCCTTGTTTGAGAAGAGATTTGTCTCTTAACGTTGTAAGCTGATTTACCGTTACATTAATTTTTTTCAATTTGGCGAGCCAGCGCTGAATTTAAAAAAATGAGTGAAAATTTTCACCCTTGATTGAGGAGAGAGTTGTCTCTTAAAGGTTTAAACTGATTTACCGTTAAAATAATTTTTGCAACTTGGCGCGTTAGCGCGCTGAATTGAAAAAAATTAAAACTTGGCACACACGTTTCAGGACACAAATCAACTTACATTTACAAATCAACTCACATTTCAATAATTTTTTTTAATTTGGCGCGCGAGCGCCAAATGTTGCAATTTTTAACTTAGCTAGTTGACTTAAGAGATAAAAATTCAAACTTTGCACACACGTTTCAGGACACAAATCAACTTACATTTACAAATCAACTCACATTTCAATAATTTTTTTTAATTTGGCGCGCGAGCGCCAAATGTTGCAATTTTTAACTTAGCTAGTTGACTTAAGAGATAAAAATTCAAACTTTGCACACACGTTTCAGGACGCAAATCCACTTACATTAACAAATCAACCTGAAAAAATTTATTTCAACGGCAATTTAGTTTGCAACTTTTAAGAGACAAACCTGTCTTCAATCAAAGGTGAAAGATTTCAATCATTTTTTAAAATTTAGTGCGCTAGCTCGCCAAATTGAGAAAAATTAATGTAACGGTAAATCAGTTTGCAACTTTTGAGAGACAAATCTGTCCTCAAACAAGGGTGAAAATTTTCCTTATTTTTTTTAATTGAGCGCGCTATAGCGCGCCAAATCGAAAAAAAATATTTCAACCGTAAATTAGTAAGCAAATTAAGAGATAAATCTGTCCTAAAACGTGGGTGAAAAATTTAAATATTTTTTTTTTAATTTGGCGCGCCATGCTGTTATAACTATAGCGTGCAAGTTTTTTCATTCACGCTTTCAAGGTAACTTATTACGATTTAACGTTGGCTTGCCGCAGGAAAATGTGACCCTTATAGAGTCAAAACCGAGTATAAAATTAAATTTGAAGCTATGCATGACATGGTGCGGCACAGGAAAGCTTCTTTATAAGCACCTTTAGCTCATACACAAAAAAAAGAAGCCTACGTTTATTATACGCCTCAGATAATTTTCTACAGGGCTATACATTTTGCTGCAAAATCGATTTCTTTAAGTAAGTCTATGGATTAAAATTTTGCCTATATTTTTACGTAAAGTTTAATCCAAAGCTTTTTCCTTTATTTGGAGGGAAGAATAGACCCAGCAATGTCTTTTTTCTGCCTGCGCTTTATTAAATAATAGTTTGGCATAAGCATAACCATCGTCATGAAGCATGTACGTTTTTTTAATTTCAACTTTGTATAATTTCAGGTTTTCACTTCTCACAGAGCTTTTGATGATATGCTACCGTTAATGATAGATTTAAACAAAAATGATATACTACTAAATGTACCTCAATTGCAATAAGCCAAGTTTGATCCTGCCGCCCAACGGTTTTGATTTCTGGTCGAAGATCCCGAAACACAATTGTGTCGCAGTAATATAATTCTGCAAATCTGCCCAATTTATGGCGTATCGAAATCGATGCTGCTGGAACAGTCAACTAGCTAAGACTGAATTATCACAATCGTAATCGTGAATGCTTGCTCAATAATTGCAGAAAAAAATGCACAAGGGAAATTTTACAGGAAGTTATTTGCGTCGGGAGAGTTTTCTAATTGATTTTACGTTAGTGAGCACAATGATCTTACTGTAGATTGTATTTTCAGCAGTAAACCGATCGCGAATTTATTTGAAAAAACAATTAAATATCAAATTTCGTTTCGTTTTCAGGATATTTCGCAATCAACACTTGCGCAATCAACACTGGCGTTCTGTAACTACGAATGCGTAAACAATACTGTTTGTTGTTTTTCAGCTATTTTAGCGGTTTTGATTGTGCACCTGATGAGCCTGATGAAACAAAAAATGTTACCGGAACTCTTCATCATGGGAAAAGCGAGTAACACTGCGGAAACGGTCACTCTCGTCTCTCAATTTACCATCTCTAAAGCCCGAGTCACACGGGGCTAATTTATTAGCCTCTAATGCACTAACTGCCAATAAATTAGCCAAGTCGCTCAGTGCGACCGGTTATTCGCTGCTAGCTGGCAGCACTCACCAGCTAATTTACTCGCCGCTAATAAAGATGAACATGTTCAACTTTATTGGCAACCTTACTTCAAATTATATTGACTTTTGATTGGATATTGGTTGAGTTAGACTATACGGAAGCAAAACGTTACATGCATTGTACTTTCACTTGCATTTTTATTTTATTGCATACATAGGCCTACTGTTGTTGCGTAGGAAATGTTACAAAGACACAAACGACCATCAAGACTACACTGCAAATAAAATTGGGTATTTTTTTGGTTAAACATTTTGGGTATCAACGTTGAGAAACCCAATTTTTTAAGTTGGGTGCAGATTACCCAAATGGAATATACTGACTGACTACTTACCATCATGCGTGGGGCTATTTTAGCCCAAGTCAAGAGCCCAATTAATTTTATTGGGTTTTCTCTACCCGAATGTTTTTAGGCAACGAAAACCCAGAAATTGTTCTTGCTGCCGTCATCGCTCGTTTGCAGAGTACTGGATGAGTTAGTGTGTTAGACTACACGGTCTAGTTAACGCTGCATTTCATACGGAGGATCTCACACGAAGCGATTTTGATGTTCTACTACTGTACATGTTTCGATTTGTACATGAAACAAAGAATCATAATAATATTTCACTAGTGGCATTTTTGAAAATACGTCATATTGGGTACTCTATACCCAATATTTTTTAAAATTTGATTTTATTTTCGCTGCAAGCAGTGATCAGTGTACAGGCTCTTCGCAAATAAATATTTTCTTAAATTATGATAAAATACTGTCTGCAAATGAACAAATGTAGTCCAATTTTATCTTGAATTGCCTATGATTTGTCACACAAAAGTATGGCTTTCAAGCTGGCAAAAGAAGCTATATTTTGCGATTGCTATTCTATTACCTGTATATAGTTAGGTATTTCGAATGTAATCTATTCTCTTTAGCGCCTTGAGACTTTTCAGATTGGTTTAAACTTGAAGGCCAATGGTATGTGTTCAGCGGCGTAGCGAGAAATTTTAAATGGGGGGAGCCATAATTTCCACACTTTTTACAAGAGTATTTTTTTCGGCACAACAAATTTGAAGCTGATTGAGAAGCAAGAAAGTCTCAAGGGGGGTCCGGAAGCATGTTCCCTCGGAAAATTTTTGAAAATTTACATGCTCTAATGGTTATTTTATTGCGTTTTGAATAATTTTCAGGCAAATTTTGTACGAATTGTTTGACCCCAATCTGAGTGCTTCGCAAAATATGATGCATTTTGTTCGCACATTTTCAATTATGCGTGCTCAAGGCGTAAGGCTTATCGCTATCGAAGAGGTTCGAAATTATGGAAAAATCGTATACATCCAAAGCAACTTTGAAAATGGCTGGTAGAGGATGCATACCCCTCATCATACCCCCCTAGATCCGTCCCTAGCCATAAGCTACAGAAACCATCAAAAGAGTATGGCATATTTCAGTTACTTGGCACAATTAATTTTGCTCTTGTTTACTAAAAGGCAAAGTCAAAAGGGGGGGGGGGGCATGGCCCAATGCCTCCCTAAATACGCTACCAGTACTGGTAGTGTTGCGAATGTTAAAGGAGATATTGCACAGTGAGCTTTTCGATAATCTGGTTACTTATTTCCATATTTCGTTTTACTAAAACGTTTTCTGAGGCCTAAACGTTAATGCCTACCTCACTTTTGTTTGTGCAATTAAGAATTAAGTGAAGAATTTTTGGTACTGTAATCATAATCCGCGTATTTCGGCAACCTATTTGCTCAGGCATCCCGCATCGGCATACCGAGAGCCAGTGGTTTATAAACCTATTCTCATTTCGTTGCATGCACATCAAGGTTGTTTTTGATTACATTGAAAAAAACATTCTGAAATCTTGGGTTTAATTCTCTCTTTTTTCAACTTAACTGCGTCCGTAGATTACACCGTGCGCTAAGTGAGAAGAGAAAAAAAAACAGCTACAGTTTAGTAGACATGTGATCCTCTGCGTACTTTAAGATCGTTAAACTGCTCTTCTTTCGTTCCTAGTATGCGTCAATACTTCGATGCAAGAAAAATATATCTGATTTTCCAATACTGTATAATTTTTGCATTTTGGGCACTTATGTATTGTCACAATGGATCCTTGAGATAATAACATAAAGGATAGAAAGCATCACATGAGTGGACAGATGATAAAAAGACACATCAGTGAGGAAGTGATTTTCCGCTCCTCTTGGGGCAGTTTTTGTTCTATTTCGGTCGTAATATTTTGCATGCAAAATTGACATCGTAAATTTACGGTAACATTTTTTATTACGTTTCCAAGCTCTAGTTTGTTTAAATTTTTCTCCTTTCCGTTTTTCCGTTCATAGAAATCGAACCCGAGGAGATCGGATGACTGCCATTTCCAAACTGCGTTCCATAGTTTGTCGTTTCTTCGTAAGGCATGGGCGAGCAAAAATTTTTGCTTACAGACGCAGTAAGTTCAAGCAAACCTGAAACAAAAACTATTTAAACAAGATATTGCTATTACAAAAGAATTAATGCAGTATTAATCGTATAAACTGTTAACTGGAGGTATTTTATCGTATGTATATTCAGGGTTTAATTTCATATATTAAAGCAGGGGTGTGCACTGTGCAACTTTTTTCACTGGGGGGCCACTTTCGAAAATTTTAACAACGTCGAGGGCCAGTCACCGTCAAATATGTATAAAATTATAAAATGCTAAACACAACCCGTGTATTATACACGGTACAAATAGCTAAATAAATCGATTTAAAAAAAAAATTTTTTTGTCCTGCCATCGTCGAGGGCCACATTGACTGGCCTAGAGGGCCGGATTGTGGCCCGCAGGCCGTGGGTTGCACACCCCTGCATTAAAGCAACTGAAGTTTCAAATTATTATTTTTTTGATACGGATGTTAAAAATTGCAACAAATTCAAAACTGACAGTAAAAATTTTTAAATGTATCCAGCTAACCACCAAAAATAGGCGTTTAAGGTTTAAGGTAATCCCCTTAATAGTCGGGTTTTATTTAAGCGTTGAGGCGTGCACGAGTTACGGATTACAATCACACGGAACGTTTTATAAAAGATTTGAGGAACTCTGAATGGACTACTCCAATTTCCAGGTGGACCACCTTAGCAATCACTGCATTAAAGGCAGGGGTAAAACTTTTTTCTTTGTGTAATTTTAAGCTATAAATCTTTGAAAGTGATTAAATTGCTCAGTCAGTCTACCCTACTCCAAGATCTCCAAGATTCCTCAGTCTACCCTACTCCAAGATCTTTTGATATGACCTAACGAGGTTAAAACAGAGGTTGACTGAAGAATGTGTAAAACTTATTGCTATACCTCAATAGTTGCAGCATCTGCAGTAAATAGGGCATGATTACAAAGTCAGAACCGACAAAGTACAAAGTTGAATGCCTCTATAGATTTTTTAAGTTAATTTTTTGCACGTAAGTAGTGACACATTCACCCTGCCCACACATCCAATGACCATAAGCTTTCGCATCACAATTAATTTTTTGTTGTCATAATCACTTTTTTCAATTATAACTTTAAAAATTTGATTTGGATGCAGAAAGTTCGAGGGCTTTTTGGACATGTGGATAGGGGAATTGTAAAATTGTATTCTCCCATCTCCTATTTGGCAATTAACAACTATACTGCTGCGTCACAATTTATATGCAGTAAGTTTAAATCAACAAGCTATTCATTAGCATAGCCGCAGTCATCTTCCCAAAATTTTATAACACCTTCATTTAATACCACTTGGACTAGTGCCTGCTTTTGGCAACTTGATTTTGATCTACAGGATTTGCATTGAAAACAAATGCTTTATTTTACTACTAAGCAAAAGATTATAGGCTTACAGTAGGCCTACTGTAATGGCAAATGATGAGACATACGCAATCGATTATTTTATTGGCAGATTTGGCTGTGGCAGTAAACGCCGCTTAACAAAATAATAAACTAGCTTTTTGTCAATGCTGCTTTGCATAATCACTTTTCAAACCAAACAAATAGCAGTAAGCTGATGGGTTGATTCTTTTCGTTACAGCTCTGATGACTGCCGCAGCAATGGCTTAATCAAAAAGTTTCTACAAACAGAAAGAGATTGCCTATTCAACATTCAGTTGTGACTCACACAGCCTAACTTCCTTGTGCTACTCCGATTAGCTATGCTAGACTTGTGTTAGGACGAGGACGATTGTCTCCCCATGAATATAAATAGCTACATTTTTTATATTTCGTACTAAAATTGAAATGAATGTTTGTTTATCCTACAGTACAAGACTTGTATTTGCTTAAAAATTAATGTTGTAGACTTACACAATGTTTGGGCCTATACGTAGCATGAAGCCCTACAACATTCTGCAAAGTTAACAGACCATTGAGACTCACCTTTTCAAAGTTTGCATTGAACTTCGAACGGGAGATGTAATGGATTTCGAGCTGAACTAAAAATAGTTTGTACTAAAACAGATGCATCGGTTTTCATCTCCCCAACCCTGATTATTCCCCTTCAATCACATCAAATCATACGCTTCATAACATATTTTCGCAGATAAAGCTTTGACGGAAACGTTTATAAATCATCGATGAAGAGCGCTATCTACAAGAACCTAAACTATCTATGAAATGGTAAATGATAGTTCGCTTCTCAATCGGGTCAAATCACAGCAGAGTTGTCAATCGGGCTCGGGCTGTTCGGATCGGGCTGGGTTCGGGCCGGGCTCGGACTTGAATTTTGAAACTGTCGGACTTCAATCGGGCCGGACGCTGGACCAAAATAAAAATTTTCAGTGAGTGATAAGGTTTTTGCAATTGCTGGAATATAAAAAGAAAAAACCTTCGTCGCATCTATCAGCTTTCTTCTTTAAGCACAAAAAAGAGATACAGTAGAATTTGCCTAAGTCGCCACCTCAAGGGGAACAGAAAAAGTGGCGACTTAGGCGAACTGGCGACTTAGGCAAACAACAGATTAATATGCTTAGGCCTACGCAGACTTTAGATCGCTTTGTTTCTGCAGAAGCTGAACATTTGAGAAATAAAGAACACAAACAGAAATGACTTTTTGCATTGCTGTACAACAACATAATATTTATTTAAACACTCAAGATGCAGTCTTAAAGAAATCCGAGATTTTCGACTGTTTTGCATTTGCCAAGGACTTGTCCATTATGTACGAATGGATTTGGTCAATGCACCATATGATTCTCCCCCGTCTTCTTGACACATCATAAAATGTTGCAGCTTCTTTGCCATATTAAGAGCTTCTTTTATGGATGGAGGTGGCACGAAATCTTCTTCTTCTTCGTCTAATTTTTCAATTGTATCACATGTTTTCTCTTTGATTTCACTCCAAATGCTTTCTTCTGTAATGGTCTCTCTGTTTATCAAATTTTCGTCAGCGTCTGTGTACTGCGAAAAGCATGCTGAGGCAGGAACAAGCTCAGCAGCTTGCAGCATGAACGGAAACTAAACCTGGTGAAAACAATCTAAAGTGATGAAATAATGGGGTTATGAAGGAAGTTTGTGACGCACAGTGGGGTTGTGTTACATCAGTCTGACGACTTAGGCAAATTTTTTTGCTCATGTTGAGCAAAAACAGTGGCGAGTTAGGCGAATTGACGAGTTAGGCGAAGACAACTTAGCCGAACTTGATAACACAGAAAACAATAGGCTCTCAGCCGGGACCAAGCGATATGTGGCGACTTAGGCGAACTGGCGACTTAGCCGAAGTCGACTTAGGCAAATTCTACTGTATTATGCAGTGCGAGCTGATTGATTCCATTTTCTTGGTTGTATGAATATTGCTGTTCGTAACTGGTGTGATTGCTGTGAATGGGTAAAAGTAGGCCTACTCATTTTTTTTTTTTTTTTTTTTTTTTTAATCAAAATTTCTTCAAAAACGTGAAGTAATGTTTTTGATTTCGGGTTTAAATCGGGATCAGACTGGCTGATAAACTGGGATTCGGACTCGGCTCTTTTGCTCGTAGACAACTCGGAATCACAGACCCCAAAATTGGCATTCGCGACTTGTTTGTTTGACGTTTGTCATTAAAGCGGCGGAGTGAAGAACAGACCGGCAAGTTAGCAAAGAAGAAGTATTAAAATCATCACATTAAAAAACGACAATCAACAAATGATGCCATTTGCTGGTCTTCGTCAATCACGGTGGTTAATGAAGCTGATTGATCATCCATGCACTTCAGGGTTGTCCGCAGTCTAGCCGGTGGATGCGTGCCAGTGACAACTTTGGCTCAAGCATTGAGCAAGATTATAGTTTATTTATTGATGCTACTCCAACTAAAACAATAAACAAAAACGGAAATTCGCAAAAAATGTAAACATAAGCAGTTAAGCGCAAGTGTTTTTTAAAACAATTAAGTACAAATCTCAAAGTGCCAATAATTTAAGTAGGCTTCCTACCCAAATGGTATCGTAAGTTATTTACCATTTATTTGCCTATTTATCATCCTATCACGAGAGAGGGATCAAAGCGCTATAACGAGCTCGCTTAGGAGTTGCCATTCATCTGTCTACCACAACAAGATAGGGAATCCCACCACGTGCCTTTCCCAACGGCACAACAAGTAAACTTGCCGGCTTGTTCTCCACACAGTCCGTTTAATGCTGAGCGTCAAGCAGGGAAGCTGTGAACACCAAACACTAATTTTAAAGTCATTGGTTTGACCCGACTCGTAATCAAGCCCAAGTGTACAGCTCCAGAGGCGCACGCTCTTACCACTCGGTTATCTAAGCTGTGAAATACTAAATCATCAAACTGAACAATAAGCAACAGAGACGTATAAAAAGAAACCTATCGATGCCCCAAGAATCAACGCAAAAACATAAGATTTTATGGCCACTATGGAGTATTTTCGTGACACAACACAACATTCAAAGCTTTCTGTTACAATATCAACATGCATACGCGTAAGTGGACTAGAAGACGGCGCATTGGGCTCATGGGCTTCGCTAATTCGATGCTTAATCTTATGCACTCACTTAACTAAATAGCATAAATATTAAAACCTAAGCTACATTGCGACGGAGAAAATAAGAGATCATAGCCATGAGATGCCCGAAAAAAAGCAAGTAAAGAACTGTTGATTAGTAAGTGCGACTTCAGTATGATCTTCTCCTCGCTCTTGCTTCCATTGCGCGCACTTTTAGATCATTGAACTGCTCTTCTTTCGTTCCAGGTATCCGACAATACTGCGCCTGACCTTTAACTGACAATCCGATATAATTGTTGCAATTGGGGCACTTGTGTTTTGTTACAGAAGAATTCAAGTGGTTATTTGCAATTAGTAGAACACAGGGCAAACAGATCCACGTGAGTGGAAACCAGAAAGCACAGCACATTTGTTTTTTCAACGTTTTCCATTCCTCGTCATTTATACCTTCTCTTACTGTGTTCTGTTCCGTTATTGTCGTGACATTTTGCATGCAAAACTGACATTGTAAATTTACTGGAACTTTTTTTATTACGTTTTCAAGCTTTAGTTTGTTTAAAATCTTTTTTCTTTCCAATTCTCCGCTCGTAGAAATCGGATTCGAGGAAGTCGGATGATTGACGATTCCAAACTGTGTTTCATACTTCATAGCCTCTTCGTGAGGCATAGGCGAGCCAAAATCCATTAAGCTTACAAACACAGTAGCCTTAACCCTTTTTTACTACTTTTACAGTATCTACACAACATAATGAAACTTCATTGCACTAGTGTGTTCAGTTATAAATCCGCAATCATTTTGAAGTATAGCCTGTAAGTTTATGTGGTAGACCTATGCTTGATGCCACTGCCAATTAGCAACGTAGTAGTGTATGAACAAAACAGTATGATTTTCCGATTCTTCGAGAAAAATCTTGTCGTTTGAACTCAATCTCGTATACGAGCCTTTTCATGTCTGGAATTTTCTGCGTACGCTCCAGCGTAAAGTCCTTGCCCTAATGCCGATAGAACGTCTTTCATTCTTGACTACTTTTTTGCTATTAAACGCTCATAAAGTTTTACAACTTTCAACCTACATAACCTTTTCTTGCAAATACCAAAAAAAAAAATATATAGGCCTACGCAAAATGGTAATTAAGACCAGTGGACCAGGGGTGCCTTCGTAAAATTTGAACTAGGGGGGCCCTGTTCAGTGTTAAAAATTCAGTTGTTTTAAACGGCAACAATCCATAGCATTTGAATCATGTAAGGCTTAATTGCTACGGTTTCAGTCACCTACAGTATGTTTTATTACGTTTGTTACAAGCTTATTTCCCATTTCGAAACATTAGTTTATGTCAGGCATGGGCAACATACGGCCCACGGAACTATTTAATGCGGCCCGCCGGCACTTACTAAAACATAAACACCTAAAGGTACCGTGAATCAAGCCGTGGACCTTTTTTTGCTCTTCCAACCAGTGCGGCCCTAATGTTGGCAGTTGTTTATGATATTAAATACGATTTATCCCATAATCTGGCCCGCCAACGCCAAAGACTTCATTATTCCACATATGGCCCGCCGAATAGAAAAGTTGCCCACCCCTGGTTTATGTTACAGATAGTTGTTACAAGCAACAATCTCTAAACGTTCAAACTCAGAAGAGTGTATATAGACCTAGCGTCAGAGATATGGAAAAAGTGACAGCTAGGTCTTCGAGTTCGAGTTGTAACTACCCTTGCCAAAATATGGCAGTAATCACAAATACGTAAGTTTACCTGCACTATACAACTAAGTTACGTAAAAGAAAAAAAAAACTGAAGATACAAATGACGATTTTCTGTAATCTGCCAGAAAAACACAGGCCTACCTGCGCAAGTCAAAATGTACGGCAGTATGTACTGTACAAGGCGCTCGACGCAAGTTACTTAAAACGAACAGAAGAAATACTACAAATCATTATGCTATAGTGTAACAGCAACCTCCAACAGTCAATTATTTTCGCAAGTCATGAACGATGCAGCAACAATGAAAGAAAGTTCTTAAAATGTCATCAAAAATACTCCGACTTCTGATATGTTATTGAACTGGATCCAAAAAGGTCCAACCCCCAAAGATCAATTTGGAAAACTCAACTCCGCTTGTGACAAGACATAGGCAGCCAGTTTTGTCTGCAACCTCTCGATGTGATTGTAAAATCACTCCAAACGGTGTGAAATTATTGCGTCACTGAACAGTAGAATATTGGCTGAACAGTGTTCAAGGTAGTCTCGGTTGCAAATTTTTGTTCGACCGACTCGAACGTGAAAATACTAAATATTAATCAGCACTAAAAGTAAATTATGACTTGAACAGTTGCCCCCCCTGGGCCCCCCTCAAAACATTTTTTGTAGAACAAGGGAGCCCCCTCCTCTCCCCCGAGCTCCCCCACCAAGGCACCCCTGCAGCGGCCGGCTGTAACTACTGTGAGTTTAATACCGACAAATATTGTTGTTGTCAAGCTGGGAGCTACAGTTTGTTGCTGAGAGCTAGAATGGGGCCACAAACCCTAATAGGTTAAGAACCACTGCTCCAGAGTCTACATCGTTTGTCTTATCAAGTGAAACTTGTCAACGCTGCAGTTAAATCTACCGACTTTCCCTTCAACGCAATTATTAATTTATAGATTACTTTTTCGTTTGAAGCGCTGATAGTTAATGTTTAATTTTCTGTGTTCACTAAGATTGGCACGAAAATATCTTAATTCAAAGTGTTTGGTTGCTGACATATATAAGGCGTTGTATTGATGAGCTTTCAACCAGATCAAGATATTTTGGAGAACCATATCGAACAATAATTTCGAGATTGGGCCATTAGTTGAGGCGAAGTGACGCTGCAAAAGCGCTCCATTTTCTAATTCGTTTTTCTTTTTATCGGTTAACGTCATCTCAATGTTTCAACGAACTTGGCGAACTCGCTAGCAAAAATGCTTACAAAAACAATTTCTCCATATACTTTACTGTGTAAAAATTAGTAGTGCAACGGTGAATAAGCAATTCAATTCAGAGGGAGTTGCAGAACAACGACCATGGCAAACAATAAAAGTGATAAAAAATGCCACATTTAACCGAAAGAAAATGTGACAGGCAGTATTCAAGCTAAGGGAGAATTTGGAGGTATGGTATCCCCCTCAGAAAAACAAGACCAACTCTTCTCAAAAAGTTATGGCATTGTAAAGTAGTTAGTGCTCCAATTAAAGCTTCTGTGGCTCATTTTCATAACTCCTAACAAATGATTTTAGGTTTAAGGATTTATTTTTTCGATTATAAGAACTTTCAATTTTGTATGATTAACAAAAACTGGACAGAATAGACTTCTACATTTTAAAGACTTTTTCCGTAAAAGACTAAATCACAATAATGGGATGGTTAAACTGTCTTATTTCAAGAAAACTACAGCTATAAACGTTTTACCATCTCTGTAAAGTTGTGTCAACTTGAAACATTTAACAAAAACTTAAATTCGCACAATAGCGGTGTTTTGTAATCGCACCATAACCTGAAAAGCATGCAAAATACATTCCCCTTAAACTTTTTTTACAACACGAGTACTGGTAACAGCAGCACACAGTAACATTACGATACTGTCCTTGGTTCGGCTACACACGGGCCGACTGGCACAGTCTCGAACCCAAATTTGATTTAAAACCCCACACATGCCAAAAAAACGAACGTTAATTTCGTGTAAGTTCGTTAATCAAATACACGCTTATTCAAAAATAGGCGGCAATTGACTTCATGACTTCATTGCCAATTTGTCACATAGCTGTTTCCACCATGTTTTAATTTTCATGGTGTGTGTATGCGAGTGTGAGTGTGTGTGTGTGAGAGGGAGTGTGCGCATGTATAGTATCATGTAATGCAACAAATGATGAAATAACTAATCAAAGTGAAGCTTAATCTCTTCTGGCCCAGTTCTTATTAACCATCGTTAGTTACAGCGTGCAGTTTGTACTGTATTTGAATAAAACTTTTTTTGAGTGATTTTGTGTAAATGGCCGTGAGGTACAGTAAGAGCGTCTGCCTCTGGAGCTGTAGACTCGGGTTTAATTCGGAGTCGGGTCATACCAATTAATTTAATATTGGTATTTACAGCTTTAAAGGGGCAGTGTGGAGAACAAGCCGGCAAGTTTACTTGCTTTGCCGTTGGGAAGAAGGCTTGACCGGATTCCCCCATCTTGGTGTGGTTACTGGTAGACGGATGGCCGGCAACTCCTAAGCGAGTTCGGTATAGCGCAATGATCGCTGTCTCGTGATATGAGAATAAATATGCAACCAAATACAAATAAAGAATTACATTTCACCGGCCTGGTGGCGTAGTGGGTAAACACCCTGCTCTCGGCGCGAGAGGTTATGGGTTTGTTCCCTAGCCAGTTCAACCATACTCTGTGTCGACAACGGCTTGCCGCCTCTGCGACGTTTCATTGTATAGCTGTTCCCTAGGCGCTAACCCGCGGAGATGGACCCCGCGATTATAGTTACACGACTTGGCATGATTATACCGTGGGTGTAATGAAGATTTAATTTGAATTTTTGCAGCAAATGACAACATAGAAATACAATGTGTCAGTACATTCACGCAGGGCCCGACTTAGGCTCGAAAATTTTTAAAACTTTGGCCGTATTTAAAAGCGAGGTCCTACTTACAATTCTGGTTCGGTGTTTCTCGACTAAGTCATATTAAAACGGAAAACGATTTTGAAAAAGGAGAAATGACCTATTAAGCGATACTCTAGAAATAAACAAATGCTTGCTGACGTAGAAGAGCAAACAAGTGTTACTAACGAAACAGTCAACAAAACTCAACAGTTTATAGTACATGCGTGAGATAAACATTAAGCAATAGTTTGATCGTGTTAGTAAAGGGATGAGCTTCATTTAAAATTGCTGTCAGAGAAATGACCTATTAAGCGATACTCTAGAAATAAACAAATGCTTGCTGACGTAGAAGAGCAAACAAGCGTTACTAACGAAACAGTCAACAAAACTCAACAGTTTATAGTACATGCGTGAGATAAAAATTAAGCAATAGTTGGATCGTGTTAGGAAAGGGATGAGCTTCATTTAAAATTGCTGTCAGAGGCAAGAAAAATAATACTCAGCTTTTCAAAACTGTAACGACAGTGGTTTTATTCCAACTATACGTAAAAGCGTAAAATTAAGTTACCAGCAAAAAAAACACAAATTGCCGTAATTACCGATATATAGCTTTAGTGTGCTGTCTACTACCAGCAATAGCTCATCGCCAAACGTTATCGCTGGAAATCTGTACTCATCGCCATCGCCAAATTACTAATAAGTTAATAACCTATTATTCTAGCGCCTTAAAAATTAGTACTTTGCATTGATTGTCAAGTTATACTTTTTCAATCCCTAAATTCTCTTAATTTCTTGACTGATATTTCGCATAACGTCAATCATATTTTACCTGAGGAAGAGTAGGCGCATTTATCATTATCTACATGGAACTTTTCAAACATTTCGATAAGTAGCCTACTCATTACTTATTCATATTCACAAAGGGGCCGCCCATTTTTGGCTTAGTGATTGAAGTCATCGAAATATCAACAACAGCTACAAAATTTATTTGTCGCAATACCATAACAACAAAACGAAATAAATAAATTTCGAAAGGATGCTGCGACCATGAGCCGTGAAGTGACAAACTCTCGACGCGGCAGGTTTTGGTTTCGATTCCCTGGCTGGTCAAATCGGACACCAGGTCGCCAACGACTCGTCATCGGAGCGACGTTTCTCCGGACTGTGATGCCCAAGCGTTGAGCTGCGGAAATGGACTCCGCCGCTCGTCACACATTTCGGCGTAATAACGCGAATATAATGAAGGTTTGATTTTGATTCGCAAAAGGTTTGTGGTCAGTTAGACGGGTCAGTGATCACGTGATTGACGTCATAAAGATGGTTCCGCTTTGTGATCAGTAGTCAAAATATTGCGTATATTATTGATAAAACTTGGTGGACACTGACAGTATGAATCACATTGACGTATCGGTTTCGCTTTTTGTGTACTGCCAATCACGTAAAATTTGTAAACTAACAGCTTAAGGAAACATTGTCGCAGGATTCATTCGCAACTTCCCTGTCGCATTCGTGATTTATTTCTTTGTGTATCAGTTTTTTACGAATGACTTCAACGAGCGACTTAAAATAAATATGTTCTGTTCTGTTTTTAATTGAGTTCTGGGACTTGTGTCAAAGCATGTCATCGTAGCTTTTGATGCGAGTTTGTTTCGGATCAATCCTTCCCTACTGGCATGATCGTAAACTAAAAATGAAGCTTCTGACACCGATTTGATGTGACGTTCAACGCTTTGAGTGTGATAAGGCAAATCAGGAATTTTGATTCCAAAAAATGTGTTTGATTTGATCATTTTCCATATATCGCTGCTCGTCACAGAAACAATAAAAGATGACTCTGAAACAATTTATTGTATCAGTCCAGTCAATGAGATCAATGTAACTGCTTGCATCGATATTGAACTAAGGGACTCGTATAATTATCTGACTGGCCCATCACAAACATTTTGCTCTCGGCTGCGAAGTATTCTTTTCTAAGCTAGCTCATTGTGTTTCAGATTGGTGCTTGAAGTCACTGCTGCCAGTAATGATTTCTGATGAGCACAAAACGCATTGCGTTCTATTTCAGAAACGCCCCTATTACAATTTCTCTAACCTGCGATAGTAACTTCTGGCGTGGTTCCTGAGAAATAATGTGATTGCGTTTGGTGGTAAACCACTAGGAGTGTGACACCATCATGACATATTGTACCACTAGGTTAAAATTGCTTGATGGCTTTTCAGGTGAAACACGCAATCTCAATACTCTGGATGCAGCAAGTCAAAGCAAGGGTGTGTGCCATTTCTCCAGGCTTTAGGGATGCTAACGTTTCGCAACCAACTTTACTGCAAAATCACACAAAAAACAGTTCAAAAAGCTGCACTTTTAAACTCATTTTGAAACTGGAAACTTAATTTGACAGCCAAACCACGAATCTCAAAAGGTTTAACTCAGCGTTTCCCAAACTATGGGTCGCGACTCATCTGTGGGTCGCAAATTGAATCTTGGTGGGTCGTAAAAAGTTATAGAAATCTCGAAATAAACTAGAACTTTCAAATTCTTTACGTCTGATACTACAAATTGAAATTAATGTCAAGCCCATTATGGAAAGTAGCAGGAAACTAGCTCATCCTTCTCGCGAGGGTACTTTAAAGGATTAATTTTGTTCTTTTTCGTCAATGTTTCATTAATTGAATAAAGTTAAGTGGGTCGCCGTAAGCTGTGGTAGCAAACAATGGAACCCAACTCAGAAAAGTTAGGGAACCCCTGGTTTAACTCAAACTACCTTCGCTTTTATCGAATGTTTTTTCCGTATTTGTTAGGGTGCTCTTTAAATAATTTCCTTTCGTTTGTTGCCAAATTTTTTTGTTTGCACTAAAGATCAAGCAAAATTGTAGACTTGCCAAAATACGCGAAATAAAATTACGTTTCCGATTCATTTTCGCATTAAAAATTCAATGCGGAAGAGGATTAAGTAGAACAAAGGCATGTAAACAAGCACTAAACAGGCTCGATTGACGCTCAAAATTCCCGTAAAGTTCAGACGTATTGCACAAAGTATTATCGTTGTCGTAACACAATAAAATTTTGAATGCAATATTTTGAGACTATAAACTGCAGGTTACGTGGGGCAGCAAACATCATACTACGCTAATTCACTTCGAAATTTAATTATGAAAATATGCGCACATTTGTCCCAAATTTTCAACTTTGGCTACAATGCACGAAGTGTTCCCGTCATCCTAGAGCACTCAGATTTTTACCCAAGTGTTTTTACACTAATTCATATATTTTCCAAGGTGACATTGAAAAGGTTGCCTAGGTATCTACTCCAAATTGACTTGAAGGTAGGATCATATATGCCAACTTCCAGGTTACTCGGTCTGCTAAGAGGCTCACATCTAAAGTTACTCAGGTTGACATGATTTGGGCAAACGACTTGGAGAAAAGCCACAAATAAACTGGTTAGAGAATCAATTTGCCTCGGCTAGGTCAAAAATACGGTACTCCACTCGAGCAACCCCCACCTCTAACACCCACAAGGCCATCTACCCAAATGCAGCTGCAGACGCGTTTCGACCTTTTTAGGTCTCATCAGTGCAGTATAGCAACAACCCCCCTCAAAAAAGTTAATTGACTTACATTCTCCCCAAAATTTCTTGCAACCATTCCTCTGCTAAATCCCCTCTTAGCAGACCGAGTAACCTGGAAGTTGGCATATATGATCCTACCTTCAAGTCAATTTGGAGTAGATACCTGGGCAACCTTTTCAATGTTATTTTAGGCATTTGACATCTTTTGAGTGATCGATCCTATTGAGTTCTTGATCTTCAATGAAGCGATGTCATTATTAAATTTTTCTATTGTTGAAGCCAAGTTGGCTATCGCTCCTATCTGAGTTTCTGATAATTGGAGTCTCATGATCCGCTAAAATTGTTCCTTGCATGTTGTACATTGCTAGGTCAGGGTCAGCTTGAAGAATACGATTAATATTTGTCAAGACCAATGTGAAAAGTTCTATTGCGTTCTTCTGTGAAAAGGGATTTGTAAGGCAATTCACTACTGAAGAAACCAACACAACTCCTTATTTGTTTGGAAACACTTGTCCGATTTTCTTTGAGCAGAAAGTGACTTTCCGTGAAATTGAATTGTGCTTCTGTTTACGTCATAGAGCCTCAAAAACATGAAATGTTGGATTTTACTCTTGTCCCGAAATTACTAGGCTTTTTTCATTGGAATTATAGCAGGGAGTTAGTTTTATTGAGAGTTTTTTTTTTTTTTTTGGAGGGGGGGGGAGATGGTAACAGGAAATTAGTCTAAAATTGAAGGAGGGGATGGTGGCAAGGATTTAGTTTGGATCTTAGCAATTAGATAGTAGCGGGGATTTAGCAGAGGAATGGTTGCAAGAAATTTTGGGGAGAATGTAAGTCAATTAACTTTTTTGAGGGGGGTTGTTGCTATGCTGCACTGATGAGACCTAAAAAGGTCGAAACGCGTCTGCAGCTGCATTTGGGTAGATGGCCTTGTGGGTGTTAGAGGTGGGGGTTGCTCGAGTGGAGTACCGTATTTTTGACCTAGCCTAGGCAAATTGATTCTCTAACCAGTTTATTTGTGGCTTTTCTCCAAGTCGTTTGCCCAAATCATGTCAACCTGAGTAACTTTAGATGTGAGCCTCTTAGCAGACCGAGTAACCTGGAAGTTGGCATATATGATCCTACCTTCAAGTCAATTTGGAGTAGATACCTAGGCAACCTTTTCAATGTTATTTTGCACCAGACGGGATACGTTTCGATTATTAAATAAAGTCTCTTCAGTGGTGCTTAAAACTTCAAATCCATGAAATAAATTCATCAACATACAATGCATTCTACCTAGCACCTTTAAAGGTTACTTCTATATACTTGAGTTTGATATAGAAGTAACCTTTAAAGGTGCTAGGTAGAATGCATTGTATGTTGATGGATTTACTTCATGGATTTGAAGTTTTAAGCACCACTGAAGAGACTTTATTTAATAGTCGAAACTTTTCAATGTTATTTTAAGCATTTGACATCTTTTGAGTGATCAATCCTATTGAGTTCTTGATCTTCAATGAAGCGATGTCATTATTAAATTTTTCTATTTTCCAAGGTGCTGCAAAAGTTTTTGAAAAAAAAATGTTTTTTCGATACACCCTAGTGCATATAACGCTTAGTCTGTCATAACGCTGTTTTATTCTTGCGCAGCTACCAATGAAACCTGAATTGAGCAGAAATTTCGGTTCTCTTGAAACGCTTGTATTAGTAAGCCATGCTAGTCCTAAGGGCTTGCTAACGCTTTCCTGTAACATTAAACTTGTTTGCTTCTTGCCATGATGTCATATGTGAAATTTGCACACAGAAGCATGTGCTCGAAGGTATGGCCATGTAACCTTCATAAGTGGGTGTCCATCTGTCCCACAGCTTAAGGAAAGATGGCTACCCACGCAGAGCCGGCGCCAGAGCCGTCGAGTTAGGGGGGCCAAGCGTTTATCAGGGGGGGCCTAAGTTTGAAATTAAGCACAAAAGTCACTGTTTTCAAAAGAGCAAGCTTGTTGATTGGGGGGGCCAAGCATGTCGATTCGGGGGGCCAAGCGCCCCTGGTCCCCTCTTGGCGCCGGCCCTGCACCCAGGTGATTATACGATAACTACCGGTAGCTTTCAGGAGGTACCTGCTTTTTGATTGCATTCTTGGAACTGTGAATTCTCTAATCCGAAGACTGTGGAGTGAAAACACGCCCTCAAAAAATATTACTGCTTGCTATCTATATCCTACAGAAAATTTTTACCCTACCTTAAAAATTGTTTTGGCTTTATCTCATAAAGTTCAGCAAATTTCGACAGCAATTTCAGACATGCTGATTTGAAACTGACCAAGTCAATTTTGCGTAGCATATCAAACTAAAAAAATAGCTGCGGATGGCCGTCTCCTCTCGATGGCCATCTCTCCCGGAATTACCTTTAATGCTATACCGCAACAGCTGGTCACTGCAACTATTATTTTTCGTCTTGTAAGCTGTAGCTTAACAGAGACGTTATGAAGTGAACAGCGCTACCTTACCTGCAGGGGGCAGATTGTTTCTTTACAACTTTTGTTTTTTTTCTATTGTTATTTTCTTTGTAAACGGATGTGATAGATCGATTGATTAAATCGCAGCTGGCCATTGCAATCACTTTTCGTCTGGTAGAGTTGATTTATTGAAATGTTTGATGGGAAAACAAATGTTTGATCGGAAAACAATTACCGGTAGTTAGATCAACGTTCATGATGTTACTCATTTTTGTGTTTTAGTATTTTGTACCATTCCCATTTTAAATTCCTATAACACTATGAGACTGGTAGCACGGTTATATCAACGCATGCAAGCCATGCATAATTTGAGACCAGCTTTGGAGAAGGGGGCGATTTTACGCGAAAACTATCAAATCAACTTGATACACTTTTGTGTGAAAGTTTTGTAAAAAAATATAGGTACGGGACAGCGGGTGCAAGCACACATTGTTTAAGCCATTCTCAACTGGCGGCCTATTACAATTATCAATCACGAATGATTGAACGCTGTTAACGGACATACATGACAAACAAGACGTACACAAAACCCTTCGCATTGCCGCTTGTGCCGAGCGCCTGGTGCGAAAGCTGTCAAAAGCTAAATAAAGTATTTAGCATGACCCGACCGGAAATAAAACCCCAGTCTCCCGGCTATCAAGCGGATGCTCTCAACCAAAAGTTTAGTTAATTGATCACAAAAAAATTAGACTCGGGTTTAATACTGAGTCGGGTCATAGCAATGACTTTAAAATTGGTATTCGCAGCTTCCCTGCTTGGCGCTCAGCATTAAAGGGACAGTGCGAAGAACAAGCCGGCAAGCTTGCTTGTTGTGCCGTCGGGAAAGGTACTTTAGCGGTATTCCCCCATTTTTGTGTGATAGACCGGTGGCCGGCAACTTCTAAGCATAAGCTCGTTCTAGCGTTTTTTCGTGATAGGAGGATAAACTTGCATGCAACTAAATACATTACATAAGCATAAAACTTCAGCGGATAATTAGTTTGTAGTAAAGCCACAATAACGTTCTAGCAAAAGGGCTGCGATAATGAAAGCTGCTTTGTAAGCAGCGAAAATTTTAAATGTATCGGACAAAATGAATTGTGCGTGCATAAATCTTTTTGAAACCAGCAAGGTTGTAAAGCTTCAATCATGATTACGCACAAATAAAAAACTGGATTGGTAACGTGAAACTTTTGTTACCGGGAAGTAACGAACCGCTAATTCAACTCTTGTTACCATTTGATAACGAGGAAAGCAGTGATCACTTTACATCAATCACAATTTTACGCTTTTCCATTCCGAAAGTTAGTATACTTGAATGCCAAAAGATACAGAACCGTAATACCGGTGTTTGCACTATCATGTGCAGACACAGTTTAGACTGACCGGTCGAATAGCGCAGTGGTTGAAGACCTCGCGGGCGGTAATGGGCCCGCCGACACGTCACACTCCTCGACGTATAATACCGCGGGTGCCATGAAAATTTAATTTGAATTTTTGCAACAAATAACTACATGGAAATACAATGTGTCAGTACATGCAGGACCCGACTTAAGCTCGAAATTTTTTCAAACATTGCCCGAACTCAAGCCGCACCGCACCGTCTTAAAAAGCGCAGTCCTACGCTTACAATGCAGGTTTGGCGTTTCTTGACTCTGTTGAAACGGAAAACGATTTTGAAAAATGAGAAATGACCTATTACGTGATAGTTTAGAAATAAAGAATATTTGCTGACGTGAAAAAGCAAACAAACTTTATCAACAAAACAGTCAACAAACCTCAACATGAGATAAAAATTAAACAATATTTTGATCCTATCAAGAAACGGTTGAACTTCATTCAATATTATTGTCAGAGGTAAGGAAAATAATACTCAGTTACTCCAAACTATACCGACAGTAATTTTATTCCATCTGTAGTTCGTGTATGAAAGGGTAAGATAAGTTGCCACAGCAAAAAGAACTCAAGTTGCCGTAAGTACGCGGTATGTATCTTCAGTTTGCAGTCTACTATTAACAATACGTGGATCATCTCCAAAATGTAATCGCCGGGATTTTGTAAATTACTATTACTAATAACCTAACAGTACATAGCGCTTTAAAAACTACGACTTCGCATTAACTTTTATATTATACTTTTTCAACCCATAAATCCTTTTAATTTCTGGACTGTATTTTGCATTTTAGTCATCTTATATTTATATAGAAAAGTAGGCATTTAATATGTACATGAAAGTTTTTAAACATTGCGATAACACACGCTAATTTATCATTCGTATTTACAAACGGACCGCCCAGTTAGTTTAGTGCAGGGGTGACGAACCTATTTGCTATCGCGGGCCACTTTGTCATTTACCAGTGAACAAGCGGGCCGCGTAAGTTTTTAGTCATAGACCTATTGCTCCTAATACTATAAAAATCCATCTACAGTCATTCGTGTCTTTGCTGAAGACATCGAAATAAACGGCTTGTTAAACATAGATTGGAAAACAGAATAACAAATACCTTTAAAAAGCTGTAAAATTTGCGTATGTGGTACTACAAGCTACCAATATATTTTTGCAATCAGTGCGTAGCGAGAAATTTTAAAAAGGGGGGGGGGCAAAATTTCCACCTTTTTTTAGGCGTATTTTTTTTTCGGCAGAACCAATTTAAAGCTGATTGAGAAACAAGAAAAGCTCTAAGGGGGTTCGGGGGCATGCTCCCCCGGAAAATTTTTAAAAATTTACGCGCTGTAATGGCTATTTTAGTGCTTTTTGAATAATTTTTAGGCAAGTTCTGTATAAATTTTTTGACCTTAATTCTGCGTGCTTCGCCAAATATGATGCATTTTGTTCGCACATTTTCGATTATGTGTGCTTAAGGCGTAAGGCTAATTGCTATGAAAGAGGTTTGAAGTTATGGAAAAATTGTATACATCAAAAACATTTTTTAAAATGGCTGGTGGGAGGATGCATATCCCTCATCCTACCCCCTACGCTCCTGTCTGCAATCTTACATAAACCCTACTACTGTAAGGCAAGCTAAGCTCTTAATGAAGCTGCAATGGACCGCGAGTTATGTTATTATTATTATTACATAACAATCGATGAACTGCTGAACCCTGAAACAGATGAAAGGCTTGTACCGTATGATTGTGTTATTCCTGCGTGATACGCGCATGGTTCAATCGGGGGCTGAGCTTTTGATATCGTATCGCAAAAATTAGACGGGGAAGAAAGTTTAAGAGTACTTGTCTCGCCAAAATGTTCACGGACCGCATGTTCGTCACCTCTGGTTTAGTGGTTAATGACGTCGTTATCTGCGTGGAAGGTCTTGGGTTCGATTCCCTGGCTGATCTGATCAGACGACGTTTCTTCGGAGCTGTGCTGCTGAGGTGCTTAGCCGCGTAGACAAGCCCGGCTATTCGCTACACGCTTTGGCGTATAATATGGCGAACAGAAGGAAGATATGATTTTCATTTACAAAGGGTTTGTGGTCAATGAGGCCTGTCAATGATCATGTGATTGACGTCAAAAAGATTGTTCCGCATTCTGATCAACTATCGAATATTACGTATCATAATACATTTACAAAAGGTGTTGGACAATGAATCACATTGACGTATTGGTTCCGCTTTCTGTGGAAATGCCAATCACGTAAAATTTTTGAACTAACAGCAGCTCAAGCAAACACTAAGAAGTGAATGGCACAAGCTTATTTGTAAATGAGTAGAGTGTTTTTACAAATACGGTTTTGTTTTGCATCCTAGGTAGTTATCTTGTGAGCGTGTATAAAAAAAGACTTAATTATATACCGGTACCGCAGTTGGTCACCGCAATTATTATTTTTCGTCTTGTAACTGCAGCTAAGCAGAGACTTTTAAAGTGAACTGCGCCAGCTTTCTTGTAGTGAGCAGATTGTTCTTTACAGCTATAGTTTTCTTTTTCTATTGTTGATTAGTAAATCGATATGATAGACGGATATGATAAACGGATATGATAGATCGATTGATTAAATCGCAGCAGGTCATTGCAACCACTTTTCGTCCAGAAGAGTTGACTTTTTGAAATGTTTTACTAGAAAAGAATAGTTGAATCAACGTTGAAGAATCACGATGTTGCTTACTCATTTCTATATTTTAGTATTTTGTACAGTACAATTCCTATTTTAACTTCCTGTAATACTAAGTGAATGGTAGGCTGGTAGTTGAAATGTTGTTGTTGTGTGGTTTTATGGCGCTTATAACTACTAACGTCCTCTAGCGCCAGGACTAAATTTTGTCAAGAATTCACTGACGTATTTTTATTCTCTGTTTATTTCATCCTCCGCGCTACACTTAACTGCTGAGCGTTTAGCAAGTGTAACAGCAGATACCAGTTTTAAAGTCTTTGGTTTGACCGGACTGAGAATAGAACCCAGCCTACCAGCTTCCAAGGCGAATGCTCTTAACCACTAGGCCAGGTAGGTAGGGGAAGCACGATTATATCAACGCATGCATAAGGGGGCGATTCAACGCGAAAAGCATCAAATAAAGTGAATGCATTTTTGCATGGAAGCTTTGCGACTTTAGTTAATTGATTACTAAAAACTTAGACGCGGGTTTGATACTGAGTCGGGTCATAGCAATGACTTTAAAATTGGTATTCGCAGCTTTTCTGCTCGACGCTAAGCTTCACGTGGACCGTGTGGAGAACAAGCCGGCAGGTTTACTTGATGTGCTGTTGGGAAAAGCACTTAGAGAAACTTCCCGTCTCAGCGTGGAAGACAGATGGCCGGCAACTTCCGAGCGAGCTCGTTATAGCGCTTCAACCGCTTTCGCATGATAGGAGGATCAGGGGTGCCGGAACGTCGCAAAGGCAAGGGGGGGGGGGCAGTTTTTCAAAGGGCACTTTTAATACCAACGCAGTGACGTAGCGAGAAATTTCAAAGGGGAGGGCCATATTTTTCACATATTTTTCGAGCGTATTTTTTCGGCAAAACAAATTGAAGCTGATTGAAGCAAGAAAGGCTTTAGGGGGGTCCGGGGGCATGCTTCCTCGAAAAATTTTTGAAAATTTACATGCTGCAATGGCTATTTTAGTGCTTTTTGAATAAATTTCAGGCAAATTTTGTTTACGTTTTTTTACTTTAATTCTGAGTCCTTCGCCAAATATGATGCATGTTGTTCGCACATTTTCGATTATGCGTGCTTAAGGCGTAAGGCTTATATTGCTTTCGAGGAGGTTCGACATAATGGAAAAATTGTATACATTAAAAATATTTGTGAAAATGGCTGGTGGGAGGATGCATATCCCTCATCCTATACCCCTGGCCATAAGTTACAAAAACATCAAAAGAGTCTGGCTTATTTTAGTCACTTGGCACCATTAATTTTATTTCTTTTGCTAAAAGGCAAAGTCAAATAGGGGGACCATGGCCAGTGGTGTAAAGTAACGAAGTAGTTTTACTTACATAGACTACTTAAGTAGTATTACCGTACGTGGTAACTGGTACTTACTCAAATGATTTGAATTTTGACTACTTATAATTATGCTTCTACATACGTAGTTTAATAAAAAGTAGGCTATTAAAGTGGTTTTGAAAATGATAAGTAGTTACAATTAAGCAATGCATTGTGCAAATGATGAAATCATGGTTAAAATATAATCCGCAACACTAGTAGTTGGTATCGTTTTTTTTTTTATGGAGACGTTTTTTCAGCTTTGTGATTTAAACAGTTGTTTCTTGTTTATTTGTATGGCCTGGACATTGGGCTTGCGTTTTGCAGAAGAAAACACATTTCACTTTTATTAATCTGTTAAATTATCTTAATTATGCTTTAGCATCAGCAAAATAGTTGTTAAGATTTGAATTGTAGAAGTTATGTTTTGTCAAAGTTCAGGTTCTCGCAAACGCTAATTTTTACTTAAGTAGCTTCAACTTGACGGTACTGTTTACTTTTACTTGATTAGTTTTAACACCCACTACTTTCTACTCTACTTCAAGTAGTTTTGGCCATTGGTAACTATATTTTTGCTTAATTAGATTTGTTGACTACTTTTTATACCGCTGGCCATGGCACAATGCCCCCCTAAATAATACGCTCCTGCAAACCGATTAAGATATGCATTGTCTCGTGCTTTTTTTCTGACGTACGATTAACGGAAGAATTATATTAAACGAGAATGTGGATTCTGTGATTTCGCCGTTCCTTACTTTTACACTTAACAGCTACACCATGGTAGCACTAACTCCTTCACAGCTGCTGCTCGCCTGCCTGAAAACAGCGGGTGAGAAGCGATTGAAAATGACGTAATAAAACTTAGTATCGTTAAAAGCACTAAAAGTTACGTTTCTATGCTACTACCTACTAATACTGGATTTGTCATACCGGTAAAGAGCCGACGGCAGAGCAGTTGACTTAGGGGGGCCAAGCGTTTATCAGGGGGGTCAAAGTTTGACATTAAGCACAAAAGTCGTTCTTTTCAAAAAAGTAAGTTTGTTTGGGAAGCCAAGCACGTCAATTGGGGGGGCCTGGCCCCCTTCTTGGGGCCGACTCTGTACCGGTACATAGAAAACCTAAATTCCTGACCATCAGGCCTACTCGCAATATTTTTTTCACAACTCAAAGTTCAAGTCAGCAAAAAAAAATGACGCGAGTACAAGTCCTAGGTAAACATTACGAGTCTCAAAAACTGGAATCAAGTCCTACCAAAGCTGGAATAACTGTAGAAAATTGAAGTGGAACTGAAACTACTGATACCTTTGCTATACTACACTGTACAGAGCAGACGTGTTACTTCGTTACTATTCCAATGAAACGCTAAGGGCAGTACTGCCCCCTTGCTCCCCTAGCCGTTCAGGCACCTCTGAGTGGGATAAACTTGCATGCAACTATAAATGCATTACATAAACATAAAACTACAACGTATAATTACTTTATTGTAAAGTCACAATAACGTTCTAGCAAAAGGGCTGCGATAATTCAAGCTGCTTGTAAGCAGCGAAAATTTTAAATGTATCGGACAAAATGAATTGTGTGAGCATAAATCTTTTTGAAGCAAGCTAGGTTGTAAAGCTTCAATCATGATCACGCGCAAATAAAAAATTTAACTTGGTTACGTGAAACTTTTGTTACCGGGAAGTAACGAACCGCTGATTGAATTTTCGATACTATTTGATAACGAGGAAAGCAATGATCACTTTTTTATCAATCACAATGTTATGCTATTCCTTTCCGAAAGTTAGTATACTTGAATGCCAAAAGATACAGAACCGTAATACCGGTATTTGCACTATCATGTGCAGACACAGTTTAGGCTGACCGGTCGAATAGCGGAGTGGTTAAATACATTGCAGGAGATTCTGGATTCGTTTTCTGGGCTGATTAAACCGGACACAGCGTAAGCAACGGCACGCCACGCTGCGACGTTTGTTTAGAGTTGCGTTACCCAGGCGCTAAGCCGGGGAGTTGTGCCCCGCCACTCGTCATACTCTTTGTTGTAATTGTAATGCCCGCCAGTATATCGAGATTTTTCATGGACATACTAATCGTTTGGTCGATATTTTTACTGAGTGGATTTTATGGCAGTTTCAATTTAACAACCAATGTTGGCTTTAAAATGTTCGGGGCGAGGAGGATTTCAACCTGAAAAATGCGTTTATTTAAGTTTCATCAGCATTTATTAACTTATAGTTTTGAAAATGAGTTTGTTTATTATTTTAGTTTTTGGTTTAGGATGGCTGTGACTTAAATTTTTAGTAATTCAGACTTTTTTTGAGAAAACTGACTGGAGCTTATACCGTACAACGATATGAGTTTTTGATTTATGATGAAAGTGCTAGAGTCAGAAGACGAACTTGTGCGACGTTTGAAAGGTTGTTGCGACCAAGACGGGCGAGAAATAGATCTTGCAAAGTCAACTGCAATAATTCATCAGTTAGGATTAGTTTATAAAAATCGAAGCCCTAATAAAATATGCTTGATTCAAAGCATTGGATTACTGAATGCTGCCATTGCAAGAGATCCCGTCAATGTTCAAGAAATTTTAAAAGATTTGGCTGAAGTTTGCGAGCTTATACTCCAGCTGTCCGGAGCAAAAAAAGTTGATTTGATTGAAAAAGCTAAAACTGTGAAGATATCAATCAATACTTTGCGATCGGAGGTTGTTCAACTCTTGCAGAGATTTAATACTCAACAGCTAAATGAGTCAATGGCAGAAGACAAGAGAAAAGAATTGGAAAAACAAAAAATATCAGCGGTTCAAGACGTCAGCGTTTTTATTCATGATGAATACAAAAAAATCATGGCTGAATTGACTGAATATTGTGAAGATGCGATGGGAAAACCACCTTGTAACTACAGTTTAGCAGGAATGGGATCTTTGGCTAGAAAAGAAATTACACCCTACTCTGATTTTGAGCACGTTTTGCTCATGAAGGACCACGAAAACTACGAACCCAATGTGGAGTATTTTCGATGGATGTCGGTCATTTTTCATGCTATTGTACTGAATTTGCAAGAAACCCTCGTGACGAGTTTATTCATTACAAGTTTAGATTCCTGGTACTTTGATGCGTACACACCAAAAGGCATTTCATTTGATGGCATGGTACCCCATGCTTGTAAATTTCCATTGGGAAGACCACCCACTGATAATAAGCCATGGACTACCGAACTAATTCGACCTGTGAGTGAGATGTTGAAATTTCTGAGCTCCGATGAGGACTTGAGAAATGGATACCATTTGAAAGATATTCTAACCAAAACATGTCATGTTTTTGGTGATAAAAAGGTGTACGAGCAATTTGAAAAAGGCGCAAGATCATATCTTGAAAAGAAAACGAAAGAAGAAAGAATAGACGACGTGAAATCACAAGTGCAAGATGATCTAGACCACTTTTCTGCCCGATTTCGACTAGCTAGTTTAAAATCATTCGACAGTATTAACATCAAGAAGATGGTCTATCGAAGTTCTACCTTGTTTATTGCAGCTTTTGCTACTATCTATGGAATTTCAGCCAAGTCTTGTTTCGGAGTTATTAATGAAATGGCTGACGCAAACATCATCTCCATGAATGCCAAACACAAGCTTTCATATGCTGTTTCCATTGCTTGTGAAATGAGATTGAAAGTGTACATGGCCAGCGAATCACAGCTTGATATTGCCATTGATTTAAAGCAAGATCGACAGTCAAATATTGAAAAATTTTTAGATATCGTCGGTGTTGAGAATACCATCAGCTATTTTCAAATTGCCTATTGCTTGCAATGTGAAATTGCCAAGCATTTGATCTTCACAAAACAGCATTTCTATTCTAATCCGCTGTTGATCAATTTGGCAATAAGTTTGGCGTTTGGAACACGAAGCTTTAATGAAAGCTTGTTAAAGAGTTCAACAGGCGTGTGGGACATCAGCAAGTTTGATTTTGATGCAAGTATTAAAAAAATTCAAGCTTCAACCGAAAACCAAGACGCGAATCTTGAAGAACAAATACAGTCAGTTGCTCTTCATTTACAATCACAAAAGATGTATGACGAAGCTTTAGAGTTGTACCAATATCTTGAAGCTGCCCTGAAAGGTAAATCAAAAACCAGAAATAATCAAATGATGGTTGCTGCCGTTCTTGCTGAGTCCAGTTATTGCCTTTGGAGAATGCACCAATACAATGACTCCCTAAGTTGTTCAGAAAGATCATTAATAATATATCAAGCTTTATCTTCAAATGAAGACGAAGATAAAGTCATTTCTAAAACACTAACGATGAAAGGAATTGCTTTGCGTGAACTGCAACGATACGAAGACACTCTCGACTGTTGGAACAGGGCATACGAAATATTACGTAATATAAGCTCAGATCCGAAAAAAGACTTCGCATTATCTAAAGCACTAAATAACGTTGGGCTAGTCTTGCGTGATTTGCATCGATATGAAAGCTCATTGGAACATTTGAAAAGATCAATCGAAATTCAAGAAAATATATCCGCAGATCAAGATGTAGAAGATTCACTTGCAAAAACATCCTGTAGCCTTGGACTTTGTCTTCAAAATTTGCAGCGGTACGACGAAGCCCTCCAATGTTTTGACCGGACATTGAAAATATTTCAAAAACTGACACTAGATGAAGACAAAGATCATTTGATTGCTGAAACGCTGAAAGACATCGGCAAATGTTACATTGATATGCATCAATGCGATAACGCTCTCGAGCATCTAACAAAATCGTTGAAGATTTACCAACTCGCAACTTTGGATCAAACTAAAGACCGCGCTATAGCTGAAATGTCGTATAATATTGGAGTTTGTTTTTCTAAAATGCGACAGAAAGACAATGCAAAGCAAAATTTTGAAGACTCCGCTCTTTTGTATCGAAAGATAGCGGATGATGTTGGGGAAGATCCAGACGTCACCGAAAAACTTCGATGCATTGACCGCTCCTTACTTGAGTTAAATAGCGACAACACTGGTTACCAGAGCATAGTGGGTTGATAATATTGCACAATGCTTCACAAACACATATCGATTGATAACCAAAAATCGACCTCCTTATTAACTACAAAAGTAAAAACAAAACTTTCGGAGGCCCACAGTTTTGTTGTAGGAAACAGTTGGACCGTCCCAGAGTACATTCATTTTTTAAACTAATGAAGAAAGGTCAGCTTCTTTTTAGCATAGGGCCAGGGGCTTTTCGCAGTGACAACCATTCGCCTGCAAAAAATCACATCGCTTCCAGCAAAGTGGGAATTCCTCAATTTATAGTACAAAACGCAACTTACACAAGTGCCACCATTGTAGAACTTGCATAGCGCTTTAGCATATTTGTTTTTAGTCGTAGCGCAATTTGTTCCGCGTTTCACAAAAAAAAACTAAATTTTGTTTGCGTTTCATTGCGTTGCTAACAAAGAAAAAATGTTTTGGCGTGAGCTCTATTGCGCTGAGAACAATGAAAAGTCGGCTGCGATTATCAAGCGCGTGTTGCTCAAGTTATCAAAAGCATTCAATACAATATCAGTGTATTTTCTGAATAATACTCGGTGTGTGAATAACAGCACTTTTTCAATTGAAACGGCTGTTATATGAGATCTGAACGTTCGAGCGCGACCCCTAAAAATGTTGAAAAATCTGATTTTTGAAATATTCGAAATGTGCCAAAAGATCACTTTGTATTACTGTAATTAAGTTGCATTAGTTTGAGCTCAAAGCAATTGCATTTGAAAATAATTATACGCGATATAATGCTTTTATTGCCTCACTAGCACTTAATAACTTTTATGCACCATTTATATTTTTTTGTCTATCGACCGCTCGAACCCTGCTGTACTACAGGTATGTGTATTAAATTACCAATAAGTTAATCGGTTTTGCATTACGGACGAAAACATGCAGATGAAAGCATCAATGATCAAGCGAGAAAAATTGCGCATTAACTGCGCAATGCGCTTAAACCTTGTATGGTGGAAGTTGGGCTGCGCTTCAACGCTCAAAAAATTGATTGCGAGAGTTGCGTTGCTTTTCATTATTTTTAAGAATTTTCGCGCTTTCTTGACTGTTCAGTCTGTTCAAAAAAAAAAAATGCCTACCCCTGACTCTCAGTGATTAACTATTAAACTCGTCAAAAATTATCAGATGTGTTTGTTTAGTTTGTTGATTGTTTGCAAGGTTACCACGGCATCATCGTGGCGGTGTTTATTATTATTTACAGCAAAACGTACCGCTTGAGACTTTTTTGTAATTAGCACATAAAGTAGTTTCACATTTTCTACAAACTCAAATTTCCTTGTAAAATCCTGGATACTCTTTGCACACGTCACAAAAGCGCGCGAAAATCATTTTCTTTTTCGCAAAATATCCTCATTATTACCAGTGCTTACTCTAAAACCGCGATCACACTCACTGAGATGTTTAGACCTTTGAGACATTGTGCAGATTTGTCTTATTATGACAAGACTTTGTGCAGATGTGATGTCGCCATAAGATAAATCTGCACAATATCTTAAAGGTTTCAACGTCTCAGTTTTAGTGTGATTGCACCTTAATAGGCAAACCAGCACGCTTTCACTACGTGATTAGCATTAATTAAAGTAAGTCCGGGTGAAATGGTCATGCTTTTTATAAACCTTCGTAGTTTGATTCCTACTTGCTTAAAACGTACGTAAAAGGGTAGGTTGATACTGTTAAGGTCCAAAGTTGCATTTCTGTGCTTCATCAGTTTAAATTTGTCATACACAAAATAAATATTTGACGTTTTAAAAATGGCGTCATGGGCCATCTCACCTGAGAAAGGTAAGTGAGATGGCCAATATGGTTGCATCACAAAATGAGAAAGATTAATCGTAAAACAAACGAAACTAAGCATGTATAGAACTCGCAGTCTATCATAACGCTGTTTTATTCTTGCGCAGCTACAAAACTGGAACTTGAATTGAGCAGAAATTTCTGTTATTTCGGAATGTTTGTAATCGTTAGTCATGTTAGTCCTACAGGCTTACTAACCCTTTACTGTAACATTAAACTTGTTTATTTTTTTCCTTGATATCATATGTGAAGTTGGCACACAGACGTACACGCTCGAAGGCATGGCCATCTAATCTTCATAAGTGATTGTGTCCATCTGTCCCACAGCTTAAGTATTTAGAGATGGCCACGGGCCACCCACGTGATTATACGATAACTAGCTTTTAGGAGGTACCTGCTTTGTGATTGCATTCTTGGAACTGTAAATTCTCTAATCCGAAGACAATGGAGTGAAAACACGCCCACAAAAAATATTACTCCTGGCTATCCCGCTGAAAATTTTCGCCCTACCTTAAAAATTATTTTGGCTATATCTCAAAAAATTTAGCAAATTTCGACAGCAATTTCAGACATGTTGCTGCACCATGTGCTGATTCGAAACTGACGAAGTCAATCTTGCGTAGCGTGTAAAGCTAAGAAAAGAGCGGCTGATGGCCGTCTCCCCTCGATGGCCATCTCTCCAGGAATTACCCTACGTGGTGGTGTTAACCTACTCAGTGCTGACTACTGATGGTGGAGTGTGTAATAACGATGGAATTACACTCGCCTAACTTTAACGATAGTAACATCAGCCAAGAAAATGAACAAAAATTAACCTAAAAATTTAGAAAATTAAACAAAAATGAATTCGTAATCTTAGTTTTTTTGTATGGTGTTAAAATGTTTTGTGGTGACTTTTGTGATGATTTTTTTGTGGTGCATTTTAAGCGTTTTATTACGTTGTACAATTATTTTTATTGAATTCTTTGCAATATGTGAATTTATATGGCATAATATACATGATCGTGATGAAATAATTTCCTCAATGTTAAGCATTTCGTGTAGTGCAGTTGGCGCAGTAAAATCGATTGTATGCAAATCAACCATCTACTCACAAAACTTCTTGATTAAACGAAAATGCTTTCGTGTTTCAACGTCTCACTGTCATAGTATTTTTAACCTAGCAGTTTCTTTTTATTAAATTCAGTAGGCCTAAATTTTCTATTTTCTGTAATTGATTTGTTATTGCTTGGTGTTTTTGTTTGCACAACATGCTGTTGTGCACTCAGTACATGCTGTTTGCAGTTTTTGTTTATTTTTCATATTTTCATCGGTGTATGGGTCTTGCTATTGTGAGCTTTTTTTTGCTTTTTTTTGTAATTCATACATGATGCATCAAGACTGAGTATTGTTTGTGTTTTTGTACATAGAAGTTTTTTGCAATTACTGTGGGTAATTTAGTAAAATAAGCTCGTTTATTTATAGAAGTTGTACCCTATAATGTTATTCGGATAAGTCGTTTCGGATATACCAACGAAACTGAATATTAACATTTCGCATGCAAAACTGACATTGTAGATTTATAAGAACTTTTTTTATCACGTTTCCAGCCTGTAATTTTTTAAGAATTTTTTTCTTTTTCCCTCCTCTGCTCATTGGAATCGAACCCGAGGACGTTGGATGATCGACAATTTCAATTATTGTGTTCCATATTTTGTAGCTTCTTCGTAAGACATACTGTATGTGGGCCAACATCCATTTGTGAATACCACAAAGTAACTTACTGCCCTATTAGCCTACAGTTTTTATCTACACAAACTCCAAATAAAGTAAAGACTGTCGAGCAATTTTGAACAAAAAAAAAAATCAACAATCGTTTCAAATTAGCTTACAAATTTATAACGCAGGGTTAAGTTTCTTGTTGAAACTACTGTAATTAGCTGGGTATTCATAAAATGCTTAGTACAATTTTTAAAAAGAGGTCAATTTTTTGTATCATAAATAGTTGCAAGGAATCAGCAACCAAAAAAATTACATTTCTTTACCCAATCTACGCGGCAATAGAGTATTTTAAATTTGAAAGTCTTCGGCACTGCATTAAACCATATCAAATATTTTCAAAACAGCAAAACTTGTGAATGCTGCAGTTACAGTAAATCTACTGAATTCAATTCTTGCTAATGTTTATACAGGTGGCTGAGTGGTAATTAGAGCGTCTGACTCAGGAGCTGTAAACCCGGGTTTGATTTTGAGCCGGGTCAAACCAACGACTTTAAAATAGGTGTTCACAGAATCTCTGCTCGACGCTCAGCATTAAAGGGACAGTGTGGAAAACAAGCCGGCACGTTTACTTGTTGTTCCATTGGGAAAGGCACTTAGTGGGATTCCCCCATCTTGGTATGGTAGATAAATGGCAGGAAGCTCTTAAGCAAGCTCGTTATAGTACTTTGATTGCTTTCTCGTGATATGAGGATAAGTATGCGACTAAATAAAAAAAAAATACAAATATTAAGATTGGTACAATAATGGGTTCAAGTGTTCGTTTGCTTCTTTAGTTCAGACGTCGTGTTGACTCAACCTCTGACACGACTGTATGTGGCCCGCCTAGATCAAGAAATTTATAAAAGTCTAACCTTCCTTATAGTTACGATGTTATGCCGAAGCGTGTAGCGACGGCGGGGCCCATCTCCACGGCTTAGCGTCTAGACATACAGGTCCAAAGAAACGTGGAAGCGGTGGCGAGCCGTTGGTGGCACTGGGTCCGATTTGGCCTGCCGGAAGGCATATTTCGAAACAGTTGCACAGAAAAAGATAGGGGTTGATGATAAAATGAAAAATTGCACCGAAATGAGGCAACGGCTGCGTAGTGTTGTGGTGAGTATACTGGGTGGGAAATCATTTCGAATTGGGTCGATAATTATTCTCATGACCAATGGCGTAGCAACGCAATATGCCGCTCTTGGATTTTTGCACGAAATGCCGCCCGTAACACCATCATAGACAGGCCGGATTTACCAATAGGCTAGGCAGGCTAAAGCCTAGGGCCTCGGAGAAAATGGGAGACCTCGGAGAAGATGAGGCCCTCATCACAAACAACAAAGACTTTTTTTTGGTCATCACCGATATTTTCAGTGAAGACACGATATTTGCGGATATGGAAGATCTTTTTTTTGTCTTCACCTATTTTTAGTGGAAAAAATAGTAACTCCGGCCCTGATCATAGAGCTGATTACTGTTCCACACAACAAAATAATTAAAGTAGTGTTTCTTTAATTCTTATTAAAAGTTCAAAATTATGCAACCCGAGTTTTCATTGAAACAAACTCAGAAATTATATCGTCCAAAAGATAATGGCTCGACTAAATCACTTTCAATGGACAGTATGGTTAGCGCAGACAGCCTGTTTTCTCCCATCGTCGATCTCAAGTGAGATTTTATCAACTTAATCTTTGAAAAAAACTTTTTTCGCAGCTCGCGATGGAAACAGCAACAGTGTGGTAAAGTATAAGACTCACAAATAAGTAAGGTGCTGATTCACATAAGCGATGTTTGCTTAACCACTGCAGCACTGCAGCGCTGTAGCGTCATTTTAAGAAGTCAAAGCACTGAATTGCACTAACCGATTATGCCGTGACAGAGACCACATAGAGAGTCATGTTTTAAAAAGTAGCTTAACTAATTAGATAGAGACGTAGCTTGTCAATAGTCAATTGTGCAATTTTTTTGGCTTCACTTAGATCAGTTTTGACTTAATTCGTTTAGGTCCGAGAATAAATTGATGTGACTGACGTTGTTCATTTGAAATGTTATCACAATTTGTCGTCCCCAGCAACTTGTCGCCCCTGGATTTATCCATAAGATTCAATGGGTAGCTACGCCACTGCTCATGAGATGACACTTAGCTTGTCATGTTAAGTTATAGCATAGGGCGATGGTATTAAAATAAACAAAAAAAACTACGAGCAATCTTTTCAAAATAACCGCCAGGTAATCAAATCCAAGACCTCCGACACCAATGGCATTACTACAACCTTCTTTTTACTACTCATCTTTCAACAAACTTGACTCCCTGCACGTTTGCAAAAAATGCTTACGAAAACGGCGCTATCAAGTATACTGCCTAGTTGTTGATTTTTTCTATTGATGTTGCTTTTTATGAAACAGGTTTTGAGTCTACAGTCTACAGTGTTGGGGAGAGTGGGGTTGGTTGACTCAATTTGCAGTTTTTCTTGACTTGCGGCTGCTGCGAAGATTCGTTATCAGTAAAAATTGGTCAAATTATAGCCAGGGCTTCTCTCTCTAATATGAAATACTTTTTTGGTGGTTATTAGTTTTCATTGAGTGATTTAAACGCATTTTCCTAGAGGTGGTACTTTTTGCCCCCACGGGGTTGGTTGAATCGCATGATGTGGTCGGTTAAATTACTTTCGATTTGCAATTTCTTTCAATTACCAAATATTTTTTTATTGTTTAGTTCATTGTATTATGCTCAACACATTAACGAACAGCAAACGAACACGATAAATAGCCTAGCACACACAACGAAAAATTAGTGTTTGTAGCGCACACTATATGATAAACATTCTACTCTAAGCTGGTGCTTATGACCATACAAGTGGTGCAGATAAATTAGCCTCTGTCGGTGCATAATTCATGGGCCCAACTATTGCACCCTTTAACCAAACATTTTAACCAATGTTCGAGCTTTAATGCGATTTATGAATCGGTTCATTGTGCTGCAGGAAACTCCAATACTTTGCTGGCCCACGAACTGGCATTTTATTCTCCAGAACCTCACGCGCAGCCCGCTTAACTACATCCGCATCCTTCCTTCGATTTGTCTTGGCTTTCCAATTTCTCACCATGATTATCTTACTCAACTAATCTTTCATAAACACCAGTTATAGTTCAATTACCAGAAAGCCTTTTGAAAAGTTCTAGTTGCATTATTAAAACTTGTTGCTTAGTCAAGCTGTTAGCAAAGTTTCCTATTGGGGTTTGTCGAATCATCTGATGCAACCAACTTCAAGGCGCCATGCTTTAATATTTTAGCTAAAACCTAGCCTAAGAGAGTTTTTATCAAGTTAAAACCATATTCGTCCTGTAGCCTACGTTATGTTCTGTAAATAAAATCCTCAGTTGCAAGAATTATCTTGACTTGACGAGCAGAAAATGAAAAATTGCAGAAATATCGAAAGTTACTTTTAGGTGTTTTTACGCACCTACCGAAAAAAAGCATAATTTGCTTGCTCAATCCATCCTTCATTCAGTTTGCACGAAGACCATATTTCTGGCAAAGCAAAAATACTGCAAGTAGACAGCTCAGGACTTGTGACTTAAGTCTCGGACCAGGGTTTACTGGTTCAACCAACCCCCGATTGAACCAACCCCACTCTCCCCTACCTATTTAACAAACTTGCGAAATCCTAAATAATGATCACATTACGAAAACAGTTGAAAAGCTCTTACAAAAAAAAAAAAAAATTGGGTGAACCTTTGGTTTGTGAAAACATATGCAAAATGGATGTAACATGCATGCACGTCGTAAACAAAGTTTGCATTTTACATGAAATCACCGTCATAAATTGCTGGTAGTCTCATGTCCGGAGCGAGCAAGATAAAAATTAAGGGGATTGGGCAAAAACTAAACAGTAGAGGCTATGGCATAATGCACCTTATAACCTTTTTAGATTACAAATCGTCTTAGGAGTGTACACGATGATCTATAGCAGTGGTTCTTAACCTTTTATCCCTCAGCGCCCCTTTTCAAAGATTTGCTTAGTCTGCCGTCCACATGTCCAGTGGCGTATCGAAAAATTTTAAAAGGGAGGCTACAATTTCCAAAATTTTTCAAGCGTATTTTTTCCGCAGAACTTATTTGAATCGGATTGAGAAACAAGAAAGAGTCTAGGGGGATCCGGGGGGCATGCTCCCCCGGAACATTTTTGTGAACATACATACTGTAATGGCTATTTTAATGCTTTTTGAATAATTTTCGGGCAAATTTTGTTTAAATCTTTTTACTCTAATACCGAGTGCTCCGTCAAATAAGATACATTTTTTTCGCAAACTTTTGATTATGCGTGCTTAAGGCGTAAGATTGATTGCTATTGAAGAAGTTCGAAATTATGGAAAAACTGTATATAACAAAAACATTTTCAAAAATGACTGGTGAGAGGAAGAATGTCTCTCATTCTACACCCCTGGATCCTCTCTTGGCCATAAACTTCAGAAACCATCGAAAGAGTCTGACATACCGGTATTTCAGTCATTTGGGAACATTAGTTTTGTTCTTTTTTTACTAAAAGGCAGAGTCAATAGGGGGTGGGGCATGGCACAAAGCCTCCTCCCTCTAAATACGCTTTTGCACATGTCCTATTTTCCACCAAAAATCAGTGAAGAACAAAACAAAGAAAAGGTCTTCACGTCCGCAGGTGTCCTATTTCCACTAAAAAAACAGTGAAGAGCAAAAAAAAAATATTAAAGGTTATCACGTCCACAGAACTCTCTACATTTCTTTTTCAATTTTACAGTCCTGGGCGAGCAGGCCTTTACATATGTACAGAGCACGTGTACATATTGATCATGACACAAAATATCTTTACACCTTTTGAATGTAACAACCCCCATAGCGCCCCTTGAGTATTTCCGCCCCAGTAAAAGTTAAAAGCATCCTCTAGGAGGCGGTAGCGCCCAGGCTAAAAACCACTGATCCACAGTATAACAGAATGCAATTTGTATCCGTTTTGCGGTTGCGCGAAATTTTATTGAGTCACAAACTTAATCAAAATTATTCTTCCACAAGATTCAAACCATCAGGAGCGTGAAGACTCTCTTTTGCTTTTTCAGTGCTAAAGTGACAGTTATTAAACGAATTCAAACTTTTTACTGCGTTGCACTGTATGCGTTCGGCCTACACTGGTTCTTTGGCATAGATTTATGGAAGAAAGGCATATACAGTAAAATACATTTGACCATGAAGGGCGTGAAGGTGAGTTTGTTAACTATGAAAACCTTAAAACCTGCTAATTTCCATGCTAATGCATCAAATTATTTAAACATATCGGGATGATGAAAAAATTTAAGGAGGGGGGTGCATGGCCCTATGGCTTTTCCTGGCTACTCTACTGTCTCACGTCTTGACCAATAACTGAACCAGAAGGGGCAAAATAGAAACTCATGCATCTTTTTGAATTTTTAAGTAAGTAGGCTACACGGTATATGCAGTGGTGGAATTCAAAATTTTTCCATACGGTTCTGTTACAAGAATTAAGCTATATTTTAGCCGGTTCTCTTTCAACTAATGCATAGTATCAAGTGCAATGCTGGCCGGTTCGCTGATCTAATAAAGTTCTGTGAGATGGTTCTTTAGAACCGGTTTGAACCGGTTGAATCCCACCACTGGGTATATGGTAGGCTTATAAATGCACTTAAGAACTATACAATACTTCTAGTCGCGAAAGAGACAAGCAGTAAGCACTTTTGCGATTTTTATTCTTTCCTCAACCCTAAAAAACTTCGGAATCTGTTCTTAGTTCCATATAGATTTCAAATCGCTGTTACATGGATCTGTTAAAATTGTCCGAGGTTTTAAAACTGGCACGCATATTGAACCAACAGCTCGTCACCTCTGCGACGTTTCTACGGAGCCGCGGAGAAGGGCGCCGCCATTCGTTACAAGTCGATGTATTACCACGAGTATAACGAAGAATTGATTTTCTAAAGTTCATTATTTCAAAATTTTTGAAAAAACGTTATTTGCCATACTTGCAACAGCAATAATAAAATTTTGAGGATAGTTGGTATATAAGATGTTTCGTACGGACAAAGAAAACAAAATATAACTTTAATGTTATATGATTTTGTAATCGAGGCAAAAAGGATCAAAACAATAGGTCAGAAAAAACACAACAACGACATAAATAAGAATAACTAATTGTAAAAATATTCATTGCAACAAAAAGTACATATAATAAATTAGAGCGATGCAAAAAATTAATTATTGATTCCATAAATCACAAAAGCAAGTTTATCTTGAACATTACGACAAAAATTGCTATGGAAACTTATCTAATCCCTATCCACATCTTGAGCTTCAAAAAGCCAAGACATTAACTGAAACGGCTGTTTGCAGTGCTGTGAAAGTTACCTTTGCGTTCTCTTTGAAGCCTTATTCTGATTCTGAGATAATAAAACTGTTCTTCCTTTGTTCCCGGGTCGTGGCAGCACTCTGTGCGATCTTGGTGGTACATTATAACATAATTACCACAGTTGGGACTCTTGTGCTTTGTAACTGTAAAATTTAAAGATGATTTTAATTTATCGATTTTTAATATATTTATCAATTTTTAATACCCCGTAAATGCACAGATCGATTATATTTATCGATTTTTAATACCCCGTAAATGCATACAGCGAAGGGCCAAGAAAGAGAAAGAAGAAGTAGAAGCTTAAATCTTTCCAATTCTTTTTTATCTTAATCTATCATGTCATCTTTTAAAGGGTTTTGCTCTGTTTCAGTAGTAACAGCTTGCTTGCAGAACTGACATTTGACGTGAGCGGGAATTTTTTTGAGAAGATTTCCAGCTGTTGAACGATTTATTATTTTCATTCTCTGCACAGGTTCTTCGATCGCTGCCATCATGTTATCCAGTTGATTTTGATTGAGACAAACTGCTTGGAATGGTCCGACTTGCTGTGAAGTTAAACCTTGTCTTTGCTGGTTGATACCTGCTGTCTTTCAGCCATTGCAGCAGATTGGTATTTTGTAGCTTCTTCATAAGATACCTGATTTGCGCTCATTTTCCTTGAAGTAAAAGTTTAATAAAACCCAATTAGTATTCAAATTTTATCGATAGTTATACAGTGTTTTGGTCTGTGGGAATCATAAACAATTGTTTTAACGATTAACTAAAGTATCTTTCCAAAGTCTTTATCAGTTAGCGCGCTGCTTAGCTGCATTTGTATTGCATTAAATGTTCACTGCTGTTTAAAAGTGTTGCGTTGATAATTTTCTTTCCTGTTAAAATATGCGAAAACAAAGTTACCAAAACTTCTATTCAAAAATTTTAGAGATAATGTAAAGGGTGCTCTGACCCACCACAATAATAGCTTCAAAGATTTTCGAAATGATGATGTACAGTTGGTATATAGCGAAAAGAAGATTAAAAACTTCATTTCAACTGCAGTTCTACTCATGACAAATGAATGCCAAAAACTACCACAAATAGTATTACAATGTATACGATTAGCTATGTACTTTGTTGCAGCGCCAGCTATCCTCTAAACTTCTTGAATAGATCCTCCGACTACTTAACGTTCGACGTTCTTTATGCTCACGCTGCAACTTTATTCATGTTACAGACCTGTCTTGAAAACATTGAAAATTTTATTAAGTATTATGTCTAAACTCTCTACAATCTCAATTGTGTTGTATTCCACCACCATATTCATGGTACATTACTACACAGAGTTGTCGAAATGATGAGCAATAAACTGGACATTCTATTTTATTCGAGCTCAGAATGAAAATAACCATCAAAAAAAAGGAAACCTAACTTACACTTATAAAGTTAATAGTTGTAAAAACTTGTGAGAAATTATTCTCGTCGGAAATGAAGCAACTTTATTTGATTATTTATCGATTTTTCGGAAGTTACAACGATCAAATTTTGTGATGACGTCTCATTCAACTTGATCAACGTTTTGCTCGTAGGTGTTTCGCTCGTTGGCAAGGTCAACTGAATTTGTTCAAATGGCTTGTATACAGAAATAGTCAAAAGTTTTCCTGCTTTGGTAGCACAGTTGTTGTTTTTTTTTTTTCGGTTTTGGGCTACTTACAAGTAATTTTGCTTCATCCACAATATTTCCAGAATGCACAATAATTACTCAAAAGCAATTTTAGGCAGATCATTTAAACAGCAGGAGTATTTATTTTTATATAGGCCTATGGTATTGTGCAAAAACAAAATTGTTTTTACAACCTAGCATTGTTTTATTTCGCAATAGCCTACCTTTGGCTTTTAAAAAAGTAGTTAAATGAATCAGTACCTTAATGTTCGCAAAATCGATGTCAAAACCAGGAAGTCGAACCGTTTAAAATATCGCTCCGGTTCAGGTTCAGATTCAAGAAATTTTATTTTTAACGGTTCAGTTGCAGTTCAGGTTCAAGACTTTTCAAAAATTTGGGTTTAGGTTCGGTTCGGGTTCAGTTTCACCAAAATTTAAAGGTTCGGGTTCGGTTTGGGTTAATCGAAACCAAATTTTTAGCGTTTAGGTTCGGTTCAGGTTCACTAAATCCCAATTTTAATGGTTCAGGTTCGGTTCGGGTTCACCAAAAAAAAGCGGTTTTTACCGGTTCGCGGTTCGGGTTCGGCTCGACTCCCTGGTCAAAGCATCATATTTTAAGAATATTGGATTCTTAAATCCTGTCTCATTTCCACACGATTTTTAGTTTTATTTATGATTTACTTACAAACAACACAACCCAAATATAGGCAATAATAAAAGCAATGATATAAAAAACCTGCAGCAACAAACGAGATAAGGTAAAATATGCACCAATCAAACAATCGCTGTTGTGTAATAAAAAAAAAAAAAATACAAAAAGGTCCTTGTAAATAAAAAAATACTAAAAATTATGAGTGTTGTAAGAATAGAAAAAAAAAATGAAAATGAGAATGAAATCAAAACATAATTACTTTAATTAGGTCTGTTCATCCGCTGATGCGCATAAAAGCTAGAATTTTTTCAAAGCATTTCACTTTTTGATCCAGAGTTGCCCACTGGTAATCAATAATTGACTATCGAAACACAATATTTTTTCCGGCAGGCTGTAATTACGACCATGCCATATTGATTATACTAGCATTATTATATCACAAAAAAATTCACATTTTAATTGGTAAAATTAATATCTTCTTCGTCTTTGCATTCGAGCTTGAGCATGAATCTCCTTCATGCGAGCTCGGAGTTCTGCGTATTGCTCTTCTTTCGTTCCTGGAACGTAAAAGTATTGTCTTTCGCCCCTGAGGTAAGTTCCTATGTAATTGTCACAATTCGGACACTTGTGTTTAGTCAGTGTTGAATTAGCCATGTACAACAAATAACCAGCAATTGGGGGAATTAGAAACATCCACCAATTCTTTTTTGCTTCCTTTTTTTCTTCGTCAGTGATTTCTTCTTTCATTTTGCATTGTTCTATCTTTGTTGTGATGGTTTGCTTGCAGAATTGACATTGGACTTCTACGGGTTCCTTTTTAAGGAGACGTTTCCTTTGAAGTTCGTGAACGGCAGTCGCTATTTCGACTTCTTTGCGAACTTTGTCACTTTTATCCTTCATTTTTTGAAACTCTTCAGTGCCTATGCCCAATTGTAACAATACTTGTTCTTGTTGCTTTTCCATTTGAGCTTGAAGTTGCTGCAGTTGAGGGGATGTTTGAAACGCTCCCAGCATTTCCCGAGGGTCAATTGGTGCTGACGAATGAGGCATTGATTGAGACTGACTGGGGAAAGTGGGGGTGCTAAACTGCTGACCGAAGTTAGCAGAAGTCCCCACACCATTCATCATTTGAGACATTAGCTGTATCTGTTCTGGAGTAAGTTGAATTTGTTGAAAACCTGGATGGTGTTGAGGGGGAATGGTCAACCCCATCCCTCCTGTAGATTGAAGTCTATCAGCTTCCTCGTATGACATTGGGAGATTGTTCATATTCAACTTATTATGTATAGGAAAAAACAAAAATGAAAAACAATTTTTTTTTTAAATATCTGTGAAATATTATAAAATGAAAAATCAATGTTCATTATACTCGCAGTGACGGGCCCATTTCTGCGGCTGAGCGCTTGGGCCACGCGCAGCAGTGACAAATCGTTAGCAACACGGTGATCGATTTGAACGGCCCGTAAATCAAGACCCAGACCCACCGCACCGTTGGGATATATTTTACCACTACGCTAACCGGGCAGTTGAAATATTCTAATTTTTTAAATTATATTAAAATTTTAGTTTCACCCCCAAACCCTTTTCTACGCTCTTGTTTATTACTAGTGTTTCTTTCTTGCGTTGCACTAACCTTCACTTTCAAGATGGGTATGTTTTCAGTTAACTGCACCGATGGCTCTACAGACACTCAATCACACTTTCCTTCGCAGTTCTTGACTTTCAGTTAGAATTTTTGCTAGAAGAAGATTGCTATAGACCAAGGGTTCTTAACCTTTTTTGTCTCGTTTACCCCTTGCCAAAAGAAAAAGTCATAATTTATATCCTGTATGCTACTACTGCTTTTTCAACACCGAAAATTAAAGTTTTCTTGAGTCTTTCATTCAAAAAATTTACTATCTCTGTAGGTAAAATTTACCCCCAGTTAAGAACCCCTGGTTTAGACCCTACGAGTCAATCAAATCGCTGTTTTTGAATCAATTTGACCTGATGGCCGAACTAGAACCTGTCTCTTTAGACGTATACATGACGCTTCTTTAACTGAATTGTTTTTTGCCCGAATAACTTAGTATTTTTCTAGTAATTATTGTTCATTCTGGACAAAAAATTATGTTCAAACTGAAGGAGTGACTGTTGCAAAATGGAAAAAAATTGAGTTTAACTAGATATTTTATAACTTAAAACTACAGCAATAGTCACGAGTTTAATTAATATCGGAAATTAAGTCATTAATAGAAAAACGTAACAAAAGTTTTAAGAGGAAAGACAGCAACCAATTAATATGTTATAAATTTCCGTTTCAGAGGCAGGGAAAATTGAAACAGCGAAAGTATGATTATCAAGCAGTAAACATACACCAAAAAAAGTACGCATACGCCAAAAAAAGTACAGTGTGATAAAGTGGATAGACATTCTACGTAAATGCGATACAGATGAGAGGCTGTGCGCGCGAATTCTGCCAACTTTGAATCTCTATCGACCAATCATGTGTTGAGTAACTCCAACCTATTAGTGTGGGAATTTTATGGTCTATGACCAGTGATAGGCACGATAAACCATTTTGTACTAAAGCGATAACGATAATCGATAATTTCAAAAAAGCCCTGGGGGATACCGATAATTGTTAAATCTCAATTTCTTAAAGCGATATCGGTAATCGATAAATTATCGCCGATAAAATTCATCTCGATAAATGCCCATCTCTGTCTATGACTATTTTGTCAGTAAAGATATGAAACACTTTATGATTTATGTGGCTAATACGTTCTATTAATGTCATTGGTAAACAAACTGCAATAGTTTGATTGAGCCGATTAATAACTACCTCTGATTACCCCGCTAATTTTTCGGAGCTATGTAGTAAAAGTTAAATTGATTAATTTGAAGCCGACGTTTGCTGATTTCGCTCAACTTTAACAAATTGAAATAACCGCAGTTCAGTGGAAACTAAAGTTCTCAACTAAATGTGATTTTCTCTTTTGTTGGTCTTACTTCTTATATTGCCGCATTCTATGCCGTTGATGGCAAATTTGATTGGCCGATATACCACCGTTTCGCAGACGTTCGAAACAGCTCAGGTGGCCGAGTGATAAGAGCGTCGGCCTCGGGAGCTGTAGACTTGGTTTTGATTCCGAGTCGGGTCAAACCACTGACTTTAAAATTGGTATTCACAGCTTCCCTGCTTGACGCTCAACATTAAAGGGACAGTGTGAAGAACAAGCCGGCAAGCTTACTTGTTGTGCCGTTGAGAAAGGCACTCAGCGAGATTCCCCCATCTTGGTGTGGTAGACAGATGGCCGGCAACTCCTTAACGAGTTCGTATAGCGCATTAATCGCTTTCTCGTGATAGGAGGATAAATGGCTAAATACTAAAAAAATACTGTTATTCATACTGCATCAGATTTTGTTTCTCATTCTCGTTTTGACGCGATTACCGATTACCCATTGACGAGTGGGTCACGAAAAGCTTCTGGGACATACAGCTTTTTTCTAAGCTGTTCTGAAGTTCTGTATCACTGTTGTTGACAACTTAATATAAATTTGTTGAGGTTATAATTTCCGAAGAAAATTTGCATTTGGTTCAAGATAAAATAGCCATTTTGTTACAGGCTTACTCAGAATTCAATAAGTTTTACACATTACGGCACGCATTATGGTCAAAATCTTAAACGATTTTTAAAACTTACTATTTTTAGCATGGCTGTTTAAAACGCTTATATTTTACGTGAAGTATTTGCGAATGACGCCAATGTGCGTCGGAAAATCCCTAATTATAAAATATTTTTTTGCGAGGCTAAACTTTTATAACGTCATAATTAAACTTAAAGTGCGCAATTTGCACACGTTATGTGATTTGTGCAAGCTACGATTTTTAAAAACGGATGCTATCGTTTCACTGCTGCGTTATTTTGTATATAGGCCTATGCCTATTCGTTTTCTTTTCCTTAAGCTTATTTCAGTTTTGATATAGTTTTCAGTTTCAGTAAATGCGTTTTCAAAGCGCAAGTGGTTTTATTTGTGTTTTTTGACAAAAAATTGTAATGCTAAGTAAAGGTGGCAAGTTTTTGCAAATTATTTCAATCAACAATCTGTTTCTGAGTTTTAATTGTAGTCACGATACATAAATACAATACACAAAACAGGTAAAACGTATAGTAATTTTATGCTGACTAATAAATAAAGTTGAGTTGCGTTTGAATTGGATGAGCTGGATCACAAAATTTTCCAAAACGATTAAAAAGAACAAAATATTTAAGTTTAAATAAATGCATAATTCAAAAATAAATCACATTAAAAAGCGGTTGCATAAATCAGCGCGGACACTGGAAACTTTGGGGTAGTGCTTCTAACTCGCAATCACTTTAATCGAGTTCAAGTTGGAGTTCACTAAAACTTTGAAAGACGAGTTTGAGTTCTTGATTTTTAACTTTGCAAGTTCTAGTTCAGTTCACCAATTTTTACCCAGTGTATGCTAAATTCAAGTGTTTTTTTCAGGGGTTTAGGCTGAATTCAAGTAATGTTTCTCGAGTTTACCATAAGTTCAAAGCTCAATCAACTTATCTCGAGGTCCAGTTGAGTAATTTTGTTTTTCGGGTCCAAGCTCGAGTTTGCCAAAAAAGTTCGAGTTCGCAGCACTGCTCTGTTTTTCGGGGAGGGTTTAGAATCGAAAAAGCTTATCAAGCAGTTGCCTATGTATAAGCAAAAATTTAGGGGGCTTGCGTTTGTTTAGTCTACCTCCTCCCTGGCTACCCCATTGCGTACACTTTGCAAATTAAGCACATTAACGATGAATTTTACCGGGCAAACCTAATGCGGTTCCCCATCTTTAGTTTTTTCTATAGGGTGGTTGGGAATAATAAATATGCTTTTGATAATAGGCAAGCAAAACTCTGAAAGTGCTAAACAACTTGATGATTAGGCAGAGATTCGTCTTCGTTTAGAACTTCCTAAAAATTCAAAAATCTTGTTAAGTTATCTCTATATATATTGTTCAAAAGCTGTGGGTCGCCGGTTATCAAAAATACCTAATTTGCAACACATACTTTTTCGGCTTATTTAGTCCAAAAGTTGTCTGGTTTAATGTCGAAAACTTACGACTTATATATCGGACTAAAACACACTAACAATGTAAGTAAGAAATTTTTGATATAAATCTAAAATTTACGACTTATTGCACCGGGAAAATGAAATTCTAGGGCAAAATGGTATTCTGAGGAGGACAAAAAAGTTTTGCAAAATAAGTGGGAAGCTTTCGACTTGGCTTATCTGGAATAAATATCACGTAACTTTCGTTGGACATCTCTACCAGTTTAAGACCAAACCAAAGTTGGGAAACTTAATATCTACGAGGGTATGGCCATAGATTATGAGAAGGGAGAAGCAAATCAATGTTTGCATAACTCCAAGTTTGGCAAAGAGGGTTTTGCAGGTTCTTGTAACTGCTGTGGTTACAAACCACAAGCAAAAAACTCTTCTCGGCATGTACAGTATGTTGCTTTGAGAAACTGTCAGCCACACCAACTGTAACCTACTGATAAGACCTGAAAGGTCGAAACAGTGTTCACTGTCTGCAGTTATGCATACATACTTATGCTTTTGCATTTGTGATACAATTCAATGTTGTTTGAATAATTATGTGTTCGTTTGTAGCAAAATCTGTACCGACTGTGATTACATAAGGCGGAAAATGTTGAAGATGACATGTCTCACTACTGTTAGGTGATAATTTTTCTTGATTTCCAACTTGGTTTAAAATGAACCGTGGTAAAAGTTTCCCATCTATTTGGCACGACTTTTTTTGTCCGACTTTCAATACAATTTGTGTGGTACAATATGTCGGAACCGGCCTTTAGCTCAGTTGCTAAGCGCACGTTATCGGTACGGAAGGTTTGGGGCTCGATTCCCGGGCCGGTCATATACACACATTGTCGCCAACGACTCGCAACCGTTGCGACGATTCTTCGGAGCTGTGTTGCTCAGGCGCTAAGCCGCGGAGATGGGCCCCGCGACTCGTTACACGCTTCGGGGTAATACGGCGAGTATAATAGAAGGTTTTTGATCTATTTATATCTATTTTGATCAGAGCTTTTGATCTGTTTTGTGAAGGTCGGAAGACTGTTTGTCCAATATAGAAGTTGGAAATTTCCGACATTGGAAGCGGACCTGTTTTTGAACAAAATGAATCGAAAAAATTATCTGTTGCAATTAAACAATACCCTTTCCAAACGGCACCCCATAAGAAGCTGTCAGTCTTGGATAACATTCGCAAAAACTTGTCAAATAAACACTAATGATACTGCAAAACATTTAGTGTAAATACTGATGCACAATTGCACATACCGTATTGTCTATAGGGTTAAGCTAAAGATTTTTTGAGTACCTTTAAATTGCCCTTAGATCTTGTAAATGTACAGATTTAATCATTGTTGCATTAAAAATTTTTTGAAGTTTACCGGAATTAACTACAAGACTTAGCCAAACCTTTTCACCATACATACTGTTAATTTTGTTTTCGCCTCATCATTTTTCGCTATTGAGTTGTTTTTATTTGATTTTTTCTTTTGGTTTTCTTTCGTTGTGACGAGGGGGCACATTAAGTGATGATCAACAAGATGTCGGGACTGCCATCCTCCTGTTAAAATTATAAAAGTTTCAGTAATAAGTTGTTATCGTTCATGTAAAGGCATTGTGGAATTAAACGGGACCAAGAAAGGCTAATGTAAAAATTACTTGCTAGACTTCGTCGTGGTACTATAGCAGAATTGTGGTTTCCTATCTTTTTAAAGCCCCACACCCTCAAAATATTTTAATAAATGATGTTCTCACCCCGTTATAGTACAAGTAATAAAACAGGGCTGAAAATACAATAAAGGTACTATAAATGAAAACATTCTGGGCACAAAACAAAAAACTGAAAAGTTACTCGCACCTCCTGAAATGCTGCATCGCATCCACGAGGGGTGAGAGAATCCCCGGTTGAAACTCTGTAGGCTACTACAGAATAGACTTTATTTGCGATGATTGTATACAATTAACAAAACAAATGGTTTTATATCTGTAAGTATATTCAAAAGTTGAAAAAAAATCCAATTTGTTAGTTTTTAGGAAACTTAATTTCCCGATACCGTGGCTTTTGATCAGTGTTTCTCAACCGCCGGTGCAGAACGGCTGCGGTCCTCGTCTACTTTTCTGCTGGTCGGCCGAAACAAATTCTAATAACTTACTATACCTCAATTCGAAGTTGGGCTTTTTATTAATCCATTTGGCTATGCGCGTACAATACTGACAAGTTCGTGCAGTATGCACTACGCACTGCCAATTTATTCAAGTTTTTTGCAATTCTTGTAAAAAAATGTTGGAGGTGAGACGAAGCTTGCGCTTAGCCACTCATTTACGACAAGTTGCAGCAGTAGCATATGAAATCTAAGAACACATTTAACAGAAATTCAGGAGCATCATTGTCCAAATTCGATAATAAAACGGAAACAATGCGACAGCCAAAAATTTTCCTTTTCTTTCAAAAACACCATTAACGAAAACCAATTTGGTGGTTTTAGCACTTGGTTTCAGCATGACGTTTTTGATTGGTTTTAAGGTCCACCGATCCGCAATATTTATTCTGAAATTTTGTCGGTCCGCAACCCAAAAAGGGTGTAAACCACTGCTTTACATAGTTGATTGAATTTGCGACTGCACAATTTTGTCCATTATCGACTCACCTGTAAGAAGACTTATGGCAACACCAAGGCACATCCCTATTATAAAACCAAACGCTGTTAGATACATGTATGACATTGCGTACAAGTCGGCCACAAGAGGGCGTAAAGATGCCGTAACGTTTGTAATAGTAGTTGTATCTTCCCATGTAGTCGTTGCATTCCAGCAGCTGGGCAGTTCTGTGGTTATTTTTTTACTTTGAACAGAAGCACTTCGAATGCAGTAATTAGATGACAATGGTAGAACTTGTTGGAATTCCTTAGGGACCGGGTAGATGATCTTACCACAGAATATCCACACTGTTGCAAAAGTAGCTCCACATATGCCACTCAAAGCACCCTGAAATACGGATAACCGTTTCAGCATAGTCAATAAAGTGTTTTTCTTTATCATAATCGTGGGGTTTTGGCAAGACGAAGCATCAATTCAGCTATTCTCATCGGCATCAATATCAAGGCGTAAGAGAATAAACTTGTTTTATTTATTATTATTCCATTATTTATTTTTTACACATTTCTCCTCAACTCTATACGTAATTACCCATTTGTTAGCAAACGGAATAAGCACCCCGAGAGTAAATACTACCAGCAGAGGCGCTCCCGCCAAACTCAGAACACTGATAGCAAGTTGAAGAATCCCTCCAAGTCGTGACGCCGCAAAAGCAGAAAGCATGCACAGTGTACCATAGAATATCACCAATCCTAAAAACAACATTGACATAATAGGCCTACTGATTTGGTACTTACTGTAATAATAGCAATCAAAGTGAAGTAATTAAACATTCCTGTTTAATCTAAACATTAGCTTGTTCGTTATTGCTTTGTTCTGTTTAACGATCGCTAATCACACCAAATCATAATCGATGTGGTCCTTAAAGAGTGCTCAACTCTGCCTAGTGTCCAAGTTATTTAATATCAAATCAGCAGTGTTATGCTGCTAGGACAAGCTTCGGCGGGTATTTACCGCGCATGAATGTGCTATTTGAAACAAAACCTCAAAAATCTGCGTCAGATAACTTATGTTTGAAAGATACAAAATTCAATTCGATTGGAAGCTACAGTACAAACCTCTTGACACCCACGTCAATGTTGTTTCCGAACAATTCATGAATGGTTTGAGAAGGTCTTGAACTGTGACGCTTGCCATTGCTGTAACTGAAGTTGAAACTGTGCTAAGACTTCCGGAGTACACAGCTGCAACAAAAAGACCTGGCATTCCTGGGGACTCTCTGAACAACTGTACCACCATGTACGGAATCATTTGGGATGGTTGTTTAACCAAGTCCAGACCTAGCGGATCACAATCGTGATAATATCCGTACATTACCACTCCACTGAGTGCGGCTAAAGAAAGGAGAACTAACATTCCAAAATAGTTCAGCAGGATTGCCAATTTTGCCCCTTTCAGAGACCGGCATGATAAATACCGTTGAACCTGCGACGGGTTGGCAGCGTAGAGAGACAAATTAAAAAAACAGGAGCCGATAGCAACACTCCACGTTGAATGCCTAATTCGAGGATCCAAATCAAATCTAAAATTTACAAAGTCAATTACAAATATTCAAACAAAACAAAAAACATCAAGAAAATTAAAAATTAAAAACACTCACAAAAGTTTTACAGAACAGCTTTCAAAAAATGAAAACGCAGGAATTGTTTTTGCGGAATATGATTCAAATTGTACGACGCTGGAGATGTTTAACACTTAACTGACGCCTTTTGACAATTGTGCTTGAAAACCATACTGAAAAGCAACCGTGTATGTGTTTGATGTCACTTGAAAGCTGTCGCAGTCTTAGAAGTTTTCTGCTGACACTTTCGGTTAAGGGCGAGCCACACTTTTCAGCTGCCCAGAGCGTGTTTCTGAAAATGATGCTTCGATGCGTCTTTTGAAAAAAGTCTTCCACCGCTAAACATCTTGTCCCTCTCTACAGCGAATTACCCGTGGTGAGTACCTCTCCCCCCCCCCCCTTCAAGCACGTCCCTGTTCATGATCAACGCGATACTGAAACAAGATGAAAACATGCGGCGCAAAAAAATAACTATACTTGATGATAAACGCAATCAATCAAACAGCATAAAAATTACTTGAATATTTGGAGCCTGCCAGCTTCATAAGCATTTTTCCACAAAACAGAAAAGCCTCCGAAGTCAAGACTTGCTTTAATGATGATGGAAAGGAGCCCCATTAGCATAATTACTGCTTGTAATGTATCGGTCCAAAGAACTGCCTTGAGACCACCCTGAAAGAAGATAGCAGGTTTTGAAACTACCACACGTGTTCTGCTTGGGTAAGTAGACTGAATTTATTTCGGTAGGATCAGCTACGGCAGGTATTTTTGGTGAGCCAAAATCGATTGAAACAGCTGAGTCAGTCGATTTTACAGTAGCTGGCTATAGCTAATTTGAAAAAAAAATGACGTAACGTAAGAACACTTCGAGTAAAATAATTTCTAGACCCAAACATTATTAAGAAAGCAAGTGGCAAAAAAGCAGTTGTTAAATTCCAAAACCGTAAATAATATGCGATAACAAGATCTCTTACCAAGCTGCTGTACAAAATGCAAATGACTCCAGTCAATAATGAAGCGCCCCATAAACTGATTCCCATCACGGCGTTAAGAGCAAGTGCTGGGGCATAGATTACCACTCCAATATAGACGATTGTTTGAAATAAATATATAACCGTTGCAAATAATCGAACTACAAAGTGAAACCTTCTTTCTAAATACTGAAAAATGTAAGGATGAAATATTCGCAATTGATTTTTGAGAAAGATACGTAGAACAAATAAATTTTAATTATATAACAAAAACAACAAAAAAGTGAGCAAGGCTATTGACAAACTTTGGCACAGAAAATTCAACAGTTCGTGAGGGGAGACTGCCATGTGAAATCGGGTTACTTAAAATAGTGTGTTAATTGCAATCGGTTCTAGTGGTGAATCGAACCAGAAGCGAGGAATCCTTATCACATAATTGGTACTTCTTGACCGCACAATAATTTTAGAACTTGCGATACGAATGAAATTTAAGCTTTATCATTTATGATATCATATTGAAGTAACATTATATAGAATTATAGACTACTGTTATAGCGTTAGTTTTATTGGGCGAAAAAATGTGAAAACCTACCAGCACAAGTCATGTAATGTTTGCTGATTTTTTTTCCCGATTATGGCTTTCGGAAAATAACCAGCATTGATTCCAACCACAAGACCAATCTTGAAATTACTGATAAGCTAGATAAACGCTGTGAGAAAATTAACGAAACCAACCTGAAGGAGTAATTACCAACCTGGTTTACGCTTGATATACCACATTTGTAGTAGATTGGAAGAAAGACCTGCGCTGTGATAGAGAAGGCTACCGCACATCCAAACAAAACCCTGTCAAAACATTCTGTTCTTTTGCTTTTTGTTTTACGAAATGCTTCAACTTCAAATACAAATCAAATCTTCATTATACTGGCGGTATTACGCTGAAGCGTGAAACGAGTGGCGGAGCCCATTACCGCGACTTCGCACCTGACCTGGGCAACACAGTTTTGAACTCCCAAAAAACGAGGCAACGGTGGCGAGTCGTTGGCGACAGTGTGTCCGATTTGGCCCACGTGGAAATGAACCCTAAACCTTCCGCACAGAACAGATAGCTATATTAAAGCAGTTGAACTACAGTACATATGGTTATAAAATTGTCGCTTATTTTTTTACCGCCAAATAATTTCTGTGTAATTACAAGATTACGTAATACGAATGCTCTGATAATTTATGCTTGTCAATTCAACTGTTAAGGAGATTATGAAGGATAAATTAACAAATTTATGCTACTGCTCCAAATACTCAAAAAAATTACGGATATTACTGATATAAGCAGCAAAATACTAACCAAATGTACATTATTCCGTATCTATAAACTTCTGCTGGAGTTCCTAAAACCGTGACAGCTGAGAGAAAACTAACACACAACGAAAACGCAACTGGATAAGGACTCATGGACCTGGACAAGATAAATCAATTTCAGGATTGTAAGAGCACTTCATACCAAAATCAAATCTTCATGATACTCACGGTATTACACCGAAGCGTGGAACCAGTGGCGGGATCCGTGTTCGCGGCTTAGTGTTTCGGCAACACAGCTCCGAAGGTCGCAGCGGTTGTAAGCCGTAGGCGACACTGTGTCCGATTGGACCGGCCCTGGAATTGAATCCTAGATCTTTCGCGCCGATAGCGATGTTTTAAACCACTAAACCAGTTACATAGTATAAAATTTTCTTGCACTGATAGACGGTATAACTTAGCCGAGTGGTTTAAGCGTGCGCTGTGCAATTTCAACTGGATTAGTCAATCAGACGGGTCATGCATAGAAACTTAACACTAGACATTTAGTGTGGAGAATTTACTTAATAGTAAAATTAAATTTAGCCCCAGCGTTAAAAAAATTCATAAAAAATGACGTTTTGTTTTAGCTTGGCTTGTTATAGCCTATCGCATGTAAGTTAACGATTCGCAAGGGCAAGTTGATTCCGGGCTAAAGATGAATGTATTTGCCAGAGCCATGCAAATTCTCAAAGAAACTCTTGTGATTCAAGGACTAAAAAAAGTTGCTTCGCAGTTTTTTTGTCTGTTCGTTTTCTCATTTTTGCTAAACGTGCTTTTAATAACCATTGGTTTGAGATGCAGTTACAATCACCAGTCTATATTATCGTTTTAGAGTTCCAGTTATATCAAAGAAGGCAATTACCCGACGGATCCTTAACCCCATGACTCTATGAAGATTACACTTAGATATTACTAGTACTCGAGTTGAGGGGGGATGCCCAATCCCCGGAAAACAACATCATCCCTCCATAAAGCATTTTAGTGTATACCATTCCCTTACAAGTATAATGACCATCCCTCTTTACGACTGGGTGAAAAGTTGTACCACCCCCCATAAGTGTTTTTGCAAATCGAGAACTGGGTATCACAATCTCATTAGCAACATACCTTCCAGCCAACAAGTATTCTTCTGTGTTTTGCTGCTTTCTATCTTTGATTGCATAAAATAAACCTATTCCGGTTGATAATAATAACATACAACCGAATACAACATAATCAACAATAACAAAGCGTTGCGTTGAATTATCCATAACTATTTATCTAATTTTATCGAAATTAAAATCAATTTTACAATTGCGAATAATACAAGTTCTAAAAAATGTAAATTTTTGAGCAATCAAATTCACAATTTAATGCGCCACAATAAAATGCTATGATCCGCATGACCTTGACAATGGGCAATTACAATTTTGCGTGCTTCTCATCATCGTCACCACTTGGCCATTGACACCGTTGATAGTTGTATTGCCTTCCTTCCAAAGTACGAAGATTACAGTAGATCATCGTTTTTCATGAAGGTATTTTACCTTAGCTTACGCTAAAAAATAATGCTTCGACTAGGCTAGTTACTATGGTATTTGTGAAATCTTGTATTGATTAGTTGTTTACTTGATGTTTCGAAAGTTAACGAAATCTTAATTTTATACATCGATAAAAAGCACCGGTTATGTTTTATCGTTTTGATTAAGCTAAGATTACAATGTGACATAACTACCGTCTCTAAATTTCAAGATCAAATATTAAAGTCATTGGATTAACTCTGTTTTAATAAACAAAAAACAGTGTCACTTCTTCTTGCAAGCAGACGCTGGGTAGTAGCAGTAATAGAAGTATTTTTTATTTTTCCATCATGAAATAATAAATAACACAAACAGATAGAATAGAAAGGCAAAAAAAGGAAACAGCGACAAAACGATATACGCTTAAAGCGCGCGAAACGACAATAGAAAACACGGCATGTTTAAAAATAAGCACGGTCGCTGCACATGCGCAAAAAGTAGCTCGGGTACCAAAGCATTCACTTCATTTGGGGCATTATTTTACCGGTGTATCTAATAGCTGGTAGCCCATTTATTGATCCCACAGTGTCTCCCTCTCTCCATAATTTATGGGTATTATTTACACCAGCGATGGTGGAGCCATTTTTAAAGTGGGGGGGGGGGCAAATGCAGGGACCAGTTTTTCTTCGCCTACAGCGCATATTTTCTAGATAAAGTTTATCGCGGTTTTTAAGTTTTAGTTCGCATCACCATCAGCTATTGCAAATGTTGAAGATTACACGAGCTTTTCATAAGCACAACCCTACGAAGCCATCACAGCACCACAGGGATATTTTAGTTGTGAATACGACTTAAGCATGTCCATGATGCCCTGTAACTTATTTTCTTTACCTAACCTGTATTAGGTCAAAGTATAAACTGCACTCGCAACTACTGTAATATATTCCTATGGTGCTGTGACAGCTTTGTAGGGTTGTGTTTGTGAAAAGCTTTTGTATTCTTCAATTATAATTTGAATATCGTGCTTTTTCATGATATTGATTGCAAATGTGTTGTCACTTACGGACTAACGGTTATGGAAACAATGCATTTCGTTTTGACCAAGTGCGCTCATCAAAATCATTCCAGATGTAATCTATTAATCATCACAGCAGCAACTTAACGGCAGCACAATTAATGGGTTATTTTTAAGTGAAATCTTCAAGTCTACAACTCAGGTTTAGCTAAATTTGCAACTTACGTGTGATTGTGGAAGTACCACTTCCACTAGTAAAACATGAACTTGAATCACTAGCACGGCTAGCATCCAAACTTCATCACTATCTTCCCGTTGGTTTATTATCCGCTGCATAGATGGTGGAACCGGGGAAGCCGGGGGCCTAGGCCCTCCCTTTTTTAGGAGGGACCCTAGTAGTGCTCTAATTTGCGCCATTTCTTCAACAAAATTGCTGAATGATTGCATTTGCAGCGTAACGATGCCAAAACCTCGTGGACCCAAATTCATTCTCTGCTTTAACTTCAGTTTCTACTCCGATATGTTTGTCAGTTACAGTATATCATCGTTATACTGACCCAAGCTGGGCCGCCCAGCACGATCCGTTTTGCGCAGTCCCGCAACGACGACGACCGGTCTAAGATACTACATTTGCCGGTCCTACTAAACACCGCAAAGGACTGAAACACTGCAAAGGACGACAAAGAACTTACTAAACACCGCAAAAGAACGACAAAGAACTTCAAATTGATCCACTAAACACCGCAAAGAAAGACAAAGAACTTGGAACCGTACTATAACAAAGAAGGACGAAGAACTTTTAATTAGGTTTAGGATTAAGTTAGGTTTAGGATTAGGGTTATCTAGTCCTTTGTTGTTTTTTCCGGTGTTTAGTACATCAATTTGAATTGTTTGTCGTCCTTTGCGGTGTTTAGTAGGACCCTACATTTGGTAACAAATTTACAATAGAACCAAGATCAGCTGCAATGCGAAGGAAAGGCACAGACGCTCAGTAACGCAACAAACGAAGAAGCACCAAGCCGCATTTTTTAAACTTTACAATAATTTACGTTTATTTACATGTTGTATCTGAACTAAGCTCGTTAACAATACCAATTCAGAAATAAAATGAAAAAAACATCGCTTTTTTCGAAAACGGTCACCCCGTTCCGCCACCCATGATTTACACTTTCTATACTTTGTCACTGTGGTTTCTCTTTTCAACTCAACAGCTACTGCTTTTACAAAGTTGATAGTCTGTGTTGTTTGTGCAGTGGCATGACAAAGGGGGGGGGGAGGTGCGCCCCAGGCGGCACGCCCGGAGGGCGGCATTTTGGATAAGCTTTATTTAATTATTTTTCTTAATTATTTTGAACAACCATTACTTAGCTATATCGCTTATTTGCTAATTGTAAATCATCTTAGTGTGTTGCCCACAGGCGCAAAGTTGCGGAAATGGGCCCCGCCATCTCGTTTACGTTTTCGTGTATTCCCGCGACCATAAAAAAGATTTGATTTTAATGTGTATTAATATTGCGTACTGTTTTCTTCTTCGTATTTGCATTATTTGAATCGCTCACACTCAGCGTGAGGATGCAGTATAGGCACTAGGCAGTGCTACGCAAGTGGCAAAGTCGCACGCAGGGGGGGACCACGATGTCATGTCCCCCCCCACCTTTGGCCCTGTCATAAGGTGCTAAAATCTAACTTTCAGTCTATAATTTCTCACACTAATAATGGTTGCAGCCTTCTTTCACTAATTTTAGCCAAGCTTCTGCTTTTAGACATAAGTTGCAAAAATAATTTTGCCTTGTCTACAGTGACTGCAGTCATTACATGCCCTTTTTTGCTAAAAAGGTGCGTTAAAATGAGTGTTTTTTTTTTTTGTCAAAACGGCAAAAATTCGTTGGCGGCTGGGGGCGAAGCCCCCAGACCCCCGGTTGTGGCTACCCCCCTTATGCCAAATCCTGGATGCACCACTACATTTGGAGGCGGCAATTTCTTGAACCGCCCGGGGCAGCAGAACCTCTAGATACGCCTCTGTGTTTGAGGTTGGTTTTGGATGTTACAAATTTGTGTCGAAAAGGAGAGAAAAAAAGTTTTGTCCAAAATTTAGCTTTAGAATTCCTCTTTAATTTGTCGGTGGAGATATGTGATTTCTGCTAGTAGCTGCATCCATTTTTACACTTAATTGGTAAAATGTCCATCCAACATGTAACTTCTGCGTAGAGCGTTTTACATGCGTTATGTACAATAGACTATATAACTTTCTCTGAGTTTATTTACGCTTAGCTGTTCTTTTTGCGTCTTTGAACGTGCTTTATTGATTGATGAATAAACCATATTTGCTATTTCCACTGTACTGCTACAACTAACATTACTGCTGGACCTGCTGGTCTGGTTCTATAGCACTACGTTGGCTTTCCGCTTTGAATCGATTTACGGTAAATGAAATAACCTCGACTGCGTCATGAGTAAAGCTAGCGGTTAGCCGTTACACTTGAGTGAATTCATAATTTACAAATCATTTTATGCATATTTTTTCCAGTTTTTGATGCGATGAATTTATGCTAATGGTGAAGCATTCCAAAACAGAGATGACTCATAAGAAATTGATATAACAATTTCGATCCTAATTTGAAAAATTTGTGTGGAAACTTAAACCACGTGCGCTCATCCTCAACAACAATAGTGACGTCATAAATTATTTTTCTCGTCGCGACACTGGACTCGTTCGACCAAAATAAACTCATCTAAAACGTTAAAAACTCGATGGATTCGCTAGCAATAACTTTTAATTACCAGTTGAAAAAGTTGCTGGTAAGCTTGATTTAATTTTTATTCTGGCAAGACGTAGTAAGCTATCGTTTAATTTCGTATTGCACACTCATTTTCGCACGACACAATCGCGTAAAATTTGAGGTATTCAAAACTTGGTAAATTCAAAACAAGGCTAACTTAACTGCTCCACAGTCAGTACTCAGTGACAGTGTTGTAGTAAGGCCAAGGACCTTAAGTTCGAGGCCAAGGTCAAGGACCTTAAGCTTAAGGTAGAGGCCAAGGCCAAGGACTTTAAAATTTTTTTTGAGGCCAAGGACACACAAGCCGAGGCCAAGACCAAGGCCAAGGACGTGCAAGTCGAGGCTAAGACCAAGGACATAGATCAAGGACAACTGGCATTTTTCCGATTTCAGTATGAAATCTCAAAATGGTGTGGGTCATTTCAGTGGCGTAAGCAGAATTTTTAATGGGGGGGCTAGTGACGTCACATCGTGATGACGTAAAGATACTACATTACAATTACAGTAGTTTTGGGGTATTAAAATGCATCGTATTGCAATATTTCCGGCTTAATTGCAGTTAACCATGATTAAGCTATATAATGCCATAACTAAGGAAACAACAAAGAAATTTCATTCACACTTTCGCTTAATGCTTTGCGTTTCATTTAAGAAGAGAAAAGGTTTCACAGGAACTCAAGCTGTCAGGCCGTGGTTAAAAATTTTCTGAAAAAATTTTAGTTGAAATCATTTTTGGGCCATAGGAAAGTTAATTGACTACTGTAAAGTAGACTGGCTAGCTGTCGCAACGTCACAAACAGGGTGCACCCAGGGGGTAAAACAAGCAATTCCGTCTCTCCAAAAAAACTTTTTTCAAGAACCAACATTAATATAAGCAACGCATATAGGCTAAACCTTGTTATAAACAGTGAGTATACGGTACACTCATTATAAAGGGGGCAGTTTCTCGCTTGAAATTTGAAAAGTGATGATATTGGAGCATAAGAAAAAACTGCCCTCCCTACCAAAACGTTTTTAGACTAAAATAAATTATGCGCGAGAGGAATCCCTAATCATCCGATTAAAGTCAAAAACAGCGTCGATATTGTCTAAGCCTTTTTCTGCCAAATCACAGCGTCGATATCAGATGCTTTCAAACATATAATCGGGATGTCTATATGTCTATGGGAAACGAAAAACTCTAGCTCCTGAGATAGTCAGCTTACGGTACGAAAAAACAATGTTGTCTCTCCCCTCGTTCCGCCCCTAGTCCTCTTCAAATCTTTCGTTGGTCTATGGTCGTCTTTGGCAGTATTTTTATCTTACTTTTGGCATATAAAGCAGTGTCAATTTACTTTTTTATATTATAATAAAATTTCTCAAAAAACCGAGCGATTATAGCGTAGTGTTAAAAGATTTCGCTATCGATGCGAAAAGTTTGGGACTCAATTCCCAGACCGGTCAAATCGGACGCAGTGTAACCAACAGCTCGCAACAGCTGCGACGTTTCTTTGGAGCTGCGTTGCCCAGGCGCTAAGCCACGGGGTCGGGCCCTGCCACTCGCTACCACGTTTCGGTACAACAACGAATTTAATGAAGCGAGTATAATCAAGATTTGATTTGATTTTTTTTTTAATTTGTGTGCAGCCATAGTTAGGCTACTGCAGATACACCGCATTTAAGGAAACTCCTGCTTAATTGTTTCACAGCAACATCAATGACCAAAATGCACTTCAAGCAAAACACTACAGAAAAGTTGGACTACAGGGTACCGGTATTGTAGCATTGCATCGTAATCAGTGCTCGAGTTGTAAAAACACTTATGGGGGGATGGTACAACTTTTCACGCAGACTTAAGGAGGGATGATCATTGTACTTGTAAGGAAGTGGTTTACGCTAAAATGTTTTGTGGGGGATGGTGTTGTTTGGGATGAAAATATGATAGCAATTTCGGCAAGCTCCGCATGAAGAAAAGTCGGTTCGTTAAAAAAAAAAAAAGGTTTCAGTTTTTCTGCAATTGTCAAGGGGGAAGGGAAGTGCTGACTCCCGACCCGTGCGAACGTCACCGGGGCCCATCTCTGAGCGTTTGGGTAACACAGAAACGTCGCAGCGGTGGCGAGCCATTGGCGACACAGTGCCGATTTGACCATCCCGGGAATCGAACCGCAGACCTTCCGCACCGATAACCTGTGCGCTAAACAACTGAGCTAACGGCCGGTACTGGCCCAAAAATCGAACCCAAAACCTTCTGCGCCGATGCGGATGTGTTTAACCATTACGCCAACTGGCCGGTTTGGCTCAAAATTATGACATCGCATGCGTAATATCAGCATGCGTTGCAACCGTTCTCTTCCAAGAATGCCTTCTGCGCTGAAACGCTGTCTTGTCCAGCCATAGCTGTTGAGAACAATGTCTTTATGACATCACAACGCGACTCCAGCTTCAGTACCCATTGACCTTGTCCAGGCTTGCATTTTGAGCCAGCCATTGATTCAAGCGCTACACACCAGAAAAGTTTGACTACCGGTACTATTGCATCACAATAAAAGTTTCTCGAGTTGTATAGGCAATTTGATACAGCACAGAAAAACACAATCTCTGTATGAAAAAACGCTAATCGGTCCAAAAAAAGCGGTTTTTAATTTTTTCCAATCGTTAATGGGGGGGGAGGTTGATCCCCCAACCCCCCTCCCCCCCCGTGCGTACGCCACTGGGTCATTTGGTCATGAAATATCCGCATGGAAACAAATATTAATGATGGTTGAAATCTTACCATTTTGGTCGACACTGTTCTGCTTACTGCATACCAAATTGTTTTACAATTTTTGGATTTTGTGCTTACAAGCTAGTGTAGGTAACCATTTTTCTCGTCTGAACTCAATCCGCAGTTCGCTTTCCTATAGGTGTAGCCGCATTCTTCGGTACAACATCGTACGTTATCATTCCTACCTACAACCCAGGGGCGTTCCGAGAAATTTGAAAAGGGGGGGCCGCAATTTCCTGTTTCCGCTTCCACTGAAAATATCGGTGAAGACCAAAAAAAAAAAAAATTTCACGTCTTCCAACGTCCAATTTACCCCCCAAAATCAACTGAAGAAAAAAAAAGGTCATCGCGTCCTCAGATGCCCTGTTTCCACTGTTCCTCTGACTGGAGATATATATCAGCTTATTTATCAGCGAGGGGGGGCGCGGACCCAGCCCACCTGGGTACGCCCCTGCAACCCTTGGTGAATAGTGAACCACATTTAATTTACGGAAGTTCTACCCACCAGGTCACCATTGTCTTATACATCAACCATTATTACTAAAAACCAATTTACCAAAAAAAACACCAAATCAACGAAAATGCAAGCAATCATAATAGAAACAAAATCACAACATGAAGCAAAACAAAACATGATAAGCTCTCACGTGTCACATTCACACTCAAAGAACTACCCCACAGCGTGTTGATTAGACTTAAGAAAAATCAATGTCAAAAGCACAGACTCCGAAATGCAAGCTCGATGGGGTTTCGTAATAAATCCCCTTTTGCTAAAATGTCTATCGACTAGGGCTGATGACGCTAGAACAGTTAGCACCCGATGAACTAAACAGCTCAGTTTGGGCAGAAAATTAATTATTTTGATCACAATCTACTGTAAAGTTGCAACGTTAAAAGTTTTCGATTTTGTTATCAACTAATGATGGAGTCAAGTTTTGATGGTCGAGAGTCGAGATCGAGACTTCAAGAAAAAAAAAAAAATTCAAGACCAAGATCCAAGACTTGAAAATATTTTTGAGCCCGAGCAGAGGCGTCGTGCAACCAAAAAGTTTGGAGGGGCCCGAGTAATAACTTAAACAGATATTGATCATTTACAACTTTTATAAAAGCCATATTTAGCATTGAGTAATATCAGGAAAAAAGGAAATTAGGAAAAGATGCCAAAATATGTCATGACATCCCAATTTCTGGATAGTAAATCGAAATTTATTTTGATACCCCAAACCGCTCCTTGATTATGGACAGTATGCGCAATCAGTGTGATCCCACGATTTAACAAAGGTGGAGGACATTACAGGGGAGTTGGGGGAAAGCCCCAGCCGCCGTAGGCAAGGTGGGTCTGGGCGTAGCCCCCAGTCGCCAACGAATTTTTACGGTTTTCACATAAAAAACACTCGTTTCAGCCATGGCCTACTATATACACGGCCAGATATGTCACATTTCATTGCTTTTTTCTAAGAGGCGGTGATTTTGTGACAGCGAAAAGCTGAAAGCGCACTTTTTTGTCAAAGTAAAAGGAAGAGCGTTCTCTCCTGCAGTGTCTGCATTGCGCTTATTGCTTTTTCTACACACCGTCTTTTAATTTATTATCACACGCGCGCACATACGCGCAGTGTCTGTAATTATGCTGTTAACGTTGCAACTAGTTCATCTCATTTGCAAGTTGCGTTTTAGCAGAACAGTAGCAGTTATGAGCTAGGTGTTATTTTTTTCATTTACAGCTTGGATTGCAGTATTCTAAAAAAAGAAATGGTCAATAGGAATAACAGTAATCTAGTGAGTTTTCAATATAAAAGCACAATTATTTATAATAAATTTATTGCAAATTGTGAGGTTGAAAGTCAAAAATTCAAATGTAAGGATCTAGAAATAGCTTGTAACTTATCAGCATGCTATGCCGTGCAGTTAGTTATTATAATCATGTAATAGCCTGCTATGAATACGAGATTGATCGCAAATAGTTATGGGTAACATCAGCTTATAAAGACCTTTTTTAGGCATTACCTGTGATGTTAATAACATTTGCCGTTCGTCCCGAATCACATCATTCCTACTGATACCATGGACTATGTATGAATATAAGTATTTATTGCTATCATTGTATGCTGGCAAAGTAAATAACGTTACACGAAAAATTCTGGTTGCTAACTGACTAGGCTAAATATTATACCAGGATTACTTTCTTACAGCATTAGCAATAAAGTTATGAGTGATTAAGTAATTATGGTAAATAAATGTGTGGTATTTGGATGTAAATCGGGATATACCCAGGTACTGCTAAAGGAGGTATTTCATCGTTTCGTTTTCCGTTCGGAAAACCAGACTTACTGAATAAATGGGTGCAATTTGTCAATCGGGCCAACTGGTCACCTTCCTCCAATTCCGTAATATGTTCAAAACATTTTGATGAAAAATTTTTATGTGTCGGAAAAAGAACAAAATTAAAATGGAAAGCAAATCCCATTCCAACCAAGCATACATCTTCTGCTTTGAAACAACCATCGAGTTTAAAAACCCCTGCAGCTCCACGTAAGCCTCCAACGCAAAGAATCTTTCAACAAGATCAGCTGGAAAACTTCCAAAGAAGATTCGATTGAAAATTTCAATGACTTATCTGAAAAGCATGCACCTCCAGAATATCAGTTTCACAAAACTGAGCAATTTGTAGTATACTACAATCTCAGCTTTAACAGCGTTTCTGGCTTTCCAAAGGTATTAGAAGCAATTAAGATAAATTTGGATCTGCATGTTGAGCTTCAGTATCGCAGTAATCCGGTGCCACTGCCTTCATTGTTTACGATGGGAAGAAATGCAAAATTAACCAAATTATCAATGTTGCAAAACTTTCCTGCTTATTTGCGAAATGTTGGGAACAAGTCGCAGGATGTAAGTGAAGAGCTACAGCAAAGGCAGCATTATCAAACTAAGGGTCGCCCACCATATTCCTGTGAGATGATACGTTTTGCATTGTTGTTAAGATACACATCTGCACAAGCATACAAGATTTTGCTAGACAAACTTCCGTTACCATCTATGTCGTTATCAAGGAAACTGAAGTCTGGAAATCTGGATGTCATTAAAGTGGCAAAATTGTTACGACAAAATAAATCAATATCTGACGACGTCGTATTGATGTGTGATGAAATGTACCTCCAGAAAAGTTCTCAATATTCTGGTGGACAGTATGTGGGAGTAGATGAGAATGGAACTCTGTTCAAAGGTATCGTTGTGTTTATGATTGTGGGCCTCAAAAAATCTGTTCCAATAGTCGTAAAGGCTGTGCCAGAAGTAACAATTAACGGTAAATGGCTTGCTGAAGAACTTTCAAAATGCATAGCAAGCCTTGCAAGTGCTGGCTTTCGAGTTCGAGGCATTGTTTCGGATAATCACTCAGCAAATGTAGCAGCTTTTCGCTCGCTACTACAACTGCATCCTTCCGATAACCCTTTAAATATTAAACATCCTGAAAATTTAAGTAAAACTTATTTATTTTTTGATAATGTTCATCTGATCAAAAATATTAGAAACAATTTGTTAAATGCCAGAAAGTTCGTTTTTCCATCTTTTTCTTTTTGCATTAAAGACCAGCTTGTAACATCTTCAAGCAACGGATATATTTCATGGAGAGACCTGCATGAAATTTATGATGAGGACATGACAAACGTAGCAAATTTGCGAAAAGCTCCAAAACTGACATTTAAGGCTTTACATCCGGGTTTTAATTAACGGAATGTTGCGTTGGCTCTGGCAATTTTTGACGAATCCACAATAGCTGCATGTAAAAGTTACTTTCCAAACAGACAAGATGTAAGCAGCTTTTTGTCTTTGATAAATAGTTGGTGGACAGTTGTGAACTCCAAAACAAAATTTCATCCTAATTCGCTTGGTAATGCAGTTGTGCTGAATGATGGGAAATTAGAATTTTTGGAAAGCTTGGCAACATGGTTTGAAAGTTGGTCGCAAAGCAGTGCCTCTGCTCTCACACTATCAAAACAAACCAGTGATGCTTTGATTAGGACTCTGCGTGCCCAAGCGTTGCTGGCTCAGGACCTTTTACAGGAAGGCTACTCATACGTTTTGATGGCTAAATTTCAAAGTGATCCAGTTGAAAGAAGATTTTCACAATACAGACAACTAAATGGTGGAAATTTTTTAGTAAGCTTAAAGGAAGTTAATGATTCAGAGAAGATCATACTTTGCCGTACGTTAATTAAACAAAATGTTGATTTTTTTTCCGGCGACAGTTTGCTTTTGAAAAACAATGAGATCCATATGCAAAACTTGAAGGAAGAACTCGATCAGATGAGTTCAGAAATTTATGAGGCTACACTCACTCAAGACAGTGAGGAAGTATCTGTCGTTGTGGCTGGCTATGTGGCTCAAAAGTTAAAAGACAAAACAGTTTGCAATGTTTGTATTAATAAACTCTGTGGAGATGACCTTGAAAATTATTCTTACTTTGCTCATCTGTCACGAGGTGGTTTGACTGTGCCATCAAGAACCCTAGCTCAGTTTGTGTCGAGTGGATTTGCCGTTCTTGATGTGACGAATAAACTTTTACAGCGTTATGAAACAATATCCATCCGTGAAGCTGCCCACTATGTTTTAAAAACATTTTGCAGCAATGTAAATTTTACTTGTGAAAGTCATATTGAATGGGGGGGCACTATTGCCAGAAAAATTATCACAAATGTATTTTATAATAACAAACGTAAATTGGACAACGACGATGTTAGAAAAGATGCATTGAGAGCCTTCAAGAAAAGACAACGTACCAAAGAATAATTTATATTTTCTTACTAGCTTAACTTTTGCATTTTACCTTGGAACTTCCAATTTTAAGTTACTTTTGTAACAGTAATTATTCTTTGTCAGGCACCAGACCATGGTTATTATTCATTGTTTATAATTTTTTATGAATTATTTCGATTGTCTCGCGTTAATGTTCATGTCTGTGTAGCGTGAGACCTTGGTTTGATCCAGAAACTACCGGTTTGTTTTGATCCCCACAACTGTGTTACCTGTAGTAGTTAACTTGCCAGGCATTTAGTTGCATAGATTGATACTGCCAACTGGTGACATGAAAAAGCATGCAAAGCGAATGTGCAGTAACCAAAATATGGTTTTGAGTTTAGTGTTTATCGTTTAATAACTATACGTTTGCTTTCATTTTGTCATCGATGAACTTGTGTACATGCTTTGTTTTGATTAAAACTTAAGTGATAGTTAATTGTGCTGTTATTACGCACCAGTTTGTAATGTTATGCAATTTCGAAATAGGCCTCTTAGAAATGGCCTCTAAAATGTGACATATCAGGCCGTCTATATAGTAGACCATGGAGGACCTTTTGAGCAATTAAGCAAATAGTCGATTTGCCACAGTAATGACAGCAACATTTTCCTGCTTGAGTTCGGTCTTTTGAAAAAATATCTACATCAGAAATTGAATTTCTTCTTAAATTCTTTTAGCCAAAACAAGAATTTGGCAAGCGCACTGCATGACCAGGAGGAGCCATGTAATTTTCAAAAACGCCAAATTCATAAACTCTGAAGAGAATATCACTATATCAGGATTGAATCCTTGTACTAGATGACTTAGCGATACGCGGCATGCGATTACCATTAGAAACTATACTGGCCTGCGACTACCAGCGATTAAGGCGATATAAAATTTGCTAGCCTGCGTCAAGCAAACTGATTGTTCAATAATGTCGCAACAATCCAACGTGCATTGTCTCATTCCAGTCGTCAAGGTTAACTCAAACATTTTTTTGATACCGGGCGATGTAGTGATAAAAATTGTACAGATACAATACTTAGATATCGTGTGGTTTTTGTCGCGTTGTCGCAAAAGTTCAACGTCAAGACGAAAAAAAAATAGGTAGTCGCGTTGTTGCTTGATGGGTATCGGCAAAGCAAGCCTTAATAAACTCATTCACACCATGTGCTTCCGTTTTGTCAATCATATTTATGCAATATCATTAATCAAAAAGTGCATGTGCAAACAAAAGTTAAAAATTTAAACCGGATAATAATAAGGCAGAAAGATATTGCATTCAAATTAAAAAGCGCGGCAGACAGGATGTCATGAACGAACATGATCGGCAGTGTTAGTAGACGTCATAAAACTTTGTTGTGACGTAATTGCGGAAAGTTGAGGGGATGATGCTACTCTTCGGAAATTTACGGAAGGAGATACACACAGTTTTGAAGCACTGGATGATCGGTCGCGGTTTGAAGCGCAAGAATCAAGTTCAGTTGCTGAACTGACTGGGATTGGAAGACGTGATTTGGAAAGATTACTTTGGGTCGTTTGCAGTGAACGAAAGTAACCCGAATTTTTAAATGTGTGAGGCTTCACCATTGCTCTTTCAGACTGGGTGCGCCTTACCCTAGGCACTGAGACCCGAAGTTTAAATCTTGCCAGCCCCGAAGTGGTACCCCTTATGGAGTCGGGGGTGCGATAAGGGGCAGGTGTGACCAGAGCTGTAATATCTTTAACTGATGTTAGCCGATCTGGGCCAGAAGCTACCAAAGTGGATTGATTTTCATTTGAAAATACTTTCACAACTTCAGAGTTACTCTTCAGGAGATTAGAGGAGTTTTGCTCCGGCGACTTCATATCGGAGGATGTTTTCAATTTCGATACTTTTGCTCTTTTTCCAGTTAACTTCCGAACACCTTTCTCGATTTCGCGAACCATTTGCCCAACGACTCCTCGCTTTTTCGTAGGAACTGCTGATGGTGTTTCAGTGTTAATATCTGAAGCGTTCGAATCATCTGTCATCATTAGGTGCACTCCTACCTATACAAAAGAGAAAGATACTCAATCTTACAAAAATGAACAAAAAAGCAGCACAGTATGATTTAACACTGCAAAATGCATTGCGAACGTCAAATCAAACTCTGAGTGTGAAAAAATGTATCAACACATAGCAGCACCTTAATTTAACCAGATTCATCGTAAGACAGTGCAGCACTGCAGCTACAATTGCACAAAGCCATGCGGTAACGCAACGACAATATAATTCGGTATCAATCGTAAGCAATGCTCATCAGATAAAATAATCGTTTATTAGACTCTGTGAAGTAAATAAATGCTCAGAGTCAGTTACAAACTTGGAGATTTAATCAAAGATTTTGACAGGAATCAAAACCCACACTTAATATCTTACAAAGAAACAGAGCAACCGTAACTTTCGAAGTAGTTCATTCATTCAAAATATTTTCAGATACAGTTTTCTCGCCTCTTACCTCTCGAATAACGTGAAGAACTTCTGGTGACATTCGATGTCTTTCTTCTTCCGAGAAGTCGGCGGGTTTTTGTGTTTGGAAAGAAGAGGATACATCAGGAGATGCTGCACAATGACAATTGTTGTTGTTATTGTTGGCATTTAAATCTGAAGGAAAGTTTCGAACCGGCTCTTCTTCATCGTCACCAGTTCCAATGTAAAATGAAGATTCCGGAGCTGGATTCCGGAGTACGTAGTCAGCTTCCGACTCTAGGATTCGTTCCGCAGTTGCGAATAGATTGCTCGGAAACGTTGGACCTCCATTTTTTTTCCGAGTAGGCATCGACGCACTTCTTTTCATCCCTTCGTTACTGCTTCTTCCTTCCACCTCTGGTGACTGTAAACTTTCTATTGCTGTTACTATCTGCTTTACAGAAGTAGGGGCTTCAGATGCAGATTGGCACCGTCCTTGACGAACATCGTCCTCTTTAGCGTAAACCTGCCCTCCTTTAAGCACAACATCACTTGCGGGAGGAGGAAGAGATGAAGTTTTTTGGTGTCCTTTTACAAAAGAGCTAGTCGTTTGAACAGTGCGAGGAATTTCAACTTTAATGACATCATCGGTTACGACGTCATCCTGTTCTGACGTTGAAGGATCAGGTGCCTCATCCAGTCGTGTCCTTTCAGCTGTAACATGAGGTTCCGGATCGTCTTTTTCAGAATGACCTTCGCAGCCCAAAGCAGCCGGAGACGAAGAACGAGGAGGTCCGGCACGATTTTTAAATTTTTCTCGAGGTCGGTTGCTGAACGTACTGCTCCTGCAATGCAAACGTGAACATATAAAACTACTAAAAACAGCAACAACGTTAGAGCTTTAGCACTTTTGCTAATACTTGTGACCTTTACACATTTATGATTATTCTCTGCGGGGTTGAACTACACGAATGACGTTTTTTTTGTTTGTTTGTACAGAATCTACTAACACCATTCAGAACATAATACACGAGAAGAGCAGTTATTGAACAAACATTTAGTACACTGGTTTGAAGCAAAGGAAAGCAATTTATCAGATTTTACTATCTTAAGATTTAAATCAAAATCTCCCGCTCTAAAGTTTGGATTTGTAGCAGCAGCCATGGGAGAGGCATTCACAGGCGCGAGATCAACTAATTTCATAGCAATTTTAGCTACACGAAAGTAGATCAGTAATCTCAAAATACATACCCATCATTGACAAATACACTGTCTTCACTTTGCGCTAAATCATCAAATCCATCTAGCGGCACTCCTGCAGCAGTCTGTCGCCGCAAATTGGTGCGCTTGTTGGTGAAACTTCGTCGTAACTCTTCCACTCGGCCGCTTCGGATTGGGTCAGCAGAAGTGGGAACCAAAAGCTCAACCGGCTCAGACAAATTCTGCACATGAAGACCTAAACAGGAGGAAAAGTGTAAAGCAATCAAAAGGGTTTTTCCCAATGCAAAAAATAGTAATGTAACGTAAATGTATTTGTATAGAGCAGGGATGGCAATCGCATCGCAATCAAAATCGCATCGAATCGAACTTTTTTTTTTCAAAAATATCGCATCGATACGCATAAAAAAATCACATCAGTAATTGCATCGCATAAATGATGAAAAAAATCTGCGATTTTTGTAGGTGGCAAAATGCTTCCCATTGTTCTCACTTCCCAGCCCATTTCTTTAAGAGAGTGAAGTAACTATGTTGTCATTTTGTGGCAGTGAAATTTAATCAACTTCATCACTAAATCGAGCTGTCCATCAAACAAAATACTTTGTTTTAAAACCTGGGGGCGTCCTGCGGCTTCTGGTGAAAGAATTTTCACGCCTCTGATAATTTGCTGAATTAGTTTCATTACGACAGCGATTTTTATTTTACGCCTTTAATATTGCTTTGATTTTAATTTAACTGCGGGTAGATTTAATGCAAACGAGCGCTTCTGAAGTGCAACCTCGCGCAGCGCGAAGAGATAGACAGAAAGCCAGCTGAGGTAATAATCACAGCTGTTGTGAATTTTTTTTACGATTCAGGTTTTCATTGTCAATTGAAATTAAGTACTGTAAATCCATTTTCCAACATAATAATTCACAAAAGCTTCGTTGGGATCGCATAGTTCCGGGGTGGGCAAACTTTTCGCACGAAGGGCGGCATTGCAAAAAAATTTGAAGCCGAGGGCAGCACTGGTTGGTAGAGCAAAATAAAAAGGGTCGTCACGACCACAGATGTCCTAATTTCCACTCTAAATTAGATAAAAAGCAAAAAAAGGTCCCCACGTCAGCGCAGATGTCCTAATTTCCACTCTAAATCAAGTGAACAGCAAAAAAAGTCCTCACGTCCGCGCAGATATCCTAATTTTCTCTCAAACGTCCGCAAATCTCCTAATAGTCCAATCAATATCAGTAAGGTAGAGTCTGAGTAAGGACTAAGGAGCAAGGTTCATATTTCTGTAAGTGCCCACGGGGCGTAGTTCGCCCACCCCTGGCATAGTTAATAGCTATTCACTATAGACATGAGCAAGTAACTTATTTCAAATTTTTGAGATTCTGCAATCTGCAGTCTACATATTTACAGAAATATGTCAACTAAGCTAAGAATTTTCTCCACCAGAATTGGGTTTTAGACTTGGATAAAATTTGAAAAAATGATTCTCAAAACGTAAAAAAACAAAACGACGGGATTTGCGTCAATTCGGTAGGCAAGTGGTAGTCCTTAAAAAAAGTGGTTCAGCAGGACGATCAGTTAAAATTAAAAAAAACTTTCCCTACATCAGCTAACTTAAGATGCACAATTTGCACATAACTTGGAAGGTTTGCTATGCGTCGCGGATACTGCGCTCTTATTCTAGGTAGGTAGGGTCCCTGGCGGCTTTTATCAAATAGGTTAGTATTAGCGGACACTGACGAAGACCTCGCTAAGATTGCTCGAATAGCGCTGCAGTTGCCAGTGACTTAAGTTTCTGTCAAGAGCGTCTTTTCGAGCTTGAAATATGTGCTAAATGATTTAAGAATGCGTTTTGGAAATGATGTAGTTGATGCCATTCTGGTTCTTCGTGCTAATAATTAAGATAGAACAACTTGTGTTTTCTGCATGTAGCCTACTCTTTATGTTTTACGTTGTTACTCAAAACTTGTGGGATGATACTGACCGTTTGTAAAAAAGTTTCGTCACGTTTGCGCAAAAACTGCGTAAGTCATTTTTTTGTTATGTCATTTAGGATTTCTTCATAACTTTAGGATGTTCATCTTGTTTCAAATTTTATAACTTTACTTCATAACTATAGGATGTCATTTAGGATTTCTTTGTAATTTTTGTAAGTCATTTAGGATGCACATAGATATTTCAGCTTGTGGTGATGCACCTTGCTGGGTGTATTCCAATGAAAATGTTTCTGGTCAGTCATTTTTTTGTGTTTTGAAAAAAACGCAAAAATATGATTGTCATTGTTTGTATTTACTATTGTGTCACAACAAAATAACAATAGACGAAAGACTGAATGGTTTCATCGCATGCATTGTGTTATCATGACTTATTGTCAATTCAATGCGCTGACTTACGCAATTTAGAAACTGGAGCATCACTCGCGAAAACGTCGATATATTTTTCCAAAGGGAGTGTTAGGCGTTAGCGCTGACCCAGCAAAACAACTTGGTGCTAAAAACCCAATTTCACCAAAAAATGCCTTCGGCAGTTTTTGCACTAACGTGACGATGCGTAAAATATGAGAGTTCAAAACTGCTCAAAAAATCGAAATAATCTAAAGTCGCACAAATAATCGCAAATGCCAACACAAAAAATCGCATCGAAAAAATTGAGATAATCGCAACAAAAATCGCATCCGCAGTTTAAGAGAAGTATCACATCGCATCGCAGTTTGACAGTCATTACAAATATAGCAGAACCTTTTCGATGCAATTGCCATCCCTGGTATTTAGTAGCATATTTATCCTCTTGTCACGAAAAAGCGATCAAAGCGCCATAACGAGCTAACTGAGGAGTTACAGGCCATCTGTCTATACCATACCAAGATGGGGGAATCCCGCGAAGTGCCTTTTCCATCAGCCCAACAAGTAAACTTGCCGGCTTATTCTCCACACTGTCCCTTCCAAATGCTGAGTGTCAAACAGGGAAGCTGTGAGTGAACACCAATTTTAAAGTCTAAGAGTCAAACCAGAGTCTACAGCTCCAGAGGCGGACGCTCTTACCACTCGACCATCTGAGCTGTTGTATTTGTTTCAAAATTTTAAACATTTCTTTCAAAACGGCAAAAAAACGGAGTAATTCTGGATACCGGTAGACAAAAACAGATATACGAGGGGCATTCAAAAAGTAATGCACTCAAGTGCATTGGTCGAAGAGGATTTTACCAATCTTATTTATGCTTGGCAAAAACATGATAGGACACATCTTTTTGCGATTGTTTTTTGTTTTTCATCTATTTTCGGATTTTTAAAGCTTAAACTAGTTTTTTAAATGGCTGCCCCCCTTGAAGCTCGTCAGAAGCAAAGAGCTGTAATCGAAATCCTTGTTGAAGAAGGAGAAACCCCTCTGAGGATTCACAAGCCATTGAAAAATGTCTACTAGGATAATATCATAAACTCTAGTAATGTAAAAAGATGGGTACAGCGATTTGAATAAAGTATTGAAGACATGAAGAGGTGGGCAAAGTCAGCTTAGCCGATAAGCCACGTAATGGTCGCCTACCCACCTCTCTCAATCCTAACAACAAAACTTGTGAGTTTTTTGCTGAAAGGGGAAACCATTAACTCAGAGGTAAGCCTATACTGTGAGACTCTTAGGAAGCTCAAAGCAAAAATTTGACGAGTTCGGCCCAACTTAGACAAGGAAAATGAGCTCCTACAGCATGAAAAAGCACGTCCTCACACAAGCATGAGAACAATGGAAGCCATCACTTCATTTGGATGGACTGTGATACCACATCCGCCATAATATCCTGATTTGGCACGGTCAGACCACCAACTCTTTAGTTTCATGAAAGAAGGACTCTGGGGCAACCGATATGGCAGAGACAATGATGTGAAAACTGCTGTCTCGAATTGGCATAGACATCAACCGGCTGAGTTCTACAACACTGGTATACATGTCCTCGTTCATAGATGGATTGTAACTCTTGAGAGAGGTGGAGACTATGTGGAGAAGTAAAAATGGAAACTTCACACTTGCACCATTCTTTTGATATATAATACATGCTACTATTTTATTTATTCGTACATAATGAAGTTGGGTGCATCACTTTTTGAATACCCCTCGTATCATGGCAGTCAATTGATCATCAATCACTAATCACACATAGCTAAGTAGCCGTACAATCGATTTAACGGGAAGACAAGGCGAGATAATTCATCTCGTGTGACCAAAAGAAAGAGCAATTTGCGGTTGCCAAAAATACGACGAATTTTATAGCAAAAATGAATGGACAATTGCCTTTCAATGCTGTTGTGAGTATTGATTGAAAATAAGTCACTTAAACCATTTTTTGTTTATTTAAGTTAACAATAAAAAGCTGTTTGATTCTTGAAAGATCACGAAATTTTTATCTGTCAGATGAGTTACTCCAAATACTGCAAATAACAGTCCCAAATAGGGACATGGGTTTCGTTGCGCCAACGCAACTTACTGTGATTGCTTTTTTCTTCATCTGCATAGGCCGTTGTCGCTCGACGCTTGCTGGCGCTGTCGTTGGGAACATATGGGGACATGCCCTCTTCAGGAGACCATGATTTAGGACGAGAAATCTACAAACATTAAATAATCTGCAACGATTACACCACTTGCTTACATATTTCTGTAAAACTTAAAAACAACAGCTTGGTTTAACGAACTGGTAAAGCGGTAAGAAGTGGAGCTTAGACAGGCTGTTATAATGACGTGCAGCTTGGCTTTGCAATTTAAGCAAACTCTAAGATATGATAAAAGAACAAAGCTCGGAGTTTTTCCACTTTGAATGGTCCTGTAAAACAATTTTATGTACAAGAGCTGCCATCGCAGCACCTAGCATAAATTCCAAACGGACCATGCAGTCTACCTGGCGGGGAAGCCAAGTCCAACGAAAGACTTGCAAATAGAGCTTTGTAGCTATACCTCACACACAAAAAAGAATGTACAAGCTGCATAACAAAGATAAACCATTCTTACTTTTGATGATGCAGAGCTGGCTATGTCTAACAAATGACGATTAAAATCAAAATCATCTGAAACGCAGGTGACCTCAAGTTGGCCTTCGCTGGCGTCAGCAATTTGAATAGTTGGGGCAGGTTTTGAGGAGAGACTCGTTGACGTTTGGTGGCGCTGTTCACTGTTTGCAGCTGTTTCCACCAAGCTACTTTCAGAGCGAGATCGGAAGATCTTATTGTGGCGTTGAGAACTGGTAAAACAAAAAAGTTATGAATGGGCTAAATCACTCAACACATTTAATGAAGTCACTCCTGTTAAATCTCAAAGCTGCTTCGTTAATGGAGTAATTGTTGAATTTTAAAGCATTTTAAATCTACATGCAAAAAACTGTGGTATTTGCAAAACGTATCAGCAACATCGGTACTTCTTGCGAGTTTAAGAGAGTGGATAAAAGTTGTTTTCAGATTAATTGAAGCAAAAAAGTCAATAAAACGCAGCAAACTTTTAGTCACGAGCTGCAACTTTTAGTATTATGCTTTTACTTCTCTCTCACCTCGCTGCTATTATTCCTTCATATTCGTCCAATTGTTTTTGAAAAGATGGGTTGGGACAGATAATCGGACGGCAAGATTTCACATAATCAATGGTGGTCTTTTTACTCCATAACTTCTCTTTCATTAAGTAAGCACATACAGTGGCAGCAGAGCGACTGATACCCATTTTGCAATGGACAAGACATTTTCCTCCACTTTTTTTTGCCTCCGCGATGAACTTCCAAGTGTGGTTCCAATGAGGAAGCAGATCAGACTCTTCGACATCAAATAAACGAACTGCTTTGTAGCGAAAATTTTCCGGAAAAAAATTGTCAATTTCAATCGTTACGTTCAGAATGTGAGTGATCCTAAGCAAAAAATCATTGAAAACAACTTCGTAAACAAAAAAACAAAAAGAAAAAACGGTGGGTCGAAACTCACGAAGTCAACACTGTTCCATTATAATGGTATTAGTAATTGTTAAAGGCAACGGAGAAACAGTAAAAAGAAAAAATATATATACAAGGTTTTAGCAGTGATGATAGCAGGAGAGCTTTACATCAATCGAAAAATAACTCAAGGAATAGATTTCTAACTTTGAAAAACCCTGGATAAAGACAGCGAAAACGACGGTTTTATGCTTACAAAACAAAAAATTGTAAAAGCCATTCACGCTTACCCTAATTGTTCTAATTCTTCCAAGTTGCAAGCATTCCATTCAGAACCAAGATAAAGATAATCTAAAATCTTCGATGCACAATCCATCTGTCCAAGCACAGTAAGCATTTCTTGGTCTATGTATTCTTTGTAGTCGGTTAAATCCATGTCAATCTAAAATAGCCAAAAAGTCACATTGCTTAAAACCTTGGTTTTTCAATAATTGGTAAGCGCAAAAAACTAAATAAGTGTTTCAACCTAATTTTTTCTTAAAATTACTAAAACACGAAGAGACATAACGTCATTAAATTTTTTCCGCGACACTTTGTAACAAATAGTCGCTCTCTAATAGATTCAAAGCTAAACACAAACTTAACGTCTGAAAATATCAAAAAAACTCGCTGAAACTTACTAAAGAGTAGAAATGCGTTTGATTTCTCGATCAGTAAAACGTAAGATAAAGCAGATTCTAGCAGCAGTTTTTCAATAGGTGTTTTAAGGTCGGTTACGCAATGTAACACCGCAATTTTTTCTAAAAAGTACGACGAAAAAGTAGTGAACTCACCACTGCCTCCAAAGCATTCCGAATGTCTCTACTGGTGCAGTTGTCCAAGTCCATGTTCATCATAACTTTTTTCAACGCATTTCGAATCATATTTTCGACAGGAACTCGGGTAGGATCTCTAAAAAATTGTCACTAATGCAGAGTGACTTATTATATTGTAGTGCGGTAGAACGCAATACCGAACAGGAGGTAGGCTTCACTGCAACGAGCGTAACAGGCCGCTGGGCCGAAACTGCTTGGACCGAACATTTGCAGGTATCCTACTAACGTATGAAGTATTCTATTAGCGCAAAGAACTTGGCATTAAAACGTTATCTTAGAGCCACAAGGGTCGTGTCAGCTACCTATGTTTGTATCGAATATCAATTTCTAACAAATATGTGCAACATGATCTTAGCCTAATGTGCAGAAACAAGCAGATTGCTGCACAAGCTAAATTAACTGCAAAAGAAACTAGAGTAAATGGTATGCCGTGAAGCAAATTCGGCATTTTTATCTGAAGTCAATAAACAACGCAAGAAATGATGCAATAGGGAATAGTTTCAATTTTACTGGCATTTGTACGCAAATTCCAAGTCTATTTCGCCAAAAGTTCAAAATATTACTTATTAAAGCATTCAGGGCGCGCCTAGTAAAAACTGAGGTGGTTTCAGTATAAAAAAGCAAACGAAAGTGTAGGCATACTACAAGCAATTGTACTGCATGCCTACGGTTTTTAGGCGTAATATAAATTATACTTTTTTAAGATTGTAATTTGAAATTGGTAATAAACCGTAGCCATACGTTTTCCTTACGCTTTTTCGTAGTGATGCCTGGAGGCTGACCATAGATTTTCTCTGTGGTTCCATTCATTTATATGGACGCGGTCAGAGTTGATCTTGCTGGTATAAAATCCAGTCCACGTAAGATACAAGCTTCCTTCGAAATAATTGTTTTTTCTTGCCATATCCACGCAGCGATTTAGTGATTGCAACGCAGACCTGTTCAATAATGCCGTGTTATCAACGAAATACGTTAATTATCGTTAAGGTCCTGATGGCTAAGTCTAAGTTTTCGAGAAACGGGACGAGGTGGTCAACGAGAGTGAACATAAGACAACTTTCAAACTAATACATTGTTGGATACCAAGGTTTTACTGTTATCCATAAATGTAATTCATATATTTCACGACTGCAGTTTAATTTTCATAGTAACATATTCACGTAATATAGCATAAGTGTGAAAGGACAGAGCATTGAACGTGTACAGTATATATACGGCAGAAAAAAAAAACTCACCACATAGCTTGTACTGAAACAGGTTTGAAGGTGTGAATACGGTCTCGACATTCTGCATGAAAACCACTGTAAAAAGCAATAAAATCGGGAGTAAGCGAAGATATAAATAGCTTAGCTCAGCAGATAGGCACATAACTAACGGTGCGGAAGGTCTGGGGCTCAATTTCCGGACGGTCAAATCGGACACAATGTTGCCAACGATTCGTCACCCCGGCCACGTTTCTTCGGAACAGCGCTGCCCAGGCGCTAAGCTGAAGAGACGAGCCCGTCACTCGTCACACGCTAAGGCGTAATACTGCGAGTATGATAAAGATTTCATTTTACAAAATAAACATATTGCGGTTCAGTGTCCACAAAAATATATAAAAATAAACGCCGCAAAGCATTGCAAAAAGTAAGAAAACTATTACCAAGATATAATAGTACAATGGCGCAGAATTGATGAATTGGTGAAAATTACCACTTACTAGAGGGGAAAGCATCATCAGCATAACATTTGAAAATATTAAAAAGTTTTAATGATAACTATAGTCGCTGCACGACCAGCAAAAGCAGAAAACTTACATA